>OY829514.1:10585228-11195097 GCA_963691665.1 Clepsis dumicolana | reverse complement strand
GAATGCGTCGTGATTGGTTCATAGCTTATCGTCTCGCATGTCATCAGAGGGTCGAGCACGACTTTACGAATGCTGCGTAACGTAAAGTCGAATAGTAAACGTTGTCGAGTTTGTATGACGTTTGGAACAGCGCCCGCCCGTGAGCGTATTTGGAACTAAAATTTAGTAGTTTCTCGATCTCGATACGATAACCGTAACGTTATGCAGCTTTCGTAAAGTCGTGCTCAACCCTCTATTCGAAAGCGAGTCGCGATTTGAGGCTAGAGAGATTTATAGGTGCAAATCAATGAGCATATACGTTTCGGAAACGTTCACACTGACATTTAAATTGGTGTCCAGAGGGTGGTTGGTCCTTGAAAGGGAGGAAAAAGGTTCGGAAAAATCACAAAATATAAGGGGGAGGGGAGTGAAGTGAGATATCACGTGCGTTTATTTTTTCTGAATTTCCGAAGGAGGGTTATTAAAAAAATATTTCACCACATATCTTCCGGAGGAAGAGGAAGTTTAAAAAGTTGCTAAAAAAAACATCACCTGATTAATGTCACGAAGCTTATTAGCCTAATAATATTAGTGTTTTGTCTCGTAAACTACACGAAAAAATGAAACACAACACGAATAATATTAGTGTAATAAGCTTCGAGAAACGGGGGCCTGGTGTGATTCGATACCTTATTGCGATTTTTTATTAAAACTTACGTAAGGCGGGCAGATGGACAGCATGCAATCTGCTCTAGACTGGCATCCATCTCTCACATTTTCCCTGACTGTGGGTCGATTTAGCAAGCTTTGAGCAGTTCCCACTCTTACATCCTGAAATAAAATCATATACTATAATACAACCACCGACTTTTTAATAATGACTCATAATTGCGGGAGGTAGGACCTTGTGCGAGGTCCGTCCGGATCGCTACCACCATCTTACTTCCTAATCCTGCCGCTAAACGGCAGTGCTTGCACTGTTGTGTTCCGGTGTGGAGAGTAAGACAGCCGGTGTAATTACGGGCACAAAAGGCATTTCATTTTAGCTCTCTAGATTGGCAGCGCATCTGCAAACCCCCCGGGCTTACGGGTGTCCATTGGGCAGTGGTGATCACTTACCATCAGGTGACTCACTCGCTTGTTTTCCTTCCTTGTCGTATAAAAAAAAACGATAATCGAGTTATACTTTACCTGTATGCATCCCTCAAAGAATCCGATTTCCGAAGCCAACAGTCCCGCCGTGGTGTCCGGGCCGCCAATCAGGATCTTCCCAATGTACTGTCCCTGCACCTTATTGGCCAGCATTGGGAGCAGAGCCGTCCGCAAGCCGTAGTCAATGGCCACCGAGATGTCGGTGCCGAGCCATTTGATCTCGACACGGTGCCAGTTGCCATCCGCTAGGGTTGGCGTCGGCAGGAACATTGTTTCGCCGTTGTACGCGTAATGGAGGAGACCGTTTTTCAACTGGGGAATGAACGTTTTCTTATAGTCTTTATTACATACATACAGGTACGCCTGTTTCCCGGAAGGGTAGGCAGAGACCACGGACTTCCACTTGCTACGATCCTGACAAACAACCTTTGCTTCCCTTAATCTCATAATATTCTACAACTGAAAATAAATACTAAAAGTAAAAAGTAATTCTAAAAGTAATGAAAAAGTAATTCTACCTAAGTCCACACGGACGCGGACACGGTATATAGAAACCTAACTCTATAGGCACGGTAGAGACAAGTATTAGAACCATAGAGCATAATGAATGAAGCATTATTTTTCTTTTACTGGGAATCCACTGACGTTTAATAATATGATACAAGCAGGGCCATCTCGGACCATACGCAGGGCCACTTCCATAAAAAGTTTGTCTGGAAACTTACGCTGATAAGAACAGAGCTGTTCTGGCCAACTTGCACAGACATGAGGAAGGCATCTTGCTGCAGGGTGCGCAGCGACAAAGCGTTGAGCCACGGCAGCTGGATGGGCCGGAGCAGCGGGTTGAAGGAAAGCATGCCGTCGCCGCTGAAACGCCACGGCGGGGCAGTTGCTGTCAGAGGAAACATTATAACTTATTATTTATTTATTAATTTAATGAATCGCCAAAAATTTCAGGCCAATTCCTGATGCCTGTTATTCATGCCTACCATGTATTCGCGTGTGTGTCTCCTCAGCTACAAAAGATCATATAAGTATAATTATAGTAGTTTGGGCAATTCTACTGCGTGGTCCTTAAAAGACGAGTGTGTTTTTATGAAACGAGTCGAAGCTAAGTTTCATAATAGGATCACACGAGTGTTTTAAGGCCTAATTAAGTGGAGTTGCATACATTACTTTATCTACACATATTATAAGTACTCTAAGATGGGTTCAGAAGCCGAAGGCAATTCATACATATATATATATGACACGAATTTGACTGGTTTTTTTTATCATAGACATACATACCGAGCTGACGTTTCATATACTGTTTTTTCTTAATCTAAATATGTTGGTTTTTGAAGATGTTTGTTTGTCGGGCTATACTCGACTGACATGAATGTGATCCGTATCTCACGGTAGTTTCATGTTAAAAGGTGTTTCAAATTTGAAACTCTTATCGACATCGAATTCGACACCGAAAAGTCATAACGACATGGAGTGGTGCCTTAGAAAATCGTATTTTAGACGAGCTACCCAAGAGACATCTCCATGGCAACGAATGACAATTAAAAGTAGATTGACCCTTTTACACTTTCTTCCATGACACGACCTTGGAGGTCGTAATGCCATTCTAATCTGTAAGTGACTTACACTCTGCGCAGTCCTTCCCGGTGTGTCCCTCTGCGCAGTCGCAGCGGTAGGTGTCCCACAGGTCTGCGCAGGCGGCGTCGTTGTAGCACGGCGCTGAGCCACAATGGGCGCGCTTGGCCGAGCAGCCTGCTATGGTACCGTTGTCAGCTACGTAACTAAACAAAAAATAATAAGTCCGTGAGACATTTGCTTAAGGCGTTTTAAAAAATTGTACGAATAGATTTAAGAACCAAACCCACTTCGAAAAGTTGAAAAATTACATTTTAATTTAAAAGTTCAGTATCTTAGGATTTTGATGAAACGGCTAAGAAGCATCTCAATTAAAGCAGGTTTCGTTTCGATTAAAAAAGTCGCGTCGAAATCGGTCTATCCGTTTGGGAGCAACGAGCTACGATGCCACAGACAGATACACCTATACCATCTCATTGAAAACAATAGACACTTCAGAAAATGAGTACTTATTCGATTAGGCATTAAATGTCACAACTATCAATATCGATAAAAAAAATGCAAGTACTTGAGACGATTGCTACAATCATGTTTTGCCGCGAAAAATCCGATGTCTGATAATCAGCTAGGCACAGTATTTATTAACCAACTTCATTAGATCATTGTTCATAATGTTAAGGTCAAAAGATACATTTATTGAAATTATTCGTACTGAAAATACAAAGATACAATTATTAACATGTTACCTATTTAAATCGATGAATCTGTGGTCAACGTGAAAGTCCGAGATGCAGCCGACAAAGTCTTTGTTCTTCACTTGGAAGCTGCTCGGGATGTTGGGCAGGCCGCCCACCTGCAACGGGCCCGTTAGATCCAAGAACCTGAACGTTGAAATTTTTATTATAATCTGCATATTTAATGTCTATTTTACCTAGGATGTTGTGACCGACGATAGAGAAGTTTAACACATTTTAAAATAACCTCAATGTCAACTTTAGACCTTTTCAGATTTTAAGAGGTCTTTTCTCACTTACCAACATAATATAAGTACGTTCGCTCATTCCATGTTTCTGAGGATATATTGAAATTAAAAAGCTGCAGTCCACATCCGATATTCGTGAGCCACGACGTACTAATTTTCATCTCGCTTTAACGAATAACTACGTCCTTGTGTTTGCCAAACAATTCAAGCGTGTGGAGCCTACATAACAAAATTTTACAGATTGTAGTTACAGTATTTCAGTACAGTCACAACACAAACATACAAATTTTCCTCTTTTAAAGTTTGAACTTGAACCTGCATCTCATTGGAAGCAACTGAGCTGGAAACAGCTGCCAAAATTCAGGAATGGGAAATTTTGTATGCATATTAGTAGGTTTGTAAGTCTTATAATTGTCGTACCTGTGGCAAGTTTCGGTGGGTATGTCGCAGCGCGGAGGCAGCGTCTTTCTGGTCTGGTTCGCGCATGCGTACTTGATTCCGAAGTCTGCGGCGCCAGCGAGCGATAAAGCTTTGTCGCAGTCGTCCAGTATCATGGTTGCTGTCTGTTGAAGAGAAAGATCATTACTAAAATTACTATAAATGTCACACTGCTGCTGACTATGGGCTTTTATGATAAGGACAAGCAAGGGCTTGTCCTATACATATCTTTCTTTTACATAGCTTGAACGACTATCTTATTATGTTTTTCAATATTCTGCAACTTGTATCCTCGGCGGTATCCTTTCACTTGGCCAAAAAACGTTTGCCAAACTGATTCATTTCCCTATAGGTTAGGTTTCGTTTGTGTTATAAAAATTCTAGTTTCGAAAAAAAAAGCATTTTGGGAAATGAAACATTTGGTAAATTAATCAGTCTAGCAATAGTTTTCTGGCAAACATTAGTAAACCATCTTCGGCAACTGATTTGGATCTTGATTATTATTTTCTAATTTATGTACATAGTTAGCGTCCATAAATAACGTAAAGGGATGGCGGGGGTTTGGAAAAATACGATATAACACAGTGAGGGAGGGGGGTGTAGTGAGATATCGCACCGTTTTTTTTTTGCCACTAAATTAGATTATAACTGTGATTATAAAGAATATGTTGTAATTTTTTAAAGATACCTTGTAACAAATAATACACGTGATTTTTGGTAGAGTAACACACTTCCGTCTGGCCTGCACTCCTGGCCTCCAAAGATGGTCACAGCATAAAAACTCACCCTGTTAAAATATTCCACTTCGACAGTATGCCAGGCCCCGTCGGCCACGTGCCCCGCGACCGTGACCTCGGTCCTGCCGCCGCCGAGCGCGAACGTGAACCGCAGCCCCGGCCCGCCGCCGCGCCCCGCGCCGCCGCCCACCGTCTCCAGTGCGATGAAATCGTGTCGCTCGTTGTACCGTCCGTTGTAGAGCAGCAAGCCTGATGTGGTTTGTGTCGCGAACCTGGAGAAGTGATTGTTAAGTAAGAGGCATAACGTCAACAAAAGTAGCTAACAAACGACGAGTTCACAATGATCTACGCACGGCTCTATTGTTATAGACATAAGAGCTTGTGCAGGTCGTTGCGACCGCTTCGGTTGGTTATCTACCTCTGCTGCTGACTGCACGTTAACCGGCTCTTACAGCTTCTTGGGATTGATTCATTAAAAATGGATTTATAAGTTAAAAAAAATCCGTTGAACTCTTGTTGTATTGGGGTTTAGTGAAATCAGTATACCACAGTTTAAACGCAATAACAACGTAAGCCCGCATTGATGCTAGGTACATTTCTTTTTTGAAATGCTTTCCTAGGCACATTAGTAAGATGATCTCTGAGTGTGCGTACGTGAGTTTAATTGGAAGGTTAGGTTAGATTAGGAAATTACAACTTTGTCAACCTCTATCCAAAACTATTTTTTTTAATGCATGCATTACAGAGAAACCATAGCTTACTCATCATAGAAAACTTACTTGAGCTTCAAATGGACCCGATGCCGTCTTCTCAGGCCCGGAAGGTCAGAAACGAGGACTGAGGGAAACTTCTCGCCCTCAGTTCACACATATCGGTGGTGTATGCTGCGTCAATGTTGCAGCCTTGACAGAGGATTCCGCCCTCCCGTTTGGCTACGCATTGGGAGCCGCCTCGGCAAACTGTGCCGTCTCCATTGAGGTCACAAGAGGCTTTCGTGAGGATTGTCTCACAGTTCACACCTGTTTAGATAGGAGGCAGAATTATAAAAACCTTATTCTAATCTTGATTGAAGTGTATTGTAGTTAAGTGTGGGATTTCATTTAAATCGCCAGACAAGTTCTTATTACCAGCTTATCGCGGAAATTACAAAAACTACAGCTACTTATAAAAATACACGCACTAGTTTCAGAGATTCCACCTGGACCTAGTAACTAATCCTAACTCTTTACAAAATGTTCTTAGTACCTAACACAAAAAATGTCTTTATTAGTAAATGATAATGATTCTAAGAGGAGCTAGGCATACGTCCAGCAGTGTGACGTAAAACAAGGCTGATGATGATGATTACGAAATGGCAATGTTACCAGTGAATCCTGGCGCGCAGACGCAGGTGTAGCCGCCCTCGCGCCGGATGCAGGAGCCGTTGTTGATGCAGGGCGACGAGTAGCACAGGTCCACCTCCGTGTCGCACATGTAATGCTCCCTTGAACCTGTGTTCAACAATTCAATTAATATTTATGAACAAGCTGCAGGGCAAAGACAATTCCTTTTATCCTTCTATTTCTTCTAATCTTGAGCAGTCTCCCTAAAGACGTGAAGTTGGTTCATAACATCTGATATTTAGGAAGTCGTCAAACTAAATAACGTTCTTTACTCTACCAAATTGCGTGCGTGCGTGCGTGCGTGCGTGCGTGCGTGTGTGTGTGTGTATAATGTGAATATACAATAATATTTCAATAAATAAAAATATCACCTGTCTAACTAGATACATCTCGTACATGTCAACGACCCTGCACCTGGCCAGCCTCTCGACGTGCTGCAGGCTTCGGCAATGCTCGGCCTGCTTCCGAACATGATCGAACGCCGTGCACACCATACAGTAGAACCGATTCAGCTTCGGACTAATTATCATGTTCCAGGAGTTATAGTTCACTGTCACCTTCTTGTTGCCTGGAAGAGGTTTAATTTTATTAGCGTACCACATATGGTACATGCCAGATTAGATAATGGGTGGTGTGCCATATATGGCACATCGCAACAGAGCCAAGATTTGTGTGCCACATATGGAACGGGCTGAAATTATTCTGTTTTTAGCATAAAAAAGCTTTCGCTGAAAGGAAACAGTTATGAAGTCAATGGACTCCGCAATTCTATAAGTGTGACAGCAACTGTATTTGGGTCATTTGAGTCAATCAACTTTTCTTTGCCACTCGTTTCCATGGAGATGTCCCCTGGGTAACTCCTCTAAAATAAGTTTTTTTTTAAGGAATCTGCCCATCAAACGTTAGGAGTTTCGACAGTTATATAGTCGTCCCACGATAACTCTGCAACGACCTGACAAGAGTAGAAATCTAAAGTTAGTTTATGGCAACACTGATTTACGAGGGCTGTTTGATAAGTACCCGTTTATGGAAAAAAAAACTTTTTTTTTTTGTATATCTGCAATTTTTTTTTACGTAGTCACCTTTTAACTCTATACATTGGTTCCACCTATACTCAAGCTTCAATAAACCATCCAAAAAGTATGATTTTGGAAAGTCATTAAAATAGGCTCTGTGACGGCAATGACTTCGTCATTTGATCCAAATCGCTTGCCACCGAGCCATTTTTTAGGTTGGGAAACAAAAAGAAATCGCATGGGGCCAAAAATCTGGAGAATACGGGGGGTGAGATAATAGTTCGTAGCGTAGCTGTGCTAATTTAGCCGTCACAACTCTGGACGAATGAGCCGGGGCGTTGTCGTGATGAAACAGTACTTTTTAATTTTTTAAATGGGGTCGTTTGTCCTTCAACACGGCGTCAAATGCATCCAATAAATTGGCATAGTTTATGTGCCCTGTTATTGTTTTTCCCTTTTCTAAATAGTCAATATGTGTAATACCCTGCGAATCCCAAAAAACGGTCGCCATGACCTTTCCAGCCGATGGGACGGTTTTTGCTTTCTTTGGAGCAGGTTCACCCGGTAAAATCCACTGCTTCGACTGCTCTTTCATTTCCGGGGTGTAGTGGTGGACCCACGTTTCGTCCACGGTCACGAAACGACGCAGAAACTCCTTCGGGTTACGTTTGAACACGGCCAAACACTGCTCCGAAGTAGTCAGTCGGTTCCATTTTTGCTCCTCCGTGAGTAAACGCGGCACCCACCTCGCCGATACTTTCTTCATACCCAATTTTTCTTCTAATATGTGTTGTACCCTCTAGATTGAAACGTTTATAGCATCAACGATTTCTCGAAGTTTAATTCGGCGGTCGGCTAAAACGATATTTTCAATTTTCTTAACCATATCGTCTGTAGTCACCTCAACTGGCCGGCCTGGGCGATCCTCATCAAAGACAGTTGTTCTCCCCCGCTTAAACTCGTTATACCAATATCTGACGGTTGTCATAGAAGGAGCACATTCATGGTAAACCGCTTGCATTCTTACTTTTATTTCATCACATGTTTTTCCTTCCAAAAATAAGAATCTAATTACAGACCGATACTGTTCTTTCTCCATTTTAACAATTTTAAGTTCACGCCTTCACTGAATCGTTGTCAAATGAGAAAAAAAAACAAAAGAATGCCTTTTTTTTTTAAATTTCCCGCCTCTGAAAAATGGCTTAAAAAGGTGGTATACTGATTTGCGGCCAGTGATATTAATATATTTAGAAAACGGGTACTTATCAAACAGCCCTCGTATAGCCAAAACATGAACTTTCGATTAGATTAAACATAAACAGGTCATCGTTCATCCACCATCCACCATTAAAATACCTCCCAAATTTCGTTTTCTAGATTTTTCCGCACAACAGCAAAACCTACTAAACACTGGCAAATTGTGCTCCAATGGACAGAGCCATATTTAACAAAAAAAACAAAAACAGCGACTTTTGATTACTACTATCATTATTATTTATAATTAAAGAAATGTCTGAGTGTCATGAAAAAAGTATTACCACAGCGTGATTTTTCTGGGTTGCCAATTAATATCTTATGCAGAGATGTCGTGGGACGATTATTATATATGCCCATTCCTTCATGCTTCAACTCCTAAGCATGCAAATCCTGACTTTCGGGTGAGTGGGGTCTTGGAAAATCATATTTTCGTTGTGTTACCCCGGGGGCATCGCCATGGCAACGAGTGGCAATGAAAAGTTGATATAACCCATTTGCCTGTATTCTACTCAGACAAAGCCACGGAAAACATCTAGTGACACTATAAACTTGATCACCAGCCTTTTTTACGTCCCACTGCTGGGCACAGGCCTCCTCTCAGAATGAGAGGGCTTGGGCTACAGTTCCCACGCGGGCACAGTGCGGATTGGGAACTTCACAAACACCATTGAATTGTTTCGCAGGTGTGTGCAGGTTTCCTCACCTCCCTTCACCGAAAAGCTCATGATAAATTACAAATGTAATTCCACTCATAAATGTAACACTACAAACTTACCTAAATCGATTTCCAATACTTTAGGCAGCTCATCACTTTTAGGTTTCCTAGCCATAGATGCATAAGAATGCTCTAGACTAATCGGCGGTTCAACATTATCATAAAAATCATCATCATCCTCATCATCATCATTCTCAACATAGTTAAGATCCCCATACGAATTGCCATTGTCATTATAAACACTATTACTATCACTTTCGTCATCACTGGACGTTAAATCTGTATTGTTATTGTTGATTGCCTTAGCACTGAAATGGTATGATTCAGTTTTTTCACTGTGCGTGTTGTAGTCACACATTATGTCAGAGACTTTGTTGAGGGCGGAGAGCATTTTGCCCCCATGCTCTTCGCTTGTGAAATGCTCGTCACTTTGTGAGACAGGAAGAAGTAAGTTGCAAACTCCGCAATGGTAGTAACTGTTGATCTGTAAAGAAGTTATTCGTATGAATAGCTTTCGAAAATATATAAAACATATGGTATGTGCCTATAAAATTTGAGGGTTGCCCTCGATTTCCCTGGGATCCTATCATCAGATCCTGACTTAGTGTGGTGGTGACAATGGAACCAATAAGAAAGTATACCCTTTCAAACAAAAAAAGAATTTTTGAAATCAGAAAGCCGTCTTCGAGTAATCGGGGAACATACATAAAAGAAAAACTCCTCCTTTTTTGAAGTCGGTTAAAAAGAAATGTATAAAAACTAGCTTATGCCCCGCGGCTTTGCCCGCTGGAATCCCGTTGGAATTTCGAAAATTCTCTTCTTAGTGCACCTCTAGGATGCTCAAGGCATATATTTGCCAGATTTCAAGTCTCTAGGTCCAGTGGTTTGGGGTGTGCGTTATCTGTCAGTCAGTCATTCGTTACGCGAAAATAACGGTTATTAACCTTTTCAATGCCAAGGACGCTTAAAAGCGTCATGAGCCAACGTGCCTACGACATCAACGCTTATAGGCGTCCGGCTGCACAGTGCAAATGCGACCTACGGACGTATGCTTAAGGTTTAAGTCCGCGTTGACGTTATGCCAACTTGGCGTGTGGATGACAACATTTGTATGCGTCGTTGGCGTTGAAAGAGTTTTATAGGTAGGTATAAATAAACTCACCTCTCTAACGATGCTCAAATCATATTTATACAAAGGCTTATGCTTGGACAAATTATTTTTATGGCTATCCAGTTTACTATGTTCCTCATCGCAGTAGACACCACAGACTGCACAACTATAGGTAATTTCAGACTCGTACACTAGCGTGTTCCAGTTCTGGTAGTTTAAAAATACGTTCGAGTTCACGATAACACCATTGGGAACGTCTTCTGTGTAAAATTCGAGGTAGCGAACTGAAAAAGAAAAAAAGTTAAAAACTCAAATGTTCCTTCGGCTGAAAATGTACACTACACGCAAAATGTACAAAATGGTGTACGTAATTAGTACATTTTCTGTGCCCTAAGCACGACTTGTCGAATCCTGCGTCACGTAAAATCGAATAGTAAACTATAACGAGTTTGTATGACGTTAGGAACAGCGTCCGCCCGTGAGCGTATTTGGAACTAAAATTTAGTATGAGATTTCTCGATCTCGATACGATAACTGTAACGTAACGCAGGATTCGACAAGTCGTGCTTAGGGCACTGATTTGGAACGAATCCCGGTTCGTTTCCCGGGGTTAGCATTTTCTGTTTTTTGTTCTGTGTATTCATGTTTCAGTGTTTAAAAAGTATAATTGATATTCACAGGAAAACCATAAGAAAAAAAATAACAACTTAGAAAAGTTGAAAACCCCCGACATTGTCATTTCGAAGTTCAATATTTCGAAAACAGGTGATCCGATTTTAATGAAACTTAGCTAAGAACCATCTCGATTAAACTAGCTTTCGATAAAAAAAACCGTATCGAAATCGGTCCATCCGTTTGGGAGCTATGATGCCACAGACAGATACACAGCTACACAGACACACAGATACCCAGGTCAAACTTATAACACCCCTCTTTTTCGTCGGGGGTTAAAAAAATTGTGGAAAAAAATACAAAAAGATACCTACTCCATTTGAGATCTTACCTTTATTAACAGATATATCAACATCATCAGAATACTGCTCCATGTTACCACACGAATAGACCTCGAATTGTCTGAACTTTTCAATATTTTCAGGCTCCCCTAAACCAGTATCGTCTAACATAAATGATGGCTCAAATTTAAACTTCTGAAGAACATTCTGAAGGCTGCTCAGTTTTGGTAGGTTTGGCAGAAGGGCTTTGTTAACAAAGATGGATGGAGTAGTTAGTTTATCCGTTGACTCGGAACCCGATGGCATTTCACTGCAAAAAAAAAACTGTGTGAATTTAACATGTTTGAAACAACGCCATTGTTTTTATTTCATCAATACATCTCATCAGCCTTGTTTTACCCACTGCTGGGCACAAACCTCCTCTCAGAATGAGAGGGCTTAGGCCATAGTTCCCACGAGTGTGCAGGTTTCCTCAGGATGTTTCGCTTCAAAGAAAAGCTCGTGATAAATTACAAAACGTAATTTCACACATAAAAAGAAAACTTAGGCCGTAGGTCAAACCACTAGGCTGTTACGGCTTTTTATCAATACAATACACACTTTATTGAACTTTCTTTTATAGGAGCAAGAAGGCAAACAAGCAAGCGGGTCAATTGATGGTAAGTAATCACCACTGCCCATAGATATCGGAAACACCAGAGGGTTTCGAGATGCATTGCCAACCTAGAGGGTTAAAACGAAATACCTCTTGCGTCCGTTTTTTTCAGCTTTCTTTCCACACCAGAACACAACAGTGTAAGCACTGCTGTGTTCCAGTGTGGAGAGTAAGACAGCCGGTGTAATTACGGGCACAAGAGGCATTTCATCTTAGCTCTCTAGGTAGGCAACGCATCTGCAAACCCTCCGGGGTTGCAGATGTCTATGGGCAGTGGTGATCGCTTACCATCCGGTGGCCTACTTGCTCGTTTGCCTTCATCGTCGTATAGAAAAAAAAACTGGCACTACAGAAAATAAACCTATCTAATCTACAAATCTTCAGTTAAAATTTAAATTAAACTTCTCTTTTAAATAACATATTTAACAGCTTTCCATTGTACCAAGACCAACCCACAATTTTTATTAAACCCACTGTACAAATCCCATTGTTCTTTAGCCATTGTTTAAAAAGATCAAAATAAATAGTGTTACCTGCTGTACCCTAAAGTACCTGACAATAATACCTGTGGTTCTTTTAAGACCATGACTTATTGTAATATGAACGTAAAACACCACATACCTAATCCTAATCCTATCACAACTAATATTATAAATGCGGAAGTGACTCTGTCTCTCTGCCTCTCTGTCTGTCTGTTTGTTACCTCTTCACGGGAAAACCGTCGCACCAATCTAGATAAAATTTGATAAGAAGTTAGTTTGAATATTGAGGAATAACATACTTAAGCTACTTTTTATTCGGGAAACTTACTTAGTTCCCGTGGGATAGCGATAACCGAAATCTACATGGACGAAGTCGCGGGCAACAGCTAGTTCCATATAAATTCTATGTTCCTACCTACCAATAACAACCTAACCGACTTAGAAAAGTTGAAAAATCTCTGACATGAACCAATCTAAGTAGGTATTTTGATGAAAGTTAGCTAAGAACTATCTGGATTAAACTAGCGTTTGACAAAACAAGCCACATCCAAATCGGCCTATCCATTTAGGTCAGACAGACAGACATACCTACATACTTATATAGACAGATAAAAAAAAAATCGACAACCATAAATAAAATAATAAATATCATGGGACAAACTGATAACTAATAATACCATGACTATGACAAATACAATAAAACAGGTATCTTACAAGCTAACACACATGGGTATTTGTCACGGCATAGCCGCGAAAAGGCGCCGACTCAGCATGTGCTGCCGGCATTACAGCCGCAGTGCTGATATTCTGCCAGAACCTATAGTTCTTCGGTATGGTACCTACGAACCTACAGTTATAGCTTGTTCGGTATGGTACGGTATGGTACATATACATTTATATAGCGTATGGACGGACCCTTCAGTACTTCGTTTTTGTTTCCAATTCAGGCACGCACCGTTCCGGCCGTTGTGGCAACACCGTTCCTATTTCAAAATGTTCCGAAAGGCATATCCGGATGTTTATATTAATGCCTCAGGTCTTTGGATTAGGGTTAAAATGAAATGCAATCTGTATGCTTTCAATAGTCAAATCACAGACACATATCTCATGAGAAGAAGGACCACAGAGCCCCAATCCCCAGTGTCATCAAGACCAGTCTCTATCATAATGATTGTACGGAATCCCCAAGATTTGAGTCCCAGATACAGCCGTTTGCACTAGGGAGGGTAATGATAGAATAGAAATATTTATTGTATTAAATATAATTTCTGTTTTAACATCTTGTCCTCGAAAGGTTGTATAACAACATGGACTTTGGGTTAGCGCATGAAAACATAAAAAAAGACCACTAATCAAGTGTCAGTCAGTCTTAGTATGGTCAAACAACAGCGCTATGGTGTAAGGCTGTCATTGAAAAATGCTGTGTTGTACTGGGACACATTTTTCGTGAATTTTGTACTAGACCCAAAGTTCATGGTGTTAGTAAGTCAATGCATAGATCTATTAGATTTATAAATTTCACACTGCATTACGGTACACACACATTTTGTTATATCGAAGACAATTTAGCCTAGTTGTTGGAGAATATTTTTATGATGCGGGGCAGCAATTTGTATGATGAAAATGGATGTCTGTTCTCGAATCTTGGGTGTTTTATATCTATTTAAGCATGTTAATTCATTGTCTAGTCCTTATACAGGCTATGCCTTGTCTGGGATTAGGTTATTTGGTGTCAATTATCCCACATTTGTTTATTCATTTACTTACATTATGTATTCAGAACAAAGCAAGGAATATTACTTATCAAAAAACATTTTAACCCACAGTTATCCAATCTGCCTGTTGGAAATCAATAAACTACTGGTAAATTTGGCTCAAACAAAAATCACAAACTTATCTGACTTGTTTCTAACTTACCATAATTAAAGGCATAATACTGATTGTAATATATAAACTAGTTCATCATTTGATAAGGGGATGACCCAGCCTTTGATTAAAGTGACCATTCAGATGTTAGCAACTTCCTGGGATGATTTTAAAGTTTAAAATATGTCTGAATATAATTTCACGGAAAATTCTGTCACAAAAAATCAACAATGTTTTTTGCCTATGTAATGATGAACATAATACAGCACAAAACGTATAACTGCATGTGACTAGAAATTATGTTAATATCGGTTTTTTTTAACACTTGAATACTATTTACTCTTGTAACAGGAAAATACTTTGCCTCCATTTTCAAGTGAACTTACATAGTGCAAAAACCTACCACTTAACCAATAACCACTAAAGCTTCTAGAATTCTAGATTCTAGAATCTCATATTACACTTGACGGTGCATTAAGCAAATAAACAATAAACAAATACCATGAAAGAAAAAAAGTCATTAAATTCGGTAACTTACCGTTGGCGCACAAAAAGAAACTAGAAACGTCTACGTAAAGATACAAATACCGACTTTTAAAAAGTATCAATAACAGTTAAAACTTAAAAAAAATAAAGATAAAAAAAAAGAAAACTCCTTCGATGATCTTTATTTTTTTTAGTTTTTTTTAGGTGTGTGTGGTGGACACGGGGTAGACGTGAACTAAGTCGTCGGAACAAAAACAATTTACCTTGAAGACATTGTGTAAATATTATAGAGCCCCCTTGTTATTAATCACTTCACCGGATAAATTATAGCTTTTAACAATGTAATGCACCAAGCAGGATATGCTTTATTGATATTGAAACATTTTTATCAACAAGGTATGATAGTACAAATAAACAAGTTCGGTGTAAGTACATACCAAAGTAGATTTAAAAGTCGGTGACTGTCAAGTCAATATCCACAGATTGTCTAAACAAATTATCTAGGTAAGTATTTACATTTACCATGATTAATTCTTAATGACTAGTTAATAAATTAAATATTAACTTACTCGTCACTTGATGACACGCTAATTTCATGGTCTTCAGTGTTCGAAAAAAAATACCACACCATTGATGACACCAGCACTTTAAGAATACGAAAAACTAAAGACAACATTTTGTTTAAGCTCGCCATGCTTCCGCGACGAAAGCTAAGCTAAGAGTGATCTGTGTGAAATGAGGGATAGGATAGTTAAAATAGCATTACCAAAATAAATTACGGAAAAAGTATGGTAAATTTCTAAAGAACTATTTGTATTTTGTGCGCTTGTGTTCGGTCTTAAGGGGAATGGTCCGCGGGTGAACGATATGGTCCCTAAGGGAACAAACATGGGTTTTTTTAATGTTGGCAACGTAACGAAATAGTATGGGGGATTTTTCCCGTAGTTATTATATTCTGTTTGACTTTCCATAAATTCTATCTAATCTAACTTAAAATTTATAAACAAAATCCAAATTCGTCTATGTCGTCGCTTTGTGATATTATCGTCTAATGATTTTATCGTATTATTAAGTACATTTTGCAGTGTCATTTACTGATTTTTTAAGAGGTTTTATTTTATAATCCTGAACGAAGACAAATATTTTTTAGGTGTGGAAATCAAGTGGAAATGGTAAGTATAGAAACTAGAAACGTATAAACGTTGAAACTTTCTTCGTTCAGAAGATTTTTTTTACATTAATAAAGTATCGACAGAGAAATAGAGAAAATAAAATTGTTACGTAATAAAAAAAATGCTATTGTAGGGGCCAAAAGGCCGGAAGCCACGGCCCCTGTTTTTGGCGCATGTTTATGAAAGTTGGTGTTGAGAGCTTACCATGAATTGTGCTTAGTTTCATGTAGTAAATTGTATATCTTACACTGGTGACCGCGTGTGAATTAGAACTATTCTGCCATCGTTTCGCTGGTTTAAGTTAAGCAAACTTTTAACATGGGCAACGACGGCGAATAATCAAATAGTGCATGCCGTGTATCAGTACGCGTTCCGCCGTTCTGGCCGGAGCGGGCCGACTTGTGGTTCGTCCAGCTGGAGGCGCAATTCGCTATTGCTGGAATTACTGCGGACAGCACCAAGTTCTACCATGTCATCTCGCAGTTAGAACAGAAATATTTAATTCAATTGGACGACGTAGTAAGCAAACCTCCCGCAGATGGAAAGTACGAAAAAATCAAGAGTACGTTGATTTCTCGATTACGTCCATCTAATAAGGATCGTCTTCATCAAGTCGTGAAATATGAAGAGTTGGGCGACCGTAGGCCTTCGCAGCTTTTGCGACACATGCGCTCGGAGGATCAGCCATGACAGACGAAATGTTATTATTCCTGTGGTCGTCTCGTCTGCCGGCACAAGTCCAACCATTCATAGCGACTCAATCTTCTACTGTGGATTTGGATACTTTGGCTGAACTGGTAGATAAGGTGAATGAAGTATCGATGCAGCCTGTATTAAGCCAGGTAAGTGCCGCAGTGCCACCGACGCCTTCGCCACCTACGTCGTCCAACACACTAGAAGCGTTAGTACGACGTTTTGACGACCTTTCGCAACAAGTGGCAGAATTATCAGTCGACGGGCTTCGCCAACCACGCAAGAGTCAAGGCAACAACCACCGTTTCGGCGATGCGGATTCTAAGTCATCTAAACTATGCTGGTATCATCGCTGTTTTAAAAATCGAGCAACTAAATGCATTCCGCCTTATGTATGGAAGAACACCTTGACGTCGGGAAATGCGACGGGCAGGCGTTAGGGGCGGATAGCTTCTGCCCATCTTACTCTGGTCGCCCTACTCGTCTTTTTGTGACAGATCGGTCAAGTAAACAACAATTTCTTGTCGACACTGGCTCGGATTTATGTGTTTGTCCTCGAAAAGCGCTACCTGATTGCAGAGCAAGGACAAATTACGAACTGTGTGCTGCCAACGGGACTGTAATTGAAACTTACGGGTGGATCCAGCTGCATTTAGATTTTGGGCTTCAATGCGACTTTACCTGGCGATTTATAGTAGCAGACGTTACAAAACCAATTATTGGTGTGGACCTGTTGACGTTTTACAACCTTTTGGTAGACACTCGCAATCGTCGGCTAATTGATGGTACTACGTCACGCAGCGCCGATGGAACTCTTGCGCATCATCCTATCCCGCAAGTTAAAGCCGTTTTCGAAGCATCACGTTTTCACGATGTATTGGAGCGATATCCAAATATAACTCGGCGGCGTGTAACCCTCATGAAGTACGAGTGAAACACAACACGGTTCACTATATCCGTACGTCTCCTGGTCCGTGTTTTATAAAGCTACAAGTTACAATTTACAAGCGGAAGTCTCGTTTTATCACCTTTTGTTAGAAAGAGACTTCCGCTTGTAAATTGTAACTTGTAGCTTTATAAAACACGGTCCTGGTCCTCCTGTGTCATGTAAGCCACGTCGCCTTGCTCCTGATCGCCTCCTGATTGCCAAACGAGAATTCCAAGACATGATTGGCGACGGTATAGCCAGACCATCGGATAGTCCATGGAGTTCAGCTCTTCATTTAGTTCCGAAGAAGAACGACGGGTGGCGCCCGTGTGGAGACTATCGTGCTCTGAATGCTCGAACTATTCCGGATCGCTATCCCATAAGGCATATTGCAGATTTCGCCAATCAACTATCTGGATGCAACATTTTCACTACTCTCGATTTGGTGAAGGCATACAATCAGATTCCGGTTTACGCAGAGGATATTGGAAAAACGGCCATCACAACGCCGTTTGGTTTGTTTGAGTTCCCTTTCATGGGCTTTGGCTTAAGAAACGCAGGCCAGACATTCCAGCGGTTTATGGATGAAGTGCTCAGGGGCCTAGAATTTGCTTTTCCATACTTGGATGACGTTTTGATCGCCTCTCGGTCGAATGAAGAGCATGAGAGTCATCTGAGACAAGTTTTTGAGCGATTTACAAAGTATGGCGTTTTGATCAATCCGGCTAAGTGCGTTCTTGCGCAGTCAAGCGTTAAGTTTCTGGGGTACCATATTGATCGTTTTGGCAGCAAACCACTTCCGGATGAAGTTAAAACTATCGCAGAATTCCCTCAGCCCAAGACTTATCGAGAGCTTAGACGTTACTTAGGGATGCTGAATTTTTATTGGCGATTTATGCCGCATGCCGCGCATGTTCAAGCCCCGTTACATCAGCTATTTTCTGGACCTAAGATCAGGCCTTCAGCCCACATTCATTGGACTGCGGAACTGCTTGATGCGTTTGTTACTTCTAAGAAGAGTTTGGCTGATGCTGCATTGCTTGGACATCCTGACTCCTCAGCTGAAATTGCCTTGTTTACGGATGCTTCAGAGACAGCTGTAGGCGCAGTTTTGCAGCAACGAGGTCGTAACAGTAATCGTTGGGAGCCGCTAGGATTTTACTCTCAGACGTTACATCCGGCACAACAAAAGTATAGTCCTTATGACCGAGAGCTTCTTGCTATCTACAACGCTGTGAAGCATTTTCGGTTCATACTAGAGCCACTACCACCAACTAACTACCACTAACTTTTACCATCTACACCGATCACAAGCCACTCGTATCTGCCTCCAGCACACGTCGTGATAACTGCTCGCCACGTCAGTTCAGGCATTTAGATTTTATTGGCCAATTCAGTACCGACATCAGGCATGTATCCGTGAAACAAAATGTTGTTGCTGATACGCTTTCTCGCACTGACGCCATAACAGCGGTACCTCTCGATTACGCTGCTCTTGCACGTTCTCAGGATCAAGACCATGAGCTGCAAGAACTTCTTCGTAGCGGAACTGCACTGAAATTGCAAAGGATAAGCGTTCCAGGGTTTAGCTCAGTAATATTCTGTGATACTTCGACACAATTGCTTCGTCCTTATCTTACGCCTGAATTTCGGCAGATGGTATTTGACACCTTGCATAACCTAAGCCATCCCGGCATTTCAACATCAGCATTGTTAGTGGTGCAGCGTTTTGTGTGGCCGGGTGTGCGACGAGACTGCAGAGAGTGGACAAGACAGTGTCTACATTGCCAGCGCAGTAAAATTAGTAGACACGTTAAGGCACCCTTATCTGCTTTTACTGCTCCTACTCAACGGTTTGCACACGTGCATATAGATTTAGTGGGGCCTCTTCTGATGTCGAATGGCTTTCAATATTGGCTCACGATAATAGATAGGTTTACCAGATGGCCAGAAGTTTATCCGCTGAAGGACATAATTGCAGAATCGGTTGCCAAAACCTTTGTTGCCGAGTGGGTGTCTCGTTTTGGTTATCCAGTGCAAATTTCTAGGGATAGAGGTCGGCAGTTTTAAAGTCAACTGTTCAAGTCTTTGGCAAATATTCTTGGCGCCAGGCATTCACCAACTACTGCTTATCACCTCGAAGCGAATGGAATTGTCGAGCGCCTGCATCGCCTTTTAAAATCCGCCATTATGTGCCATCAAAATTCAGATGGGTCTGAGGTACTTCCCCTAGTTCTGCTTGGTATTCGGTCAGCATGGAAAGAGAATCTTCAGTCGTCTGTGGCAGAACTAGTTTATGGCGAGCCATTGCGTCTGCCTGGGGAGCTTTTCGTGCAAAGTAATGATCATTCAATGGATTTTACTGATTTTACATCTCGTCTGCGAAGCCACATGTCTAGATTGTTACCACGGTCTACTACGTGGAATGCTGGAAATAGAACGTTTTACGTTTCTAAAGGTCTTGAGACCGCCACTCATGTATTTTTGCGAGTAGGTATGTCTCGTAGGTCGTTACAGCCTCCTTATGTTGGCCCATATAAGGTCCTAGAACGAGGACTCAAGACAGTGAAGCTCGTAAGGAAGTTACTGTGTCCATTGATCGGGTTAAGCCGGCCCATTTAATTGAAGATGATGAACGGCTAGATGTTGCAGCTCCATCAATTTTGAATGCACCATCTGCTGATCCTGCGCCAGGAATGGCTTTACCTCGAGTTCCAGAACAGACTACGCGTGCTGGACGTTTAATTCGTCGTCCATCGCGGTTCCTCTCTGGAGTATCGGTCTCCAAGGGGGGCTGATGTAGGGGCCAATAGGCCGGAAGCTACGGCCCCTGTTTTGGCGCATGTTTATGAAAGTTGGTGTTGAGAGCTGTCAATTATTATAATTCTATTTTACCATGAATTTTGTTTAGTTTCATGTAGTAAATTGTATATCTTACACTATTGAATAATTTTTCAATTAATATCTGTGATTTACGATGCTTTCAATGAATGCGGATAAAATAACAACGTATGGTGGGATGGACCGACGGAACTTAGAGTAGTTTATTTCATTCAATATCCCTTATTTGATGCAGCCAGACCAAAATGTCAAGAAATGGAACTAATTTTATTTGTTTCTTGCAACACACCACTAGCTGCCAGTGACCGGTACCTGCCCCTGACTACGAAATTCGAAAATCGAAGTTCGTATGGTATCGTCCAGCTCATTCTCGTGTTAAATAATATTAGCTTGAGAGGGACGGCACGATACGAAGTTCGACTACGAAGTACAAAATTCGAACTTCGTATCGTGCCGTCCCTCTCAAGCTAATATTATTTAACACGAGAGTGAGCGGAACGACACGATACGAACTTCGATTTTCGAATTTCGTAGTTTAGGGGCTGTTTGCATCGGTATACTTGACGTATGCAAGATGCGTTGATACTTGCAATATACACTTGCAAATTAATTAATCAAAATAATATGTCTGTAACGCAATGTATCGTGTTACAGACATATTAATTTGTAAGTGTATACCTGCATTTAGCCATTAACTGTTCAAATATGTTAAGGTGTTTTATGTGATACTCAGGTAAATCTGTCAATATGGTGGGGAGAATAGCAGAAGATGGAAAACAGAACAACGTTATTCTTTTTACGAAAGGAAAACACTGTTTAGGTTGTCCGAAGAAACGGAAACGAAAAAACATGTTGGTGAGTAGTAAGTACAACAAAATAAATGACGAGTGAAACAATAAAAACAAAAGCTTTCTTTTTCTGTTTTATTTTTACAAGCTTTTGTTTTACTTTCAATGTTTGCACGTTAGTTTATAAATTTGCTTAGGTCAAATCTTCCAAGTTAAAATCTAACCACTTACTGTGATAGGATTTGGAATGAAAAATGTAAACTGAATGGAATTGCAAGTACAATCAACAAAAAGTTCAACCAGAAAAAAAACTTGCATTAAAAATGAAAATTTTAACAAGAAACTCATTTCCCTTAGAGGGACTTACTCTACGCAAGCAGTCTCGGGCTAAACAAAGCAGTGAGTAAGGTATCAACAATTTTTCCTCGTACTATATATAAGTGTTGCTGTAGATGCGACAGTGCGGCTTTTGGTTGGGCTGTAAATATTTGCACTGACAATACCCGCCATAACTGTCAATGTTTCCTCGTACTATATATAAGTGTTGCTGTAGATGCGACAGTGCGGCTTTTGGTTGGGCTGTAAATATTTGCACTGACAATACCCGCCATAACTGTCAATGTTTCCTCGTACTATATATAAGTGTTGCTGTAGATGCGACAGTGCGGCTTTTGGTTGGGCTGTAAATATTTGCACTGACAATACCCGCCATAACTGTCAATGTCACTGTCACTAGACAAGACGTGTGTTGTGGTTGTCAGTGTTGTGTAACTTTCGAACTAATAAAATTATTAACAACAAGTTTAAGGATTGGTTAAAGATCTACACTGATGCGTCAAAAGTAACTGATAATGACTTTGTAGGTTAAGCTGTTTGGATTCCCAAATATAAAATTATTTTAAACTTTAAATGCCCCTCTAATTACTCTATTTTTACCGGAGAAGCAGTGGCCCTATATGAAGCCGTATCCTATATTAGATCTCATAGCTTACATAAAACGATAATTTTAACTGACTCGTTGAGTTGTTTGCAGGATTTGATTGGGTTTCCATTCCATTCCGGTGACATTGATGAGATTGTCACCTTTCAAATATTGAGGTAGTAATTGCCTGGATTCCGAGCCACTGTGGCATTGTGGGCAATGAAACTGCAGATCTGTATGCTAAGCAAGCCATTCATCAAGGATCCACAAGTTACAATGAAAGCTTTAGTCGTGACCTGAGGGCACTTGTTAGACCACAATTTGTGAAGGAATGGAATGAATTATGGCAAAGATCTCGAATAATTAAGGGAAGACACTATGGAACCCTTCAACCAACTATTCCAACGAAACCATGGTTTTTTAAAAATAGGGAATTCTCCAAATTGAATACTTCCACAATAATTAGACTAAGATTGGGTCATTTTTGCTCTCCTGTGTTCCTGGCGAAGCTCAGAATAAGGGACACCTCCATCTGTGAGTGTGGTTTGGCTGAGGGTACTCTGGAGCATATATTTTTTGATTGTCCAAAATTAGCTACTCCCCTGTATGATCTTCTTCCCCATAGCGTTAGCCGTCCAATTAATATTAATTTCCTACTAACCTTAGTGTTTTCCTCATTCTCTAAAATATTAGATAGATTCCTGACTAAAAATAACATAAAACTGTAAAATTAGAAATCAATGTAAGTAAATCCCTCCTCCTGTCTTACCTTTTCCATCCCTGTAGTTTTTTTTAGGTAATTAAAATAGATAGCCATAGATCGTATCATAGTTTTACTCTGTATATACCTAGTTGGTTGTGGTGAAGGTATTTTGGTTGTGTTTGTTGTAGTTGGACTCTGGCTGTTACCCTACCGAAGACTGGCAGTAACACCGTACAACGAGACAAGAGTCTACTGACCGTGTCTTATCCAACCTCGACATTGGCAGAATCATCAAAAGCTTGATTGGGCCACATTTCCCTAAAAATTGAATTGAATTGAACTTTCGAACTTGATTTTTACTGTAGATTTAGTTTTCTATTATTTAATTCATCATTTAAAGGTAAAGTACAACTTACGAGTACTTAACAATGTTTACTTTATATTTGATTTGTTAATTAACAGTCATAAAATATGTTTATAAAATACTTTAAAATCTTCCTGCCATTTCCGAGGCTTATCACTCATTTCTTATCATAATGCTGCTAAACAACTATTATTAAAATAAGTCCTAACTGTCCAGGCACTATACATTTTAATAAAATAAAATCAGAGTTGAAAATTTGCGTTTAAAGAAAGAATTTTTAAAATTAGATCTCAGTGTGACTTCGGTCTACGATTTAATCCAATTTTAACAGTCGAAATTGCTTTTAGTGGATTAGCCTGGCATTCCTCTTCCCCGTATCATTATTCATTAATAATTCATCATTATTATTATAGTATTACAACTAGAGCGTCGAAAATATCACAGCAAATAACGTCTCACTTGCAAAGTGGGTGGGATCTTATTTATTGCACGCCAAATTGCACGTTATTGAAAACTGCACATGTAGCACGGCGCGCCATTTTGTCGCTTGTCGCGCAGGGCGTCCCTTTCAGTGACGGAATTAGTGAAGGACGCACTGAGCTACAAGCGACAAAATGGCACGCGTGCTAGCCCTAGTGACAATGGTGCCATTTTTTTTATTTTTTGTGACCCGTTAAGTATGTATCTAGATAATTAATAAATAGGCTAGCATTTATGAAAATATTTATTTTATATGATGGAGGTTTATGGTAAAGATTATAGGAAAAATAAAACAATAATAGCTTACCTACCCCTAAGACACCTACCTACAAGGTATTCTAACCTAATTACCTACCTAAGGTAAGGTAAGGCTACTTCAGCTGCCTATAAGGTAAATGCAGTCAATATTCCATTTTCATTATTGTCTAAATAAAACAATATCTCCAAATAGGTACCACATTTACAGAAATGATAAAAAATTACATTAGTTTAGTTCCACTTTGGACAACATTTGACACAAGTGTCTGTGTATATATTTATGTTCCAAAAAACTGATTGGCAAAGACATTCATATTTTATAATTAATATAAAAAAAGTACTTATTAGGTATAAAACACACAATTATTATTATTATAAAAATAATTTATATTTATCTGTGGCATCATAGCTATTAATAGATAGACTGATTCGGATGTAATTTTTTTAATTGAAAGCTCATTTTGTCGAGATGGTTATTAGCTGACTTTAATATGAAAATGATACGGAGGAGGTTGTTAAATTTTTCTAAGCTGCAATTGTTTAAATATTTATCTTCACAGCTTTCAAGTCATGGCATGTTGTGCATCGTTCCATGGCCACATCACGGAGATACCAAATATATCCGTAGACAATTTTACCAACACGAATGTAGCGGCATACTTACTGAGTCACACACACACGGACCATACAGTAGGCTTGTATGACTCACGGTTCATACAAACGTTGGAGAAGAATGATGCGAAGATTTACATGTCAGAGATGTCGGCAGCCATTGTGGAGTATGAATTAAAGAATAGATTGAAGGAAAATGAAAGATTACACGAAGTTTTGGATAGAATCAGGCCTTTAGGGTTGGGTGAGTATTGAACCATTATTTCACAGTTTGTGTCAAACTTAAATGCTCTTGGAATGAAGTCAGTCACTTGTCACTTGTTGGGGAAGGGGTCTCCCTTCCCCATAGGGACAAATGAGGAGGGTCTCCCTTCCCACAGCCTAAACAAATTCAGAGGTGCAGATATGAGGCATACTGTAAATTACTATTTTTAATCTATAAAGTGCCCTGCCTAACTGACTGGCTGACTGATTGACTGACAGACAACACACGGCCTAAACCACAAGACTTAGAGACTTGAAATTTGGCAAACATGCCTTGAGTATCCTAGAGGTGCACTAAGAAGGGATTTTTCGAAATTTCCATGGGATAGGGAACTAGCCCATTTTGATATATTTCACGGAGGCAAAGCCGCGGGGCATAGGCTAGTTCACAGATAATACTATAGAGATGAACCTAATATTGACATACCTACTTTGATCTGTATATGGACTGTGTAAAACATTCCTCAATTATTTTTTGAAGACCAAATAGCCTAGTAGTTAGAGTACTTGACCGTGAAGCTTGAGGTCCCAGGCTCCATCCCCGGTTAGGGCAGATATTTGTATGATGAATACATGTTTCTTCTCGGATCTTGTATGTTTACTGTGTATTTAAGTATGTATTTATCTATATAAGTATGTTTATCTGTTGCCCAGTACCCATAACACTGTCACAATACGCAAGCTCTTGGACATTAAAAGTTCCGCCATAATCCGCTAGATGGCGCTTTTCCGCACTTAGGCGAATAATATTAATTTAAATCTACTTAATTAAAAATTGCATCGGTTGTAAATTAATTAATTAACAACCGCTACTTGCACTTAGCCAACATAAAACACATAAAAAACTACATTACACACTACACAGAAAAAATACGTTGGTATTCAAAATGAGAAACACGGACACGCCAATTCAAAATCTTTTGGTTATCCGTATCCGGTTCCACTCAGCCATAAAACCTCCTGTACGGCCGGGAGACCTTACATTTCTCTACAACCCCTGAGTGGAACCAGCCAGCCCAGAACTTGGTAAGAATACTGATCGTTTCTGTACTTTATCATTGTGTTACACTACTTCTGTATGTGTCTTTTATTGTAATTTATTTTAATTCTATAGGTTTCCACTCTGTTACTCTGTCCGAAGCATTACTGTACCTTAATAGCGCTCCGGACAGTTAATTATAATTTAATCCGTCCCTATTTCACTGCTCTACGGTTATAGACGTAGCGCTTATTTTAAAACCTAACGGCTTCCTAGAACGGTTGGAATTTAAAGTTCCAACGGTCACTTTGTGTAAATCTGTTGTCCACTCTCACTAGAAACCTGTAAAAGCTTACTCTCTGACCCTAGCTAAATTGTAAATCCGTATGACCCTCCGTATTGCCATGCACTGCTAATCTGGTTCCCACTCCCTCGGGAATGGTCGGACTGGAGAGCGGAATATGGCAGTGCGAGCATACCATGGACGTTTGGCTCACACCAGGTTATTTACAGGGCAACTCGATACGAAATGATTAAGGCCAATTTTACCAATCAGTGATAGACGAGGTGTCTCTGAAGTTGGCATATCAAGTGCCAGCATATCTCAAAAAAATAGGAGTTCTGTTCGCATGCAGAATAGTTCTATAGTTACTGATACTTTTTAGAAATAGTTCTGGCGATTTTCCTTGAAATTTTTAAATTTTGACATAATGATATGCTAACTTCCAAGTAAAAATCCCAGCATATCAAAAATTTCACCAAGTTCTCTTCGCATGCAGCATAGTTCTATAGTTCCTCATACTTTTTAGAAATAGTTCTGGCCATTTTCCTAAAGGGTACATTTCATTAGCAATGAATGTAAATTACACATAAATTGAAATGCGTTCTGTTTCCTATCGACCTTGAGGCCCCTAAACATTGTTTTGTAAATATCTTCATTGTACAGTCTTTCGACCCTCTTCTGCTTTTATACAAGATAGATACCTAACTAATAAAATAAACTGTTGCTTATCAGTGAACTAACACGGCGACAATATTTATATCGTTATCGTAGTTTTACATAGTTATTATAATACGCTAACATTAAAATATCAACGTGTGAAAAATCGAGATTTGGAAAAAAATAGACTACAAATATACGCGATTGATAAAAGAATCTACTAGTAAAATAAGCGAAAAAATTAAACGCGAACATTATAAAACGCTTTATGAAAAATCGCTACATGAAAAAAGACGAATAATGAAATTTGCGATCATGAAAGAACGCGATGTGAAAAATCGCTACATGAAAAAAGACGAATAATGAAATTTGCGATCATGAACGAACGCGATGTGAAAAATCGCTACATGAAAAAAGACGAATAATGAAATTTGCGATCATAAAAGAACGCGATGTGAAAAATCGCTACTATGAAAAAATGCTTTTGTAAAAATTTACGAACAAATCGCGTGGTTTTCTTTACAAATAACGGGTATATTATTTACTTACGTATGGAATGTGATTCCATGTGCTTTGTTTTTCTTTTTTGTGTTATTTGTACAGTTCATAAATGTGCACGACGTCATTTTGAGCGGTTGAACTGGGCGAATCAACGAGATGTCACCTGCGCGGCGGCTGTTGGCGACTAAGTCACCGAGTAACCTAATCACCTATTTTGCTTGTCCGCGCGCGGTGAAGGGGTGGCGAATCTGTCACTATTTGGTACATCAATGTTAGAACTAACTAAAATTCTACTTTAGTGACGACACTTTTAATTGTCAAAATTACTTTACAAAAAATGCTTTCAATGACATGTTTCGTGATTGATGTAATTATAATGCTATTATTCATAAACGTCACTCAAGCCTCCATTAGTTAAATAGGTTTTGTCTTCTTCTTACTAACGGAAATGTCAATGTGACAAAAAAGTACAAACGAACTTCGGCATTTTAGTTAAAATAGGTTTATGAATTATAGGGTAAATTTGTAATCAATCGGACTGCAATGAATGAATGTATTAACTAGCAACATCCTCCAGCGTTCCAGCCGGCCGTGGGCGGGCGCGCCAACAGCAGCATGAACGCGGTGTGCGCGCTGGCGCGGCAGCTGTGCCGCTGGTGCGGCGACGGCTCGGTGCAGGCCTACGCGCGCTGGCTGGCCGCCGCCGGCGAGCTGTGGCTGCGCGAGCGCCGCCCGCCGCCCGCCGCGCTCGTGCACACGCTCGCAAGCGTACGTACTAATATAGTTATTTACTTAAAAAAAATTTACAGTAACAGCCTTATCACATTTGCGAGCGATTTTTGTATTGAGGCGATCACGGAACGTGTTCGCCGCGAACGATGTTAGTATGAAGCTCCCAAATCGCTAGTGTAATAAGGCTGTAACAAATCCAAAGCGCTGGAAAATTAAAAATACCATGTACATGGAAAAATACATACAAAACACAATAATAATACAAAAAAGAATAGAAAAAACCTAAAATCCTTATATAATAATTTACCAATGATTTCTCGGATGACGCACTTGGTAGCGCGACACCACGGTATGGTGGAGCTGTCCTGGGTTCGAATTCCAGTTAGAGAATTTATTTTTCTGGTCTTTCTGGAATTTCCGATAACCGAATTCTATGCAGACGAAGTCGCGTGCAACAGGCAGTGGTTCACACCGACACGATCCTTCCCCGGGCCCTCTATAGAAGCTTTTTCATTGTGTTCATATAGCGTTATGTTTTTAAGCCGAGTTCTAAATGCTATACGAAAGGCCTATGACAGAGACCTCAGTGAAACTAACTATGCCTATCCCTTATTACCTATCTTGTTCTGTCTATAACGACATTTAACTGCAGGTTTTGTGGACATTGAAAGAAGAAAGAATAATGGACGACCTGGAAGAGCTGATTACGGATGACTTATTTGAACTAGTCTACACATGGGTCAAAGATGTGCCTGAGAACAGTTTACTCAAGAAATCACTGGATGCTGGTAAGACGTTCATGATGTTTACAACGATTTGTCACAGTTCTTAGGAACTGATGTTTTATGTGTGTTCTTTTGTTTCAGTATTATGTTCCATGTGTTACATCAGACCAGAGCTGTTTAGGATGCTGTTGGAGCAAATGGACATACCAGTTGACAATGATGAAAGGTGAGATGTTGAACATTTTCCAGTGACACTGTAGGCTTTACAAAATTTTGAATAGCTGTTCCAATGCGGTGTTCCATTTATTTTCTTTACTTTCACTAATTGGAAAAGAGTATCAATTGGCCTGAAGACTGATGCCAAAGTGATTCAACTCGTCAATTTAAGTTAAATAAACAGATCACTCATAGGACATAGCTGAGTAATTCAATACAGACTTCATATTACATTTTGAAACGATTTTGAATTTGAATACTAAGGGATCGGTTTGACATTTAAAAAAAAGCTACTGTTTTGATTAACTAGTCATTCCTATTGTTGACATTTGGGCTTGCCACTTTCAACTGAAAACTGAAGGTGCAGTCAAAGCAACCAATGTGTGGTCCACAGTCCCAAAAATATGTATACAGACCTTATTACTGCGACGGTAAGGTTGATGCATACATATTCTTGCAACTTTGCCCAGATCCATGTCTTTGACTTTGACAGTAGAAAAACAGTATAATTTGTTCGTCAGCATGGAGGGTCTGACGGACGACACGAAGGTGCACGGCGCGATGTCGGCGCCGCGCGCGGCCCGCGCCTGGCGGCCGCGCGGCGCGCAGCTGCGCACCGCCGCCGCCGCCGCCATGTCGCCCGCCGCCACGCTGCAGCTGCTGCACTCGCGCTTGCCGCCGCGCGCCGTCCGCGCGCTAGCAGGTCACACACCACACACCACACATCCCACAGCCCACAGCCCGCTCTGCTGTTATATTATGAGGAGGAATCGTAGCAATTGGTAGTAATAGAGCCAGTTAGTGATAGGATAGCAACGCTTTTATTAGCTTGACGCATTTGCATCATCATCATCATGTCAGCCGAAAGGCGTCCACTACCGAACATGCCTCCCCCAAGGCTCTCCACTAAGACCGGCCTTGTGTTTTCCGCATCCACCGCGATCCCTCGATTTTTACCAGGTCGTCGCTCCATTTTGTTGGCGGCCTACGGACAGCTTGTCTCCCTGCCCGCGGACGCCATTCGAGAACCTTCTGACCCCATCGGCCATCAGTCTCGCGAGCAATGTGCCCCGCCCACTGCCACTTAACAACTTTAACTTTTCAACTTTACATACGTTTTTAAAATTCCCGCTCCCGTGACAGAACTCCTTGTCTCGTGGGTATAACGCAAAATTCCTCCTCTTTTCTTATGTTTTATGATCGTAACTTCAAAAATAAACTTTTTCCCTACAAACTTCCATCCCACTCTTTTCATCCCCTTTTATTTCTCTTGGAGATTATATTTACTAAGTTTCTTAATCGTAACTTTAATAGTAAGGATAGGAAAATATAGTCATTCCCATTCAAAATGAAGGTCCAAAAAATGTTCAATCGACTGAAAATTATCATTGACATGTTTTTACCCTCTTACAGAGTTCAGCGAAGCTAAGCTCCAGCAAATCAAGAAGCAATCGGGCTCGCAAGAGGACGTGCACATGTCCGACTCGGACAAGGAGGCCGCTGGACAACCGAAAGAAGGTCGGTCTTGGCAACTCACTGTAGCAGATAGTCAATGCGGGGATGGTTAGGCATGATATTGATATTATGTTATTATTAAGGAAACAATTGCATATGAAAAATAGTTAAGCAGCTGGGCTTGAACCAGCAACCTCTGTAATCCGTACCAAGCTCCACTAATTAAGCCATACTAAACTGATTGATTGTTTTTTAATGTCGCGATGCCGTAAAGCGAACGAGCTTGCAGTGGGCGCTCGAACGCCGCAATGTATTGCAACTTGCACGGTTTTTCTTGCAGGTCTAAACTCTGCTTTGTTTTAAATACCCATGTTACGTTTCAGAGTTGCCATCGATGAAGAGCATCTGCCAGCTGGTAGAGTGGACTCGGCTGCTGTGCGCCGAGAGGCGGCTGAAGGACTGGCTCGGAGGCCCGGGGTCCGTGTTCTGGAGGCCGCTGCTCATGCTGCTGTGTTACCCGAGACCGCAGGAGGAGTACGTTTACACAACTTATCAATTATGATCAGAGATCGGACGGTGTAGTGTCATTGTTCGCAATAATGTGGACATGACACCAAAATTAATCAATTAATCAATGTAAATTGTTATCTCCAGGAGTTCAATTCCAGTTTCAAGAATTTGATTAATTGATTGATTAATTCTGGAGTCATGTCCACATTATTGCGAGCAATGACGTCACTCCGTCCGATCACTGATTATGATAGAACAAGTTCAATGTTATCCCCATAAACTCTTTCTAGATCTGATCTGGGTCTAATACTAACGTGTGTTTAACACGGTCAGTCGTATATTTGTTATTCGTGTTGTTATTTCTCGTGTACTTATGTGTGTGTGTATTCTGGCAAATGAATATATTCATGTCTGTTACTGTAGAACGTGGCAAGAAGGTGCTGAATACGCGGCGTTAGAGGAACACACTATCCGCCTGTTCGCGGAGCTCACGGTCTGCCACGCCGCCAACCAGAAGCTGTTCGCCGCCACCTTGCATTCCATACTAGAGGCGTTACATTGTACAGGTGCGTATAAACGTTTTCATTCACATTTCTACTGAACTTACTATTTTAAGGTGCGTGCCGTGACTCAGCTGGTGTTATTATTGTTTGTTAGTCATGTAACCCATAAGGTACCGAGGCAAACTTTATGCACCCATGACGACCTAGGACCTTGTACGAGGTCCGTTCCGTCCGATAGCTGCCACCATCTTACTGGCATGCCGCTGAACAGCAGCACTTGCGTCGTTGTTTTCTGGTGTAGAGGGTAAGACAGCCGCGGAAAACGCGAGCCGAAGAGGCATTGCAGCTTAACTCTCCTATTGAAATTGTGAATAGATGGTGACATCGCATTGTCTGAGAAGGTAAGTCATTATGATACTTACTGTAAGAACGTTCTACGGTGGGTCAAGAATCAAACGGTTTCACTGTACCACGGACCAACCACCCTCTGGACACTTAATGTCAGGGCGAACGTCTCCTTCACCTTCGACCAGATGACTAGCGAGATGACAAGCTATGAACCAATCACGATGCATTCCCCCGGCCCGCTCAACGCGGCTTTTTTCGTAATGACTTTCCAAGTAAATTATAGAAGATGCGGTGTCCAGAGGGTGATTGATCCGTGCACTGGACATTAGAGCTAAAACGTAAAACGACTGAACGATTTTGATTCTTTGAAAGAAAGAAAGAAAGAAAAATATTTATTTCAGGTCCCAGAGTACCACCACCTAACAGTAAAAATAATTAAAAATAATTCCTTAAAACTAATAACATAATATGGTGACACAAAAGACACCGAAAAAGGGTCCCCACTCAGCACTTTGATGTGATTGTTCCTGTTATCAGGCCCGGAAGGCATCAGCGGATTCACGCGCGCGCTGATCCTGCGCCTGCTGCTGTCCTCGGAGCGCGCGACGGTCGCGCTTCGCTGGGCGGGCAGCGGCGCCGCCGCCAGCGCCGCGCCGCCCGCGCCCCGCCACCCCGCCGCGCACTGCCACGCGCTGCTCACGCTGCCGCTGCACACCACCGTGCGCGCGCTGCTGCTGGACCACCGCCCGCCCAGTGAGTGCTGCCCTATACACTAGCCAACTAAAACCAATTTATTAATCCCCATCAGTTCAGACGCATTATGTGCTCGTACTACTATTTTGTACCGTCAACGCCGATATTAACTACACTTTTATCTATACCATTCCGCAGTGCCCCTAATAGACGACGCGGCTAAAGTGTGCGTCAGCAACGTCGCCGCGTCGGGCTCCAACGCGGTGCTGCGCAGCGCGTCCGACACGGCCATCATGACGGTGGCGGAGGCCTGGGAGCTCAGCCTGGCCGCCGCCAGCGCCTCCAAGGACAAGAGGGTCAAGGACGTAAAGAACACATCCCTGAAGCAGCAGAACAGCAAGAAGAGGCAGACCAGCAAGACTGTCGACGCTACTATGGTGTCGGTTACAGATGGTGAGTGTACGGGCTGCTAATGCTCATACACCATGTAGAACTGTTTGTGGCTTAACTGTAGAGTCAAATTGTAATAATAACTCACTGATAATCTCGAATAATCCCCTTTATTTATATAGTAGTTAAAAGCGATTTTACAATGATAAATGTTATGAGTACACGCGATATGAATGAGTGCTAAACGTGAACTGACGCGTAATAAGATAATTTACATAATCAAAGCAAAATATGCTGAGAGCGCGATACGTCAATGTAGACCGTACCGTGAGAATAAATACAACAGAGCTTTTTCTGATATGTATTCGCATTGCTTCTTGACTTTATGCGTTTACCGCCGGCTTGTAACTAATAAGGGAGATCGTCGTCACAACAGTACAGTATTGCCTTGTTACAGGATGTCTAACCCCTCCAAAAGAAACGGTTCGCCTTTTTTCTAGTTTGACGGTAGTCGTAAGACGAGGCAACAGTCTTTCGATAAGACCGTAGACGGCAAATTACTTGATTTTGGTGGTCTCATTCAGCGCAGCTATTCAATTGGTGTTTCTTTTTTCGCGTTCCACTTTGTCATAGGTATAGTGAAAAAAGTTTTTCCACATGTCAAGCTAATCTCAATCTTATGTCCAGGTAAAAACATTTCTAAATTTAACTACACCTCGCACAACTTAGATATAGTGCAGGCTTAGAAAACAGCTCCACAGCCGCGTCTCAATCTCGCGCGGTCGTTGGAACATCGCCTAAGCCAGACTGGTCTATGTAGACGCTATATTGTTCCAAAGCATGTCGCGAGAGATAGAAGCATAGCTTTACTATGTGCTATGCAGTGCAAGGGTACAGTTGTTGAGGACGTGCGTATTTGCGTTGCAGATCTGATCGAGACGACGGTCCGTGTGCAGGTGGCGGGCGTGGAGGGCTGGGTGCCGCCGCACGCGACGCTGGCGCAGCTCGCGGCCGCCGCGCCGCACGTGTTCGGGCCGCACCTGCTGCTCACGCTGCACCTCAACACCAGCGGCGAGCTGCCCGGTCGGTACACTATGCGCCGGAGCAGCTCGGCTCAGGCTCGGAACCCTTCAGATTCCGCAAAACGCAATTGTTTGCTCGAACTCCTGCAAAATAAATCAGTTAGCAATTTTCCTCCGCTCATCAAAATCTGTATATTCGTTTGATATGCCATTAGTGGGCCAGTGGAATATTACTTTAGCCTCATTCGTAAGGAGTATGCGTTTCATACCAGATATTTCAGCGTGCAGATAGTTACGTCGCGTTACACAGTACCGTTGATACTCTGGACTTAATCGCGTAAAAAACTTTTATATTTAAATTTGAATTTAAATACCTCGACGTTTCGGACGCGACGTTGCGTCCATGGTCTCGAAAGGACTGAAAACCCACCACCAAGACCATGACCATGGACCAACGCAACGTCGTGTCCGAAACGTCGAGGTATTTAAATTCAAATTTAAATATAAAAGTTTTTTATGCGATTAAGTCCCGAGTATCATGATAATGTGTGAAAATCGCGAAAGTTTAAATCAATACTGTACCGTTGGTTGGAATCGACTTTTGAACGTCAACGTGCCAGCTTTTATGTTTTATTACAATACAAGAACTTCTTTATTGAACACCACATAATAAACAATTCGGAAAAAAGGTACAAATAAAACCAATTAATAGTTTAAAATCTATACCTATAAAACAGTACCGTGACTGACGGACTGACTGACTGACATAACGCACAGCCTAAACCACTGCATCTAGAGATTTGAAATGTGGCAAACATATACCTTGAGTATCCTACACGCACTAAGGGATTTTTCGAAATTCCCGGGACGGAAACGATATAGGGAACTAGCCTACTTTGATTTTCACGGGGGCAAAGCCGCGGGGCATAAGCTAGTTTTCTATAAATGTTAGTAATTGAGGGCCTGACTGTCAATCTTCAACAATGAATTGGCACTAAGTACCTGTACTTCCTCCTGTGTCGTCCTGACGAAAAGAGGGTGTTAGAGCGTATTGTGTTTGGTGCAGAAGGCAACCCCGGGTCTGGGTGGGAGGCGCTGCCGCGGTCGGACGGCGGGTTCGGCGCGGTGCTGCGCGAGTTCGGCGCGTGCGGCGGCCTGGCGCTGGTGGCCGCGCGCCTGCCGCGCCCGCACGCCGCGCCGCCGCCGCCGCCGCAGCCCAAGCACCATCACGACCTGGACTGGGTCAAGGTCGACGACCCTTACGAGGTAAGCTCACCGCTATTCTCTGTCTGTCAAGGGCTTCTGAGCGGTCTATTTATTGCTGTAGTATGTGGCCGGCAACTATTGCTGTCTTACTCTTATTATGAAAGCCAGACAAAGACTCCTATAGTTGCCGGCCAGATATTTCAGCAAAAATACAGCCCGTTTAGAAGTTCCTTAAGAGTCAGAAAGCAATAGTTATTGGCACATGTTGCAGAAAAACGTTGCCCGTTTAGAAGCCCCATTACAGAAAACACCGTGCCTTGACGGTTACGAGGTATAGTGAAAAAAGTTTTTCCACAGGTCAGGCAAAAATCAATCTTATGTCAAGGTCATAAACATTTTGGCATGTAAATACATTTCTCAATTCATCTGTAATCAGATTATCCCCGCTAAACATTACAGCTCGTATGTTCACGTCTCTCTAGCATTGGACAAGTGTCCAGAAATTCGTGATTAAAGTCACATCGTAATATTGTTTCTTAAAAACCTATTGCGGCTTGTTTATGCGCAAGTTTTGCGATTGTTAAAAATAACTGTGTCTGCAATAAAGCTGCTGCCTGCTGCTGGGTTTGCGTCTTACCCAGGTCCGCACAAATTGGCCTAGTGTTGCCCGTACATTCCCTTCAGAACATTTTGAAATAGGAACGGTGTATCCGAGCCCGCCGATGGCGCCCGTGCGGACGTGCTCTAGGTTAACATCATTGAGACTCCTTTATAGTCTCACTGAATTGGAAACAAAAACGAAGCACCGAAGGGTCCGTCCATACGCTATATGTCTATGCGGCCGTAACATTCAGGCGGGAGGCCTTCCTTGTAACCGACGGGTGTCCCCTTGGTGGCAGGAAGTCGTCGAGCTCGGCGTGAGCTCCGTCAACAACAGCCTGGAGGAGAGCGGCTGCGCGGGCGTGCCGGCGCACGCGCTGGTGGCGCTCGGGCTGCTGCTGAAGCTGGCCGGCTACGCGGCCGCGCTGCTGGACGAGGGCCCGCGCGCCGTGCAGCTGCTGCGCCTGCTGCTGGGCGTCACGCACGACGAGGACGGCCGTGAGTCACGCCGGCGAGACGACACTCCACTCTTTAGCTTAGTCTTTGGAAGGGTCAAAGGGTGTCGGAAGGTTCGAGTCGGTATGATGGTGTTGATGATCGTCTACCTTCTATAGAAGAAGACAAAGATACGATGGCATCAGAGCAACTAATCCACCTTCGAGTGGCTATTCCTATGTCGTCAAAATTTATATACGAGGTTGAGTCAGAGTACCGTTGTAATGTCTTTGTTGCTGTAGTAAGTTTGAACGACTTTATATGAACTACACAACTTCTTAGCAACAATGACAATTCTTTATAAGGTTTAATGGCACTGATCTTGCCGGAAGCTAAACCCTATGCTTGGCACCGTATCTATAATTTTTTCGCTGTTCAAAATGATGTCATAAACCAAAGTAACTGAATGTCAAACATCATTAGCAATAGAAGTTTTACTTGAAACATTTTCGTTTTGAACCATCATCAATATTTACAGCAGTCTTTTTGTATTTGTATTTTATTACACATTTTTAGTAGATATAAAATCAGAAGAGGCTAGAATTCAGGTTATCTTTTTTCAGTTCTGTATGACAGATGTAAAGGTATCTGTCATTGCCTAGTGCCTTATCCATTCGTAGTTGGGTCAATCAACTTTTCTTTGCCACTCGTTGCTATGGAGATGTCACCTGGATAAAATAAAGTAGGATTTTCTAAGGCACCACTCTCTCAAACGTTATTAGTTTCGACAGTTATTATGCCAATTATTTTATGCTTCGTCTCCTAATCAATCAAATCCTGACTTTCGGGGGAGTGGGGTCTTAGAAAATCATATTTTTGATGAGTTACCCGTGGGGACATCTCCATGGCAACGAGTGGCAATGAAAAGTTGATTCACGCAGTAAGTATGATTTTTTAAGTTATTCCATTTGTAGTTATAGTTAGTATAAGTTGTCAAGTTAAAGTAGAATGGCTTGTCCCCTCAGGCAGCATAGTGGTGGGCGGCGGCGGCGCGGCGGGCTACTCGCTGGGCACGCTGCCGTTCCGCGTGGTGTCGCGGCTGCTGGAGGCGGCGCCGCTGGGCACGGACGACGGCCGCGCGCTGCGCCGCGCGCTGCTGGCGCTCGGCGCCGTGCGGCTCGTGCTCGCCTGCCTGTCCGTCTTCACGCACCACCGACCCAACTCCACCGATGTGAGTGCCTTGCAAAACATCAGCCGGACAAATTTTTTTATACGACAAGGAAGGCAAACGAGCAAGTGGGTCACCTGATGGCAAGTGATCACCGCTGCCCATAAACACCACAGACGCGGGGGGGTATACCAGCCTAGAGAGCTAAGATGAAATGCGTCTTGTGCCCGCAATTACACCGGCTGTCTTACTCTCCACACCGGAATACAACAGTGCAAGCACTACTGCTTAGCGGCAGGATTAGTGAGTAAGGTGGTGGTGCAGCACTGAATCTGATTGTTTTTTTTTGGATTCGCAGAATAGTCAGACTTCCAACGGTTCGTCGCTCGGCAAGGGCGACGAGAAGAACCAGTTGTACTGGGCCAAGGGCACCGGCTTCGGCACCGGCTCCACGCAGCAGTCCTGGAACGTGGAGCAGGCGCTCGTGCGCCAGCGCACCGAGGAGGAGCACGTCACCGTGCTGCTGCAGGTACATGCACACATACACACACTGCTAGTCTCACACGAAGGAGAAAATTGTTACAAGCACTATTCATTGAGCTCGACAAAGTAACGCCTGAAATTCGCGGCAAACATTCGGGACGTGATGCACCGCATTGACGGTAAGCGATCACTGTTGCTTAACCGTTTCAGACCTGGGGATTGATTTTTGAATCTCACTTGGTGACTAAATTCTCATCCGTGACATTGATATCACTATTTTCCGAAAGCCATGTTTTTTAATGTCATACCCGTGTACTAACATGCAGTTAATTTGCGTTTCTGTCATAGACAAGCATTGTAGCATAGTAGATTGTGGTTATCAATCACTGCCCGTAAAGTAAGTTTGGCAAATAGTTCCTATAGTGACATGTGTAATTAATTGACAATGGCATGTAATCAACCCGCACGATTGTATTGGCCGGCTCCGAAAGGGATACTATAGCACTGGGATTGCAAAAGCGTTGCTGACCTATCCCCCGCACCCTACGCTAAGCTGTGTAAGCACACTTAGTGGTAAGATAAGCGAATAAGACTGTACAAATGGTTCGAATGGACCTTGCTAAACAACCTACCACTCATAAGTAAATGTACCATTCGCAGATATTAGCATCGTATATGAATCCCGGCGAGAAATGGCCGCCCGAAGAGAGTTCGGCGGAGTTCGTGGGCGAGGGCGAGCGCAGCGAGGGCGAGGCGCAGGAGCTGCCCGCGGAGTTCGTCGACCTCGTCGCCGGCAGCTCGCTCGTGCCCGCCATCTGCTCCTACCTGAGGAATGACTCGGGTAACTCGCAGCTCTACTAAACTATCATTCCGTATCGCATCGTATCGGAAAGGATATGAATGGATACAGCGACAGCCGATTAATATGTTTGTAAATTAAATAAAAACTGCACGTGAGATTGTCAGACAGGAATCCGGCCGCGACAAAATTTTATGACAGGTAAAGAGTTCCTACTGCGATAATAGTACATTATTGCCGAGGCCCGGAAAGTAGGGATTTGGCTGATGAGGTGGTTTGCAAGCCGAGCATTGCGAGGCTTGCAAAAATGCGAGTCAGACAATTCCGGTTTCCGTCGAGGAATATATAGTGCTTTTCTCAAATAATGTGAGGAACTTAAAAAACCTCCTTTGCAAAAAAAAAGTAATTTAATAGATAAATCACGAAATACGTTAACAAAAACCAAAGTGTTCAATTACTTGATGTTAAATGTGATTAAAAATTATGTCAAATTCGAGCTTACCGCTGCAAAATTACACGAAATCAACACCCATGACGATTTTTAGTGAAAAAAATGTCAAACTGTCATCTGCCATCTTAGATCGAAAAAATTACATCAAATTTAAGCTCACCGCTGCCAAATTACTCGAAATCGATACCCATGACGATTTTTAGTGAAAAAATGTCAAACTGGCATCCGCCATCTTGGATTCAAAAAATAATGTCAAATTCGAACTCACCGCTGCCAAATTGCTCGAAATCGATACCCATGACGATTTTTAGGGAAAAAAATATCAAACTGTCATCCGCCATCTTGGATCCAAAAAATAACATCAAATTTGAGCTCACCGCAGCCAAATTACACGAAATCGACACCCCTGTGATCATTTTGTTTACAAAGAATACAAACTGTCATTCGTAATTTATGATTGAAAAAATAGTAGATTAATGCCCAGGCGTGGGAAGTGAGCAATTGCTGGAGCGAGAACTTAGTTTAAAACACGAACCGCAGGTGAGTGTTTTTAATAAGTACGAGTCCAGCAATTGCTATTCCGGCCGTGGCAGATATAGATTTTTTCTCAAACATTAAGAGGAAATAGGGATTTTTTAATTATTAATTAGCTCTCATAACACAGCAAGCCAAAACTGCCATTGTTGTTAGTGTAATTGTGGCAGTGTCTTAAATATTATTTATTGCAAAATATTACAATATCGGAGTCATTATTAACATATTTTATTTAATTAAATACTTAATAACTAACTAAATTCATTAATGTCCTTACCCCTGCTTTATAATAGTTTCACAACGACTAAATATTTCCATTGAAATTTAAGCGATACTAAGCAGTTTGCTTTAGTTAACAGTTATCCTCTGATTGTCATCATGGTGGACTTCTATTCAACAAATGATCACGATTTTGTCACTAAAAACTATTAAATTAATATAACTTGCATAACTTTAAATAAATCAAGACTTTGTGTGTTATTGTTACTTGCTTACGTATGATTTCTTTCCCGCCATTTTTTTTTTAGTTAAAAAGTATGTTTTTCTTTTTAATACTGCCAAGCTATTTAAGACATCGATAAAAATGTTAAATTTCGAATAGAACGCCTGCATACAGCCACCGGTTTGGCTGAATGAGACATGTCACTGGATGTTTCCAAGGTCTATTTTACTTTTTAAAAAGTTAAAAACAAATGAAAAACAGTCCAGCATTCCGATTTATGGACAGGTAATCGCGCCTGCAATGTAATGCGGCCGTCAACAAGGCACTTCGTGTTCTGTTACTTCGAGTAAAATGACAACATTTCCGACAATGTTTGAGAAAAAAAAACTTAACACACGCACAGCGGTAAATCGGGCTGGCTTGGCTGTATGCTTTGGCCCCATTTTACATGTTACAACTTTTAAAAAGTAAGGAAACTGGAAAAAATGGAATTTCGTACATTTATTTCTCTCCTAGGAGAAAAATGAATGTATCGAAAGCCATTTCCATTGACCTTCTTCGACGGATTCTGCGTTTAAAATTTTTAATGAAAAAATTAGGTGCTTCCCGGGTTCTATTTTCAAATGGAAAGCGAGAATTTCCGAGTATGTTTGAGAAAACTCAATTATCAATGCTTGTTCCATATACTAGTGATGCAAGTTTTGTTTCTATAAATATGTGTTTATTAAAAATTTAAAAATTAAGCAAAATAATAATCCAATTATCTCAAGAGGTTTGATAAGGAGATATTGTTAACTATTTCATAGTGCAATGTTACACCATAGCTATAACTTAGCGATGATTAAAAATATGCTTTGTGTGAACTTCATACTCGTCTTCAGAACAATACTTAAAAAAAAACCGGCCAAGAGCGAGTCGGACTCGCGCACGAGGGTTCCGTAGAAAGATTTTAACGCTTTTCCCCAGTGTTTTAAGAAGTCCAGTGTTAGCAGAGCCCTGCTCCTAAGCAAAATGTACGCAGTGTGGGTTCAACTTATATTGGTCTGCGAAATCTACAGACAGACAAAAAAAAATTTTGAGATTTTGAGACTTTTCCGAGTGGTTGTGCTATAAGAGCTACCTTCATATCAAATTTCAAGTTTCTAGGACAACTGGAAGTACCATTTAGGTTTTCTCAGAACGGCGATTTGTATGGAAATAGATTTTTTAATGACTGTATCTTTTGATTGCGTTGACTCAGAAGGTTGATTTTTTCACGGCTTTAAGGGACCGCAGGCTTGAGTATTTGATATTAATTTCAGCATACTACCTCCACGCGTTCCAGAGAAAAAGGGTCTTGACAGACAGACAGACAGACAGACAGACGGACAACAAAGTGATCCTATAAGGGTTCCGTTTTTTCCTTTTGAGGTACGGAACCCTAAAAAACAATGCTGGTGGCGATTACCAAAGTCGCCGCATGCCGCTTAGTTGAATACGATTGGTAACTACTTCGGCGGGCATGTTTCCGTATGTAACCGTGGGCTGTGTGCAGTGCTGGACATGTCGCGGCACATCCCGCTGTACGTGTGCGTGCTGCGCTGCGCGCGCGCGCTGCACTCGCTGCGCGCGCGCCGCCTCGCGCCCGCGCTGCGCCCGCTGCCGCGCCTGCTGGCGCTCATGAGCCGCACCACCAACAGCTACGCCACCAAACTCAGGTAACGCCATCACCCCGATAAACTACGCACTGATATGAGATACGAGTATTAGATTTGTATTTTTTTTATCAAGGTAATTTTTTCGTCAAGGTCTGATAATTCACGAAACCCACAATGATAGAACTTAACGAACACCAATGTAACATTAATATTACGAATAACATTGGACCGACGATGCTCCGCTAGCGGAGCTCCTATTTCACTTCTGTATACTTTTATCATGTTTTGGTAAAGTGGATATTATGGTCATTGTGCGTTGACTATATACGATGTTAACAATTATTGTAGATTTATTAAACCTCAAGTTAATTAAAACATTTTTTTTTTTTTTCAGAATGAGTAAAAAGAATATATTTGGTAAAATGACGTATAGCCAAAGATTTAGCACGTCAAGTAACTCAGAGCTCTCGGAAGAAGACGAGGGGCTCGCCGCGCTAATAGCAGACATTCAGGTACGAATTAATACTAATATGTAATTACATAAATGAAGTACTTGAATAAGAATTGATTTAAAATGTCAGTTATAGAAAAAAATAACTAAATTGAAATATTCAGAACCAAATATATTTTTTTAGTTTGTTAGTTAAAATCAATGATATTACAATAAGCTAATCTTACTAGAGCATCCTATCAATTGTAACTCATTGTAATATCATTGGTTAAAATTGAGTTTTAAGAAAGTCTTCGCCTGATGACAACGACTGATTGACATCAATCAACTGTTTGGTCACAAATTTCCATCTGTTTTCGCTTTGTTTCGTTCTTTTCGTCTCTGTATTTTGTGCGAAATATGTTAGTGTATATTACGAGCATACATCGGGGTTTTTGGTGCGGGAATGATTTGAGAAAGCGTCAATACCTACTCTTTGACATTAGCTAAAGAGTTCCAGTGACTGTTACTCAAATCATTCCCACACCAAATACCCCGATGTATGATTACATGTGTGTGTGTGTGTACAGGCGACGTCAGCGCTGCTGTGGGCGGGCGAGGGCGAGGACGAGGGCGGCGCGGGTGGCAGCGCGGCGCGCGCGCCCGCCGCCGCCACGCGCGAAGCGCGGTACATCGACCTCATGCGGACCATGCAGTTCGGTTAGTGCACACCTTACTGCCCCTACGTGACGCCGGGGTCAAACTCTGATCTAATGGCTGGGCAACCGTCAAGCGTCAAAATCTATATACAAATTAAACGAAAAGTTCTGACTGACCGACCCATCAGCGCCCAGCCCAAACCATTGGATCTAGACAGCTGAAATTTTGTATAGAAGTTTCTTATGACGCAGACGAGAGATAAGGAGGGATAGGGAGTTCGGCCCGAGAGAAAAACCGCGGGCGAAAGGCAGTGAAAGATATATACGCTAGTTGGTGTCTTGGTTCAGAATGGGCGATGGAAGAGATCGAAATGGGCGACGAAGGTACTTTTGGTGGAGTTCGTCAGTCGTATAACATCGATCTGCGCTAATTAATAAAATTTAGAGACTCTTTATAACCATTTGAACTTGAATGAAAGGTCGGGGCAGATGTTTGTATGATGAATACGACTGTTTGTTTTCGGGTTTTGGATGTTTAATAATGTATTTATCTATATAAGTATGTTTATCCGTTGTCTAGTACCCATAGTACAGGCTTTGCCTAGTTTGGGACTAGGTTAATTGGTGTCAACTGTCCCATGATATTTATTTATTTATTTTAATGTTTCCAATTCCAGAAACGTTCGAGATGATAACGGAATGCGCGGAGAGCGGTTTCCGTTTCTCGGTCCCGTACCACTTCGAGGGTACGGTCCGCGCCGCGGGCGAGCGCGCCCACCCCGCGCGCATGAAGCGGCTGGCGCAGGAGGCGGCCACGCTCGCCACCAGCCTGCCGCTCTCCTACTCCTCGTCCGTGTTCGTGCGCACAGACACCGACCGGCTCGACGTCATGAAGGTACCTAGTGGCGCTACCCGGTACTAGTGTTATACTCGGTATTAGGGCACACCCCGCGCGCAAGAAGCGGCTGGCGCAAGAGGCGGCCACGCCCGCCACAAGTCTGCCATAAGGTTTTAGTTAAAGTGAGAAAAGCTTTCCCCTGTCAAAATGTTTGTGCCATTGTCATAAGATTGCTTTTTGCCTGGCCCGTGGGCAAGGTTTTTCTACTGTCTGTAACTGGCGTTACTACTCGCTACCCGGTACTAGTGTAATACGAAAGGGTTGACTTACGGACCTTTAGACGGTTGACTCCTGTTTGTGACTAAGGTACTCATTTCTCCGTAAAGTCTGTATCAATCTGCGCTAAGGCCTTGCAGAATACCATGCAATAGTATCACGAATTCTATGGGTTGCGCGTCGTGACACAAAGCCTTCTTTGTACGGTATTGAATACGCGGTGCGTTCGAGGGACTACGTTAGTCGCTCAATTTTTCGAAGTTATGGTTTTTGAACTGATGATTAAAAAAAATTGAGTTGAAGTTTACCTTTAGTTGCAGTAGTTCGGTTGATAGGGCGGGGGCAAACTACTGCCACACTTTTAGTCCCATTAGTTCGGTTTGCCATCGGCATTCCGTTCCGCGCTTACAAACTCAAAACTGAAAAAGAAAAAACTACTAAACCAGTTTCACCCTCTAGCTAAGCTTTATTATACTTAAAGACTGAAGCTCGAACGATGACACTTGTAGTAGCGTATAACGTGAGGCGCCGCAGGTGCTGATAACGGGCCCGTCGGACACGCCGTACGCCAACGGGTGCTTCGTGCTGGACGTGTACTTCCCGGCGGAGTATCCGGCGGTGCCCATGCTGATCAACCTGGAGACCACGGGCCGGCACTCGGTGCGGTTCAACCCCAACCTGTACAACGACGGCAAGGTGTGCCTGTCCGTGCTCAACACGTGGCACGGCCGCCCCGAGGAGAAGTGGAACGCGCACACCTCCAGCTTCCTGCAGGTCAGCGCCGACTACTTATATTCTAATCTTATTATTCATGCTTATTAACTAATAACCAACTTAGAAAAGTTGAAAAACCCCCGACATTGTCATTTCAAAAACGGGTGAACCGATTTTAATGAAACTTGGCTAAGAACCATCTCGATTACAGTAGCTTTCGATTAAAAAAAAACGCATCTAAATAGGTCCATCCGTTTGAGAGCAATGATGCCACAGACAGATACACAGATACACATGTCAAACTTATAACACCCCTCTTTTTGTCGGGGGTTAAAAATGCCGTTAAAGTTCGTTAGTAAGAAGACAAAAACCTATTTTAACTAATGGAGGCTTGAGTGACGTTTATGAATAATGGCATTATCTGATCTGCTGGGGTCGTTAGTGTCGAGTGAGGTCTAGCTGACAATTTCCACCTATCATAGGCCAGTAGCACAGTGTAAAGAGCTTATACCTAGCAGTGGTTCGACGCCTTTGGTGTTTGCATAAATGCCGACACCGCAACCGCATGGCCAAAGCACCAAGAAGGGCGAAAGTTCCTAACTAATCGGGCAGTGGCGGCGTATGCAAATGCAAGGGGGCACGCCCTGCCCGCCCCCCCACGATTGACCTGTCTAGAGGCCTTCGTCGGACGACTGTATAGACTGCCAGTAGCTTGTCTCATTGGTGGAGAATGACAGATAGACCTCACTCGATACTAGAAATTCTAATGGTAATATTGTAAGTATACTGGCTTTGGGTCATATTTCTTGCCGCTGTGTATATTTTATTTTCGTTGGATATATCGTCGGGGTGACAAGCAAAAGGTACTAAATCAAAAAAAGGCAATTATTAAGGAAAATCAACCATGTTCAAAGAGTAATAAGATTGATTATCGACTTTAATTAGTGAACGTAGTTAGTGACTTCTGCTTGTAACCAAGGACCGGAACCGGTTACCATTAAAAGGATATTAACTCGGGTATTTCATATGGTTGTTTTCAAAAACCCTATCGATTCGGTAGCCCTATCCTCGTCTTACCCTAACAAAAGTGTAACCAAACTGATATGGTTAATTCGGGTTAGCACTTACCGACACTGAAAACCCTCAATAGGGTTTCCCTATTAAGTGTTTTTAGAATGCGGTCAAATTATTTTAAGCTCTACGCGTAATTCGTAAGACATGTTATTGCACATCCTTACAAGTGACTTGCTACCTTTAAATGTCGGTAGTGAAGCGCACCGGCATAGTGAGCCGCACATCTTTGCTACGTCAGACAATAATAAACCTTATAAAAGTGCAAGTGAGTCGAGACTCGCTCTTGACTGGTTCTTTCGTTAGGGTGCGGGTAAAGGACTGGTTCAGACCTGTCGGCGACTCGGCGCGTACCATGCGGTGTTTTTAACCGACATCAAAAAAAGGAGGAGGTTCTCTATTCGTCGGAATATTTTGTTATGTATGTTCCCCGATTACTTGAAGACGGCTTATACTTTCTAGTTGGTCCCATTGTCACTAAGTCAGGATTTGATGATGGGATCCCAGGGAAATCGAGGGCAACCCTCAAATTTTATAGGCACGTATCATGTGTTTCATATATTTTCGAAAGCTATTTAAGTACTTACGTCTGGTAGTCATCATCTCGTGTTGATGAGGTGATGATGGAAGGTACAACTCCTTAACGGTTAGGAGTTGGAGGATAATGCTTTAAATATTAACGTAACTTAAAATTGTGAAATAAAAAATCTTTTAACAAAATAAGATTTTTTCAATCATAAATTGCGAATGACAGTTTGTATTTTTTGTGGGTAAATAAAATGATCACAGGGGATGTCGATTTCGTGTAATTTTGCTGCGGTGAGCTCGAATTTGACATTATTTTTGAATCGAAGATGGCGGATGACAGTTTGACATTTTTTTCACTAAACGCCGCAAATACTGTTAACTTAGTAACAGTTTCAGTTTTGTGGCGTTTGGTGTGGAGACGCTTGGCTCGTGGGGATCCGACGCACTAAATTTTTTTAAATATATTAAGAAAAAAATTACTTGATCAAAATTACAGGTGATCAAAGGGCTAGCGCGTTCCTCGGCCAACGTATAGGCATTATTATACAAAGAGGCAACGCCGCCAGTCTTTTGGGCACCTTGCCCCGAGGTAGTGGACTCGGGGACGTTTTCCATTTTAGGTTCTAAATTTAATTATTGTTATTATTATTCTTTTTGTTTTTGTTTGTTTTGTTGTAATAAATCGGTCATAGCATGGGTATCGACTTCGAGTAATTTATCTGCGGTGAGCTCGAATTTGACATTATTTTTTGAATCCAAGGTGGCGGATGACAGTTTGTCATTTTTGTCACTATAAATGGTCATGGATATCGATTTCGAGTAATTTATCAGCGATGAGCTCGAATTTAACATTATTTTTTGAATCCAAGATGGCGGATGACAGTTTGACATTTTTGTCACTATAAATGGTCATGGATATCGATTTCGAGTAATTTATCAGCGATGAGCTCGAATTTAACATTATTTTTTGAATCCAAGATGGCGGATGACAGTTTGACATTTTTGTCACTAAAAATGGTCATGGGTATCGATTTCGAGTAATTTATCAGCGGTGAGCTCGAATTTAACATTATTTTTTGAATCCAAGATGCCGGATGATACTTTGACGTTCAATTCAATTCAATTCATTTATTGCTTGAAATCAATGTAAGTACAAGATGTTAATAATACAACATAGTTCATTGTCTCACCCTCACAGCCATGCAACATACAATAATATAAATTAAAATTAAAATCATTTACTTGTCATCTTTGTCAACATAAATCCGAAACATGATAAGACAATATAGAAGAATCATTGTTCAATAACTAATAATGATAAGATACATTTGATTAATCAATTGATATGTCATATACAATACAAAAACGGAACAAAATAAAATAAAACAACATTGAGATTAAGCAACACAAAATTGCGTAGGTACAGCCTCATTAACACTATTTCAAAGTCTTTACTTTTACGAAAAATTCGTCGAGCGAATAAAATCTTCTTCACTGAGGAATCGCCATAATTTAAGAAAAAACTGTTTCCCTGGTACGTTATTAAATTGCCAATTAAAAAAGTAACAAACATTCAAATTTGTGTAAAAAATTATAAACTGTCATCCACTATCCTGAATCCTAATAATAATGGCAAATTTGCTATCACCGGAGACCGGAAACAAATTACCCAGACATGAAGTCCTATTTTGTTATATTATCCTATTATCTTTGTCATCCGCCATCTTAGATCCAAAATATAAAGTAAAATTTGAGCGCATCAAGTTTAAATTACACGAAATCGACACCCATGACAATTTTTTGTGTCAAAAGTGCCAAACTGTCATACGGCATGGATCCAAAAAATAACATCAAGTTTAACCGCAACGAGGAGAAAATTCGAGCTCACCGTTGATAAATTACTCAAAATCGATACCCATGACCATTTTTAGTGACAAAAATGACAAACTGTCATCCACCATCTTGAATTAAAAAAATAATGTAAAATTCGAGCTCACCGCAGATAAATTACTCGAAATCGATACCCATGACTCAAAACATTTATCATGAGCTTTTCGGTGAAGGAAAACATCGTTAGGAAACCTGCACACACCTGCGAAGCAATTCAATGATGTGTGTGAAGTTCCCAATCTGCACTGGGCCCGCGTGGGAACTATAGCCCAAGCCCTCTCATTCTGAGAGGAGGCCTGTGCCCAGCAGTGGGACGTAAAAAAGGCTGGTGATGATGATACCCATGACTATTTTTAGTGAAAAAAATGACAAACTGTCATCCGCCATCTTGTATTCAAAAACTAATGTCAAATTCGAGCTCATCGCTGATAATTTTTTTGTGTCAAAAGTGACAAACTGTCAATCACCATCTTGGCTCCAAAAAATAATATAAAATTTGAGCGCATCGAGGGCAAATAACACGAAATCGACACCCATGACCAATTTTTTTGGCAATCTCTCTTTTGTGTTCAGATTCAAACAGATTCAAAATCTTTTAACAAAAAAGTAAAACCGCTTAGAAAAAAAACGTAAAATAATCCTCTAAAGCCTAAAGTTTTATAGCCTAACACTAGCAGAAACACTATTGTGTGCCCTCACATGGCGTCATGGACTGACTTACAAAAATGTTACATCTTTATTATAATGTTCATGACTATACAATGAACAGTGATTAAATGAATAAATGCCTCTTGCGCCTGTAATTACACCGGCTGTCTTAGTCTCCACACCGGAACACAACAGTGCAAGCACTACTACTTAGCGGCAGGATTAGCGAGTAAGAAGGTAGTAGCGATCCGGACGGACCTCGCATAAGGTCCTACCACCCGCAATTTGCGTGGCGTTGCGGTAGCGGTGTCGGCATCTATGCAAACATCAAAGGTGTCGGACCACTGGTCCTTTTACACTGTGCTGCTGTCGTGCTCCCAGGTGCTGGTGTCGATCCAGTCGCTGATCCTCGTCCCGGAGCCGTACTTCAACGAGCCGGGCTACGAGCGCAGCCGCGGCACGCGCGTCGGCTCGGCCGCCTCGCTCGAGTACAACTCCAACATCTACCAGGCCTGCGCGCGCTGGGCCATGCTCGACCATCTGCGGAACCCCGAGCCCTGCTTCCGGGAGGTACGGGGCACGCACACTCTCATTAGGCCATACACACAGTGTGGGGCTAGGACTAATGATTGATGAGTAATGATACGTCAATCATGAATGATGACTAATTAATAAAATAAATAAAACTAACGGTTAAATGATTAATGATATGTGATTTTAGTCATGATTGATCAACTGATTGACGAAATTAGTGGCTTTGGGGGCAAAGCTTACAACACTGCATACAAATTTGTCGAATCGTGTAACAGCTGTGTCGTAAGGTTACAACAAGACTCCCGCTCAATGGGCTTCACATAAGCGCCGCTTCCTGTTTTAAACCTTCGATCAACCTACAATCGTGAATCTTTCTGACCTCCGTCACTCACGGTTCTCGTATTGGTCCGCAGGTGATCCAAACGCATTTCTGGATGAAACGCAACGAAATAATGGCGACGGTGGCGGGCTGGATCAGCGAGCTGGAGGGGCAGAGCGGCGACGAGCGCACGCAGCGCAGCATACAGCTCAACCTCATGGCGCTCAAGGTGACCACACTTCTCTAGGGCCCACTTGCATCGGCTTAGTTAAAAATAAGTTTTCTGTTAAAATTTTCATTTTTCGTAGGTATAGTTAAAATGAGAAAAGCTTTCCCCTGTCAAAATGTTTATGACGTTGTCATAAGATTGATTTTTGCCTGGCCCGCGGGAAAGGTTTTTCTACTATGTACAAACTTTTTTGCCAACTGTACTTCTTGTTGTCTGTATTTGTATTGTCAACCAACTTACACATCCATGCCAAATTTCAAGTTATTTTCAAAATTTTTAAATTAACGGGTGAAGAGTTCCCTCCTGTGGATACGACCCTGGCCGCACCACTAGGATTTCACTACCAAATTATTGTTTTGTCACCGGATTTACACCAGTATGCCACATTTCATCTCAGTCGGTTGAAGATATCTGCTTCAAAATTGAGTTTCAAGATTTCACCCGAACAAGCATACATACATTGAAAGTGAAATAAAAGCTTGTTAAACTACTGGGTTAGGCACTAACTCGTGGTTAACGTAACGTCAGACTGTTAATTTACGTCTAGTTGACCCCTGGTCGACTGGCGGGCTGTACCCGAAAACTACTGCTGGGTGCAGAGGGTGTGCAAAGGAATGAGGAATTCATGTCTTTGGTCCTGATAATAAGCTCTGGCAAGGATTCTACTACTCGAATGAGTATTCTTTCTATTAATTTTGGGACATTCAATTTATTTGGAATCCTATTTTATTTGTTCAAACTCTTGGCGATCTCTATATAAATTCTAACTTGACATTGTACAATTTATGGTAATTTTATATGGAATGAATAATGTAATTTAATCTATCAGAATATTAGTATAAAGGACATTCTGTATTCCAGCGGCACTACGTAAAGCTACAAGAGGAGCTGGCGAAGCTGCCCGTGCCAGCAGGCCTGGAAGACCTGGACGAGCCGTTCACGCTGCCGGCCGCGCCCGCGCCCGCGCCGCCCGCGCCCGCGCCGCCCACCAACGAGGAGATCGATCACGACATGGAGAAGATCGTCTCGCAGGTCCTCGACTGATGCCAGCAGCGCCCCGTCGACAAAGTACAAGTATCGCGACGAGCATTTATAGTTTAGCGAACCCCGACCTATATTATTAGCGCGTTTATATTGTTCGTTTAGAATATTTATATTTGTAGTGAAAGTTTCGTTTTTATAGTTTCTTTATTTCGTAAGCTGTAGTGGGACCTCTGTTTAGTTTAACACTTATTGTGATACTAAAATGGGCCGCTCGCCCGGTAAGCTATTTAAGGAGGGGACGTCCGGCTGCCGCGCGGCGCGTGACGCACGATGACGTTTTATTTTATGACTGCAAACGCTCGATATTGAGGTTTTTATTTCTGTATTGTACCCACAATATGACTATATTGTAGACCCCCGCGAGCCGCGCCGCGCGCGCCGACCTGTGAACCGCACACGACGCGATTTCGCGTAGCAGACTAACTCGACACCTGCTTGAGATTAAAATATACACTAACTCCACTAACGTTCGCTTACGCGTTAGACGCCCTTGATTGCCCCGTTGGAAATATTCCTTCTATTTATTTATTTCTTGGTTGTTGTGTTCTTAACTTTGAACGTCATCACCTTGATATTGAACTTACTTTATTCTATCTAAATATGAAATATATCCATGTTTGCCATCTAACATTTCAACGAGGCATTCAAAGACGTGAATATTGTTTACCGCGGAATTATGCTTAGACCAAGAATTATTTCGCTAATAAAAATGTATTCAAGTGCAGTGACAGGCTTGTACTTCCGCTCCTTTTGTAATCACTATCATCTACCATTCAATGGATTTAGTACACAACTTGTCTATACCAGTATAGACAACATCACGTCACAAGCACAGCGCCATGTGCTCGTAAACTGTTGACGATACGAATATAAATGAAGTAAAGACGAGTTTGATGCTAGCCGCATCGCTGCTGGACGGTAGACGACGAATGTAGACTCATGACCACACTGTTCCAATTTTACAAGACATGGAGACACCCTGCGATATCGAACGGTCATCACAGCAACTCGAGAAAAGGTTCTGTATCGTAGTACGGTGAATCCTAATGCCTCTTAAAACTGGATAAAGTTTGCATCGAAAAACTTAGTTTTGTGACGAATTTGACACCGAGTCGCGCTCGGCTTTTGTCTATGTAACGTAGCGAGGTGTAGTCGTGTGTTATATTATAATGTTGTATATTGTGTACAAATCCTCACGTACCTATTTGTCACAAATGAGTCTGTTTATTCAAGTCATTATTGACTGCCGCACACATTTCTCGTACTGTGACGTCTGTTCTGTGGTAACTGTATTGCTGCGGTACTTTGACCGCTTGCTCCCGCTGTCGCTCCGAGCCGGCGCCAGTGACGTTCACGTATTAAGGCCGTTTGTCCGACCGTTTGGAATGGAAATCACATTTACATGTAATGAGAACCTTATAGCTTATAGGATAAAGTCTGTAACTGTATTGAATTATGCCCGTCGTGTTAACCTTTCATTCCAAGCGGTCGATTGGTTTTATTTTTGCTCGACTTTGATGAGACCGTCCGTTTTATTTATTTGATAATTCGTTTATTAATCTACACTAAGTGTCGATACTCTGGCTCGGGGTCCATGTACTTAGTGAAGCCTGTGCGGGCGAGATGTGAGGCCGAGGCCGCCGCCCGGCCGCCCTAGCCGCGGCGGGCGGCGGCGCCGGGCGGTCTCATCGCGGTCTGGCAGCGTTATACTCGCTCATTATTTTGTTTCGTAGGCGGCGATATTCGTCCAATAATGTACATTAAATTATAATTTGATGTATATATAAATCTTTTTACGTTTTAACTTTTGTATTTAAGAATATATAATTATTGTAAAAGTATCGCAATTTGGCTCTCAAAGAGTAGAGGCGTGGAACAAAAACGAGCTCATTTAGAAAATTGTAATGGCACGGTTTAGTGAATTGTGAGTCTGGCGCAGCCGGCGCCCGCCCGGCCGCCGCCCGGCCGCCGCGACGGGCGAAGGGTATCTTGTTGAATTTGACTATGAATTTCGGAATGTAAATAAAAATTTATGTTATCGCAACTTTTTTTCGTTTAATTGAAAATTCCTAATCTCTTTGCCGAAATAAAACGAATGTTTTCTAATAAGCTTTAATTTTTATATTTACAGTGATGTCACAAAATAAAATTCACTTACATAATTAACAAATTATTATGACTTTCCCTAACTTATTGCAGACTCTAATGTGCTATTCCACACTCTAGACACTTCGAAATAAATAATTTATTTCCCACTATGACTTGAAATGCCTTCAATAACCTACTTAAAAACAGTCCATGTTTTTTTTTAAGTTACGAGATAAATTCTGTAGATAAAAAACACAAACCAGACTTTTCTAGGCTCGTGTTACATATAAATGTACCAAAATTGTCTCAGACAGGTAATATTTGTATAAAATTTACTGTACTTCAGAAATGTATAGTAGACAATGTCTGGTCACTATATTTTAAATAAACATAAAGGTGCTCACTTACTAATAAGTAATAACTTAAATTACTAATAAATTGTGACGAAATCTAAGTAGGTCATTCAAACGGCTGTTATAGGTCGCGCGGCGAATTAAGATCGCTGGCCAAAAGTGGAAGGGGCATGCGCAGAAGTCAATTCTTAGGTCTATTTGGTTGCGCAGAGGGGTGAGGGGAGGGTGTGCGCTGGCGCCGACACGTTATTGTTAGATCAAGTCGTTCTTCCCCTCCCTCGTCACGTGTCTCTTGGGTACTGTTGCGTACGGATTGTTTTACTATTAGTAGTAAGTACGTTATGATGACGTAGTTGGTGAAAAAAAAATCCCAAATTTAAAGTTTGTACACGGCAAGCCAGAAAAACGGTTTACGACGTGAATTGTTATGTTAAAAAGGAAACTAATTACATCATGGGTAATTTAAAGCAGGTAAAAATACTACCAAGACTGAATAAACATACTAGCAAAATAAGTCACAAACAAAAGCGAGTGTAATTATGTTAGGTGACTAAAGGTACAAAAAATGCGAAATATGAAAAATGTATTTCAAAGAAATACACTCAGAACTTAACAATTTTGTGCGCAATTGTACAGATGCGCCAAATTGCCCCCACCAGTTTCGCCGAGCGATCTTAATCCATCGCGCGGCCTATAATAACATTCATTCCATCACAGATGGAGCTACTTGTGACATTGCTAATTTAACTATTTATTTACATACATAATAGTTAAAGTAATATTTGCCTATCTACAGTAAATCTATTGGTATGTTCCGCTCATTCGAACCGACTTATACAATACAATTTTTTATTTTCCGATTGCAATTATACCAATAAATAATTAAGTTTAAGTAAACGCACTGAAATGCACGAGAAACATATTATGGTATGGCACTTGGTGACGCTAAAAATCGAAATCCCCTTTCGGTATGAGACTGACCTCTCTTTTAACTAAACAACACCTATTAAGATTAAGTACAATAGGCCAAGCGGTGACAATACTAAGTCCTAAAAACACCTAACTACAATTTAATTTTAAACTTACAAGGCACATCGATCGTTTTCACCGAATGGTCTAGCGTACTATTGAGGACATGAACAAACAAATACGAATGACCCTAAGTATTAGTCATGGGGTTTAGTGGAATTGGTCGGGAGCTGGTCGGGTTACTTCTTTTTGTTCATCCAGGACTGATCCGCCTGCAGCGTCAGCGCCTGAGGGTTGAGGTACCCGGCTTCCACGCACGACTTGCAGCAGAATCTAGAAGACAAACGACGTGTTTCAGGTTATCGTACGACCAGATTACAAACAAATTGATAGAGATTTTTTTTCGCAAATAAGGTATTTCATCCATTCGTTCGTAGTATTGGTAATATCGTTATTTTTAATTCGTTTTCATGTATTTCGTATAAAAAGTAATATATTGATGAGTTCAGGAGGCAAATCTCTTTCGACGCCTATGATTAATTTTCAGGTGTCAAAAAAATTGTTGTGCAGAAAGAAATTGAAAATATCTATGGTGCCGTAAAAAGCTATGGCTCTCAAGCAGACGGTCGTGGGTTAGTGCCCGGACGAGCACTTCTGGGTTTTTCGGCATGTATGTACGAATTAACATTGGTAATTTACCATGCCTGTGTGAGAACTATAGCCCACAAGCCTTCTAGTTGTGCGAGAACGCCTGTGCCCAACAGTGAGACTTAAATATAGGCTGATGATAACAGTGATGTGACATTCTGTAAGTACCGGCAGGCCAGAATCTAGGATCAACTAAATTGAGGTTTTCATCGAATACGCGTTTCGTTGATCTCTAGTCCTATAATTGACAGCGTATCTAATAAGATACATAGGCAGTTCATAGCACAAACGTCATTTACGAATTTTTCTGCAGTTCTAAATCATATTAGGACATGATTTACGACCGAAATCTGAGCACCGAGGCCGAGGTAGGTATCAATAAAGATATTTCATCAAAAGAGCAAAAACGATACTTACGCAGAGTAGTATTTGTGGTTGCAGAACTTGCTGCGTACGATCAGCTGGCAGTTCGCGAAGAACGGGTTGTCGGTGCACTGCGGCGGGATGTACAGCCCTGCAACAGCGGATGCAGTTTGTAAATACTTATTACAGTTACAATAAGATTTGATTTGAGAGCCATTGAAATAGACAAGCTACTGGCCTATGATTGTTGGAAAATTAACATACACCTCACTCAACAGTAGCGATCCTAGCGGGTTTTTGACTAGCGATAGCCCTCAATGGTTTCTATTGTTCCCTCGGTATTTATTATATTTATTAATTCATTAGCGTTATCAGGCCAACCGTTAAGAAAGACATCGAGGGTCGTGTTTTATTAAGCTACAAGTAGTAATTTACAAGCGGAAGTCTCTTTCTAACAAAGGGTGTTAGAATGAGACTTCCGCTTGTAAATTGTAACTTTATAAAACACAGTCCAGATCATCCCGCCACCGTCGTCTAGGGCTGCCACGCCGAAGATTAAGATCACGTGATGATCGAGCGGCATGGAGGTCCTTGGAGGGGATACCTTTGCCCAGTAGTGGGACACTTCACCGGGCTTATAATAGTAATAATAATTTATTATTAGTGAGTATTAGCACAGTGTAAAGAGCTTATACCTACCAGTGGTCCGACGCCTTTGATGTTTGCGTAAATGCCGACACCGCAACCGCATGGCCAAAGTATCAAGGAGGGCGAAAGTTCCCAACTAATCGGGCAGTGGCGGCGTATGCAAGGGGCTCGCCCTGCCCGCCCCGCACCCCGCACCCCCCGCACGATTGACCTGTCTAGAGGCCTTCGTCGGACGACTGTATAGATTGTGGTATTAGGTAAGTCAGTGCCAGTGGTTGTACCTTGCACGTTGATCTGCACGGTGGAGGCGTGCTGGCTGTGGCCGTTGCTCGCGTGGCAGCCGTACACGCCGCTGTCGTTCACCGTCACGCTGCTCACCGTCAGCCGCGCGCCTGCAGTACATTACATTAGATTACATTCATTTATTAGGGTTCCGTACCTCAAAAAGAAAAAACGGAACCCTTATAGGATCACTTTGTTGTTCGTCTGTCTGTCTGTCTGTCTGTCAAGATCCCTTTTCTCTGGAACGCGTAGAGGTAGCATGCTGAAATTAATAACAAATACTCAAGCCTGCGGTCCCTTGAAGCTGTGAAAAAATCAACCTTCTAAGTCAACGCAATCAAAAGATACAGTCATTAAAAAACCTATTTCCATACAAATTGCCGATTTCCAAAAACCTAAAGGGTACTTCCAGATGTCCTAGAAACTTGAAATTTGGTATGAATGGTAGCTCTTATAGCACAACCACTCCGAAAAGTCTCAAAATCTTAAATTTTTATGTCTGTCTGTAGATTTCGCAGACCAATATAAGTTGACCCCACACTGCGTACATTTTGCTTAAGAGCAGGGCTCTGCTACCACTGGACTTCTTAAAACACTGAGGAAAAGCGTTAAAATGTTTCTACGGAACCCTCGTGCGCCTGAATACTCGCACTTGGCCGGTTTTCCATATTTTCTTACCGTTTATACCTTCCCTGAACTTTCATAAATATTTCAAGATCAAAATTAGCCAAATCGGTCCAGCCATTCTTGAGTTTTAGCGAGATAAACGAACAGTAAGATAGAAGATTGAAAACTACATTACATTTTACAACTAGAAAGTATACCCTCTCAAACAAAAAAAGTATTTTTGAAATCGGTCCAGCCATCTTCGAGTAATCGGGGAACATAGAAAAAAATATGTATTTCGACGAATTCCTCCTCCTTTTTTTAAGTCGGTTTAAAAAAAAGGATTTCACAAAAAAATCTTCAAGATTAATGTTAATAGCTTCAAAATTAATGTTTAGAAAACCTCAAAAAACCCAACATCAGTTGGAGGGACAAGGTCACAATCATCGAGGTCCTGAAACACATGGTGAAGAAGGCAGAAGGCAGAACTGGTACGCAAGTAAAGCAGAGGAAGGTTGCCTATTATGTACTGCGACATGACAGATACCATCTATTACGAAATGATGGGAAAAGTGGCTGGAAAGCGGAAGATTGGAAGAAGAAAAATATTGTGGCTTCGCAATATAGAGAGCGGAGCCGCATCAAGATCGTGAAACAAGTCTTCAGGCTAATCCTGGACAAAGGAAGATTCAGAAAATTGACTGCCGACCTTCAATCCTGGAGAGGCACTTCAAGAAGAAGAAACCCAACGAAGTAGGTAGGTTATCGGGCGACTAAAACCTTCAGGGGCCAGTACGCCTGCCCTCAATGTGTCCTCTTACGCTCAATGTGTCCTTTTTCCTAAGCAGAATCGAGTACGAAAGAGGCTCGCGGACCGGCAATCACGATAACAACGCTTAGCTCTATTTGTGATTGAATTTATCAGAATTATCTGACTTAAAATATTCAGAGGTTACTTACGAGCATTAGTGTACCTAATGTAAAGAGTGAAGGTTGTTGCACATTTAACCTAACCGCTCGGCACCGGATCGGCGCCGCCTCGCCTCCATCAACCAAACAAAAGCAATTAAGGCGAGACGATGCTGTTCCGATGCCGATATGTGCGCTACAGTATAGAGTTACCTACCAAGAATACTGAACGGCTCGGGTTACGTGTGCAACAACCTTGACTGTCACAAATCGTGAAATAGACCACACGACTAGGCTGACAAGTGTGTAACGCAGAAGAAGATACTTACTTGTGGCCTGTATCCTGTCTCCGGACTGCAGTGGCACGCCGTCCTTGCTCCAGTACACGTCCGGCTCGGGGTGCCCGTCCACCTCGCACGGCAGGTTCAGCTCCGCGCCCGCAGCCAGCGTCGTCTGCTCCGCGCGGATCTCCGTGCGCACGGGGGCTGCGCACACGCGGCGGTGAGAACGCGGAAACGGCGGACCGAATACTGGCCTTACAAACTCAAGAGCAGCACACAGGTATATGTTGAGTCAGTGTTTCTTTCAGGCAGACTTGCACCTGGTTTAGAAATTAACCTGGGGTTAATTTTCTATATTTATATCGTTTGACGTGACGTTATACGTTAAACCCGCCGTCGCTGCAAGTCTGCCTTGTAATAATAAAACGCCAACGAATACCTGAATACTTAGTGCTCCTGTGTTTGTATTTCTTATAGCTCAACTTGTAAAGATAGGTGCGTTCCCACTACCCCCACGGTTGTTTGACAATATTTAGACTACTACTTAGGAACAATGTAATTAGTGGGAAAAGGACATCAATAACGCACGATACCACCAGTAATGCCTTTTTTTATACGACAAGGAAGGCAAACGAGCAAGTGGGTTACCTGATGGTAAGTGATCACCACTGCCCAACACCTGCAACCTCGGGTGTTTCCAGGTGCCTTGCCAACCAAGAGAGAGCTAAGATGAAATGCCTCTTGTGCCCGTAATTACACCGGCTGTCTTACTCTCCACAACAGACGGGTGAACGGGATACCATTATGCTTGTACTCGTAGGCGTTATATACATAACGCCTACGAGTACAAGCGTATAACGCCTCTGTTCGTACACCCGTGAAACCACTCCGTCGATGTTTGCCAATAGTAACAATATTACAAGTGGAGCTATAAGTACAACGCGACTAGCAATCGGTCTGCAAAACACAGTAGCCAATATGTATAACGACATCTATACCATTGCGTATAAATTTGCATAAAATTGCGGTAACTCCCAGTTGAATTTCTCGGCGATATCCAGATTATTTTATTAAGAATGTTGTGTAGGTAGGTATATGATGCGAGTCGATATGTTCGTCTGATAACTTTTAGTTCGGAAGGAGAAGCATGCAAAACACAAATCATGCAACAGGCAGAACTACGCACCTAAGTGTAATAGAGAAGAGTTAATAAGCACAACTACTTCTGGTTTCATAGTCGTAGCACAAGTTCTTAAAATATTCTCTGTCATATTTGTTTCATTAATTTAAAATAAACATAGGTACCTAAGTCAATGGCTACAAATTGGTTGTTGTGGAAATAAAACTGGTTACCTACATTGTTATTTAGGAACTTGTGCTACGCGTGGTGCTGTCATGGTCTTACCGGTATAGATGGGTACGTCGGGGAACTCCACAATGGGCTGCGTGGAGGGGCGGGCGGGGCCGGCGGGCGGCGGCGGCGTGGCCGGCGGCGCGCCGCCGCCGCCCGGCAGCAGGTACGGGCTGTCCGGCTCGCCGCCGCGCCGCTGCGCGCGCACCTCCACCGTCAGCGACGCCGGCTTCGTCACGCCATTGTACGCTTGACACACATATTCTCCAAGCGAATCCACATCCAACGATCTGATCAACAGCACGTTGTCCCTCGCTTCGTACACTTTGCTGTCGTATGGCACCATATCGGACTGTGGGCCGTGGTACCACGCGATGGATGGCTGCGGGTGGCCGTAGGCGAGGCAGCGGATGCTGATGGGGCGCCCCAGCTCGCCGACCACCGTGACTCTGTTGTCGCCCGCGATGCCCGCGGCGCTCTTCACGGGACCTAACCACTCCCATTTGTTAGCAGCCACGTTCTACTTGAATTTGTGAATGCTCTGCGATCATGTCGCCCTGGTGCTCAAAATTGCATTCAAAGTGCGTTTAAATCGAAATGCAAAGGTTCTATTTCATTAATTCATTGCAGCATTCACAAGTTCATTGGTTAGAATGGTTAGAATATTAATTAAACTACGGAAATGTAAGACATAGTACAAATGGAGTGAATGTTGTTTTGGATATTACTGGGTTTTTCATCACAAATCTCATAAAACGAATGTAGGTACCTAAGTAATAAAAAAGTAAAATGATCTATTATTTAAACACTTTTTATTAAGCCAGGCGTCCAAAACAAGCGAGGGGAATGATAAAGAATGTCGTTAAAACTTATTCGGAACCTTGCGCCGTGCGCAGGCCAGCAGCGCCAGCAACACACTCCCCGGCACAACCATGATACTCGAACAACCGAACATGACTGACGACTGACCACTAATGGCCGTCTTATCGCTGGGCGGTGGAGTCCGAGATACACTTCCCGAAGGAACACCCGTGGTCCGCGCTAATCGCTCCGATAAGCGTCTGTTGACTGCAAAATATTGCGCGGTTCTGACCAAGAATAGTAAACAAGTTTTAGTTTTTATACTGATAATTACGTCTATTCTATAATTTCAAGAAAAAAACCTACACACTACATAAGCATGTTTATGATAAGTTAATTATCTATGATTTTATTGTGCACTATTTAACCATTTAATTAATTATCAGAATCTAATCTACTATTTTGTAGAGCAGCTATCTGGAAAGGGCAGAGGCCGCAGCCGCAATTGACTAATATGATTACGAGTTAGACCACGAACTGTTTATTCTTATGTCGACATTACTGATAACCTATAATTTTAAAACCTACTAATTATAGAGCTCATAATTATTTCAAAATAAGGTAGGTCTAAGTCATGCAGTAGCATAAGACTTGAAGAACGTCTACGTACTTGTTACCACATATATCTGATTTTTAAGTTCTGTGCCCATATTTTCTTCTAACATCGGATTAAGTGCTTAATTATATGGCAGCGGTTAATTAAATAAAATAGTATAATAAGTTCTAAATAAGTTTGGTAAGTAACAATTCAAGCTCTACTTCTATTGTATTAAATCTAAGTTATTTTAACCAGAGACATATTTCCATTCAGGGACAGATACGCGTTAAGTATTACCTACCTAAACAATTTGGCACATTCGTGCTACGAGGGCTGTTTGATAAGTACCCGTTGTCTAAATATATTAATATCACTGGCCGCAAATAAGTATACCACTTTTTTAAGCCATATTTCAGAGGCGGGAAAATTAAAAAAAAAAAGGCATTCTTTCTTTTTTTTTCTCATTGGACAACGATTCAGTGAAGGCGTGAACTTAAAATTGTTAAAATGGAGAAAGAACAGTATGATCTGTAATTAGATTCTATTTTTGGAAGGAAAAACATGTGATGAAATAAAAGTAAGAATGCAAGCGTTTACTATGAATGTGCTCCTTCTATGACAACCGTCAGCATATTGTATAACGAGTTTATGCGGGGGAGAACAACCGTTTTTGATGAGGATCGCCCTGCCGGCCAGTTGAGGTGACTACAGACGATATGGTTAAGAAAATTGAAAATATCATTTTAACCGACCGCCGAATTAAACTTCGAGAAATCGTTGATGCTGTAAACGTTTCATTCGAGAGGGTACAACACATATTAGAAGAAAAATTGGGTATGAAGAAAGTATCGGCGAGGTGGGTGGCCGCGTTTACTCACGGAGGAGCAAAAACGGAACCGACTGACTACTTTGGAGCAGTGTTTGGCCGTATTCAAACGTAACCCGAAGGAGTTTCTGCGTCGTTTCGTGACCGTGGACGAAACGTGGGTCCACCACTACACCCCGGAAATGAAAGAGCAGTCGAAGCAGTGGATTGTACCGGTGAACCTGCTCCAAAGAAAGCAAAAACCGTCCCATCGGCTGGAAAGGTCATAGCGACCGTTTTTTGGGATTTACAGGGGTATTATACATATTGACTATTTAGAAAAGGGAAAAACAATAACAGGGCAGTACTATGCCAATTTATTGGATGAATTTGACGCCGTGTTGAAGGACAAACGACCCCATTTAAAAAAGAAAAAGGACTGTTTCATCACGACAACGCCCCGGGCTCATTCGTCCAGAGTTGTGACGGCTAAATTAGCACAGTTACGCTACGAACTATTGTCTCACCCCCCGTATTCTCCAGATTTGGCCCCATGCGATTTCTTTTTGTTTCCCAACCTAAAAAAATGACTCGGTGGCAAGCGATTTGGATCAAATGACGAAGTCATTGCCGCCACAGAGGCCTATTTTAATGACTTTCCAAAATCATACTTTTGGATGGTTTATTGAAGCTTGAGTATAGGTGGAACAAATGTATAGAGTTAAAAGGTGACTACGTAGAAAAATAAATGCATATATACAAAAAAAAATGTTTTTTTTTCCATAAACGGGTACTTATCAAACAGCCCTCGTAAAACCCAGTTATAAATAAACTAGGATTTGAGTGCTTTTTCCACTCGGGAGAAATACCCACTATAGCCGTAGAATGTTATCGTAAGCAGAAATGTGTGTCGATAAACGTAAGCGAACTCTTAAACGATGCAGTGCCACTACTTACTCCAAAGTCCGGAATTCGAAGTTCGTACCGACCGTCCCGCTCACGCCAACGTGGGGTTTACGTAACACGAAACCGAGAGGGACGGTCGGACACGAACTTCGAATTTCGGACTTCGGAGTAGGGGCTCGGTCCTTGTTGGATACTCGTACCTACTATGCGGGTGTACCTAACCTACTTGTACTCGTATACAATAAGGCTACTTCTGTAGGTAAAAAGATTAATATTTCTACATAAACCTGAACGTAAACACAATATATATATATTTATATTATATATATTTATTATATATATTTATTTATTATTATATTTATTAACATAGGTAAGAAAGTAATGCCTACGCAGGGTTTCTTAGGGTGTCATTTCCAATTGTGTTTGAGGACATTCTTTATCAGTTCCTTCTGTAGTTATTAAAAAAATGGTTAGAACAGAGAGCTAAAGAAAACAATAAAAGAGATTAAAGATGTTAAAAACAGGAAGTTCTACTACAGTAGGTAGATAAGTACAAGAGAAATCTACTGGCGAAAACCGAAAATCCCACACGTTTCCATAATATGTCATGGACTTGGTTAAACTATCACCATCACCTGATGTTCAGACTTCGCATCCTGGACTTACAGGACTCGACTCACTCCCGCAATTGTTTTTTTTCTAAAATTGAATTCTATGAGTGCAAAAAGTTCATCTTAAAGCAATGGACTAAATCTTCGGTCCTTAGCTGTCCACTTACCGTTGACCTCCAGCCGGATCTCCTGCTGCGCGGCGCCGAGCTCGTTCTCAGCGAGCAGATGTAGACGCCGGCGTCGTCGCGGTACAGCGACACGATCTCCAGCGCGCCGTCAGACGTCAGCCGGTAGCGGCCCGTGTTGCCGTCGATCTGACAAAGCGGAATCAAAATATCGTTAACCATTTGAACGCCAAGAACGCTTAAAGGCGGTCGCGAGCCGACGTGGCCTACGACGCCACCAACGCTTATAGGCGTCCGGCTGCACAGTGTAAATGCGACCTACACATTGTATGCTTAAGGTTTGCGTTGACGTTATGCCAACTTGGCGTGTGGATGACAACTTTTCTATGCGGCGTTGACGTTCAAAGGGTTAAAGCTCGCCAGGATTTTGAACTAATGTGAATTTATGAGCACGGGTTGGAAACTTCGATAAAATTGTCATGAAAAGCGGAGGATGACAGAACTTTCGGGATCTTCGCTAGTTCAATTTTCGTTGTTAGCGTCGTTAGTACTGCTATCCATACGTAGTGGTGCCGCTGGGATCGCTATAAACGCTAATCTCTAAAGCCCCTGGCGGTTGCTTACTTACTTACGGCTGAGCCATTTCCGTACCTATATAAAGGTAGCGGGTCTGTTTAGGGGTCGAGACCGCCGCTCCCCCTAGCTTAAAACTTATCTTTAGTAACAATACCAGATTTTATCTACGCGCGCGGGGGGAATATAATTACGTCTAAACCTGGACTCTCCCATGAAAAGGCGATAGCTCTAGGGCTGACCTTCATGTAACCTTTTTATACAGTATATGGCTACTAACGGTGATCTGTCCCCGTCTCCAGGTGATCTTGGGCGGCGGGTTGCTGTGGAACAGGCAGCGCAGCGTGGCCAGCCCGCCCTCTGCCGACGACACGTTGACTTGGGTCTCGGGGTTCGCGACCGGCGCTGTGAGGGGTGCTTCTGAAGACAAAAAGCGGTACTGATAAGCTTTAGTATAGGATAGGTTACTAAGCATTAGCGCTGTTACACGTTTTAAGCACAAGAGAGGTTAGAACTTCGCTCGTCGCGTAGATTGTTTAGCCCAGAATGTCTTACCAAGGGTAATCAGATACACGCGAAGTTGCATTCCAAGATGAAGTTTGTCTAATATAAACAATGCCCTTTACTTGGACACTTGGAAAATATTCACAACAGGGAATATGCTACGAGACCACGTTCATATGACATTTTATATCAGATCCACAATACATGCTTCGTCAAGAGGTACAAAAAAACAAAATTCTTGCACAACAAGCTTCGCTACTTAACCTATAATCAAACTAATAAAAACATTTATACATTTAGACATTTTATATTAAACTAACTTTTTGTATTATTTATTTTTACGGTCATCCCGTTCGAAATTATTTTTATCTACACACATATCATAAGTCCTCTAAAATGCGTTCAGAAACCGTAGAAAATGATCAGCATTGCAGTACATCGTCGCCTCCGCCGCCAACCACCTCCACCAGCAGGTCCTGCAGTAAAGTAATAGTCATTACGACATCGAATTCGATGTCGTAAGACTTTTCAATATCGAATTAAATTTTTCGAATTTGACGACCAATGTAATTTACAATCATAGTGAAATAAAACGGATCACTCACGTATATAAGTCGAGTTCAGTCCGACATGTATAATTAATAATGCGATATTGATTATTTTTACAAAAAAAAAACAGTACGAAACGTCCAGCTCGGTATGTTTGTCTATGATTCGGCCTTCTGAACCCATCTTAGAGTACTTATAATATGTGTGTAGATAAAGTAATGTATGCAACTCCACATAATTAGGCCTTAAAACACTCGTGTGATCCTATTATGAAACGAGGCGTTCAAACTGATGCGTAAATATCAGAAAAACCAGACAAATTAATTCTCGAATTGTGGTTCGAACCCAAACCTTCGCTTCGCTAATCCAATTACGCTTTTCGAGCAATTAATTAATAGCTTAATTGATTAGCGCGTTACCACGGTATTGTAAAGGTTTGGGTTCGAACCACAATTCGAGAATTAATTTTCTGGTTTTTCTGTATATTTAAGCATACGTTTGAAATTTGTGAAAAAAAAAATTATTATGTTCGCGTCCAATCTGCCTTAAAAATTAATGCTTAAAATTGATTTGGGTACCAAAATATTTGACAGTTCTTACCGGGCACATAGGGAGGTGACGTGGGAGCAGGAGGCGCGGTGGGCGATGCAGGCCCGTCGGGCTCGAGGCAGAGCAGCGAGCAGCCGGCGCGGCAGCACTTGGCGCCGCCGCGGCAGTCGGGGTCCGAGCGGCACTGCGGCTAGCCGCTGCCGCTCCTGCTCCGAGCAGCCGGCCGTCGGCGCCGGGTCCGCCGGACATTGACCTGGCTTGTTCTCTGTTGCAGGGTACAAGCTTGTTAATCCAAACAGGTAAGCATAGTACTTTTTGATGTAAGTGCGGAAGCTATGTCATTTTGCACGAGTCCCGAGGTGTCTAGCCCCGAGCCGCTAAGCGAGGGTCGAGACTCGGGACGAGCGAAAATGACCCTTCTGCACGTGTACCAAACGATGTTTTTTAATACATTTGCGAAAACATGACAAAGAGCGCTGGGCCGGCAGGAGGTGCCCCGCCACCACCCGAGGCGGAGGAAGGCGGCCCCGTGCCGCCGGCACCTTGGAAAAGTAAAAAGCACTAGTACGAAAATACAACTTTCCGCATGACACGTAGCTACAAAAAGCACTACTTTTTGAGCAACTGTATTAAAAATGTTTTTTAAACCGCTGATAAACCTAATATTAAAGATAAAACAGACTACACTCTTACACTGCACTACAGTACTTTAAAACAGCTTAACATGTTTATCCCTGGACCAAAGCCTGGATCGTCCACTCGGAATGTAATCCTGGCATAAGCAGATGTCAGCATGAAAGAAAAAATAAGTAAACCAATTGGTTAGTCTACCTTAACTAACAGCCATTCCCAATATCAAATCTATCTCTTGTTTTGATCCACTGACGAATTTTTTGACTGAATTGACTAACAATTTGCTATCTGTAGATGGCCCTCCATCCTCCCATTGGCAGATAGCAAGCACAGATTAGATTGCCTTCCGACAGCAAGTTTATTGAGATGGCAAAATTGAAGATCGATAAATGTTTTTATCGTTAGTAGATCAAAACAAGAGACAGATTAACTATTTGGAACGGTGGCTGTAAAAGTCACCTCAAGCGCAACATGGACCAGTCGATCACTACCACCCCTGCGGCTCCACTGGGGCTGATCCCTTAGTCAGAGGTGTCACTTTGTGACGCTTAAGTGGTGTTAAATGAAAACCAAGTCGTCAACATAAATTATAAATTTATTTAAAAAAAAAACTAAAATTGAGAAAAGGGTCGTGGGGGTAGGGCCTATCTGGTTTCGCTTCGCGAACCGGTACTCCCCTGCCTGGTTTGACTGGCGACGGGTCCAGGTCCACCAGCGGTGACGAGGGTGAGGCGGCTCGGAGCGGGTGACGGGGCACTTGCCCTGCTCTTCGCCGAGGTGTTGGGCCGTGTGCTTGCACTTCGCGAAACTCGAGCGTAAATATCGCACCCAATATTGGGTGCAAAATAGTACGCGATACTAATCCTCCGAAGAACGTCGGGGTTTACAAGGTGGTGCGTCCACTAACACCAAAATTATTTAGACACTTTCTTCTAAATTATTAATTATAAAATACGTCTGCCAGCGCGCGAGACGACACGTATTATTGTACGTGTGCGCTGCTGGTACGTGCTCGTCGCTCGTTGCTGGTCGCCGTGGACTGAGCGAGCGCCTCGAATGTTCCATTCAATAATAAAACTGGTGTCGTTAAGCGGAGCGCCAGATCAATCGCGTACAGAAGTGTTAACGTATTGATAGTTAAATTATGTTCATTTTTAATTTATTATTGTAAATATTATTATAGATCATTTAATTAATTAGGTTAGTATAAAATAAAACATTATTTTAGATTAGTTAATAAGTAAAATTAGTTAATACATGTTTAAAATTAAAATTGTTGTAAATAATTGATTTCTACATTATAATTTTATTAAAATAAGAAATAAATTATGTAACGAAGGCACAAAGTTACAACTTCAGGGTCTGATTTCTTAACGTACCAACCTTCTGAGCTGAATAAATAAATAAATAAATATCATGGGACAATAGACACCAATTCATCTACTTCCAAACTAGGCAAAGCCTGTTCTATGGGTACTAGACAATGGGTAAACATACTTATATAGATAAATACGTACTCATAATACATATTAAACATCCAAAACCCGACAACAAACATTCGTATTCATCACACAAACATCTGCCCCGACCGGGGATCGAACCCGGGCGTGACCTCAAGCTTCATAGTCAGGGTCTCCAACCTATCCGGTAGTCAAATAGCTAACCTGGCCTGCACTCGGGGGCGTATCGGGTCTCCTGCGTGACAGGGTCGCGGTAGGGGGCGGCGGCGCAGCGCTCGCCCGCCGGGCACTGCTTGCCCGCGCACGGGTGCACGCGGACGGGTTGGTTACAGCTGCACCTGTGACCAGAGGTTGGCTGTCAAGCTTAGTTAAGTGATAATGACGATGATGACTCAGCACACCAGAAGAATGACACGACGCCGGCGAGACCAGCCCATTTGTACTCCAACCACGATCTTACTCGCTAATCCTGCTAAAGAACAGCGCTTGCTGAAGGTAAGACAGCCGGGGAAATTGCGAGCGCAAGAGGAATTCTACTTCGTCTTCGCAACTCTCTTTAAGGTAGTCAGGTAGTAGTAGGTTTTCAAAATGAGGTATATTTCGTCCTTACATATATCGGAATTAGATAAATAAATGTTATTGATTCTTATTGACATGAGCCGGGCTTTTGATTTTGTGTGTCACGAGACACTTCTAACTAAATGTGAGTTGTACGGCTTGAGAGGGGTAGTAAATGAATGGCTCAGGGACTACCTGCGTGGAAGAACCCAGTTTGTTCAAGTGCATCAAACTAATTCTGCTAACATCATGACTGCTTACAAGTCCTCTGCAAAGGTAAGCGGAGTCGGCGTGCCGCAGGGTAGCATCTTAGGACCCCTGCTATTTCTGCTGTATGTAAACGACTTGCCAAATATAACAGAATTTGACTGTACGCTTTTTGCCGATGACTTATCTGTTGTAATACCATGTCGTGATGCCGAGACTTACAATGATACCATCAATGATACAATAAGTAATATTATTAACTGGTTGCGTAGAAACAATTTAAACATTAACCTTAGTAAAACAGCATATATCCAGTTTATAAATAAAAATGGCAACAAGCGCCAATTAACTGTAGGTTTTGCAGATCAAACTGTAACCGAATCGCGTCAAACTACATTTTTGGGCATATGCTTGGACGATGCGTGCTCTTGGAGCGATCACATTAATAAGTTGTGAGGCAAGGTGAACTCGTTTGCATATGCTTTGTGGAGACTTGCAAAAATTAGCAGCAGGGATACCGCAATACAGGCTTATCATGGATATGTTTGCTCCGTGCTTAGATATGGTATTCTTCTTTGGGGAAATTCGAGTCATGTAAGGCGAGTGCTTGTGGCACAAAAACAGTGCGTTAGAGCAATATGTGATGCGGGTATTCTGGAATCATGTAGGCCACTATTCAGGAACTTGAAACTTATGGCTGTCCCATGCATGTATGTTTATGAAGTGTGCTTATTTGTCAAATTACAACCTGAACTTTTTAAAACAAATAAGGATATATGTAGGTTTAACACAAGATATCCAAACCGTCTCGTGTTTCCGGTTAAAAAGACAAAATTGTACGGCAAGAATGCTTATTGTATGTCTATTGAGATTTACAATCGTTTGCAAGACGATATAAAAAGCTTGCCGATTAATTTATTTAAAAGAAAGTTAAAAAATTGGTTAATACAAGAATGCTTTTACTCTATTAATGAATATTTTGATTACTTTAAATGTTAAGTTGCTGTTAACCATTAGATTTATTATAACTTATAAGTAACAATGGTTATACTCAATAATATAATATACTTACAATGGTCCTTAATTTGTTGGTGTGTTGGATTGTGTAACGTTGTGATTATTCTATTTTCAATCATTTCTGTGACATTTTATTATATTATTTGGGTTACTGATTATTTTTATATTTAAGTACTGTGACCTTGAAATTATTGTTTTGGTATTTGGATTCTTGGTATGTTTTTCTGTTGTTGACCTGACATTTATAAATTTAGCATCTTGCTTTTGACAATTTTATTAGTAATTTATTAGAATTTTAAATCATTGTTATGCCTTCCTTTTAGTCGCATTTTTTTTTTTTGCATACCTGTTGCTGGTAAAATGAGTGATTTTTTTTTACAAAATGTCTCAACCTTTTTGTACCTCATTTTAAGCAAAATAAAGATATTTGTATTTGTATTTGTATACTGAAGCCTATGAGTACCGGGTGCTCACTTTTCACTTACCATGAAGTGTCACTTGCTACAACTAAAATAAGTAGAAAAATCCTGACACCATTACCTATTTCGAACTCTATCGAAATATCTCAAAAACGGCTGAACCAATCTATCCGTAAGGAGCTACGACGCCACAGACGGACATAGATGCACACGTCAACCTTATATATTTAACTCTCTCTGCTTTGCGTCGGGAGTTAAAAAGAACTAACTCGGTGATCTTCACCGCTCGTACTAACCTCTCGCACCCATCGCTGTCTCTGGTCCTGTTAACCCCGGTGCTGCAGCGCAGGGCAGCGCAGTCGGCGTCGAGGCGGCGGCAGTCGGGCCGCGCGGGCTCCGGCGGCGGCGCGCACTCGCACAGCCGGCAGCCGTCCGGCCCGCGCCGCACCAGCTGCCCGTGCTGGCAGCGCTGCGCCAGGCACTCCTCGTCGGCGGCGCGGCAGTCCGGTGGGACCACCTCGTTGTCTCTGTTGTCTGTAGAGGTTAAACATGTTACACGATAATCGTAGCCACGGATATTGGGGAGATTGCCTTGATAATTTGCGCTGCGTTAACCCTTTGAACGCCAAGAACGCCTAAAGGAGTCGCAAGCCGATGTGCCTACGACGCCACTAACGCTTATAGGCGTTAGGCTGCATAGTGTAAATGCCGAATTGACGTTATGCCAACTTGGCGTGTGGATGACGACTTTTGTAACAACAAACAAAAGCATGAAAAACATCAACGTGACAAGAAACACAAGCATGAGCGCACTGTACAAATATGTAGTAAATAATAAGAAAAAAAAGATTAAACGTGTGTACATTACAAAGTTTGTGACCAGATAGAACAGCATGCATTGTGGCCTTATCCTCGGGCATACGTGGTTAGGTAAAGCGTAGGTAGGGCGCGTACCATCGAAGACATACTTGACGAGCCATTAAAGTAAGAATTAAGAGAAAATATCCCAAAATCAGTCAGTAGGAATCCTCATTTTCTCTCAGTCCCGTCTCTGAAGCTGGGAACACAATCATGATCGAACTCGTCCGTCAGTTGCGATTTTTAAAAGTACACGGTCGATTGGACGCCAGCCATCTTCGGATTTCAAAAGTGATTGTCGACTGAGGCACATGTCCATGCTCAGTGAATATCTTTGTGAAGCGCCCATGCGTCCGAAACCTGTGCACACTGTCAGCGGTCGCAGCAGACGGACGTGGCTGAAGAAAAAGATATGGCGCGTCAGGTTTCTCTAGGTACCTGACAGCCGAACGCTCAATAAGGACTACATCCGATTTTTTGTCCAGTTTGGTGTATTTGTACCATCCTGACATCAGTACGCCGCTGCAGTCAGCCGCGGCCGACGGACGCATCATTATAGTGTTTCCAGCTTGACGGTCGGTTAAGCGTCTCCGAGTGTACCGTCGGGCGACGGCGGGAGGCAATGCCGCTCGCACTCCTGCTTGCTGGCGAAATTGTTCCCGTTGCCCTGGCAGCCGAGGTAGATGAACTCGCGGCACTCCCCGTACAGCGGGCTGTGGTGCCAGCGGCGCAGCCCCGGCGCCGGCGCGCCGCCGCACGCCGCGCCCGCCGCCGCCTCCAGCCGGCACGCCGCGTCTGCCCGGGCCACACCGTTAGTGACCCACATGCCATACACGGGTCAAGCGACAAGCGAATACTTATAGAAGAGTTAAAGTGGAAGAGATTATAGTTGACGCGTAGTGTTACGTCAGACATGCTACTAGAACGGCGAAAGTGGTAACTACTAGAAATATGTTAGGTAATAGAAGTAGGCAGGTGATTGTCAGAATGACTTAAATAGTTGTTACAGAGATACATTGCGGACTTATTTGGTGAACGTTCACCTTGACGTTCACAAAAGAATGGTTAACGCTAGAAGACATGCTTTTACTAACTTTTTAAACATTCGCTTTAAGTGTCCCTGCGTACAATCGTTCAGATCGAGTACTTATAGGTAGACGCATACTTGACGTTTAGGGAACCAAAAAAAGTGAGAAATGCTAGTCCATAAAGAAGCTGTTAGTTGTAAGTACCTACATATCCTGCATCAGCTTTGCCCGCGATTATACCTAAGTACGTATTCCGCTCAGTATCTATACTTTTAGATAGATAGATAGATATATAAAAAAACTTTATTCAACAACCATGACTATGACAAATACAGTAAAACAAGGTATCTTAAAAGCTATACCGGATATATAACCCGATGGCCTAGTGGTTAGCGACCCTGACTATGAAGCTTGAGGTCCCGGGTTCGAATCCCGGTCGGGGCAGATGTTTGTATGATGAATACGAATGTTTGTTCTCGGGTCTTGGATGATTAATATGTATATAAGTATGTATTTATCTATATAAGTATGTTTATCCGCTGTCTAGTACCCATAGCACAGGCTTTGCCTAGTTTGGGACTAGGTCAATTGGTGTCAATTTGTCCCATGATATTTATTTATATATTATTTATAGGTACAAACACGGAAATTTGTCACGGCATAGTCACGAAAAGGTGCCGACTCAGCGTGTGTTGCCGGCATCACTGCTGCAGCGCTGATATTCTGCCGGAACCTACAGTTGTAGCTTATTCAGTACGTATGTTACACTCAACCCCGAAGCTGAGTCCGGCCTCACCTATCGCCAGGTGGCCGCAGACCTCCTCGCACTCGTCGACGGTGGAGAACCGGTTGGGCCCGCCCTGGCAGCCGCCGTACATGAACTGCAGGCAGCGGCCCTCCGCTATGTCCCAGTACAGCTTGGGCACGCCGGCGCGGCACGGGCCCGGGTCCAACGGGGCATGGCACACGTCTGCAGAAAAATTTACAAAATTAGACATAGGTCTCACTTTACTGCTAGTATAAATCAAGTGTAAGCTAAGAAGAAAGAATCCAACACCAAACTCAGCCCGGAGTCCGGATGCTTTGAGTTTGATCTGTAAAATAGTGGATCATGATTTCCTTGATCCCTGTGCAGCTCTATTCGACCTGTGCCTGGGAGAAAGACTTGTGAAACTAACCAAAGCATAGATGCTGCGGGTGGTAGGAGTTTGTGCGAGGTCCGTCCGGATCGCTCCACCATCTTACTCGCTAATTCTGCCGCTAAGTAGCAGTGCTTGCACTGTTGTATTCCGGTGTGGTGAGTAAGACAGCCGGTGTAATTACGGGCACAAGGGGCATTTCATCTTAGCTCTCTAGATTGGCAACGCATTTGCAAACCCTCCGGGGTTGCGGGTGTCTATGGGCAGTGGTGGTCACTTTACATCAGGCTCGTTTGCCTTCCGCGTCGTATAAAAAAAAGATATACTGCGGCGACCTTACCCCCGTGGGCGACTCACCCTGTCCGCGGAAAGCGCCGCAGTGCCGCTCGCACTCCTCGACCGTGCGGTAGTTGTTGGCGTAGCGGCACGCGCCGATCGGGGCCGCCGCGCAGGCGCCGCGCGCGCCGTCGAAGTAGAACGCCGGCTGCTCCGCGCCGCACGGCTCCAGGGACTCCGGCGTGCGGCATTCGTCGTCTACCACCTGGATTGAGCAATGGCTTTGTGACAGTTAGCGCCATTTGAGCCGTGAAGCCTAAGTGGTTTATATAATGACCTATGACCTCTCAAGCAAAGGTTCGTGGATTCGAGCCCCGGCTCGCACCTCTGAGATTTAAATTTCTTTTGTTTGATTGAATTTATGGTGAAGGAATTAGCCGTGAGGAAACCTGCACACTTCTGCGAAGCAATTCAGTGGTGGGTGAAGTTCCCATTTCGCACTGGGCCCGCGTGGGATAGTTCCCACCCGGGCCCAGTGCGAGTTGGGAACTTCACCCACACGCTATACTGGGCTATACAAGTAGTCTTGTATAGCCCAGTATAGCGTGTGTAGCCATTCTGAGAGGAAGGTGTGGGAGCAGTGGGACGTAATAAAAGGCTACAGTAAATTACAGTCATATGTCAGTATATCCACGACGACCATGATGTTCGGACCTAACAATCGTGAAGTGCGTGTTGGATAATCTGTTATAAAATAAACCTAACATATTCTACATAGCCCATGTAACAGATTACTCGAAATATTTTCACTTTCAGTTGTAGAAAAATTAGGGCAAACGGTCATTCGATCAAACATTACATCAAGACAAAAACATTTATGCTACACGAAGGGCACCTGTCTGGGGCGTCGAAAACCAATACCTTTGGGACAGTGGCCATTCTGTCACAGTAGGTCTGGCATAATCACTCATCTCGCGCGAGAACAACTGCTCGTCCTTTTTAACCGACTTCATCTAGAAAGCTGTCACTCAGAATGCAACGGGACGGGTAATATAACCTCGCGCGACAAACAAAGTCGCGCTAGCCCTTTTGTACTATATATTAGTTTCTGTGTAGTTACCGGCGCCTGCGCGGTGGGCGCAGGGCGCGGCGAGGTGGTCGTCGTAAGCTCCGCCGGCTGCCGCTGGCAGCGGCCCAGGCACTCCTCCTGACTCGCGAACCTGGGAGACGGTTTCATTAAACCGGTCACTTCAATGATCAGCACATGTAGCACGTGCGCCATTTTGTCGCTTGTAGCGCAGTGCGTTCCTTTCGTAGTGATGGAATCAGTGAAGCACGCACTGAGCGACAAGCGACAAAATGGCGCGCGTTCTAGCCCCCCAGGGAGAGAAACTCGATAGATTGAAAATTCATGCGTATGGAAGTAATTTTAAAGCGTTCAAAGACAACATTGAGAAGAGACATTAATCAAATCGGTGCAAGGAAGAAAGAGTTCAAAAGAAAACCCTTTCTAAGAATACACTCAAGAGCAAAAAAAACGGGTCACTTTGTATGGAATTGTTCATACAAAGTGACCCGTTTTTAACCGACTTCAAAAAAAGGAGGAGGTTCTACGTTCCACTGTATGTATTATTATTTTTTTTAATGTATGTTCATCGATTACTCCGTCAATTGTAGACCGATTTTCAATTTTTTTTTTATTTGAGAGGGTATACTCTTGAGGTGGTCCCATTGTCACCAAGTCATGATCTGATAATGGGATCCCAGGGAAATCGAGGGCAACCCTCAAATTTTACAGGCACGTACTATGTGTTTCATATATTTTCTAAGGTTATTCAAGTATTTGCGTCTGGTAGTCATCATCTCATGATGATGAGCTGATGATGGAAGGTACAACTTCTTAGCGGTTAGGAGTTGGAGGATAATTCTGAAAATGTTAAATCATTATTCGAAAGGGTATACTCCTCAGGTGGTCCCACTGTCACCAAGTCATGATCTGATGATGGGATCTCAGGGAAATCGAGGGCAACCCTCAAATTTTATAGGCACGTATCATGTGTTTCATATATTTTCTAAGGCTATTCAAGTATTTGCGTCCGGTAGTCATCATCTTATGTTGATGAGCTGATGATGGAAGGTACAACTGCTTAACGGTTAGGAGTTGGAGGATAATTCTGAAAATGTTTAATCAACGTAAAATTGTGAAATAAAAATCTTTTAACAAAAAAGTAAAACCACCTTCAAAAAAAACCTTAGAAAAAAAACGTAAAATAATCCTCTAAAATAATGACAACAATTGCTCTTAGTTGGAAGGAAGAGGGCTTTCCTAACAACAATTTAGAAGTACGGTGGTAAACATGACAGCTGAGCTGAATGTAGCACCATTTCTGGGAAGAAGAATGGAAGTTATGTGATTTTTACATCTTTCGTGCGTTTTTTAGCAATCTTGTCTCCGGGTTATAAAAATACACTTCAATGATATCGTAGTGTTAAGATTATAAACCTGTTGCCGTTGCCGCCGCAACCGGTCCAGGCGAACTGGTTGCAGTCGTCGCGCGCCTGGTCGTAGTACCACACCGCGTGGTACTCCAAGCAGTTGCCGCCCTCCGCCGGCTGCTTGCAAGGGTCTATACAGAATAAAATTTATTCTGATGATGACCAGTATCCAATTGTAAAATTTAAAAGGAAAACTGCTAACGGTCGGCCACTCTTCAATTAGTGTGCCGCCCGGGGCGGTGCGCCCCCCTTGCCCCTCGCACTAACTCGACTGAGTCTTAAAACTGAGCTTTACCTGTCTCGGGCATGCACACGCTCTCACACTCGTCGATTGTGGAGAAGCGGTTGGGCCCGCCGTGGCAGCCGGTGTACGTGAACTGCTGGCAGCTGGCCGTCGCCTGCTCGAAATAGAACTTCGGCTCCGCGCCGGTACACGAGCCCGCGTCCACCGGGTAGCGGCACACCTCTGGACATAAGTAACATCAATAGAAAACATGATTATGCTGGACTTGTGTCAGATTTGAAAAACCCAGTTTTGCTAGTGATGATTTCTCGTGTCTCGTTCACGTTCTGTCTCTTTCTTAGGTACATTAATAATATCAATAATACTGCTTAGACAGAACACAACCCCACTTTTGGGCTGCAGTGAAGTAAAAGCTAAAATGTGTAACATGTGATCCTCCTTACCCAGATTAATGAAGTTGCCGCAAGTCCGCTCACAAGCCTCAGGCGACGGGAAGACACCTGTGGCGTCGCAGGCACCGGAGCCCGCGGGCGGGTCGTAGGGTTCGCAGGCGCCGCTCTCGGGCCGCAGCAGCCACACGCGGCCGCCCGCGCAGCGCTCCAGGCCCGACACTACACACTCAGAACGCACCTGCGTCTGAGAGGATCGGAGTTATCAAACTACTTATACAGCGTAAGCATCCTGTATGGAGTCGGTCAAATACATACATACATACAGTCACGCCTGTTTCCCGGAGGGGTAGGCAGAGACCACGGATCCCAATGGTATTTTCACAAGCGTGTTTTATAAAATTCGGCCCCACTGGAGTCCGAACTAGTTCTAAAGAGTCACGACGCCGATTTGGAGCATTATAAGAATGATACTAAAATAAAAGGATCACTCACATAATATTAGTCGAGTTTATACCGGCATGTGTGTGTGGAGATTCGTTTATTTCTCTAGGTTCATGTTAAGTGGCAAATGTATACGGATTTTATAGAAAGCATGATAACGGTCAAACGGGTCGTACCGGAGCGGGCGTGGTGGTGAGGGCTGGGGCGGCGGTGGCCGGGGCCGCAGGGCTGGCGCGGCAGCGCTGCTCGCAGTACTCTGCAGACTCGAAACTACGGATACAAGAAATTCAGAATATTTTGGAGACAGAAACTTTGCGGGATGCTAAAATAATTAATATTTTAAAATCAGATTCAAAACTGATTCGAATAATTTTGACAGAATTTTAATAGTGACTTTTTCCTTATCTATACATACTTATTTCTTTTGTTACGAAACGCTAGAAACACGTGAAAGATAACGTACATTTCCTAGGGTAATGCATATGAGCATAATCCAAGTACAAAATCATAGTGCAAATAAAAGCGGGTGTCTCGTTTCAAATTCTTTGGATGTCGTTAAGCTTAGGTTGTGAATTCGTTGACACATACGAAGTTCCCCAAAGCCGGTAATTTTCAACTAAATTCGAAACTATTATAAAGTTGTCCACATACTTGTTCTCGTTGCCGTCGCAGCCGCTGTATGCGAACTGGCTGCAGCGGTCCGTGGCGGCGTCGTAGAACCAGCGCGGGAGGGACTCGCCACACCGGCCGGTGCGCATGGGCAGCTGACACAGGTCTGCGAAACAATTGACTTTCAGTCGAGGAAGAACAAGAATAGTAGATTGTTCAACGAGGGAGGAAAAGGACCAATTTTTAACGAGCTATTTTGGCACCCAAGCATCGCGAGGGTGCCAATAATTAGAGTTTGAAATTGGCGTTTTCCCAGAGTTAAACACCCTGCTTTTCATCTCGACTATAAGGAAAGTAAAAAAAACATAAATCTTTAAGAAAAAATATTTATATAAAAAAAAACGATTTGACAGAGAACAAAAGACAAACAATGCTTTCGCGCCAATTTCACGCTTTTTTAAGCGTTTTTTTTTTCTAAATTGTTCGCTGGTCAGAATAATCATTGTTAGTCTTTATTTAATAGATTTTATTAAAGAACTACTTTACTTTACAAATTCAATCAAGCAGTTAGACAATATTACCTATTCATTTATAACAGTATGTATTTTAGTACACATTTTTTGTAAAACAAGTAAGTTACAATGTTAAAATTGAAACAAATAGTTTGACTCTATGGGCTGCATTCACCATTGCCATTTAACGAGTGTTTTTTTTAAATTAATGCAAACTACTTTTTTCGTATTTTTTTTTCATTTAAGTGTAATTTATCCAGAAAAAAACTACGTTAATGTTGTAAGTATTAATAATTATTGGGTACTTAAGCATGTTTTTTTATAATAGCCAACAATAATGAAAAATAATAAAAACAAGAATTGTGCCATAGGCTGCATAGGCTGAATAGGTTATAATCATAGCCATCCATCCAGCGCTTTTTTCTAATTTTTTTACTCCCTAGGGGAGCCATGCATAACTTTCCTCCCGTATGTTAGATAAGATATGCCTCACTTTTCGAGTATGAGAGATGAAAAATAATACACTACGTGTATATAGCGCCACAGGCGAGTGGCGTCATCACTGTTCTACATCGCGCTAACGAAGTTTCTCAAGTCGGATGCATAAATACAACTTCCAACTCTCTTCCTTCGGACTTCGGTCTCTAGGCATGACATCTGCCTGGAGAGAGATCTATTGGAGTCCTCTCCAAACTCATACTGTTAACGATGGCGCAAGTGAAGATTGCAACATACCTACTTAGAATAAAAATGTCTTAATAAGACAGCTTTTTTAGCTGATCATAGTTGCTACTATACTTAGAAACTCGACATATCAAAGAGATGACAAATGCCAACCGTTTGCATTGATTCTAGTGCTGGGTGCCTGTTTTGTCAGATACTTCTCCGGCTGACATACCGACCTACCCAGCCTACTAGAACACGTGTTGTTGTCGCTACTTAGCGGCAGGGTTAGTAAGAGCATAGTAGCGATCTAAAAGGTCCTTGTAAAAAAATGTCCCCACCTTGCCTCGGCTTGCAGTAGTACACACAGTATTCCTTAGCCGGGAAGCTGTTTCGGTTGCCCCCGCAGCCTCCGTACGCGAAGGGCTGGCAGTCACCGATCTCCGCGGAGTACGCCCAGCGCGTCTCGTTGCCCGAACACGGGCCCGGGTCCTTTTCCAGGAAGCAGTCCTCTGCAACAGAATCCTCAATTTCTAGCAGTGTGCTAGTTACGAGTATTGCTGGTCATAACTTCACGTATCCAAAGATTCTAACTAAAAGAGCTGTATAATTTAAAGTACCAAACTAATTTGTCAAGATAAATATATTAATAAACATCGTTTCTAAGTACGAACTATTAAATAAAAAAGTATAATCAAGATAATAATTGTTCCTCAGGGCTCTATGTTAGGTCTCCTCTTCAATTTCACCTTTCGAAACCGCAGGAAAATTACTAACTGTTATCAGAGGTAAAGATATATATTATACTTCCAGTCTTCACTTAGTTTTCAAAGTTAGTGTCTTCTATTATACGGCCGAATAGCCTAGTGGTTAGAGACCTTGACTATGAAGCTTGAGGTCCCGGGTTCAAATCCCGGTCGGGGCAGATGTTTGTATGATGAATATGAATGTTTGTTCTCGGGTCTTGGGTGTTTAATATGTATATAAGTATGTATTTATCTATATATGTATGTTTATCCGTTGTCTGGTACCCATAGTACAGGCTTTGCCTAGTTTGGGACTAGGTCAATTGGTGTCAAATTGTCCCATGATATTTATTTATTTATTTTATTATAATCATTCGCACATCATGGTGGCAATAATAATAATATGAATTTTATCATGAAATATGAGACATTTACGTTTCTTGGCCCTGTTAGGTTCAGATGTTCTCACCCTCTCTAAAAGGTTCCGGTTCAGCCGGGCGCTGCGTGGTTGTGGTGGTGACAGGCGCGCCGGCGCAGCTCGCTTGGCACTGCGCCTCCGACTCGAAGTTGTTGCCGTTACCGCCGCAGCCACCGTAGTAGAACTGACGGCATCTGATTTCACCATTAAATCATTAAATTATACATGAATACCATATAATTATTTTCTCGTAAATAAGGTGCTAGGTGCTGCATGGATGATGATTTTAAAATAAGACAACCTACCGATTGCAAGCAATAAGACACACATTTTATGTATTTTTCATAGACTACTTAGGTAAAAATTATAATGGAGTGAATTTGCCACGTTGCGCTTGATCGAAACTTTCGAGGATTTTTTTGTTATTCTGACATGACATGCTACAATGATATTACATATAAAAACCGGCCAAGTGACACGCGCACGAGGGTTCCGTAGAATGATTTTAACGCTTTTCCCCAGTGTTTTAAGAATTCCAGTGTTAGCAGAGCCCTACTCCTAAGCAAAATGCACGCAGTGTGGTGTCAACTTATATTGGTCTGTGAAATCTACAGACAGACATAAAAATTTAAGATTTTGAGACTTTTCGGAGTGGTTGTGCTATAAGAGCTACCTTCGTAGCAAATTTCGAGTTTCTAGGACAACCGGAAGTACCCTTTAGGTTTTTGGATTTCGGCAATTTGTATGAAAATAGGTTTTTTAATGACTGTATCTTTTAATTGCGTTGACTTAGAAGGTTGGTTTTTTCACGGCTTCAAGGGATTGCAGGCTTGAGTATTTGATATTAATTTCAGTATGCTATCTCCACGCGTTTCAGAGAAAAAGGGTCTTGACAGACATACAGACAGACAGACTGCTTTAAGTTTCAGCCAGCTCAATATAATCTAGATTATGCTGATATATTTACCACAACAGCAGAAGTTCATACCTTTGGTTAGTTGTATCGAAGTACCAGTTCACGCGGTAATTGGCGCAGTCACCGGCTTCCGCGGGCAGAGTGCACGTCTCTCGCTCTGCGCACACCAATTAGTGATATTAGACACTTTTAAATTTCGTATTTTAGTCACAATGACACAACCGCACTTGTAATAGCAGCAGCAGCATGGTAGATAGCAAACAATCACATGCATCAGAAACACGTATCTCAGCAAAATAAATTACATGCGAAGAAGTTTAAAGAAAATTTTAGTAAAAAGACATAACATAGAAAAAAGTACTGTTCTTAGAAGAGATAAAATCGAAAGACGCAATAAATACCGACACTCACTTTAGTTACGTAGGTTTATTAATACTCACCAGTACGAAACAACGTGGAAGAATTTTACAAGTTCCTTATACAGAATGCTCAGAAAGTATTGTGGCTTGTGGCATCAGTTCCATACGCTTTTTGTATTACTTACGTTATTCAGCTCTCCAGCATCTCAGGGCTTAAAGTCAACGTCTTATCACGAACAGAGACGACACTATTGGACTTACCGAAGGCACTAGGACAAGCCTCAACGCAACTCCTCTCGTCACCGAATCTATTGCCGTTGCCTCCGCAGCCGGTAAAGTAGAAAGGCACGCATCGGTTCTCGGTCTCGCTGAACGACCACGCCGGCTGCTTGTCCGTGCAGTTGCCTGCCTCTTGCGGCTGCTTGCACTCAGCTGTTCCGTGCAAAGACAGTTAGTATGAAGGCCATACCCTTCATTAGTTTTGATAGCCTGGTATGTTCATGAGATTGTCTCATGATTTTACATGATGAATACTCTACTTTCAGAGCAATGTCAGTCAAAGTGCTTAATGTACCAAGCTAGAAAATGTTAGCAAAAAAGAATTTAGTTCTACAAGTTAAACGACGGAAAACCATAACCATTAATCTACTAGGTAAGCATAACCACGCATAACCCAAAACCAGAGTGCACAATAAAATGAAAGAAGACAGAACCAATAACTAGTTCGTAGTTCATGCGAAATTCATAACTTCCATTAGGTACCTCTTAGTTATATAGTTATCCACAATGAAAACTGGCATCAAAGTGTTCGTGAGAAAAACGGACTTTGCATGAACTTTTCCATGAAATCTCCTAGTTTTATGGGGTGTTCCTCAAGGCCGTTCTTTTCGTATATATTAGATCTTCCTAAAGTACTGGTCAATATGGCCATGTTATATCGGAGATATATTAGAGGCATCACTATCCATCTTATTTTCCAAAAACACTTAAGTTTCCTAATAGACTTTTACTCACGTTGCAGCGCGCCCGGCGGCTGGCAGCGCATCACACAGGCCGCCTCGGAGCTGAATCGGTTGGTGTTGCCCTCGCAGCCGCCCCACGCGAACTGCTCGCAGCGCTTGGCCTCCGCGTTGAAGCCCCAGCGCGCGAAGTTGCCGGCGCAAGAGCCCCTCTCTATCGGCAGCTGGCATTGGTCTGGCCAAATGGATGGAGCTTTTATTTTATTGGAATCGTAGATATGTTGTCTACTTAAGTAGTTATCTGGTCATTAGGTACATCTTAAATCACCTGACCAAAATAAAGAATTTTCGAACTAAATCTGGCAAACTACATGCATCTTGAAGAGGCGTTAATGGTTCGAAAAAGCTAACACAAGACAGACCAGAGAAGGTTGAGTAATGATCTGAGAAAAATGTTTTTCTATGAATAGAATGAGGGAGGGGTTTCCAGCCGTTTTTTTGAAAACATTTGCCTGGATTTCTTTTAAATATTTTAGGGTGTACAGACCTTGGTTCTTATCAGGCTGGCACTGTTTCTCACACAGTTCACGCGTCTCGAAGTTGTTGGAATTGCCGAGACAGCCACTGAACGTGAACTGTCCGCACTGCTCGTACTCTGAATCGTAGTACCAGCGCGTGTACGCGTCCCGGCACCCACCCTGCACCTTCGGGAGACGGCACACTTCTGGAAATTGTAAGAATTATTCAAATGAATTACGTAAGCCTTTCGTGGCAGAATGCAGAATCAAGTTGTGAATGGGCATTTTCTTAACTTGTACTTAAGTTATGTTTAAATTAAGTGAAGTATTGTGACGAAATCTCGTGTGCGTTTGACATCGACCGTCAGTTTTGTGACCACTGCTAACTATAGTCAACTAATTAATGATTCACGGAAAACGTCGAAATAACCTAGAATTTAACAGTTTTAGGGTTTCATAAGAAGTGCTTACATGAAAATAAAACATAGACGTGAAATCTGTCGAGGCGATATAGCAAATTAGGAGAGGAGAGCAAAAGGGGTGCACCTATAAATAAATGGATTGATTTCTCTAACCTTTATCGGATGGTCGTACGCAGACGTCCTCGCACTCCTCTTTGGTGGCGAACCGATTGCCGTTGCCGTCGCAGCCGCCGTACCAGAAGCGCGAGCAGCCGCCGTACTGCATGTCGAAGAACCAGTACGCCGAGTAGTTGTGGCACGGGCCTTGCACGTACGCCAGCGCGCACGCCGCTGAAGGAAGACGTTAACGATGTGATCGACGGGTGGGCTACCGCGATTGTATGGATAAAATCTCGTCCGCGGATCACGGTAAAACGCAGTCTTGCGAGACGAAGAGCTGTGAGTAAAATCTTTAACAAGGGATTAAGCGGAAAACCGGCGTTAAGCAACCCCTGTTGTGTTTCGTTCGGTCAGTGAGAGTGCCGGAGGCCCGATTCCTCCTCCCCCCCTCCCTTTACCTCCATAAAGGTCGGCAACAGACTAGTGACTGTCTTGGAGTTGCTGGTTCTCATGGGTGGTGGTGATTGCTTACCATCAGGCTCCCGCTTGCTCGTTTGCCACCCTCTTTTTTTTTCATAAAATAAATAACTATGTATGCGAACTTTGTTAGCTAAGTTTGATCGTTGTGACAGGGCAGTAAGCGAGCAAGGAGACTCCAATGTGTTAAGAAAAGAGGCTCGAGACGCCGAGAACAGTTTAACACCGAAATTCGATTTGAAATAAGTTTCACTATGAGAGTTTTGTTAGATGTTCTGTGATGATTACTTAAGTGTGACTCAAACAGTTAAATATAAAATCAACATTTAAGTAGGTAGAAATGAAAAGTACCTTGTTTATTTTCAGGTACATCGGTACATCCAGAGAACTTCTCTCCCTTGGCTTCCGTCTGTCCGTCGGGGCAGCAGCCGTACTTGCTGGAGGCGCAGTCGCAGCCGGCCCGGCCGGGCCCGGCGGCGGGGGTCTGGCCGTCGCCGCAGCACCCGTGGGCGGCCTGGCGGCAGTCGCAGCCCTGCAGGTTGGGGCCCTTGGCGACCGTGCTGCCGTCGGGGCAGCAGCCGAACTGGTACGTGTGGCAACCGCAGCCTTCAAAGCCAGGGCCGGAGGCTTCTGTGTGCCTGGTACACGAAATCACAATTTAATGCCGTTAAGCATTTTAGCTAAAATAGGTTTATGAATAACAGGGTAAGAAATGAAAACTAATTGGATGCAATCCGCATAGACAGTCTCTTTTCGAAAGTTTTCTTTGAGATGAGGTCTTTTGGACACCACTGATACAACTGAATCAACTGATATTTTATAAGGAAAAAGAACAGACCAGTACACCCGCAGTACACCTAAACACCAACACATTGCGAAGATTGGCAACATGGTTGCTGACATTCGTCTTAACTGTCTACATCAGTTTTCCTACACGAATTTACACCCTGAGTTTTAACCAGATATGAAACATATTGTCAAATGGCATTGAACTCATTTATTGAATCAGGCGTTACTTTGCGGAGGTCCATATTTATGAACTAATAACAATTAGGTACTTTGCTCACACGCGACAAGTGAAAAATAGTGAATCTGTGCGGCAAATGCATGTTTTAATGCAACGCCTCCGCCTCCACTGCTACACAAATCAACACAAGCCACACAGACCCAACTATCACCACCACCTCTAAACTAAAACTTTCGGCAGTCTCCACGAGGCCATTATCAAAGCTAAACACTACAACCGTTCACCAAGCCACCATTGCTACTACTCCACCAATACCATTACTACTACTCATTATCATTACTGTATTGAAATCATTACTTGTCAGGACAGCAGCCGTGCTCGGTGTGCTCGCAGCCGCAGCCCTCGTTATTGTGACCTCGCGCGACGGTCACATTATCCGGACAGCACCCGAACCGAGCATTCTGGCATCCACATCCTGAGAGAGTAGAACGTTGGGCCAATCACATTTTTTTTATACTAGATAAGTAACTACGCAATTGTTTAAAAAACATATCAAGCAATAGTCTCACTAAATCACATTCTAAACTGTCTTCCTAAGGGATAAACGTGAATACAGTTGACATTTATAGGGGCTACAGGCAGACCTCAATACTTCTTCAAAAAGGTGATCACCTTGTGCTGATTGTCAACCTAATATTAAACAGAACCCTTCAATGATGAGTCTATGGAACAGCTCACGCTTATTTATTTTAACTAAGGAAACCCTGATGATGTGAAGTACCTTCTAGATGCGGTCCGTTGGCCGAATTGTAGTTATCCGGGCAACAACCGAACCGGTAGAGCAAGCAGCAGCCCTCGCTGCCCGGGCCGTGCGCCGGAGTCTTGCCGTCGGGACAGCAGCCGTAAGCTGACGTGTTGCATGACTTCTCACAGCCGTCTTCGCTGACAGCTGGTGGATTAAACTCAGGATAAAGAGTTGGTAGGTTCAAACAATGCTACGTTGTATACCTGCTAAATACACACTATTATATTGAACTGAATAAAGTCTGAGGACTCATCAATGTGTTTACAGAAGTGCGACAAAAACTGTACGTCATCAAACTACGGTCACGATCAATCGTTGTTTTGGTGTCGAGGGAAGCCGCTCGTTGAAGATCGAATAGTCGTCATTCTGTTCGCAGTGATTTGTCATGACGTATTCTATAGAACTACCTGGAATTTGTTTTTAAAGTGCGACAGCAAACATGGTTAAAGTTAATTACCAGGTGTAACACCATCAGGGCAGCAGCCGAATTCAGTAGCGTTGCAAGGACATCCCTGGTCGTCTGGCCCAGTCGCTTGCGTCTTGTTGTCGTAGCAGCAACCGAACTCAGAGGCTCCGCAACCCTTGGCTTTGGACGGTTTCGGCGCTTCTGTTAAAAGTACCAAAACAGATTTACAGTTAGTATTAAGTACAGACTGGCTACACAGGAAGACAATAAAAGAACATTTCTTTCTTTCACAGTTCATCTGTGAAATGCAAAGAGGGAAAGCAGATTATAAAAGAGCCAACCTGTAGCTGTTTCAGGACATCCCTTTTTGCGTGGTCCAGTAGCTTCAGTCTTTTCATCCTTGCAGCAGCCAAATCTAAAAATGCACAAGAACACCACGTCAAATACACAGACTATGGAATAATGTGTGAGCAGTGCATATCTCTTCTAGGTGATACCTAATAGTTACTTACTTGGAAGACTTGCAAGCCGGCGGCGGTGGCGGGCAGCCCTCCTGGTTATTGCCCTCTGCCGGTGTCTTGTTGTCAGACTTGCAGCAACCGTACAGTGTCTCGTTACATTTGCTTGAAGGACACCCTCTGTTATGGGATCCGGCTGCTGGTGACACTCCGTCAGGACAGCATCCGAAAGTAGTCTCTTTGCAAGTCTCGGGGTGAGGACAAGCTGGAAATTACAATAGTAGATTAATGCCCAGGCGTGGGAAGTGAGCAATTGCTGGAGCGAGAACTTAGTTTAAAAACACGAACCGCAGGTGAGTGTTTTTAATAAGTACGAGTCCAGCAATTGCTATTCCAGCCGTGGCAGATATAGATTTTTACTCAAAAAAAAAACGTTGGTGTACCTAACGAATTTTTCAATGCCTTGTGTCATATTTTTATTTGGAAGATCTCTCCTCAGCGCCATCTATGAGTAGCTTAATCAAGCGGCTTAATAAATCGATTATTTTCATTGATTCAGAAAATAGCTCCATCTCTTGCCACTAATGCGTAACTGTAGAAGTTCCGTAGTGGGTGAGCCGCTTGATTAAGCTACTCATAGATGGCGCTGAGGAGAGATCTTCCAAATAAAAATATGACACAAGGCATTGAAAAATTCGTTAGGTACACCAACGTTAAGTATAGCTTAATTGGTGGAGCGTGGTACGGATTACCGAGGTTGCTGGTTCAAGTCCAGCTGCTTAACGAATTTTTCTTTGCATTGTCATTGTATGTTGAATTTCATTCTATGAATGTTTCATAAAAATAAAAACAAAAATAATCAATAAATCGATTATTTTCATTGATTCAGAAAATAGCTCCATCTCTTGCCACTAATGCGTAACTGTAGAAGTTCCGTAGTGGGTGAGCCGCTTGATTAAGCTACTCATAGATGGCGCTGAGGAGAGATCTTCCAAATAAAAATATGACACAAGGCATTGAAAAATTCGTTAGGTACACCAACGTTAAGTATAGCTTAATTGGTGGAGCGTGGTACGGATTACCGAGGTTGCTGGTTCAAGTCCAGCTGCTTAACGAATTTTTCTTTGCATTGTCATTGTATGTTGAATTTCATTCTATGAATGTTTCATAAAAATAAAAACAAAAATAATCAATAAATCGATTATTTTCATTGATTCAGAAAATAGCTCCATCTCTTGCCACTAATGCGTAACTGTAGAAGTTCCGTAGTGGGTGAGCCGCTTGATTAAGCTACTCATAGATGGCGCTGAGGAGAGATCTTCCAAATAAAAATATGACACAAGGCATTGAAAAATTCGTTAGGTACACCAACGTTAAGTATAGCTTAATTGGTGGAGCGTGGTACGGATTACCGAGGTTGCTGGTTCAAGTCCAGCTGCTTAACGAATTTTTCTTTGCATTGTCATTGTATGTTTAGTGTCTTAAATATTATTTATTGCAAAATAATACAATATCTGAGTCATTATTAACATATTTTATTTAATTAAATACTTGATAATTAACTAAATTCATTAGGTAATTTCCTTACCCCTGTTTTATAATAGTTTCACAACGACTAGATATTTCCATTGAAATTTAAGCGGTACTAAGCAGTTTGCTTTAGTTAATAGTTATCCTCTGATTTTCATCATGGTGGACTTCTATACAACAAATGATCACGATTTTGTCACTAAAAACTGTTAAATTAATATAACTTGCATAACTTTAAATAAGTCTAGACTTTGTGCGTTATTGTTACTTGTTTACGTATGATTTCATTCCCGCCATTTTTTTTAGTTAAAAAAAGTACATTACTGCAGAGGCCGGGAAGAAAGGGGTTGCCGGATAAAGGGGTTAGACGACCGAGTAACATGACGCCGGCTATAGTACGAGTCCGGCAACCCTTGTTCCGGCCGAAGCTTTCTCGAACATTGTAAGGAAATGAAAAAAAAATGCTATTATATCCACAGCAATAAATTGAGAGTACAGTTCGTGAATTTTAGGTTTGAACCGTACTGAGGGCATCTCTTATCAATTTAAGTGGTCAAAGATGAGTACGATGTCAGCGGTGAAGGTATACCTTCATCGAAAGGCCCTGCAGCGGGTGTTCTCCCGTCGGAGCAGCATCCGAACTTGCTCTTGACGCACTTGGCCGGGGCCTTCCTTGCTCTGCAACGCGGCTTCTTTGTGTAGATGGTTACGGTCGACGCCCAATCCCATGGTGCTGGAAAAAAAAACGTTTTGTCGGTATCATTACAAGACAAAATCAGTGACATACTTAGAAACAATTCTCGAGGAACACCCAAGAGTTTATATTGAAATTAAATAAAGTAAAGTGTCATTTTGCTAGGTTTCTATAAAAAATATATTTAGTAAGTATGTTTACTTGTGTTACTGGATTCCGATGTTTCCTCGGTGAATTCTGTAGTTGAGCTGCTTTCAGTGCTCTCGGTTATTTCAGTTCCTGTTCAATAAAAACGCGTGAATAATTAGCAACTCTCTCTCAAGTGATGAAAATGCTGTTTTATAGATATTTTGCATGTATTTTCATTGACTTACCTCCGCTGACTGTGGATTCAGATTCACTTGTTAATCCAGAAACAGTAGTTCCGTCTGATTCAGTACTTGGTTCTGTAGTTGATCCTGATTCTGAAGTAAGTTCTGATACTGTCGAGCTCTCACTTTCTGTGCTACTCGTTACTTCGGTTCCAGTGCTTCCTGTTTCAGTGCTTCCTGTTTCAGTGACCTCTGTACTACCCGTTGGTAGACTTTCTGTAGTTACTGTTGCACTGGTTTCCGTCGTTGTGTCCGTTCCAGCTTCACTTGTTTCCTTAGTCGCTGTATTATCTGTACTTGCTGTTATTTCAGTTGAGCCTGTAGCGCCAGTGAACTCAGTGCTGGCTTCAGATATGGAAACGCCTTCCGTGGTAGAAAGATCTGAACTTTCTGTTGTTGATAAGTCACTAGTATCAGTACCCGCAACATCTGTACTAGACATGTCACTTGTTTCTGTAGTTTCTCCACTCGTCGTCGTCGTTGAAGTATCAGCAGCTTCGGTAGTAGTTTCGGAGCTGCTATCAGTTGTCGAGGGACTGAGTTCCGTTGAAGCTGTTTCATCAGTTGTCGATGGATTGGTCTCCTCCGTTACTGTAGAAACTGTTTCTTCAGTGACTGTAGAACCGGTTACATCTGTCTCTGTGGAACCTGTTACGTCAGATGCTGTGGAACCGGTCCCCTCGGTCACTGCCGTACTATTTGCTTCAGTTTCCGTTTCGCCAGTGAATTCTGTTGTAATATCCGTTGATCCTATGTCAGATAAAACTCACTAGTAAAATTTCATCAGTAAAATATATTAATAGAAATTTATAGAGAATATTTAAAATACCTCCTGAGGCTGATGATTCGGTAGCTGGTGATTCCGAGGTCTCTCCTGTCACTTCTGTAAAAACAAAAACGTTTTCACGTCAGATTTTTTATCATACTTACTGTTTCTTCGTGAAAGAGGTGGCAAAGGTGGAGATGAGAAAGGAGTTGCTGATTTTAGTGACGAATTTATTGAAGTGTCGTCTCGATACAATAAAATCTGCTTATATCTACTAGAATAACGCCCTCTGTGGCTTAGATCTAAAACTAACAAGTAATATGGTACAAAATTAAGCTAAGCATATAACGACCTAACTGAAGCGGAAGTTACAACAAAACCCAACAGATGGCGCTGTCGTAGACACTTACATTACACTATCAAAACCATTACCAAGATTACACTCACCACTCTCTGTTGTTTTTGTGGCATCAGTCTCACCACTGACAGAGCTAACAGTAGATGCTTCTGTCTCAGTTTCACCATCAGTGGTACCAGTAGGCGTCGCATCTGTGGTAATGGTTGCATCTGTTGCTGCTGATTCCTCAGTCTCTCCTGATACTGTTGAACTGGTTTCTTCAGTCAAATCAGAGCCAGTACTATCTGTCTCAGGAGTATCTGAAGATGGGCCAGTTTCGCCAGTCTCAGTAGTTTCATCCGTGTATTCATCCGAACCTTCGCCTGGGGTTGATCCTAAAAGCCAAAGTTAGGTAGATCAAAGAGTGGTTTTTAAGTTGACAACAAGTGACGAATGAATAGTTACCTGTTCCAGAGCCGGTTTCAGTCGTTATAAACTCCGACTCTATATCATCTCCAGATCCTTCTGTAAAAATATTTTTTATTAGTTAACATAATATAAGACTACCATAAAGTAAGTAGATCAGATAAAAAATAGTAGATTAAAAGTGTCTTCTACCTGATGAAGTGGAATAAGGTGCGTCACTGCTCATCAATTCCACGTCAAGATCACTGGCGTCCACCTCTGCGCCCACCTCCTCCCCGTACTCCTCATCTTCGTCTATGCAGTCTTCGTAGTCGTCATCATCCATGACCGGAGTGGACATCGCGTTAACAGGCAGCGTGTCGTCTGCAGGAAAAAGTTTGAAGCTAGTGCATCAAAGCAGAAATTTTAGGTTTTGACGACCTCTTGGCAAATCAGTGCAGTTACGCCCCTCTTCATGCATCAGCATGAATATATTATATGCATAGCCTTTGTCGATCATGCGTTGTTCAATCAAGTTCGGGTCAGTAAGTACCTACATGAACTTGACTGAACAACGCATTATTGACACCTCAGCAGGTGACACAGATGTACAATCATGAGCGATGGAGTTCGAAGACGCTCTGAATATAAATCTAATATCTGCTCCACGTTTTATTTCACATCTTGGCCATTTTTTTCCAAAATTTGATACTGGAGCAATAAATTGATTGGTTATAATTGTTATAAGTAATTCATAATCACAAAGAAAGGAAAAAAACGTTAAAAAAGCTTTGTCAGGCAGATTGGGTCACCTAAATCGCACGACCCAAGGTTGCAGGTCTGCCAGCCATCGGGAGTGTTTTCCTCGGCGCAGGCCAGTGACTCCTTGCCACCGTTGAGACAAATCGTCTTTCGGTACTGCGCACCGCCGCCGCATCGCTTCGTACACTGAACAAGCAGAAAAACAGTCATATGAGATTCAGAAAAAAAGTATTGACGTCGTCGGTCAAAGGATTGATTTATGTACCTATTCGGCATAAAATATGGCTATTTGTCTAGTAGCAATGATAAAACAAAAGTATTCCTCGAAGGCCAAGAACTTACCTCAGTCCAAGGACCAGCGAACCATTTAGCAGGGCATTTTTCTTTAGGTGTTTCGCAGGGTGTCGTGTCGTTGTATCTTGTCTCGTTGTCGCACTTGCTGTCGTCCACCACTCTTATAGAGACGGCGTCGAACTGTCCGCAGAATACCCGACGGGTCTTCACACCCTTGCCGCATTCCACTGAACACTGGAAAGAAGATTTTTTTAAATATTATTTCTAGTTTCTGCACAGGTTACGTACTAAGTAGTTAACATGTAGGTACTATGTGCTAGATACCTAGACAAACATTATAATACTTTACAAGGGTACCTACACACAAGGTGTTCAAGTCTTCCGCTATATGGAGACCGCAAGAGAATTATACAAAAGGGTCTTCAACTGTTTTGCTTCACTTGTCAGTATGACTGCCTGTCAGTATACTTACATTGCTCCACTGCGTGGCGTACCACTGCACCTGGCAGGCTGGGAGGTCATCGGGGTTACAGGGCTCTTGCAGCAAGGGCGCCTCGTGGTTGGCGCAGAATTTCGGGTCTACCAGCTCGCCGTCTTTGGTTGAGCACTCCGCTACACGAGACCTTATAGTTGATAGGCATGTGTCACACTGGAACAGACATTTAGATCAGAAAGGCTTCTCGCCCTGTTCTATTATAGGTAGCTGAAAGATTATCAAAAAAAAGAATTACGTAAAACATTGATAATTGCTTGATGCTCAATGCGCTGTTTACACTTAGCAAAATTTTCTTTTGATAGTCACAACCATAGTAACCGTGGCTGACATAGTCACATTTGATGTACTGAAACCTCGTTAAAATATAAGATAAAAAAAATGTTTTCGAATAGGCGGTGTCTGGCGTATGTGTGAAATTAATTGACTTTGTTCTTCTTCTTCACTTAGCGCCAAAGCGCCTGCGCCTCCTGATTCATTGGCTGTTAACAGTAGCGTACTGACCCCGGACCACTCGGAGGCGATCCAGTCGACTCCGTCGCAGGGGCTGAGCATGCAGCCCTGCTCCGCGGCCGGCCGCTCGTCCGCGCACTCCTCGCCCGGCAGCACCTCCACGCGCCCGCCCGTCCGCTGGTGGCAGACCACCTGCCGCGTCTGCTTGCCTTGGCCGCAGAGTTTATCACACTGGGAAAACACATGAGTATTTAGCTGAAGACGCTGAGATTGAGACTTTTTGCTTTTTAGGGTTCCGTACCTCAAAGGAAAAAATTCAACCTTTTCTAGGTGTGAACACTTCTTTGACGTTTGCTGCCTGCTGTCGATCCCAAATAAATCAAAACCTACAGGGCAAAGGATAAGTTCCCGTTGCTCTAGAATCATGAAATTGGTCACGAAGCAAGATCTTACAACACATGTCAAGAAAAAGTGCGCGAGTATGACTTGCACTAGGCCGGATTTAAGAAGGTATACACAAAAGTTTATGATGATACATGATGCCGAATTTCATTTTAGACGACATTCAACCCTTTACTAGCTAAAGGGTTCCATTCTATTAGCCCATCCATCCATCATGGGTTAGGGTTCCATTATTAGGGTTGGTTTTGGGTTTAGGGGTTTATTTCGTTTTGGGGTTGGGTTATTGGGGTTGGGGGCGGGGTTGGTTGGGGGCTTAAGGGTTCATTGTGAATCATAGGAACTTCTGCTAAATGATAAGGCCTATGTTGGTTACACACCGGTTTCCAGGGCCCAGTGAACCAGGTAGGGCAGCTGGCGTTGGTGTTGCACTTCTGGAACAGTTCCGGCTTCGGCCCGAGCAGCTTGAAGCACTGCTGGTCCTCCACAATCGACGGATAACTGAAAGTCACTCTGAAACATTGCATCTCACTTATGATTCACAAGTTGGTGCAATCTGGTGTTTTAGGTTTTCCTGGTGCAAGAGTTATAGATGACTGTGATAAAGATTTAAATTTTTCACTGGTTTAAGTTGTGAATTTGACTTTTAAATAAGACAAAAAGAAATACGACCGGATGGCCCCGTCGTTGCGTTGGTCCAGGATTCCTTACCTACCTAAGTACATGATTTTTGTAATATTTTTAGGTCTGCTGTAAAATCAGAAAAAAATATGGAAAAGTGTGACGTAGGAAGGTCAAGGCAAACGTGAGGTGTCCCGTCGTATGAGGAAGCCAATCGGCAGACCGAAAACCGAACTGAGTGGCGGTTACTCCACAGACAAAAACGTAGTTCTTAAGCTTAAGAAGACACTATGATACTATACTATACGATACGAGCATGTTTGACAGTCAAGTTTCGGCTTGCTACATGTCAGTGTGTGAGAAACCAAAACCAATTCCTAAGCACATCTACTTAAGTACTTAAGAAATAGGAGTGAGAAATTTTAAAAGAACATTATTTTAAGAATTTTTAGTTTTTCGTACTTCCCAAATAGAAACGCGGCTGTTCTGTGGCTAGGTTAGCAGATTTATGGCTGTATCTCATCCACGGACAGACGACTCAAGTTTTTTTACTTTTGATATGTAAGTATTTTTTTTAATCCAAAATTGACAGGGATACTACCAACGTCGCTGTAGGACGATCCATGTGAGACTTGCAATGAGAGCTCTCATGGTGATGTTGATGTCCTCGGGATGAACCTCGACGCTAGTATAGGTTCCGAATGTTGGGAGTTACACATAGGTACCTAGATACATTTTTACATACTTACATGTAAGACTAGTTTACTTACCCATTCGAGATGATTTTCTGGCATTGAATCTGTCTGGAGCGAGTGCCGCCTTGGCCACAGGGCTTGGAGCAGGCGCTCCACGACCCCTCGACCCAGGTGGCAGGGCAGGCTTGAAGGCTACACGTCTCGTTGGACGGTGGGCGGAGCCTTGAGTCGCAGAGGCTGTCGTCCGCCACAGCCAGCTCCTCGCGGGATCGGCATGTCACTGTGCGGGTTTGGAAGCCTGGGAGACGTTAGAAAGGTGATTGGACATATCATATAATGCGTACTGCTCGCACCTCAGTGGGTCGAGCATGACTTTTTCGAAACCTGCGTCACGTAAAATCGAATAGTAAACATTGTCGAGTTTGTATGATGTTTGGAACAGCGCCCGCCCGTGAGCGTATTTGGAACTAAAATTTAGTATGAGGTTTCTCGATCTCGATACGATAACCGTAACGTTACGCAGCATTCGTAAAGTCATGCTCGACCCTCTGCATTATTCGAAAATTTATGAGCGGAATGACATTTGCAATTTATCGTTAGCTTTTCGGTAAAGGAATACATCGTGAAACCTGCACACGAGGTGCTTCAATGGTGCGTGTGAAGTTTTCAATCTGCACTGGACCCGCGTGAAGGCTATTATATAGGTACCTACAGCCCCGTAGGTTAAGCTCTTAATTCTGAGAGGAGGCCTGTGCCCAGCAGTGGGGCGTAAATAGGCTAGATTATGTTATTTTGATGCGGAACAGAGTCTCTGCTACCAGATCTTAGGGCCGCAGAGCGCCTCACTCCGCCTGACTATACGCGCCGTACCAAGGAGCCTTTTGTAGCTGACCCTTGACCCAAACGTCTAGCGAGACTCTCCTGAGATGTCGAGATTATTTGGTATAATAATGATTGTTATCAGTTACCTCCACCGCAAGTGGCGCTGCAGGGCGTGAAGTCGTCGTGCACCCACACGTACTCTTGGTTTGGCGGCGGCGCCAGCTCCGTCGGGATGCTGAACTCGTACTCAATGCTCACATTCTCCTCGTTCTGCTTCAGCAACTGTCGAGTAGGTAATCGTAATTAGGTATACAATGACAATGCAAAGAAAAAAATGTTAAGTAGCTGGACTCGAACCAGCAATCTCGGTAATCCGTACCACGCTCCACCAATCAATGCACTGTGTCATAATATTTCAATTGGAAGACTTCTCCTCAGCGCCATCTATGAGCTTGGATCGGGTCTCATCAAAAGCATGGTTGTTTGAAGGCACCGAGAGGTGAAGCTGTTCCGGCCCCCTGTGTGTAAGTTACCGAGAGGTAGAGCGACTCTGTGGTGGGTCGGGCGCCGCAAAGCTCTGTGTGCTCGTGGTGCCACGGGGCGCCGCTTTCAACAGCGTCCTTGTGTATTTATAGTTACCGAGAGGTAGAGCGACTCTGTGGTGGGTCGGGCGCCGCAAAGCTCTGTGTGCTCGTGGTGCCACGGGGCGCCGCTTTCAACAGCGTCCTTGTGTGTTTATAGTTACCGAGAGGTAGAGCGACTCTGTGGTGGGTCCGGCGTAGCGCAGCTTGTCGGACGCCGCGAAGCTCTGTGAGCTCGTTGTGGTATGGGGTGCCACTCTCAACAGCGTACTCGTGTGTTTATAGTTACCGAGAGGTAGAGCGGCTCTGTGATGGGTCCTGCGCAGCGCAGCTTGTCGGGTGCCGCTAAGCCCAGCTGGCTGCGTTCGTAGTGCCACGGGGCACCCGCGATTATCATTGTCCGCGGGAAGTAGATGTGATAGTTCCCGTTTAAGTAGTACTCGTTATCTTGCTTTGACCGGAGCGCTATAAATTTATGTTAATAAATTATGTAATTGTAGGTAATCCTTTTCCTACAGCTTCCTTTCGTATAATAAAGACTATTCTCTTAGACAGGTTTCAGACTTAGGATACACATTGTTATGAGATTCTGGGTTTACCCAAAAACTTGACTCAAGCGATGAGGCGAATCAGTGAAAGAAGAGCAAAAAGAAATACTGTTAACATGTCAATTAAAAACGCATTGCTGTTAAAAATGTTTTTAATTTCGTTTTATAAAACAGATATAAGTAATATCGAGTAAAAACTTACCGAGATAATTATTGGAATCCTTAATTTCGGCTATGTAGATGCTTGTTGCTTCCGCGGGGATGAGAAGAATATCGTTGTATCCTACAAACATGAATAAGTAGAGATATTAATAATCACCCCGACTTCGTGTTACTTATACTGGTATTAGGTATTATGTTCGTATGGTAATTAAAGGGGGTCTACATTACTTTATATTGGCTTTAAATATTCAGTTGTGTCACCATTCCTGAGATCCGTGATGTCAATGAGTCCCTTGGCCGTGGAGCAGTGTGTCCCGTTTCCCCGGCACTCGCGGCACTTGTCCTCACGCGCGTTGGAACCCAGCATCATGTCACACCCCACTGGCTGCAAGTGGGCAAAATAATTTTTAATATAGTTGCTCAGAAAGTGGTACTTTTTGTGGCTACGTATCGTGCGGAAAGTTGGATTTTTCGCACTAGTGCTTTTTACTTTTCCAAGTCGCCGGTGGAAGAAGCTCACCGCGTGCCGCCGCCCGCCTCCCCGAGGGCGCCGGCGGGTGGTGATAGGGAAGCTCGCGCCGGGCTCGCCGCCTCATTGTACCTTTTTCGGAAATGTCTCCTCACGACTCAGGCAACACCTCGGAACTCATGCAAAATTATGTACTTTCCGCACTTATATCAAAAAATACTATTTCCAACGTTTCCCAACTCAGGGGCATTGACTAACCACTATCACGGTTAATGTCAATGGACGACTAATTTCGATGGATTCACGGTAGTTTCATGTTAAAGGTCCCACGTACCTACGTAGGATAAAAAACTCACCAGACACTGTCCATCGACGCAGATATCAAAGGACTCGTCGTTACACCGGGTTCCATCCGTGACCTTGGACTTGTGTGTGTAGTAGAACCTCTCTCCCTTCGGCATGCAGTTCAGCTCACATGGCTTCTGGCCGTTGGTGTACGGGATCCATCTGAAAAGATAATGCTATGTGTAATAAACCCTGTGATCTACTATAATATTATACTCACATGTTCAAAATTGTTGTGCCTTAAATTTGGAGTTCACATTCAGTTTGTAAAATATTTATCTACCTTTAAAATATTTGGCCGGTGACAGACGGTGATAGATTGGCAGCTCTTACTCGTATTCGAAGTTGTTTATATTTGACACCTATTTCGTTTTGTGACTATGTTTTTATCTGCCTATCACCATTACCATAAAGAGCTGTAATTGCAAGTGCCACAAGCCCATTGCTACACAGACCGTGAATCAAGTTCTAGAGTCCCTGCGTTCTAACTTAAATTAGGTATACTCCTTGACAAGGCGTGCATCGTCTCGTCAAGAGGTTCCTCACTCTGCGGCCCTAAAAACGGTTAGCTTGGACCCTGCCCCGCTACCGGTGGCAACCTGGGTTAGGTTTTTATAGTGTTTAAGTATACTATAAACTTTATACTTAGACATTTTTTTATTAATGTCGTATTACTTTAAAAAAAAAACCGGACAAGTGCGAGTCGGACTCTTTTCCCCAGTGTTTTAAAATGTAAACTACAGTAATTCAGTGTCGTTAATAGATCACGTTTACCTATTTTTTTCATTTATTTTTAACATTATGAATTTCGTTTTGTAGTACCTACTCAATTTTTCAAACCATGTTATCGAATTACTAAGGAAAACCCAAAATTGAAAATGTTAAAAATAAACGAAAAATAGCTAAACGTGATCTAATAACGATAGTGAATTAACATTTCAAAATTCTGATCACGTCTCCGGTTTCACCCTGTATAGAGGTACATACACAATAATAATCATTAAAACTGTTTCAAATATGACTTAGACTGAGTGCCTATTTACACTTACCTAAATAATTTAATCAACAGTAATTTTCCTGTGCATGAATTAGATGAATCAATCATATTCAACGTAGGTAATATAAGTGTACTCACTTGTACTTGATGCCTTTGAAGGGTACATTGTCATACTCCGAGCACTGCTGCGCGCGGAAGTCCCCCGCGTCGGGGCAGTCTTGAGTCTGGCACGAGAAGTACTTGGTGTCGCCGCCCGCGCACATCGGCCGCCCGTCCGGCCTGCCGAGGTATTGCTATGTTTCATGAGGCGTTTCAAGGAAGAACAAATACAGTTTTTCGTGGAAGACATTGTTGCTACTATTTTATTTGAGGCGTTTTGGATTAAATATGGTCCCACTGGCAACGTCAGCTCTAGAAAAATTATGACTTAAGAATTCAATTTTAAAGCTACATAATTCGGCACGTTTTAATTTCAACTAAACAATTTTTGGTTGTGCACGAAATTATATTTGTTAAGTGGTAAATAATATTGGAAAGAAAATTTAAAGATTTCTTCTGGGAACCAACGTGGGGCCCATACTCCATGCTCAGAAGAATCTAAGTATGAAGCATTACATTGAAGATTCCAATCCGTATCGGGTACAATCAAAGAGTGAATGTTTAACAGCTGAGAATCACAGTAAAACTATGTACAAAGTTGGCGTTACAAAATATGACACAAGATTTTCTACCTACTGAACGTTCACATTCCATGCCCACAACTGGACAGACTAGCCTTATAAAATGGAAAGATCTCACTTTGTCCAGCAGTATGGACCGTATCTATAGAGGCAACTCACGCGACTTCAAGGCATATCCGCTTCTGGCTGGCCACGCCACCGCCGCAGGTGCGCGAGCAGGGCGTTATCTCGCCCCACTCGCCCCAGGCACCGGAGCCCTCGCCGCCCGGCACCACGTACGAGGCTGGCAGGTACAGCCCCGCGCCCTGACGCCGGTGTCTGCTGCGGTGGCCTGATGCCTGGGAAACAAAGCGGGCGGTTAGTCTTTCAGCTTAATTGGTAGATTAGATAACTCATAGCATAGCGTTTCCAAGCGCTTTTGCCGAGGCAGGTCTAACTTTAATAAATATTTTCATTGTGGATTATTTCAACTAATCTAACTAACTCTAAATCTAACAAAATAACGGTCTGTTAATGTTAACAGGAAAATACCGGTAATTTGGCGTATTTTTACCGGTATTTTACAAAATAATCTTAATTTGGCAACGATAACATAAATACCGATAGGTATAATAAATAGGTAGGTAACGTCTTGGTGTAGGCTATCGTTGGTAACGATAGCCTACATCAAGACATTACGAGTTCACTCAATTAACTACACCCCTCGCCCCTCAACACTCGATGTAAGAAAGAGTACCTACCGGTAAGACATTTCGTTATCAACCGTGGGGTTGCTTTTCACAAAATACCGCTACTTAAAATTTGACTTGTAAATTATGTTAACAACATATTTAAAGGTAGGTATTCATTTTGTAACGTTATGTATTTACCTGTTTTTCGAACCCTGCCCACATGACTGTGGTCCCTTACACTTAAAATATCTTTGACTTAACCAAAACCCGAAGATCAGAAATGGGTCCGGAGGGAGATGTCATCTCCGCTTAAAAGTATGCTACCTAGTAACAATAAAGTTCTTCTAAAACATTGTTTCTGATATGTTTAAGCTGTGTGACTGTAAGGGCCCGCTGGCAATTTTTATTTTCTGCTGTTAAAAACTTACCTATGAGCTGTGCCTATGAGCATTGATATACAATAATAGACAGAACCGCCACGGCTTAACCGCGCGCGGACAAGCAATTATAGCCGATTAGGTGTTTCGGTGACTATAGTTTTCCTTGATGTTTGACAATTATGTCAGTCTAATGACAGTGAGGGTCGCATTTTGTATGCGCTGAACAGGTTCGTGGGATAATGTATTTTTAATACTTTATATATCGATGCCTATAAGTAATCGTGATTGGAATCGGATAGTCCTTTTTTAAGTTAAGAGCAGAGACCACACAATTTTTCGCTTAACTACATCAAAAGAAATAAAAAGGAGACGCTAAAATAAAAATCATAAACCCTTCTCTAGTAAAAACATAACAGTGAGACCACCAGGTGAGGCAAACCAAGCCAAACGAAATCGCTGGTCACCGCATCGGCGCAGACGCGTCCCGAAATACAATATTATGAGGATAAACAACTTGTTGGAAATCGGCGCGTTGTTGCAAGTGCTCCCGCGAAGGTGGGTGAAGGGATTCCTACTTATAAAGTACAAATGTTTGTGTTTGAAGTTTTGGAGTAGGTACACAGAATACATAATAGTACAAAGTAAACCCTGCTCTGTAATCCGCTGTCTAATCCTAACTTAACAGATTATGTTTCTTAAAGGGAACGTTTAAAAATGTTCTAATCTTGTTGAATGATTTCTTGTTGTTCGTCATAAAACTATGCTTAGTCTTATGACAAACGATTAGGTTGCTGCTTAGGTAAATAACCGACTTTACATCTCTACGTTTCAGAGAAGTAATTAATCAGTAAATCAAACAGGAGCAATTAAAACTAGGTAATTGGATTTATTTGCGATTTTCTACCTTAAGAAACTAACTGTAATGTTTTATTTTACATCAGACAAGGAACCCACAAACTCTTAAGTACTCTTATAGAGAGTATGTAGAGTCGGTGTAGATTGAGCTCTCATCTCGTACAAATCTTAAATCTGTTTCGATTATATCGATATCGAGGAGTCATGTCTCCAAAATAGTCCATTAAATGGGATGACCTGCGGTGGTCTCCCATCAATTGCAGCGCCAGCCCTGATTACATGTATGACTGTTCACAGGCTCTACTCGTACTAACTCACCGATAGGGCTAGCACTGTTAATAACATAAAAAAAGTTACTTAGTTATAAAACCAAAAAACTTATACCTAACTAAACTGAGATTATGTTACTTCTCCGTAGAATAACTATAGTGGCACGTGGAACGGTGGTTTTGGCGTTTTGGGTATGGGAAAAAAAAATTCTCGAATTTTGGTTCGAACCCAAACCTTTTCCATACCGTGGTAACGCGCTAATCCAATTACGCTATTCGAGCAATCGGAAGTTAGCACGAAAAACTTCCATAGTATATTCGCGCATCAGTCTTGTTACTTAGCGAGTATTGACTCGCTCGATTGAGTATTGAGTTCTGGTGTCCACGAGAAACAAATATTTAAAATCTATAAAGTAATCGCCTCATTATTTGTAAATAAAATCTAATTTAATTCAGCCTTCATGAAATAGCAGACATCTAACGTTAACAATAATACTCCCGTTTTATGCGTGTGACAGCCCTAAGATATAACCAAATGTTCACATGGTCTCACGCTGGCCCGGCCGATGGATATTCGAATCTCCGTCGACGCATTGATGTTGAAACCGAAAGCAAATCATATTTATTTGTAACCTCTCAAACTAACATTCACGAGAAATGCCGTTGATTGCTTCATTTATAAGGTAAACTTCCCAATGCTTGACACCTTAATGCCCAATAGTTGACACACGTCTGTTGCTTTGACATAAGGTTGAAGTTGCCAATTATTAGGTCAGTGCCGGGCACAGGGACATGCACCTTAATACTGTTTTTTCTACTCCTATATTATAATCTGTCAATTAAGTGGTAAAAAAGTATACAATAATAAGTAATGTTATAAATCTGTTTCAAGTTCTGCTCTGTGGTAAAAATACTGTAACATAATAACCCATACAAATTTCATTAAGTTACACTTATTGAGTAATATAATAGCATTTGAAAAAAGAATACTAAGTTCGATTCTGATATCGAGTTTTTTTAAACATGCATGTCCCTCGTGATTGGTTCCTTAAACATGAGTAAGAACAGCGGTAAGCCAATCATAATTAAGGAGTATTTTTTTAAGCAAAATTCCGTAACTGAGAACACGCTAATATCCTAGCTCTGCTGTGGTCTGTGGTATGGATGCAACTTTAAAAAAAAAGAGTCAGCTGGCGAGTTTCTGATAATGCAAAACGTAGTGATTGTATTCTTTGATTGATGCAAAAATTGCACTTAATTAGTTATCGGGTTATTGGATTGGATGGATTGGTTTCGGTTTAGTCAAAGAAATTCTAAATGAGCGATGAAAATGAGGTAGAGATACTATGTACTACCGAAGAAATTAAAATAATGGCGCAAACAGTGACGGAAAATGTGCTGCGGGAAAAGTCCAAAAACTTTATAACAAAAACAGATAAACAACTTCGTGAAATGGTGAATTGAAAAAAGTGTTACATCTTTTCCATTATTTACCGTTATTTTTCTCATTGTCAATGAATTAAACGATGTGTTGCTCTGTAAAGTTTTATTTGAATGAGTTATATTCAATGAGAAAACTTTACCTACACTGAACTTAAGAAAAGCTTACCTGATGTAGGTAAGTACACAAAGAAACGACATTTATCGTTTTTTACTCACATTGTCAATTCCTATATAAATCTTTTTGCAATAATCTAAACAAATTAAATTAAGTAAATAAGGTTTAGTCATCGCCATTATCATCATCTTTTTATTTACAATCTTTTTATAACCTCTAAAACTATTCCGCTTTACTGACCACTCTGCTGTACCGACCGGGCAGGTAGTCTGCTTTATCGACAGTATAACTTTAAATTTGAAAATGGAGCATTTGTTTTTTAACTATTTCTTTACAAATATTTCTTATTTCTACAATGAAGTCGTAGAAAAAGTAATGTATGCAACTGTATATAACTGGTCATTATACACTCGTGTGATTTATTATGAAAACTCGCCCTTCGGGCTCGTTTTATAAACATACACACTCATGTATAATGACCTTGGTTATGTTACAGTTGCGTAAAATACTATTAAATTTTATTATTAAAGGAGAACGGTAAAATAATTTGATTAGGTATCAAAAATTACATTACAAATTAGATGTTACGTACAGTCGAAGGAAACGAACAGCGTGCCTCTGTCGATTTTTTCACGATTAACTTCACGATCGTTTCTATGGCACTTGCATGGTACTTCAATGCACAGAGTACCTTTTTATAACTGAGATAGAGATGTCACTTCAACGTTTCGCACACAGCGACATCTGGTGCTGTGTGACGGCAAAATATGCGATGACGTCATTGACGTCTAGTTTCCCAAATGTAAAAATAATTTACTTTGAGCAATTGCTATTACACCATGTTCTATTATATACATTAGAACATGGTGTAATAGAAATTGCTCAATTTCCCGTTTTGATGAATTTGATAATTATTCAGTGCTTTATTTTTTAAACATTTTCTTTTTATCAGGCATTCCAACTCCAACTTAGACACCCAGTGAATGTGAAAAACCACAGATTAGAGAGATAATCGCGGCCATTATTCATTCGTTCCGTTCCACTTATACCTTCACTGTACGTTGTTTTTAGTAAATAAAAATATCAAAACCTGAATTACTAAAAAATCTAAGTTTTTGCCCCATTTTATTAGGGTTTACTTGCAGATATGATACGTTAACTCAACCAGTGTCCATAGAATATTCCATATAATATTTTAGAGTAAGAAAAACTGATGCGTGTAATGATATTTTAGATAAGACATTACTATAAAATTAAAAAAGGTCGATGTTACCAGTGCTCACAAAATAATTAATTAGCATAAACGCATTTTTAAACAAGGAAAGATAAATGAAAGCATTTATTAAGCGAAAATAAAATATTTATTCCAAAATTTAAAACTCCAATATAAACTATATTGATAATAGCACCACCTATCGATGTGTGACAACAACTTCATGTCTATAACCCAACCAATTAGAATATTACTTAAGTATATACTATACAATGTAACTTGAGTGACTACTGAAATTAGCTGGACAACGAAGTGTACATTTTGTTCTAAGTTATACCACCGTGCTTCAATGTGACATTTGTAGCGAAAAGGTTCCTCGTTGGTACGAAATTTAGTTTCTCCGACTATAAAGTCAGTGTACTGCCCACAAATTGCACAAATTTCACTAAGCGAAAATAGAAGCTTCGACACGCGTTGGTTTAATCTTTAACACAAGCTTTGAAGCTTTAAACTTTAAAGCTTTTGTTCAGCCTTATTTAATTTCACAATAAGTTACTTACTATCTCAATTAATGAAGTAGGTACATCAAAACACAAGATAACAAGTACTCTCTCTATCTAAAAGCTACGAGATTTAATTAAAGCGTTGTCGGTGAGTTTTGTAGTTTAATGGCCAGATCTGTTAATTTAAGCTGGTAAACTTTGAAAACTCAATTAAAAGGTTCTTTGGTCATATAAAGATAATACTTTCTCTTTATATCAGCTTAGATGAAACCTCAGGTAGTTAAGACTTGAAGGTGTAGGTAAGTACAGGAGTTGGAAATACTGAGATGCATTTTAAGAATGAAAATTACGTTTTCTCAAACATGCTCGGAAATTCTCGTTTTCCATTTGAAAATAGAACCCGGGAAGCACCTAATTTTTTCATTCAAAATTTTAAACGCAGAATCCGTCGAAGAATGGAAATGGCTTTCGATACATTCATTTTTCTCCTAGGAGAAAAATAAATGTATGAAATTCAATTTTTTCCCGCTTTATTAACTTTTTAAAAGTTGTAACATGTAAAATGAGGCCAAAGAATAATTGCATACAGCCAAGCCAGCCCGATTTACCGCAGTAGGTACGTGTGTTGAGTTTTTTTTCAATCATAAATTACGATTACGAATGACAGTTTGTATTTTTTGTAAATAAAATGATCACAGGGGTGTCGATTTCGTGTAATTTTGCTACGGTGAGCTCGAATTTGACATTATTTTTTGGATTGAAGATGGCGGATGACAGTTTAACATTTGTTTTCACTGAAAACGGTCGTGGGTGTCGATTTCGTGTAATTTGGCAGCGATGAGCTTAAATTTGATGTTATTTTTTGAATCCAGGATGGCGGATGACAGTTTGTCATTTTTTTCACTAAAAATCGTCATGGGTATCGATTTCGAGTAATTTGGCAGCGGTGAGTTCGAATTTGATGTAATCTTTTGGATCCAAGATGGCGGATGACAGTTTGCCATTTTTTTTACTAAAAATTGTCATGGGTATCGATTTCAAGTAATTTGGCAGCGATGAGCTTAAATTTGATGTTATCTTTTGGATCCAAGATGGCGGATGACAGTTTAACATTTTTTTCACTAAAAATCGTCATGGGTATCGATTTCGAGTAATTTGGCAGCGGTGAGTTCGAATTTGACATCATTTTTTGAATCCAAAATGGCGGATGACAGGTTGCCATTTTTTTTACGAAAAATCGTCATGTGTATCGATTTCGAGTAATTTTGTTGCGGTGAGCCCAAATTTGACATTATTTTTTGAATCCAAGATGGCGGATGACAGTTTGTAATTTTCGTCACTAAAAATGGTCATGGGTGTCGATTTCATGTAATTTGGCAGCGATAAGATCGAATTTGACATATTTATTGAACCCAAGATGGCGGATGACAGTTTGACATTTTTGTCACTAAAAATAGTCATGGGTGTTGATTTCGTGTAATTTTGCAGCGGTAAGCTCGAATTTGACATAATTTTTAATCACATATAACATCATCAAGTAATTGAACACTTTGGTTTTTGTTAACGTATTTCGTGATTTATCTATTAAATTACCTTTTTTTTGCAAAGGAGGTTTTTTAATTTCCTCACATTATTTGAGAAAAGCACTATATATTCCTCGACGGAAACCGGAATTGCCTGACTCACATTTTTGCAAGCCTCGCGATGCTCGGCTTGCAAACCACCTCGTCAAGCAATTCCCTACGTTCCGGGCCTCGGCAATAATGTACTATTTTTACTGATAAGAAGCAATGACATTTGAGGCTTTTATCCACACTCCATAACATTTTATTTTAGTAGATACCAACTAAGCGATATAAGTAAGTAATTAACATGCCCTTAAATAGTTACTTTCTTAATAATCCTCTAAAGCCTAAAGTTTTATGGCCTAGCACTAGCAGAAATATGAAGTCGGTGCGTGCGGTGCGAGCGGAATATTCTTTGAATGAAGCACCGACAGCAGTGTTCGGGAAGCTTCGCAGTGTCTTTTCGTCCAAATTACCACAGTGTTTGAAGTCAAAAGTCTTTGACCAGTGTGTGTTGCCAGTGATGACTTACGGATCTGAGACGTGGGCGCTAACGATGGGACTCATAAGGAAGCTCAAAGTCACTCAGAGGGCGATGGAGAGAGCTATGCTCGGGGTTTCTCTGCGGGACAGAATCAGAAATGATGATATCCGCAATAGAACTACAGTTACCGTCATAGCCCGAACAATTACGAAACTTAAGTGGCAGTGGGCGGGGCACATTGCTCGCAGAACTGATGGCCGATGGGGTCAGAAGGTTCTCGAATGGCGTCCGCGGACCGAGAGACGAGCTGTCGGTAGGCCTCCAACAAGATGGAGCGACGACCTAGTAAAGATTGCGGGACCGCGGTGGATGCGGAAAGCACAAGACCGGTCTGAGTGGAGAGCCTTGGGGGAGGCCTATGTCCAGCAGTGGACGTCTTTCGGCTGACATGATGATGATGATGATGATGAAGCACCGACTGCAAGTGCTAGGCCATAAAACTTTAGGCTTAAGAGGATTATTTTACGTTTTTTTTCTAAGGTTTTTTTGAAGGCGGTTTTACTTTTTTGTTAAAAGATTTTTATTTCACAATTTTATGTTGATTTCACATTTTCTAAATGATCGTCCAATTCCTAACCGTTAAGGAGTTGTTCCTTCCATGATTAGCTCATCAACATGAGATGATGACTACCAGACGCAAATACTTGAATAGCCTTAAAAAATTGACGGAGTAATCGATGTACATACATGAAAAAAAATACATACAGTGGAACGTAGAACCTCCTCCTTTTTTGAAGCCGGTTAAAAAAGTAACGATTTTCCAAATAGATTCTCTTTAAGAACATGGTATCAATTAGCACGCTATAATTTAAAAAGGCAAAAAATAATAAGGGACGTCTCAGACCTCATACTCATGGTGTTAAATCAGTCATGTTCATAAATCGATTAAGAAGACATGACCGGCGCCCGCGCAGCCGCGGCCATGGTCACGGCCGGCCATTGCTCACACTGACATTTTATTCGATTGACTATTATGGCTATACAGTAAGTATAGGTAGAGTCGAACAAATCATAGAATGTTGTCACAGTATACGTCATGACGATTTTCCTTGTCAAGCAGTGCGATGTCACTATGACGTTTACTGTGAAAAAGTTCCACTTTGTGTTGGGAATGGGTTTGTTCGATGGACGATAATTTTTAAATGGTCTGCATATAAAACTCGGTGGTTCGTTGTGATTAAAATCTGTGCTACAAAGTTATAGCTGAGTTCATTGAAATCGAGTGGTATTTTTTTTACTGATCTACGTGTTATTTAGAACACATAACTGTGATGGCCGTGATAGCCTTTTAAAAGCCCTAGTTGTAGCCTAGTAGCCTAGTGTGGTTTGACCTATGGCCTCTCAAGCAGCGAGGGTCGTGGGTTCAAACCCCTTACTTTTTTGTTAAAAGATTTTTATTTCACAATTTTATGTTGTTTTTACATTTTCTAAATGATCGTCCAACTCCTAACCGTTAAGGAGTTATACCTTCCATCATCAGCTCATCAACATGACATGATGACTACCAGACGCAAATACTTGAATAGCCTTTGAAAATATATGAAACACATAATGCGTGCCTATAAAATTTGAGGGTTGCCCTCGATTTCCCTTGGATCCCATCATCAGATCATGACTTGGTGACAATGGGACCACCTTAGGAGTATACCCTTTCAATTAAAAAAAAAATTTGAAAATCGGTTTACAATTGACGGAGTAATCGATGTACATACATAAAAAAAAAACATACAGTGGAACGTAGAACCTCCTCCTTTTTTGAAGTCGGTTAAAAATACGGATTTTCTGCTTTTTGAACTGAGTCGTTAGAGAGCTTCTTTTCAATAATTGGCCTCTTGATAGGAGGATTACTTCTGTTCGACACTTTCCATGCTAGCATGAAAGTGTACCACATATCATTTTTATTCATCCAATTACAAAATAGAGTAAGTACCTAATTGAGTTTCACAAAAGTCTTAAAACCAAATAATTAATATTACTATAACCATACTTACATTATGTGTAAAGTGGTGTCTAGATGCTGTCCATGTGATACAATTACTTATAACGAAGACTGCCAATAGCAGTGATCTGAAATAGAAAAAAAAACTGTTAATGATACAACCGTAATAATTCGACTGGAGTTTAAGAGCTTAAATATTTAACAACAAAAAATTTAAAAAACTGCTGGGCAAAGAAACTGTCGCATTTTGTTCAGAAACTACAGGCGGACTGTCAGACTGATAGACAATTAGACATAAAAATCGTAGCCGCACAAACCCGCTAAGATTCTATTGTTTATAACAACATTAATTAATTAATTAGAAAATAAAACGATGTGATTACTTTCTGTTGAAACAGAAGAAGGAAATTTTTATTTCATAAATTTTTCATAAGGCGTCTTAGTGGCCAGTAACATTTTTGGGTTCGAACCAAATAGTTTTAATGTCAGATCCTCAAACACCTCTAAGGTAAACTTCCCAATGTTTTACAGGTTCATTTCAATAATTGACACCGTGCTTGCAATTGGGATACGGAATTCTTAATACTATCGTATTGTTCTTCTTGTGTAAGGAAAGAAAGCTATCATCTTTCAAGCTATCGCTTCCTTTCCTTACACAAGAACCTTAAATAGTTATTTGCAAGTTGTATTTTACCCGCGAGCGTGGAATTGAAACAGAAGCAAGCGAAAGGATTTTATAGTTGAACCACGAGCGAAGCGAGTGGTTCTTAAATAGAATCCTGAGCGTAGCGAGTGTTACAACACACGAGAAGTAAAATACATTTGCACCCGTGTGTAACACAAAACTTTTCACTTCACTGTAGCGAGGAAAGCGTAACATGTAAAAAAACAGCACGTAAAAATAAATCTTCATCACTGGAATCACTACTTTTCTTTATGATATTATAACAGAAAACTCTGGAAGTTGTGTATTTTTACGTGACTCGGAGTCGATCAGAAAAATTTTGATGACAGTGTTGACATTTATGACGATGCATTTTGAAATTGCAGTAAGCTTGTGCGTTCAGAATTATATTCAACATCATTATACAAAAACAAACGTTTCTCATAGAATTTTAAGGACCATTAAATAAAGCTAAATTTGGTATTTTTTATTAAATTCTCAAACCATTTATCATTTATTTAATGATAATTAATATCGAACGAACCATTATTATGAGCGTTTTACGTTTTGTTGTCTGTCAAAAGCTACTTAAACACGGTCCACTCCAAGGTCAAATTACTTTCCCCACTAGTGGATAAAATACGATTTTACCCGCTTGTATTAAAGTATAAAAGACGGCTTTCCGAGGCAGTGAGGGGAAAACTTCCTTCGCATTAACACGTTCATCTTCAAAATGTAGAAATAAATTGAAACGGGCATTCACGTCAAATTTATTTAATCTCAAAGTAACACGCGACGTCTGTGAAGTAAATTACTGAGCGTAATGGCATGTAAATACGTTTTAAGCCCGAAAACTTCTTATCTGACGGCGGTCGATATAACTTGTCGATAAAGGACTCGTGTAACCGTACGGGAGGATAACATCTGTGTTTAGGGGTGGGTCGCGTTATGAGAGGTCGCGTGGTTGTGATGGTCTATAGCAGTGTTTTTCAAAGTGTGGGTCGAATCAGCTTCAAAATTCTCGTGCTCGTGACTACATGGAATGAACAATTTTTTTCTAGGACATTTAATAAAACAACAATATTTACAATATTTATTTCCTTTCACAATTAAAAAAAAAGATTCCGACGAATTTAGAACCTCCTCCTTTTTTTAAGTCGGTTAAAAAAAGGGGGCGTACCTTCTGATAAATATAGGTTGCGTTATAAAACGCATGATTGATTGAATGGCAGAGGGTCGAGCACGACTTTACGAAAGCTGCGTAACGTTACACGGTTATCGTATCGAGATCGTGAAACTACTACTATCGTACTAAATTTTAGTTCCAAATTCGCTCACGGGCGGGCGCTGTTCCAAACGTCATACAAATTCGACAACGTTTACTATTCGACTTTACGTTACGCAGCATTCGTAAAGTCGTGCTCGACCCTCAGAAGGGTGGGTTCTAAAACATGAATTCTTAAATAACAGTTGGGTTCTAAGGATAATCGCACAAAGTAATTCGCAAAGTAATTCTGATGGTTATTGAAGGGCCGTGACACAAAAAAGTTTGAAAAAACTGGTCTATAGATACCTATTTGTTTTCTAGTCTAAGTATTTATTTTATTAATTTTATAAGAATTTCTACAAGAACAAAACAAAAATCTCGATAAAGACAACTCTTCTAGGCATGGTGTTACGTATTATAATAATGTATTATAATTTGTTTGTTGTAATTAGTACTTTATTGCAAGGAAATATACCTCAAAAAAAATAATCAAAATCATTTATTTATCAATTACAGGACATATTACATATATTGTTAAAAAAACCTTTATATTTTGTTTTAGTTAGAACTAGCTGTTGCCCGCGACTTCGTCCGCGTAGATTTCGGTTATCGCTATCCCGCGGGAACTATATAATTTTCCCGAATAAAAAGTAGTCTATGTTATTTCTCAATATTCAAACTATCTTTCTACCGAATTTCATCTAGATTGGTGCAGTGGTTTTCCCGTGAAGAGGTAACAAACAGGCAGACATAGAGACAGAGAAACAGAGAGACAGAGTTAATTTCGCATTTATAATATTAGTTAGGATTAAGTTATATCTCTGTCTGTTGTAATTTGTATTCTCAATTATCATGCAATATTCAGCAACCTTCAGTGCACCTTTTCATCATCATCATCATCATCAGCCTATTTATGTCCCACTACTGGGCTCAGGCCTCCTCTCAAAATGAGAGGGCCTGGGCTTCAGTTCCCACGCGGGCCCAGTGCTGATTGGGAACTTCACACACACCATTGAATTGCTTCGCAGGAGTGTGCAGGTTTTCTCACGATGTTCCTTTTACTATTATAATAATATTTGCTACCACATACTTACCTAAAATTGTAAACTACCCTAGCCTGTCAAAGTTTAACGGACAAAGAATTTCTCCTTTCTCAATAAGGCGTCGCATCCGCTTTCCTCAGTGACTCAGACCAAATTCTGGTCCAGAGCAGTCCCACGGGAAGAGCTCATTTACAAAAGGGCGGAGATGAAAGCAAAGCGTTAATTACCGGAGAGATTCGAGACAAGACGGCCTGTGCGCCCGAGACACGAGACATGCCGAGACAAAGCGACCTGTGTGCCCGAGACACGCCGTGACAGCACGGCTTGTGAGCCTGAAGCCTGAGACATACTGAGACACCACGGGCTGTACCTATCTGTGACTACATATTAGAACACAGATCTTACTAGGTGCACAGCACATTTGCCAATACTACAGTTTTTAACTAATTCGGTTGTCTTTTAAAAGGAATAACAAATTTACATAGCTTAATGTAAGCTTAGAAATAAAAACATCCGCCATAGGGAGTTTAGGGCTTAGTTGAAATTTTTGTATAACGATTCAACGTATTGAATGTACGATTATTAATTATTACCAAGACTGAGATCACGAATAAGACCGTAATTATAACCAGAGACGATAAGTGTAAATTTTGCTACGTACCTATGGAATGGTGGCTTAAGTAGGATATTACAGGAGGCAGTTCGAGATTAACGCCATGCAAGATGCAAATGATAAAGCGGCAAAATCCTTCAACTGTCAATCATCAAAACGAATCAATCTGAATCAGTCGACACTAAAACCTAGGTACAAGGCTCCGATGTAGGTCGCATAGCTTAATATTATAATTTTAGTGCCGTGCCGAATGCTAAACGACCTGGGACAATAGAATTACAATATTGTTATAATTAATAGACGCCGAAAATGCATCACCACATCCGATGAGACAAACCAAGCGGTAATCGCGCATTAATATTATTTTAATGATGATTTAAACAGGGTTGTTTATGGTGCATGGCGTGATGCAGCGTGGATATGTGTTCGATAATAATAATTATGTTTGTTGGAGTCGCCTCGAAGTACCTTTTTTTTATACGACGAGGAAGGCAAACGAGCAAGTGGTTCACCTGATGGTAAGCGGTCACCACTGCCCATGGACACCCGCAACCCCGGAGGGTCCGCAGATGCGTTGCCTCTTGTGCCCGTAATTACACCGGTTGTCCTACTCTCCACACCGGAACACAACAGTGCAAGTAATGCTGCTTAGCGGCAGGATTAGCGAGTAAGATGGTGCCAGCGATCCGGACGGACCTCGCACAAGGTCCTACCATGTACGTACTTAAGAATGAGATAATAGTGTATCAATTAGCTTCAAACGTGCTTCACTTGGTCACATTACCTCATATTAGGTACTGACGCAGTTATTAAAGCAGCATTTATGGTTAAAGTGGAAAAGGGCACTAAAAGGATTACCTATACATTATACTCAGCTACTTTTCAGTAGAAAGTACTGCGCTGTGTGGCTTTATTTTATAAAGGGCAGTAATTAGTGAGTTAGTACCTATTTAGTGTTGTTCGCTGTGCCAATATGGATTTAGATACTAAGCAGCTGTCACCAGACACAAAAACCTGGTGCCTCATACGCAAATGCCTATAGGTACTACTTACAAAGTTGCAGCAGAGACACTGGACGAAAGCACGAAAGCGTAAAAGCTGGCAGCCAATGCGTTAATTCGATAATATCCAAAACAATCTCTTTACACACACGAGCATAAATCAAGGATAGCGTCGACTGTTTAGTGCTACTAATTGACAGGAGGTGCGCGCGCGCCGCTCTCGCGTTACCATCCGCAGGAACTTGCATGGTAATGGCATTGAATGTTTCATTGGTCTATTTTAATGTCCCTTGAACTTAACACTATGTATGACTAGATTATTAAGTTTCATAGTCGCATCGTCATCATCATGTCAGCCGGAAGACATCCTCAGCTGGGTAAGCTTTCAAGTAAGGATTTCAGTGACGATAAATAGTTGTCATTTACTTCCGAAAAGTGGCACGACTTTACGAATGCTGCGTAACGTTACGGTTATCGTATCGAGATCGAGAAACCTCATACTAAATTATAGTTCCAAATACGCTCACGGGCGGGCGCTGTTTCATACGTCTACAAATTGCACAACGTTTACTATTCGATTTTACGTGACGCACGTTTCGAAAAGTCGTGCTCGACCCTCTGCATTAACCATACCAGCCAGATCGGGGTGGCCAACCCGGTCGATCGCGATCGAATTGTCGATTACGTCTGTTAGTCCAGTTGATCGTGGCAAGGCAGAAGAATACAATGTTTGTGCTTAAATTGTGAAGAAATACTGATTATGTAACTTGGATCGCACAGAGCTTAGTCAGAAAAACTAGATCTTGGGTCTAATAAAGTCCACCACCCCTGCTGTAGATGGTGGTATAGTAGCGATGTTTCTGTCGTGAATCCTTACCACACCCTTAAGTTCATCAGCAGGCGGACAGATTTTAAGCTTGGACGAATCCGAGATGCACACTTGAAATTCAAACCACAAATTAATGTATGTGTTTATGTTCGAGTAACTACTACGAGTTTATGGAGGTGTGTACTTGTACAATGGGCCCTGGAAAGTGCGGTAGGTGAAACCTTTAGCCTCCCGGTATTCTCCATCTGCTGTTGTGCGGTTGTGTAAGCAACTTTTGCCCGTTCAATGTGCATTGTTCCCGTCCGCACTATAGCTTTTTAGTGCTTTGGCATTACACTAAGACTAATGGCTACCTACGTTGCGTAATCCTATTTTAGATTTTGTAAGAAAGTTGCAGAAAGATCAGGCAGAAACAAACCAGTGAGAACGAAATAGCTCGGATTGTAATAGACAGACATTGTAGTAGGTATTTATAAGAAAAATGGCTTTGTTTCAAGTTTAAAATTGCTGCTATACTTACTTAACTCTATGTTCATTGCTAATGATTACATGGTTAATTACTAACATACAAAGGTAGCTAGCATTTAGAATTGCGCAGTAAATACTTTCGCTAAGTATGTGAACAACGCAAAATCGTAAATTATTTCTATCTAGTCATTTACATTTTATTGACATGTTTTTAGCGTCAACGTTAAATACCTATCATTGTATAAATGCCGCATTTCTAAGTCACGAGAGTAAGTTTATTATTTACCACTATGTTGTGCGTGTATTAGGTACCTGCTTTTATTACTTGCTTACACCATAGTATGTGAAAAGATAGAGTCAAACCGTCATGGGTACTTAGTTCACCTAAATATCACTCACTCATGATAACTCTGAAATCGTTGAATGCAGTGGGGCTATCATTAACACCGAATGGATAGTAAGTTCTGCTCAATGCTTCGATAACCCGATAAGCGTGACAGTAGCTCATGTCGTCAATGGAGAGCAGAACATTTGGCTGACGTAGTGACGGTCTGATATCTTGTTGCATCCGTACTTCAGTTTTGGCGTTTTGGAATGGTGGGAAGCGAAGCATGATATAGCATTGTTGAAGACGGCGGAACCCATTGAGTTTGATGAGCACGTCCAATCTATAAAGTTGGTGGAGTACTTTCCGAATTTAGGACAATCAGCTATTATACCAAGTAATTACCAAAAGGAGGGCACGAAAATGTTACAAGAACGGATAGTGAAGACAAATGTATGTCATAACGTTTTGTGCTCTTCAGCGAGTAAGATTTCGATCGGGGATGAGTCAGGGGCCCCGATGGTGTCCAGGAAACGCTTAGTTGGCGTCTTTTCTCAGTCAATAGACTATGGCGATGACTCCACCAGTTTTTATGCAGATATTATTATATGTTCAAATTTACCGTGGCTAAAAGACGTTATGGAAAATCATCAAAAGTAAAAAAAAACTATGCTTATGTAGATATTTTATTGAATTTGTAATGTCATACAGCGGAATGCACCTTTAAGACGTGAAATGTTTTTATTAAAATTTAGCCCCCAACAATTTTACATGGAACACTATCTTGTAGGTACATGAGCTACATAAGTGGCCGTGTAGCCGCGAAGTCGTTATCCCCATTTAGTGCGTTTAAACATCGTCAATAGTGTTACTTTAGCGTCCATTTAAGGCTTCGTCTATTTGTGATAGCATTCCCGAGCCAGACCTACCTGAATGTATGTAAAATTATGTAAATAGAACTACGAAGCCGGCAATAAGTGTACTCTGTACGTCGCCTCACTATACTATACAATACAGGAATTTCGCATGTATGTATACATTATTATATTTATCCCCTTTTATTAGTTTATTTAGTTTCCTGGAGGTTTTTTGGATGTAAAATGGAATGGCTTTCTTTGAATTCTTTGCTCTTGAATCACGTTTAGTGTAACTGGAATCGACTTTTTAAAACTTTTATTGGTGTGTTAAACATATTTTAGTACGAGCTCGGCGAAGATACAATGTTTAGTGAAATTGAAGTATGTATTGGAGTTACATTCGTTCATGTTTTTTTAAGTAAATGAAAATTACACATCCCATCGCAGACTTAAACATGAAATCTATGCAGACGCTGTCAAATACAAAACAAAAATCAAACAGTAATCGTTATAAAGCAATAACGACAATGTAAAGACGGACAACATGACAATAGCTCTATTATTAGCACTAGGTATTTCGTATCATATAATTTCATCGAACGACTGTGGGCTTGCCTCGGGAATACTAAGCGGCCTGGCAGTACACAGTATTATTGTTCCTATTTGAATACCTACAAGAATTTAATGGGAAGCATAGTTTAGTCATGCGAATTGCGAGGTTGCAATTGAATTATAATTATCAGTGCATAATACACACGAATTAAAAGCCTAAGTGACACATAGAAGTATGGGATCGATTAATGTTACTAATGTATAGTAATAGGTGTGTTGACATAAAAACAACACGAGTAAGTATTTATGGTTGTGACAATTGTGACATTGGTTTAAAAAAATATTTAAGCATATTTTTAAAAAGAATTTAAAACAAAAGTAACCGCCGATTAATTGGTATTTTTTTTCAAAGTTGTGATGTGATTGCTAATCATGTGAGTAGTGGTGATGTAACAGTGATGATGACTGTGACAGTAGGTAGTGCAGCCATGATCATGAATAATATGACGATGCTGTTGATTATCATGAGCAATTATGTTTCGTTGAACTTTTTTGACAGTTTTGTTTTCATAATTTTATCAAATTTAGAAAATGATTTGTTGGAATAATAATGATTCTTAGCTAAGCGGGCTAAATCATTATCATCATCATTAGCTTATTTACGTCCCACAGCTGGGCACAGGCCTCTTCTCAGAACTTGAAGTGTTAAGTGCGAAATTACATTTGTAATTTACCGTGAGCTTTTCCGTGAAGGAAAACGTCTCGAGGAAACAAATCAAAACATATATAAAACAGAAACGTGACTGACTGACTGATCTATCAACGCACAGCCCAAACCCCTGGAACTAGAAAGCTGAAATTTGGCATAGAGGTTCCTTTTATAATGTACGCCCGGGATAAGGCGGGATTCGTCGAAATACAAACGGGATAAAGAGTTCTGCCACGGGAGGGAAGCCGCAGGCGTAAACTAGTTTAAGTATAAACTTACCGTGGCTCTATCGCATCTTAATGGTGCTAGGCGTTAGGCTGCAGTGGCAATGGGCATGTTAACACGGTGCGTAAATTATGCAAAGCAGCGATGCCGATGCGACGCGCGCTTGTCGCTTCCGACGCCGCCGCGTCTGCGCTCAGCGCCCAAAATAAACGTTAGCAACTTTGCACATTTTATGACTGTATGTAATTTTGGTTATGTAGAGGTATGGTGGACCAGGAAGACGCGGCGTTGGTCGTTCTACGAGACAGTTTGAGACCCGAGTACGAACATTCGAAAGCTGCGTAACGTAATCGAGTAGGTAGTAAACGTTATCGAGAAATTTGTATGACGTTTGGAACAGCGCCCGCCTGAGAGCGTATTTGAAACTAAAATTTAGTATAAGGTTTCTCGATTTCGATACGATAACGTAACGTTACGCATGTATGTAGTTTTGGTCATGTAGAGGTATGATGGATCAGGAGGACGCGGCGTTGGTCGTTCTACGAGATGGTCTGAAGATATCAAGGTAAGGATGTGAGTAGCCGACGCATTTCCTTTTGTTCTGTTATCTGTTACCTATTTCATATTTGATGTGCAATAAAGAGATTTATTTTTATACGACAAGGACGGCAAACGAGCTAATGGATCCCCTGATGGTAAGCGACCACCACTACCCATAGACATACAATACATATATACATACGATTCGGTGTGGAAATTTTAGCGAAGGTGTAGAGTCTAGAAGTAGATGTCCTCACGTTGAAAATTGATGATGACGATATGTTGTATAGTTACAAAATTTGGCATGAAAATGTTATCATTGACGCAATAAGCTTAGCTTCTTCGACAGATTTTCTCCAAATAAAGTTATCTCTCTGTGTAGATTAAAGATTTGTTACAACAAAACAAACAAAAACAAAAAGAATAATAATAACAATAATTACTGTAGTCTTAACATTTGTTTGTTGCTCAGAAATTGCTGACCCATATCAGGTCAAACAACCGGGCATTAAACAATGAATTACGAATGGAATTCAAGGGATAGTTTATTAGCAACACTTGTCTTAATTAACAGAGACAGTGTTGAATAGCGCCATTTTACATGTGTTAGTACTGATTAATCGCACATGAGATAATACAATCTTTCTTCGTAGCAACAGTTAAGATTAGTGGCGACTGGAGAACAGCTTTTGTTGATATCATGCGGTGACCACGAGCAAGTCATTAAAGGAAAACATTCCTAGTATAAAAATAGCATTTCTCAACCCCCACGATAATAAAGGGGGGCGTGATAGCGTCCCCGTGTTACAGCGCATGTCTCTAGTACTACGTGACAAATACATAATAGTAAGGAATCCTAAAAAGCTAACTGTAAATATAAATATAATACAAACATTAAAAACATGACCTTCAAATAATTTTTGATGGAAGCTTATGAAGAAAGCCTACCTTTGTAAAAGCTTTAACTCGTATTAGAAACTTCTTGAATTGATTAAGAGCGAAGGGATTAGAAAGAAATGACTCAGCTAAACTCTACAACATACTTCTAATTAACGCCAATAAATGAAAATATTATTACCAATCCACAACATTGCGGTATGTTAAAGGTAAAAATAAACGTGGAATGTCTCGTAGGAACTAATTTTAGAAAATGGAAATGAAACGTTGTCCCGGAAATTGTAATATTAGGAGAAATGTTGTCAACTTTTGACGCCGACTATACTATAATGGGATTATTCGGCGCCTGCAACGTCATCGACGTCACGGAATCACTTATGGAACGATGAAATCATGAGCTGATCGGGTTTATGACCGTTAAAACTATACCTACGATATGATGTCTGATTTAACATTTGGTGCTTTGGTTGACAATACGGCTAGTAGCATACGGAGTTGTTTTTGTTATTTTTTTACCCGACTGCCGAAGGAAGGTTATGTTTTTAGTATATATGTAGTATGTTCTAATCATTGGCACGCTCTGCGGCCTAAACTGTTTGTTTTCAACATACTTATGAGGTTTTTTTTTTGTGACGCTTGATTTGCAAATCATTTGAAGGGGTTGGTACCCATTTACAATTGAAGAAGAGACCCACAATTATGATGAAATAGATCGCTCACTGTATCAAATTTGTAGACACAAACGGGCACCAATTATTTATATGATTTTAGCGTAGCATTTGACGCCGAAGTATATTTTATCCCTTTTGCTTTATCGTACACCTCAAATAAACTTAAATTTTATTGTTGTAACTTGTGCTTTTACCCTGTTTTTTTTTCTACAGTAAAGTAGTTAAAAGTCATTAACTAAGACGAAGTAGTTCACTAAGAACCAGTGCAATCCCGAGTCCATCCTTCAGCCTAATAAAAAAAGCTCTTTGAAATCACGCATATGAATTGTGATCAAACGTTTCAACCAGCATTGTTAGAAAGCACTTCTTTCGGCACTTGTGAATCAATCGCATGCGCATAGTGTTCGGTGATTGATGCCCAGACTTTAGTGTTCCTACGCGTGCGCCCACGCGAAAGGTTAACGGATTCGGTAGGCGAAATATATATAAAAACGTGCATAATAACGACGGTGCGATTCACATTCGCATTGAGTGCCTATTTAGTGTAATCTCAGAAAAGAAAATAAACCAGAAGCCGCGCTCAGTCATAATTGCACGCCGCGGAGTGAGTCCATTTTTTACTGATTTCGGTACCCGTTTATACCTACTTGAAATTTAATCATATTCTGTTTTTGATAAGCCCAACGGCATTTCTGTATGTACGAACGTCGCGAGACTGGATTAAGAGGGTTCCCTGAGAGGATGACCTTGAACCTTTCGCGCCTTCCTCACCCCACCTCACCTCTACTAAACAACTTCGTTTTAGTGGCGACATCTATTAAATATCGGTCTAACTTCATTTTACACAGTGTTGTCACAATTCGCACCGAATACGTAAACTACTTTTTTTTTTTTTTATATAATAAATAAAGGCCCGGTGCCCAGCAGTGGGACGTAAATAAGCCGATGATGATGATAATGGTGATGATGATGATGATGGTGATGATGATGATTATAAAAAGGTATTATAATAATGTTAAACGTAGAAATCCTAGCCTATTAAGTTCTCTTCACATTGGTGTATGTCACAAGTCAAAGTAAATTATGCTTATGATGTAGTAACAGAATATTAATTGCGACTTGACTTACTTGTGATGCGGATATCATAAGTATTAAATACGAAAAAAAATATTAAACAGAAAAACAAGTTAAGAAGAGTAAGTGTTTTGTATAAAACCTAGATTTTGTAAGTCCACATCATCATTATCATCATGTCAGCCGAAAGACGTCCACTGCTGGACGGCGGCCTCCCCCAAGGCTCTAAACTTAGACTGGTCTTGTGCTTTCCGCATCCACCGCGGTCCCGCAATCTTTACAAGGTCGTCGTTGTAAGTCCACATAGAACAGTTAATATAACATAAGTTCTTGGCACATAAAAATCACTTTACAATAAAAATCTCAGAGCCCGGGATCTAAATTTTTTTAGGTTTTGGTAGTACGACCGTGTGCGAGGTCCGTCCTTATCGCTTAAACCATCTTACTCGACGTATCTGCGATCCCTCCATTGTTGCGGGTGTCTATGGCCAGCGGTGATTTAAAATTAGGTGCCCCACTTGCTAGTTCATATTATATTACCAACCTAACCAACTAGGAAAACTTGAAAAGTCGCCGACATTTTCATTTCAAAGTTCAATATCCCAAAAACGGCTGAACGGATTTTTGATAAAAAAAAACCGCATCTGGTGTACTGCCTTTTGGCCAAAAAACGTTTGACAAACTGATTCATTTCCCAAATATTTCATTTGGTCAAAATGCTTTTTTTCCGAAACTGTAAATATTTCAGGATTTATTTCAGGGCCGTCTCGTAGAACCCTATAGGTTAGGTTAGATTTGTTTTATAAATATCGTGAAATATTTACAATTTCGGAAAAGAGCATTTTGACCAAATGAACATTTGGGAAATGAATCAGTTTGCCAAACGTTTTTTTGGCGAAACATTAGTAAACCACCGCATCCATATCGGTTCACCCGTTTAAGAGCTACTATGCCCCAGACAGAAACACATACACAATACGATCAAAGTTATCTTCTTGAGTCGGGGGTTCAAAATAATTGTATCTACTTAATAGTCCTGATTCCAAGTGTTAGTGTGTTAAACCCGTGGAACAGTCATAAAGCTCACAATTTCGCGCTCCATCTTCAAAGCAAACGCACAAAGCGATTTGGCATCCCGGTAAGTAGGTATGTTTTTTTTAAACTAAGGTAAACAATCATTTTATGTAGAACTGGACTGTATGACGTCTTCATAGAGCAGAAGGTAGTAATTGTGATGCTTATTTAGTTGTCTGGAAAATTGTAGCTGGGGAATGTATGTTTATTTTTAGTGATTCTACAGTTTTTTCAGTGAGGCGTTTATTTCAGATACTTTTTTACTTCCATCCATCCATAGCAGCCCTTAGTTCGTCCGTCTTCGGACATAGGCCTCCTCTCCATTTCTCCACGCCTGACGATCCATTGCTATCTGACGATGCATTGCTATCTGCAGATAACAATGGACTTTTCTACTTATAGCGGTGGGACACAGTAGGTAACTTCAAATATTCAGTAAGTTGGCAAACGTCTTGTGTGCAAGTAGCAACTCGCATTAGTCATGCTTGTAACAGACAAGACATATTAACTTTCTTTTCTCTTGATTGTTCACTGAACTGTGTCCTTCGTAGAAACTCTGTCGTAATAATGTCTGCACTAGAGTCATGTAAATGAGATCTGGAATAAGCTATCAGCTTGGATTACACCCACACCACGGTGTTTCGAATAAGGTAACGTGCCTATTATGTAGTCAGTGACATAACAATGTGATTGGATCACACAAGTTTAATTTTTTTAGACAGTTACAAGGTATAATATTCATGATTTGAACTTGATAAAGCCCCCCCCAACATTTTCAATTCAAAATGTAATATCTCAAAAACTGCTGAAACGATTTGATAAAACATGTTTAAGAACCATCGCTAGAAACGCTGCTTTCAAAAACGCATTCAAATTGGTTCAACTGTTTAAGAGCTACGGTGCCACAGACAAACACACAGATACACAGACACACATAGCGGTCATTTAGCGTCGGGGGTTAAAAATAAAGCAACCATTTGTCTGATTCATTAGGTGCATTCGACCATCCATACTGACAATCAGGTCCGTGTTCATCACCAACCTGTCGTTTACGTATAACTGCTGTTCAATGTAAATGTCGGTTTGAAGGTTGATGAAAATGGACCTTAACTTAATCACTTATTAAACCGAAAAAATAAGTAAGGCCGAATTGCACTGACTTGCGTTAGAACTAACCCAGGGTTAACTTGACATATTTGTATCATTTGACGTTATTAAATCGACCCGATATGGTCCATTTGAACTCTGAGTACAACAATAAGTAGCCCTGTGATTGCTATTAACACTATGAGTGCAATAATTATCATAACTCTAAGTACCTAATAATTAATAATCGTTATGATAATAATATTTGCATAATGCCGGGTACCAGGATGACAGAAGCGCGAAGCAATTAATCGCCCACGAGCTCGGACGAGTGAACGAACTAAATCGCAATTTGTGCAGTTCATTGCTCCTTGTTACTCGTCGCGTCAAATATTAGGAAAACATGGGTTTTATGCGTTCGCTCGTAAACTGAAAGCTTTGTAGTGAAAGTTATTGACAGTTCCAGCTTTCACTGAAGATAAAATATAGGAATGCAAACCTGCGTTATGTGCAAGTGAAACTTTAAAAACTTAAGCAATATGTAGTAAGTAGGTAGCCTATGGTATTATTCTCCAAGGTGACAGCATTCGTCGAAGTGTCAAATTCTCGATACTATTATGACAGCTGATTTGACACTTCCCCTTCGCCGCTGAAACAGCCGTAAATGACCGTAAAGAATAACACCCCTGCTGGATTTATTATCATTAAAGTCTCTTGCTTACAAAACGACTCTATCAACTTACTAAACCGTTTGATTAAACTTAAAAAAAAACCTTAGAAAAAAAATTTAAAATAATCCTCTAAAGCCTAAAGTTTTATGGCCTACTACTACGTTTTATGGCTACTTAGTGCTAGGCCATAAAACTTTAGGCTTTAGAGGATTACTTTACGTTTTTTTTTCCAAGGTTTTTTTTGAAGGCGGTTTTACTTTTTTGTTAAAAGATTTTTATTTCACAATTTTATGTTGATTTAACATTTTCAAAATTATCCTCCAACTCCTAACCGTTAAGGAGTTGTACCTTCCATCATCAGCTCATCCACATGATATGATGACTACCGGACGCAAATACTTAAATAGCCTTAAAAAATACATGAAACACATAATACGTGCCTATAAAATTTGAGGGTTGCCCTCGATTTCCCTGGGATCCCATCATCAGATCATGACTTGGTGACAATGGGACCACCTCAAGAGTATACCCTTCCGAATAATGATTTAACATTTTCAGAATTATCCTCCAACTCCTAACCGTTAAGGAGTTGTACCTTCCATCATCAGCTCATCAACATGAGATGATGACTACCAGACTCAAATACTTGAATAGCCCTAGAAAATATATGAAACACATAGTACGTGCCTATAAAATTTGCGGGTTGCCCTCGATTTCCCTGAGATCCCATCATCAGATCATGTCTTGGTGACAATGGGACCACTTCAGGAGTATACCCTTTCGAACAAAAAAAGATTTTTCAAAATCGGTCTACAATTGACGGAGTAATCGATGTACACACATAAAACAAAAAATACATGCAGTGGAACGTAGAACCTCCTCCTTTTTTGAAGTCGGTTAAAAAACGACTGTCACTTCTAAAAAAATGACATTATGCAATCCGATATTTGAAAAGGAGCCAGTGTCCGATTCCGAGTTAAAACGATATTTGAAACCGAGCGGCTCTTAATGTCGATCGCATTAAGAGATTAGTTACATTTTGTCTACGGAGGTCCTGCCGGTCGTCATTTTTTGTGAAACTGAATCATGAATATCGTATCCCTTTTCGTCATAAACTTATAATCCTGTTAGGTACCTATACCCAACTACATAATTAACCCTTAAGTATGTTTTTTTTTCATAGGGTTGATCAAAGATTTAGGTACCCAAAAATAATTATTACTTAATTTCACCTTGCCGCTGTCGCAATAATTATACAACACAAATTTACAAATTTTACAAGTTTGTATTATTTTCTGCATTTTGCGCCAACCCAAAAAGGTTTCAAGCAAAGCGGCGGCATTCAATGCGTTCAAAGATTACAAGGGTACGAGTAATGACAAAAAGTTTATTCCTTAGTACCTACATAAAAACGCTATCTTAACATAATGTATTATAGGCGCCAGCTTCCAATCGCACATAATATTGAACTGAGATAAAACCGCCTTCAAAAAAAAACCTTAGAAAAAAATGTAAAATAATCCTCTAAAATATCGATAAATAAATAAAATAAAATAAAATGCGTTTATTTCGGACAACAGAAACTAAAGCCTAAAGATTTATGGCCTAGCACTAAGCATCAGAAATATGAAGTCGGTGCGGTGCGAGCGGAATATTCTTTGAATGAAGGACCGACTTCATATTTCTGCTGCTTAGTGCTAGGCCATAAAACTTTAGGCTTTAGTTTCTGTTGTCCGAAATAAACGCAGTTTATTTTATTTTATTTATTTATCGTTATTTTAGAGGATTATTTTTAAAAAAAATTCTAAGGTTTTTTTTTGAAGGCGGTTTTACTTTTTTGTTAAAAGATTTTTATTGCACAATTTTACGTTGATTTAACATTTTCAGAATTATCCTCCAACTCCTAACCGTTAAGGAGTTGTACCTTCCATCATCAGCTCATCAACATAAGATGATGACTACCGGACGCAAATACTTGAATAGCCTTAGAAAATATATGAAACACATGATACGTGCCTATAAAATTTGAGGGTTGCCCTCGATTTCCCTGAGATCCCATCATTAGATCATGACTTGGTGACAGTGGGACCACCTCAGGAGTATACCCTTTCGAATAATGATTTAACATTTTCAGAATTATCCTCCAACTCCTAACCGCTAAGGAGTTGTACCTTCCATCATCAGCTCATCATCATAAGATGATAACTACAAGACGCAAATACTTGAATGACCTTAGAAAATATATGAAACACATAGTACGTGCCTTTAAAATTTGAGGGTTGCCCTCGATTTCCCTGGGATTCCATCATTAGATCATGACTTGGTGACAATGGGACCACCTCAGGAGTATACCCTTTCAAATAAAAATAAAAATCGGTCTACAATTGACGGAGTAATCGATGTACAGACATAAAAAAAAAAAAACAAAAAAAAATACATACAGTCGGTTAAAAGGGTGTATAACTAAGAAACCGCTTAAGTATTCTAGATTTGAAAATTAAGAGTTAGATTGTCCCACGCGCTATCTCAAGGAAGGAACTTTAAACTGGCACTAAACGGTTGATTTACGAGCCTGGCAAAACAAAACATAGCGATCCGCAGTAGTTTTGATAGGTTTAATGCCTTTATACTGCCTGTTAGCCGAAAGCGCCGATGACGACAGTCCCATTGCGATTATACGTAGGTACTTTCTTATATACTATACGTATGCAAGCGTATCTCCGTGACTTCGCTCCCGGGGAAGTACAAAAAGTAAACTAGTTCTCTATCCTGTGGGAATTTCTAAAACTCCCTACCTGTAAAATTGGTTAAACTCTCTTGTGGCTAGTGGTAATTAGAGTGGTTTAGACCGGGAGTTGTCTGTCAGTCAGGTAGGTACGTACGTACTGTTTTAGAGATAATAGAGAAATATATATATGATCACCAGACCACACACTAGAATTTGCTTTCCAAATTTCCCGTCACTCCATGTAAAGTTGTTGTGGCCTTAAGCGTCTATTGTTTGACTAACTTTGCCTATTTTAGACTTGGTTCTTACATCCACAATACACTAAGATTCCAGTTATGCGGTTTAGAGACTTTAGAGTGTTCATCTTAATTGCCTTCTAGTTCATTGAAATGTATTTCTATCTATGTATGGTAGGTAAGTATAGCTAAAATAAAAGTTAGTGTAGAATCAGTTTCCTTTTTTACGTTTTATACTCCTTATTTACCTCAAGAGCAAAAAAAACGGGTTGCTTTGTATGGAATTGTTCATACAAAGTGAGCAATAAAAACTGCTCTTGAGTATATTTCTAGCCTACAAATGTTTAGGATAGTTTGCTTTTAATCCAATTAAGCGCATCCACATAACTCTCTTTTAAGAGTAGTAAAAGTAGATGCAATGGCCGAGGGCATAAATTAGCTTTTAATTACCATTTGGACATTTAATGCCGATTCCCCAGAACCATAACGTTACGGATTAGCACTAATCGACTGGAATCATACGACAATTACGAATTTTCTGAGAAGATGGACAGATTATATTGCTTTAGTGAATGAAACAACGAGTGCCTTCCCTTCTTCCTAAAACTGTCAGTGCACGGACACAAAAATGAGTAGTTACACTTTTTTTGTAAAAGGAAAGTTAAGGTGGGTCACTTGATGGTAAGTTATCACCGCCGCCCGTATGTAGACAACGCCGACGCCAGAGTGATTGCAGACGCTTTGCCAACATGGAGGGCTAATTTATTGGCGCTAGATAAGTAGAGCAAAATGTTATCCTACTTTTCGTGTAAAGGTGGGTTCAGGTTGAAAGAATATAGAACCAGACTAGAATAAGAGAGTTCTTGTATCTTGTTTCTCCTTATGGGAACTAATAGCCCAAGCTCTCTCATTCTGATGCCGTGCCCTGCAGTAGGACGTAAATAGGTTGGAGATTATGAAGACGATGAAAGAATGAATGGTGTAGAACATGTTCGTCTCAGTTGACACTAAAAGAACTAAACAGATCGTACATAAAACTACCGTGATACTCAATTGTTGAATAGCTGTTAGCTGTTGCCAACTTACAGATGTGCAAGTTGCGGAAAGTTTCCAAAAAGCTGGGAAAGTTCTTGAAAATTTCATAGAAATATAAGAAAATTTCTTCTATGTAATTTTCAAGAAATTTTCATAGAAATATAAGAAAATTTCGTTTTCAATTTCGGAAAGTTTCAAACCCCGTACAAACATATGAGAAATTTCTGAAACTTACCCATGTGAAAAATTTCGCAAATTTGATTAATTGCATTTTTATGACCGTATTCAAACTTTCTTTGGCCCAGTATGATAAATCTACTCATGCTGGGGTGTTATTCTCAAAGATGACAGCGTCAAAGCTCACAGCAGAGTCGAAGTATCGATTTTCGACAAAAAACTGACGCTAATTTGACACTTCGACCCTTAAAAAGCCGTGAATAAGACAGGGGGTCTTAGACACTTCCGAACCCTCGATCACCCAAGACGCCTTGGCCAATCATTGTCAAATTAAACGGCGGCCCAGTCTAGTTAATAAGTTAGTTAACAGCCCGTGACATTAACGTTTTCGGTTCCCGAGTTCGACGCCCGACCCAGCCGACTGCGACGGGTCGTTGCTAATTGATTAGTAACTTTATCTAGCTAGCTAAACCCAGCTTAGGGTCTGTATTCGGCGCATGCACAGTCGATATAGATGTATATTTTTTTTTTATCTCATTCTTACACGCAATACTCAGTAGTAATGAGCGGGATAGAATGCGTCCGCGTTGCGATGCGACATAGTAGAATACAGGCAGATATCGAGCGGTCGGGATTTGGGCTGTATCGGATCAAGGATTTTAATAGCTTTTGGCGCCCGCCGGGACTCGAAATGCCTGTTCGTGTCCTAAATTAAATTGTCCTCTAATTAATTACTTTCAGAGACAGCGGCAAGTCCTATTTTTAAATTGGGAAATCTGTTTTTAATGTCATTGTAAATTGCTTTTGTTATGTAAATAAATATTATTATTTTTTAGAGTTATTCCCAAGCAGACAAACAAATCTAATTAAAACGTTTGAGCAGTTAAAGCAGCGTGCGTGATTTTGTGATATTTATTAGTACCTACCTAGTGGAGTCACCACCTCAATAAAGCAAGATACAATTATCGATTACGGCGTGACTTCAAACTATTATTTTTTAAAGAGTGTCACAAAAATTGTTCAATAATTCGTGTTATTTATTAGTTTGTATGAATGACTGCATCTGTAACCCCAATCCTTTGTTTTACGATCGAAACAACATATTTTTTCTACTTTTATGATTAGCAGCAATATAAAGGATTTATTTACCTTTGCTCTTCATTATAACAGCTTGATTTATTTGCTCCCGTGAAATAGTATACGTACCTACAATAATATCAGTAGTCTACATTTAGTGTTATAATAACACTTACTTTCAATTATTACAATACACTCGCCTTATATTCTGTGTCCGTTTTTCGTCCCTAAAACCAACGCCAAAACAAAGGGGCTGAGATCTTATTTGTGGTGTTATTCTCTATACTTAGTTGAGTTTAGACCAGGCTCCTATTTCAGTATCTTTACAATTGTCAGTTTTGTATGACAATTCGTACTACATTTCTTTGACAATATGAAGCGCGGTAAAACAAAAGCTCTTCAAGTCAGCAGTTGACACCGCATTGTCACTGAAAACTGACAATTGTAAATTTGGTGGATTAAGGTCCTGTGAGAAAAATCGTGCAAGTTGCAATACATTGCGGCGTTCGATCGCTCACTTTAGATTCGTTGACTTTACGGCCTCGCATTGTATTGCAACTTGCATGATTTTTCTCGCAGGTCTAAACCCGGCTTAAAGCTGTTACAGCGTTGAAATGTCAAATTATCTGTCATATGTATAAGTAGTGTCGAAAGTTTGTCACTTCGACGCTGAAACAGATTAGAGAATAACACCCCTGAGAGACTCATTATGCTTGTTTAGTTTAGCTCATTATGTTTAGTTTCGCTGTATTTCTTATCCCGTGGGAATTTTTGAAAATTCTGAAAACTGTTTTTAGCCGGTCCTAAGTATTACCGTATTATTACCTACTTGCAGTCTTGCGTGCCTTTCGCTGTTGGTTTTAGTATATTGACTGTCGAAAAGAAATTGAAAAATTATGGAATTTATGAAATACCTAACAAGTTTAATACTTTTAACATGAAACTACCGTGAGACTCAATCATAGTGAAATAAACGGATCACTCACGTATGTCAGTCGAGATGTTTCGGACTAATCCGTAGTCCTTCCTCTGGGAGCACACGCCACGCCGGTGGCGAGACGTAAACTGCGCGCTATACTCGACTGACATACGTGAGTGATCCGTTTATTTCACTAAGTTTAATACTACGCGTTACGTGTATTTTTACTCTTGTTTTTTACTTTTACGATTTTCCTGTTAAAAACTATTATTATACTTAGGTATTTTAAATAACTACCTAACTGAAACAAGAATACACAGAAAACCAGAAAAATACGACTAACCCCGGGAATTGAAGCCGGACCCTTGACATTCCGTGTCACGAACCATTACACCAAAATTTTATAGGTACTTAAAAAACCGGCCAAGTGCGAGTCGGACTCGCGCACGAGGGTTCCGTAGAAAGATTTTGACGCTTTTACCCAGTGTTTTAAGAGGTCCAGTGTAAGCAGAGCCCTGTGCTCCTAAGCAAAATGTACGCAGTGTGGGGTCAACTTATATTGGTCTGCGAAATCTACAGACAGACATAACAATTTAAGATTTTGAGACTTTTCGGAGTGGTTGTACTATAAGCTCTTATAGTACCTTCATACCAAATTTCAAGTTTCTAGGACATCTGGAAGTACCCTTTAGGTTCTTGGAAATCGGCAATTTGTATGGAAATAGATTTTTTATAATGACTTTATATTTTGCTTGCGTTGACTCAGAAGGTTGATTTTTTTCACAGCTTCAAGGGACCGCAGGCTTAAGTATTTGATATTAATTTCAGCATGCTAGCTCTACGCGTTCCAGAGAAAAAGGGTCTTGACAGACAGATAGACAGACAGACAAAAAAGTGATCCTATAAGGGTTCCGTTTTTAAGGAACCCTAAAAAGGACACAATGCAAAAACATTCTTAATTTTTATATTCTTTTTATCGATAAGTACCAAAATCGACATATGGTAGAACTACCCTAACAAAACACGGGAGGTCCTTAGGATCGAGCAAAATGACTGGAGGCAATTTGGACCGCACAGGACTGATTGAATGTTGCTTCAAAATTAGTATTTTTTTGGGAATTTCAATATAAGGTATAGCCTTGTTGTGCCTGTTGATTTGTCTTTACAATTTATAGTAGGATAATTGCACCGTTGGTCGACTGTTCATTAATTTATTAGATAAGTACATAATAAAACTTTTTGCCAAAAGGCATTCTCTACCAATGCAAAGAGAAGAAAATCTCGGGGGCGGCAGATACATAGTGCATTTAACCACACTCCCGAGGTAGATTACTTTTTTTTAAGCAACTAATTGTTTGCATCCCACCTCTCTCTAATCATCACCTGAAATTCTGAGTGAAAATTAGTAAAATTACGCCTGTAATTGGTCATTATGGTTAACTGCCTCCTAACAATGGCATTATCGTAATTCAACATATTCGCTTACTGCGAGAAATTTTATAACTTCTTTCAAGCCGCGTAACTTGTTCACAGAAATTACGTGGGAACTGAAATTAAAGCGGAAATGTTTATGTTTTAAGTAGTTTTAACAAACAGAAAAATCTTTGTATTGATTTCAAGCTAGCAAGCAAGGTAGGTATTTGAGATAGTCAGAAAGTTCAAGTATTGACCTCAATAGTCGTTTCGCGGGGTCAAGGTTACCGAATTATCGTGCTTTATTACGCTTGCAAAATTAGGAGCCCTTTAAAATATTCAAGTTCTTCCAGCATAACGTACAATGTTGCAAAATTATTAAGGCAAAATACCTCACAAGAAACAATTTATAATATCCGCTACTTAAGTGGTTTTAGACCCTTCTATTGCCTGTAGTAAATAATCTAAACCATGTCAAGTCTGTTGTAAATCAATAGTCGATAGTTTTATCGACACATGCGTGCACTAGACAAACGTAGCCAACACGATGTGAAATAAACACTGTAAATAACCGTATTAAAGTGGAAATTAGAACTGAAACCAATCGGTCAAATATTATCGTTGCAATTTTACCCACTTCATACGATTTTGCGATAAAAGATTAGCAAAATCGTTTGCGCTTGTATGTAAATCCCTCAGTTTAAGTAATAAAACTGCTTTAAAATACTTGGTATTAAAGGTAGGATTGCTTCAAACAGTGCCACTAATTAATGAGGGGCTAGCGGGCCGACGTGAGAGCCCTATCACCTGTTATTTGGGAGCGTACCTGTGGCAAGATGCCAGCCTTGTACCAGGGTAGCAAAGGCTGCAAGGAGTTTCGCCGACTCACCTGACGCATGCGTCCACCTGAGCTACCTGTCTCATGCAACGGGAAAACCAGTTTACGAAGACCCGGGGAAATTGATTTAGTTGGTACAAGCGAGGTTCGAAGGGGAGGCAGGAGAGGTCTCGGTACATTGGAAGGGGTGTCACCGACATGCGCGTTATCCCTCGACCTCACCTGATTTTATTTTATTTTAATATCTCATTCGGCACGCGACTTCCAGTTCGTTAGCTGACAGCTGTCATTCCTGTTAATAGCAATGAAAATTTGAATTCAGATCCATTCAGATGTAGAGGTATTTATGCGTGTGATGTTATTTGCTAAGTTAAAATTGAAGTTCAATTATTGAGCTTTTAAGGTGTGCTAATAGTTCAAATATAAACATGCTGGTGTATTATGTGTTCCTGTTGCTCAATGCCAACGTTTTAGCCGCAATGATCCCATTCGCATAGTTTGTCAACAGCGGGTTAACCTTTTTCTAATGAATAAGTTACCAACCCTTGATTCTATAACGAACTTAAAAGCCTAAAATTGCAACATTAAAATAAATTTCAAAATTGTAGGCATTATAGGTACAATGACAAGAGTGAATAGCAATATTTTGCGACAACAGAATAAGTCGTTGATTACTTGAGCAGGGCTACGAGCAGATCCTTGTTTTATTTTTTAATCCAGTAGGTACAGTGACCTTTCAAGGCTGCAACGAAGACATTACAGAAGTACACTCATAAGTAATAAAGCGGTTGCCAACAAAATTCAGCATTACAGTAACTTCGGGAAGATTTTTAATAATTTGAACTTTGGAGCTTTCAAATCCCGCATTTTCTGGGCAGGATAATCGGCTGATTCTCAACGAAGCATCACTGTAAGTACTCATCATTCAGTAAGTGTTGGATGCGAGGATGATAATTTGCGAGAGCTGCAAATGAGAGCTGTCCAGTCTGAGCCTAAACCTTGGTAACAGCGAAAATAAAAAGAATAGCATGCGCTGCGCCTGCTTTATTAAAGTAATTCGAGACAATTGTGCGTATTTTTTTCTTTTAAAATTTTACTAAGTAATATGAACTAACTAAACAAAAGAATAACACTACTACAGCAGCAAAATAAATCCATTTTTACTGTTACACAAAATCACAAATTCTTTCATTTCTTTAACCCTTCTTTGGACTAATTATTAACCAGAAAACAATGTTGTTAGTCGCGCGGTGCCGTCTTTTAACACTTAATCCCATGAATCACTTAACATTAAAAAAATATACATCGCGACAAAAACACTTCTTATTAAAATTGACTATTCTGAAACGGATGCATTAATTCATCTCAGAGCAATCAGGTGTAAGGGGGACAAAAAACCTTTTAGTTCTTTTTATAGTCCTTCCGCCGAGGGGCTTCTGAGAAGGAAGCATCGCCGGAGCCCTTTCCATACGTACAAAGCTTGATTGTAGGATCAAAAATGAAAGAATGGGATTTTTTATATTTGAGAAAGGGTTTTTCTTTTTCACCTTCATCTTTTTTAAGTGTTGTGTTGTTATGGAAATGGCAGCATGAATTCAATTTTGACTAAGTGACATAACAGTAGAGTCAAAACTAAACAGACAGAGAGAGAGAGAGAGAGAGAGAGGGAGTGTAGAGTTGAAACAGTTCGCCATGTGCACTTGACGCCGGCTGGTGGTGTTGGTGTCATTGTAATTTTTTCGCAAATGTATAAGATACGTCGTTTGTAAACGTGCGGAAGTATCATTTTCACGAGTCTCGGGCGTAGACCTCGGAATTCTTGCAAAATTACATACTTTCCGCACTTATGTCAAAAACTATTCCGGGTAAAATATTGACGAATCGACTCGTTATGTATAGTATAATTAAAATCGTGGTTAAGTTATTCAAGCATTACGGTCTAGCTACGTCCAAGGACGATAAAATCAAGAGAATAAATAGCCATTGATTTATGGCATTTTTGTTCCAAAAACCGAATCGAGAAAAAAATCTAAGTACTTGTACATAATTATCGGACAGAATTTTAATATAAGTAAAATCCCAGAATTTACATCGGTTTGAAAACTTAACCAAAGGCAAACAAGTGTTGAACGTCTTTTTCTAAAAATTCCTAGCTTATGTAACATACCTCAGTATTCAAAAGTATTATATCCTTTTTGCGAACTTATGTTATTAGACTTTACCTTCCAGCTTTTAGGTCCAAATGCAAAGGTCAAGAAAGTAGGAAACTTCAAAGCAACGCGGCCGCTGTAACAATGTTTGCCGCACAAACCACAACTAATTGCTTTGCACTGTTTTCCTAATTACTGAGTAAGTACCTAGTTATTATTAGAAGGCGTCCTTTGCGAGAGCGCAATTTTTCACCGCAGCGTATATTATGTACATTATGTTTAGCTCTTAATTGCTTAAAGGAGGAACCTTTACGTTAGATCTTGAGTGGAGAGTAAATAATACGGGATTCTATGATTGCATAGTAAAATAAATTAAATTTAACAAAACCGATCAAGAGCGATAAGAAAAAGTTATACAGACGTCGAATAATGTACACTTTTGTTATAACTTATAACAATTTTTAAAGTGGCAAAAGAACGAACAAGTAAGTACAAGTACTTGCTTGTTCTTTGTGTCGATTGTTTGCCTTGAATTAAAGAAACATTATAAATATAACTACAATAATAACCAGTTTATTTTATTCACAGCGCATCATTAAGCCAATAGGTATTCACACACTTTAATTAACCACCAAAAATAAACCTGCACCCCGCTAAAAGACATACGGCTACTTAAAATCCTAACAGATCTTTCGGATCATCTATTCTTAAGGGTGTCATGTGGGGTTGATCAAAATAACTTCGTCTTGTTTTAGAATTTGATACCAGCACTAAGTATTCTTCCTGACACACACGGATGGCTACTTGCAGTGTCCTTTTCTATTTAAAGGGGTAAGAAAGAGACGTGCTTAGGAAATGAGAAGTCGTGAAGCTTGGTCCTGACAAGGATTTATGGTAGTGATTATGAGAGACAGGATACCGGGAAACGAAGTAACGTCGCTAGCTAGAGGCGTGATTAAGGACGTTGCCGAAGGATTTTAAAAGCTATGTCATTCCGAAAATTCTGTCACCGCCGCCGTATTGTGTAACCAAAGGAATGACCAACATGGAATGACAACGTACGTCGCGTCTTATCTACTTAGTCTAAGTTTAGTTAGGTAGATGACAAAAAAGTTGAAGCATGTTTTGAAGTGAAAATAGGTAAATTTGGGTATGATTTAAAAACATAGGTAGGTAAGTAATGCGATGACGTGTCTTTAACGCTGTAACATGATGGCATCCTCTTCACGAGAATACAACTCGCTTCTCCACAATTTAACATGACGGAGCACGTCATCACATCAAGCGGATACCACGCCTAAACCCGCAGTTTCACTAAGTCACGTTCCTAACCAAAAGCCCACTAGTTTTCCTTCCAAGGTTTACACAGCGTCTTGTTAACAGCACGATCCAGATCCGACAGCCGACATGATTTACGATCGGCGATCCTCCTTGGAGATTACCATGCTGTCTTGCTAACATTAAAAAACCTAACTGCCTCGAGTTTCCTATGGAGATACGCTCTTTCAAGTTACATGGCAGCATAATGCATAACGCACCTTTTTCAAGCCGCAGTCGGGTCGAATTCTTTGCTTTGAGGAATTCGATTTTGATGAGTGAGATGGTCGTCGGACGGTGAACTACTTTTATTTTGATTGGTTTGTCAATAGTTATTAAGAAATGGGAACTTTAAAAATTCTAAATAAAATATCAATACTAAATATAATTATTTTGACATCCAGGACCTTGAGAACTTGCTGAACGCAAACGTTCTGGTGGTGGAACTAACTTTACAATTATCAGTTTACAATGACAATTCGACCTACATTTCTTTGCCAATATTAAGCGCACTAAAACGAAAGCTCTTCAAGTCAGCAATGGACACCGAATTGACATTGGAAACTGACATTTGTAAAGTTGGTAAAATAGGGGCCTGTTCTTATATCGTAGTTCAATAATATTCTCAACATTTATTTATTTACTTACTTAATGCACACATAAACTTCTGTTCATGTAGTACTACCCTTTAAGGCAGACGCAACATAATTATATGTATTACATATACGTACGCATTTTGTTCCTTACAACTGTTAATTATATTTAGGGAACTTTCTACTTCAATCTCCATAAATTTTTACAGTTATAGTGAGTACAAATTGAATAATATCTAAAGGTATGAACTAATCTTTGGCTCTCACAGTACAGACGCACCAACCGGTCCAGCAAGCAGGCTGTATGCCTTTTACCCGTTGCCCTTTCACCTTCCCCAATACAATTTACCGGTCAATTTACAAATTACAAAATATTGTGCATGTCTTTTCTATATGTAGAATAATAACAGTGCAGCTGAGATACTATTACGGCTTGGGAAGAAAAAACGTACGCCGAGAGCGTGTTAATGCTGGCTGCTTATTGGCGGAAATTGCTTTGCATTAATACGTTTACCTATCGTTTACCTAACGCTACGAGAGTGTAGGACTTTTGAAAATTATCTAGGTATTTTAATATCTCCCTCCAATCATCCTGATTAGAGTGCCAAAAGGGAAACTGTAGCGTGAGCGTGAACTGAAAATACTCTTCCAAAACTACACCAATATTACTCAATATGTATTTATTTCCAGTATAATATATAAAAGACTACACTATGTCTCTATGTTTTCCTTTTATCTTTAATGTTAATCGGACTTGTTTACTGGACGTATTAAAATGTCATCCCTAGTTTTTTTTTCTAGGCAATTGAATAATGAGAAAAAACAAAACATTAGGGACATGCCAGCAATGGAGACAGATTTTATGGTAAAAAAGTATTCCTCTAAGTAATGTCATTATCTTATCCTAGTTCTGAATCATCATACTACCAGCCTGAATACGTCCACTGCTGGACATAGGCCTTCCCCACGACGATCGGTCTGTGCTAACCGCAGCCAATGGCTTCCCATAACCTTTAACATTGCCCTTAGTGTTATCAAAAAGCACAAAATACGTCTCGATCGCGTTTGCGTTAAAGTGTCAAATAGTATGAGAATTGTTAAACGCGAATGCGATCGAGACGTATTTCTTGACCTGGTCAGCGATTACACTACTTATAGGCGCTCAGATCGTCCGTCCACCTTGCTGGAGGCCTACCAACACTTCGCCTACGGTACGCGGCCGTCACTCCAGAACCTTACAGGCGTAACACCCATCAGGTCAACGAGCAAGTGCCTCGCCCTCTGCCAATTAAGGTGTGCACTTTACTGAGCTTTGTATATCGGTAAGTTTAGTTCCTCTAAGGATCTTCTCATTTCTGATTCAATTTCGCAGCGATACTCCAAGCTTAGTTTTTTCCATTCTTTGGTTCTGACTAAGGGGGTTAGAAACCGACCTATATCCTAAATCCCTATCTCTTGCGTAATTTCTTTTTTTACAGCAAGTTACCAACGTTACCCAACTGGCCCTGACCACGGCGGACAGTGTGGGCGGCGGATGGGCTATCGGCGCGTGCGCATGGAAGTCCGCTCCATATCGCTAAGGCAGTACAAATGTGCTAGTTGCGGTTTTAATAGTAACTTTCAAAGGTACGGCACTATTGGTATATAAACATGAGATGCAGACCTTAAGGCCTAAGAATATTGTCTATACAGTAAAAAAATTACAATTTGACGATAGTCGAAAAGCGAACCACGAGTGATGCCCGACCACCGAGAAATTAATTGGATCACCCTTTGACAACCGATACCTAGGTATATAAAGTCATGATCATGATTTCGAACATAATTTTCATTCGGGACTTAGAAAAGTTAATTTCATTTTAATTTCAAAGTTCAACTTAGCTTAGAATGATCTGGATTAAACTACCTTTCGATTTAGAAAAACCTAGTCTAAATTGGTCTTTCGTTTCGGAGCTACGGTGCCACAAAAAGACACACTGATACGCACTTTTTTTTAATTTTTAAAGAGCTATACATAATAATGAAAGTCATATCACGACCCGAGCATCATTTTTATTCGGCACTAATGTCTCCGGAAGGATAATAAAATATCCTAGGCCGCGTGCCCGCACACGTTGCGCCGACGCAGCTTAACGGTGATTTACACTCGTAATCCCGCGGGATCTCATCAGCGTAGTCAAATTATCCTAATCTTCAATGCTTTTATTACCTTTACAGTATGGTTGGAATTTGGCTGGCATCTGACCAGTAAAGTAGGTATCTTCCGCTGGATTGCTGCGTAATTACCAATTACCTGAAAAAACGAAGCCGATGTTAGTGTTTTGTTTTAACCGCGTGAGGTTGAAACTTAATGCTAACGATGATAAGCTATTATAGCTGCTCATCAAACGACTGCGAAACCTTGAACAATTCAATCAGAAGTTCCTATCCACATCTCAAGTGTTAGCATAATGATATTCCATCTTCGACTAAAACGATTGAACATCGCATCTCGCTTAATCTCTATCCATAAAATCAATCAGATTTTGTTTGACATACCTATTTGAACAAGCAAATCGCTGTCACCTTGTCACCTAGCAGTCAAGTGCATCGGTCTACTTTGCCTAGGTGACCACCTGTGCAATGTCCACATCCCACAGCTGGTGTTTGTCCAAGGTCGCCTCAGCCGTAGCGGGACCGGTCCCAAATTTACCGTTTTACTGACGCTTAAAGGGAAGTAAATAGATGATTGGGGACACCTTGTCGCCTAGAATGTGACAGAGCTGAGTGGTGATCGTGTTTTGACTAAGTTGGAGAAAGCAGGGCAGGGTTTCTTTCAGTAAGCTCCAGACTCAATTGTAGGGAAAACATACAAGACATTTTGAAATGTAAAGTAAATTTAAATTTTGAACATGAAAATACCTCAATCATAGCTAAACTTCACTTATATCGACTTATATACGTGAGTGATCCGTTTTGTTTCACTATAAATGTAAATTATAAAGACAGAAAAACGGTTTTTATCGACAAAAGTAAAGTGGTAATTACTGCTTGGCTTCGATACAAGCATATTATCATGATACTCGGGACTTAATCGCGTAAAAAACCTTTTAAATAATGTGATAAAATAATGAAATAATAATGTTTGATAATGTAAGAAAATCGCGAAAGTTTAAATCAATACATCGATACAAGCATGTTAAATTGTGAGGACTGTCTTAGACAAAGTTACACGTGACATCTTAACACGGATCCCAGTACTCTCGTTAAGGACCCCATGGGGGTTTCCATGGCCCCCTGTTTAGGAATCCTTGCTTTAAACTGTAAAGTTTAGAGTACTTATTAGATTACATTTAGAAGACAGGACGGTACTTTAGTTTGAAGAGTTCATTAGTAGGAAGACGTCACATTCTCTTTAAAAAAAACCTTAGAGAAAAAACGTAAAATAATCCTCTAAAATAATGATAAATAAATAAAATAAAATAAAATGCGTTTATTTCTGACAACAGAAACTAAAGCCTAAAGTTTTATGGCCTAGCACTAAGCAGCAGAAATATGAAGTCGGTGCGGTGCGAGCGGAATATTCTTTGAATGAAGAACCGACTTCATATATCTGCTGCTTAGTGCTAGGCCATAAAACTTTAGGCTTTAGTTTCTGTTGTCAGAAATAAACGCATTTTATTTTATTTTATTTATTTATCATTATTTTAGAGGATTATTTTACGTATTTTTTTTTAAGGCGGTTTTACTTTTTTGTTAAAAGATTTTTATTTCACAATTTTACGTTGATTTAACATTTTTAGAATTATCCTCCAACTCCTAACCGTTAAGGAGTTGTACCTTCCATCATCAGCTCATCAACATAAGATGATGACTACCGGACGCAAATACTTGAATAGCCTTAGAAAATATATGAAACACATGATACGTGCCTATAAAATTTGAGGGTTGCCCTCGATTTCCCTGAGATCCCATCATCAGATCATGACTTGGTGACAGTGGGACCACCTCAGGAGTATACCCTTTCGAATAATGATTTAACATTTTCAGAATTATCCTCCAACTCCTAACCGCTAAGAAGTTGTACCTTCCATCATCAGCTCATCATCATGAGATGATGACTACCAGACGCAAATACTTGAATAACCTTAGAAAATATATGAAACACATAGTACGTGCCTGTAAAATTTGAGGGTTGCCCTCGATTTCCCTGGGATCCCATCATCAGATCATGACTTGGTGACAATGGGACCACCTCAGGAGTATACCCTTTCAAATAAAAAAAAATTGAAAATCGGCCTACAATTGACGGAGTAATCGATGAACATACATTAAAAAATATATTTAAAAAAATGCATACAGTGGAACGTCGAACCTCCTCCTTTTTTTGAAGTCGGTTAAAAATAGAGGACGCACACTTTGCGTTTACAAGATCGCAAGCCGGTCCCTTTCCTATGAAACTTTTCTCTAACTTTATTTTCAGTTCAAAAAGCCATTTCCGTGCTCGAGTTACGAGTAGGTTGCCATAATTAAATTAAATTGATTTATTAATTTATCTTGAATTCTTGGTGCTGTCAAATTAATTATGACCCGAATGTGTAATTAATTCAAATATGACCATAATTTAATTAATGGTACGCACGATATTTTATATGACACATTAATTATTAATTAACGCATCGTAAATTTTTTGGTCGTTCTTTAACGTTTAAAAGATGATCCCTATAGGTATCAGTTTTGAAGAAATTCTCAGAGTTATTTGATGGAATACGCACGCACGTTAGAATAAAATAAACTACGTGTGTGGGTTCCCGGTTCCCTTGTGAGAGAGAGACGAGAGATCTCGCCGTCCACTCTATCTAAGCACCCGTGTGAAAATGTAACTCCACGCGTGCTTAGAAATTCATGTGTGGCTAACGGAAACTTGCATGACATTTCAGTCATAATTATTATTTAGACGAGACGTTAGCTCACACGTGAACGTGTGTTAGAAAAAAACCAGCGTTTGTTTAGCAAATTCTAATCTCTACACATACTCGTGTACCAGGACTTCAGGAGTCGCTAGGATGTTTGTACACATGTATGCCTCCGTGTGAGACATAACACACGCCATAGCCATACACGCATCGCGTGCCGAAGGGGTTGCTAGGGGCCACGGGCGTTCGTCGCCCCTAACCTAATTTCACACACCCGCACTCGCCTTGCCCACAACGCAACCCTCTCGAAGGTGGAGGGACCGAGACAGCATCAGCGACTCCTCTCAAGCGTTAGACAAAGTTGGATATCTGCTAAGGGTTGCGAGCTTGAAGACTTCGGAGTTTGCGCATTCTTGAGCTTCTAAGGGTGAAAGTTATTTGACTTCTGCGACGGTATGAAGACCTGGTAGTTGTTTTCCATTTTAGGACAAAACTCGATAAAAAAGGGCGCTCGGAGTAAGGTTAACACGGGAATCGAGGGAAATTATCTAATCAGGCCTTAGGGGTTGAAGGGTGCGTGTGAAATAGCAAGGGCAATGTCGTGAAATGTGCGAGAAGCGTACGGACGCAGTGCGTCGGTGTGCGTAGGCTGAGACGGGTCGGTACGTACCACTGGGTCGCACAGTGACCAACTCTTAGTACTTAGCGAAACTAGCACAGCCTATACTGTGAATGAGTCTTCTAGTGGTTAAATTCTAGTTTATTTTCAATTGTATTATAGGTATTGTAACTTTATGGGTGTTAGGACACTTGAACTGACAATTGAGTGACGATTCACGCAATTGTTTTGCGTATCATTTTACAACACAGAGTTGGAACGTGGAAACTGTTGTCTTTAGTTCTCTGAAAGGCTCTGTGGACGCAGATAATTTCAAGGAATATGTACGTCGGTACAACGTAAATTCGTTATTATATCAAGTATTATCAGCATTGCGACGAGCAAATTTGTGATCCACTTCAGGTTTCTTTTCGTTCTGTAACTCAATTTGTTTGAATTGAACATAGCATCTCAATCAGGTAACGCACGGGTCACTGCGCGCTCCTCTACTATGCCTATTAGAGGTAACGAGCAACTGAACTCGCTGGCCACTCGACCGCGAAATGCGCCCATCAAGTACGCCCATCCGATGTCATCGTAAATTCTCAAATGGCTTTATTTGGCTTGCATGACAACGCTGAACAGCTGCATTTTGATTGACACTCATACAATATTAAAGAGCCGTTGTTACTCGAACTCTGGGGTCGGGTAACAGTTCGTTGAAGTCCGTCTCAAAACAAAGAATTCTTCAAATCTTGGCATGTTTGAACAGCCTACATAGGGCCATTATGACGCCGCCGGCTATCAATAAAATGCATAGGTTGTTAACATCAAACGCATAAAGCAAACGGAGAGTTTGGCGCGAAATTAACACTTTTCATTCGCTTCCGTGCCCATTAGTTAGTACGTGTGTACAATAGTATTTTATACAACTGTAACATGACCAGTTATGTACCGTTGCATACATTACTTTTTCTACGACTTCATTATATAAATAAGAAATATTTGTAAAGAATTAGTTAGTTAAAACATTCTTCATTTTCAAATTTAAAGTTCCAAAGTAAACCCGCGACCCGGTCGGTAAAGCAGAGTGCCGCTAAGGCGGAATAGTTTTAGAGGTTATAAAAAGATTGTAAATAAAGAGATGCTGATAATGGCGTGGCGATGACTAAACTTTATTTACTTAATTTAATTTATTTAGATTATTGCAAAAAGATCTATATAGGAATTGACAATGTGAGTAAAAAACGGTAAATGTCGTTTCTTTGTTTACTTACATCAGGTAAGTTTTCCTTAAGTTCAGTGTAAAGTTTTCTCATTGAATATAACTCATTCAAATAAAACTTTACAGAGCAACACATCGTTTAATTCATTGACAATGAGAAAAATAACGTTAAATAATGAAAAAGATGTAACACTTCTTTCAATTCACCATTTCACGAAGTTGTTTACTTATCTGTTTTTGTTATAAAGTTTTTGGACTTTTCCCGCAACACATTTTCAGTCACTGTTTGCGCCATTATTTTAATTTCTTCGGTATTACACAGTACCTATCTAATTTTCATCGCTCATTTAAAATTTATTTTACTGAACCGAAACCAATCCGATAACTAATTAAGTGCAATTTTTGCATCAAAGAGAATTTATTTACTACGTTTTGCATTATCCGTAAAACTCGCGAGCTGACTCTTTTTTTTTTAATTTGCATCCGTACCACAGACCACAGCAGAGCTAGGATATTAGCGTGTTCTCAGTTACGGAATTTTGCTTAAAAAAATACTCCTTAATTATGATTGGCTAACAGCTGTTCTTATTCATGTTTAAGCAACCAATCACGATGCATATGCATGTTTAAAAAAACTCGATATCAGAATCGAACTTAGTATTATTTTTTCAAATGCCATTATTTTACTCAATAAGTGTAACTTAATGAAATTTGTATGGGTTATTATGTTACTGTTTTTTTTACCACAGAGCATAAAACTTGAAACAGACTTATAACTTTAGTTATTATTGTATACTTTTTTACCATTTCATTGACAGATTATAATATAAGAGTAGAAAAAATACTCAATATTTGTTTGCAATTACATCACACTCTATCTGGTCCTGCATCGTGTCGCTACCGTCCAATAGTAGACGTGACATTGTTATGGTTTCGGCCTTAGTTCCAATTTTGGGTAGAACACCGGATCAGATAAGCATGTGTAGTAGTGGGTTTGGGCTACCGATGCACCACGAGTTCACGACTCGGTCGGGGCTCGACCGTGTTTGGTTAACTGTCATTATGCGTTGACATACGCATGTTGCAATAAGCAATTAGGAGGAGGAAACGGCGATCGTGTTCGGTTTTAATTTGAACTAATATGCTGACTCTCTGGTGCCATTTATAATTTAACACGTCAACTAGCCAATTGTGATCTTTACTGAGAATTGATTTGTTGTTGTTTTTTGGGTTATAACTTGGGTTCATAAATGAAAGTGTAAATCATGGGGTGCGATCACGTAATTTATTATACTTAAAGTTAATACCAACGTATCGATACAATCTCTACATTAGAATAGGCATGTTTCTAAAACTAATAAGATGCCAGTAAAAAACCCTGACACCTTCGTTTCCTACGTTTTTTCTACCCATTAATTTAAAAAAACTTTAAATAAGGATTAAGGCACAAAGGATATTTTAATAAGAGGCTTGAGATGTAAAAGAAATAAATAATTTCCCTTTCGGCAGGAATGCCGGCCGATCCCGTAGGAATGTAGCACTGTCCCTTTCTGCACCGCTGTCTTTGTCCGACTCGTACGGCCAAACTGGTTAGCCTTTGATTAATGACTTTAATATTTTTTTATTAGCTATCCCAGGGTTGAATATTAATGTAATTAACATTTTTAGAGACAACGTGGTAACGAAGCTGTGTACTGTCACGAGCGTGTTTTGTTTTCTTTGGTGGCGACTGGCGTCCGCTGTTGGGCTACCCTGGAGCGGATCTTTCCTCTAATTCTTTGATTGTATAAACCTTCTGGGGCATCCTGCTCGCCTAGTACTTTGGCATGAATGTTACGTCACTGTTCCGTCAACGTCGCTATCGGAAGGTCGCGTAAAGTAAGACATAAAAAAAGTATTCATGATCTCAGTAGGAGTATCTTTTTGTATATTTTCTCCCATTTTTTTATTTTTACGATTTTCCCTACGGTACGGTACGGTACGGTTACGGTAGTCACTGCAAAAAGTGATAAAAACAAGCTAAGATTTGAATACATGGAAAAAATTCAGCCTTTCCTCTATGTCCAGCCGTGGTGTAGGGGAAAAGCACACGACCCGGAGTGTCGAGGATCCGGGTTCGATTCCCGGGGTTGGCATTTTTCTGGTTTTTTTCTGTGTATTCATGTTTCAGTGAGTTTATAAAAAATATAATAAAAGTATTCATTAACCGACTTCAAAAAGGAGGAGATTCTACGTTTCACTCTGTATGTATTTTTTAACCGAATTAAAAAAAAGAGGAGGTTCTACGTTCCACTGTATGTATTATTTTTTTTTCTTTTTTTTATGTATGTACATCGATTACTCCATCAATTGTAGACCGATTTTCAAAATTCTTTTTTTATTCGAAAGGGTATACTCCTGAGGTGGTCCTATTGTCACCAAGTCATGATCTAATGATAGGATCCTAGGGAAATCGAGGGCAACCCCCAAATTTTACAGGCACGTACTATGTGTTTCATATATTTTCTAAGGTTATTCAAGTATTTGCGTCTGGTAGTCATTATCATGGAAGGTACAACTCCTTAGCGATTAGGAGTTGGAGGATAATTCTGAAAATGTTAAATCATTATTCGAAAGGGCATACTTCTGAGGTATACTGTCACCAAATCATGATTTGATGATGGGATCTCAGGGAAATCGAGGGCAACCCTCAAATTTTATAGGCACGTATCATGTGTTTCATATATTTTCTAAGGCTATTCAAGTATTTGCGTCCGGTAGTCATCATCTCATGTTGATGAGCTGATGATGGAAGGTAAGCTGATGATAGGATAATTCTGAAAATGTTAAATCAACGTAAAATTGTGAAATAAAAATCTTTTAACAAAAAAGTAAAACCGCCTTCAAAAAAAAACCTTAAAAAAAACGTTAAATAATCCTCTAAAATAATGATAAACAGAAACTAAAGCCTAAAGTTTTATGGCCTAGCACTAAGCAGCAGAAATATGAAGTCGGTGCTTCATTCATAGAATATTCCGCTCGCACCGCACCGACTTCATATATCTGCTGCTTAGTGCTAGGCCATAAAACTTTAGGCTTTAGTTTCTGTTGTCCAAAATAGACGCATTTTATTTTATTTTATTTATTTATCATTATTTTAGAGGATTATTTAACGTTTTTTTTTAAGATACCTATTAACTAGAAAGTTTCTTACATATTGGTTTTTAAATTGACATTTACAGGTTTTTTCTATAAATGTAATTATAAAAATTGTTTAGAATTAATAGATGGGTTAAATCAGGACATCCTCTTGTAGATTTTTAAACAAGTCTGACCTCCTCGTTGGCATCTCCAGGTATCCTAAGAATGTACTGATTTCAAATAAAATAGCTTCCGTTACTTTAAATATAAACTCGCGAATGGGGTAAACAATATACACAGAGGAGATTCATGGCCCGTTGCAAATGGCTGAAAGCAGATGGTATCTGGACTATGCAAGTTTGGCGTGCCAAAATGTTGCTATGCTCTTATGTATAGTTTAGTTTTAAGCTGCGTTAGCCCTCACTAAGATTAAAATCGCACATATAAGAACGGACTGACCCCTATTTTAATAACGTTACAAAATCAATGTCAGTTTATGATGACAAAAATCGGTGTAAATTGCTGACTTGAAGAGTTTTTGTAGAGTCTGACCAGCCAGTCGTGTCACAAAATACCAACTAACAAATTATAACTATCTCTTTCTTATGCTGAAAAGTGTTAAGCGTATAAAAGAGATGGGTGCATATACTTCCCCAACTACGAATGTTTCGTGGTGGTCACACTATAATGTAATTTTGTAGTTTGTGTACTTAGATCGAATTGTCATTGTAAACTAGAAAATTGCATTTGTAATGCTGGTGAAATAGGGGCGAAAGAAATGCATCAACAAGAGTGTTATTACTAAATATTAAATGAATAAATGAACGTCATTTCTCTGAATTATTAATTTATATTACTTAATTATACTCTGAAATCCTAGATAAATATCTAGCCAATGTATGCAATAGGCAATGTGTATGCTAGTAAATATGTAGCATATAGAAACAGTTTTATAGTCAAACTGCAGCCATGCCAACAGCAAATGCTATTGAGGCTACGCGAAAAGATGTTGTGGGTCTTAGAGTGGTTTTGAACGTACCAGAAAATGTTTCCCGCCCATGCCAACATAGGGACAACACATGTACGGCCAAGAGCACTAACACAAGTAAGAATTAAATATAACGTCTATAACTTATCGTATCCTAGTCAACTAGGAAGCTCCGGTCACCCCAGTGACCTAGATCGAACCAGACAGTCCGGAGCCTTCGATCAGTTTGTTTTTGTAAACGGAATGCTGAATAAAACAGTGCGTGGGTGCACAGTTCACTGGTGAATTTACTGAGCATCTGCTAGCAACGTTGGTTCGGTTTTAAATATGGACGAGGTGATAACAACATACCCAATCTTCCGTCATATCAAGTAGTCAACATGAAGTGATGATGACGAGTGAATGAGTGAATTTAATATTAAGAACGCTAAAGTTACGATCTGTGCCAGTCTGACAGCTTAACTAAATAATCAAAGACAGTGCGCTATCAGGAGCAAGGTTCAAATATGGAACCACTGAGCCAATTATCTTCAGCCAGATGGCAAAAGACCTACCTATACGATGTCCAACATCATTTAAAGGAAGTTCCAGGAACTCGAACTAGAATCCATACACCCAGTAATTTAGCTATTAAAAAAAATATTCCGACGAATTGAGAACCTTCTTTTTTTTAAAGTCTGTTAAAAATACAAAGCTGAAGGACCGATTTCAGTTTTTTCCATCCCAGGTATTCCATGCCCAGGCTTTTTAAGTTACAGTCCTTTGTGATCAAGACCCTACTAATATAAACGTCCCATTATTAACCAAATTAATTTCAATAATTGACTTACCTAATTGCTTGTATCAGCGTTGAGATACAGCGAGGAAATGCTGCCAGCATCTTTGGGACCGTGCTGCGGGAGAGCTCTTCTTTAAATTTATTGTTTATGGGTATTACACAACGGACAAGCATTCGTACCTATTCATCATACAAATATCTGCTCCGACAGAGGATCTAACTCGGGACCTCAAGCTTCATAACCAAGTTCTGTGATAGGCTATCCGATCGTCAAACATACTTCCACAACCAATGGTCGTAGGTCTTCTGCACTGTCCCTGTCGTCGGTCCATCTAGTAGGGAACCAACCTACACCGCGTCTCTCGGAGTCTTAATAATGTTATAGAAGTAGTATAGAAGCTAAAACTTTTAACTGTAAATATTTCTCCAAAAATTCTCTCACAGTGTTGCGCAAGGCGCATATGCGCATCGGCATTTAATTCAATACATAGTGCGGGAACACATTGTCAGGAACATATCGATACCCTGTTAATTGGTCAATAAACGCCACTATATCCATAAAACGTAACGAAACCGGCATTTTGAAAGAACTAACGATCATTATTACCACATTATTTATTTTGATTGATGTTTTCGGAGCTAATTCGTCCTAATTCAATAATGCTTATCAAATATCATTAACCCAAAAAAGGTAAGGATTCCGATTTGTGTTGTTGTAATAGATGTTTTGTTACGTTAAATGTAGAGTTTACGTTCGGTTAAAGTTTCTTCTGATGTGATGCTGCATGCGCAAAAAAGTTCAACTTAAAAGGTTGAATAGTGATGTAAGCTCTGTCGACAAATTAAATTAAATTCAAGTCAGGCTATCGTAGCGGAAAAGTAAAGCAAGCTTTTTAAAATTCTTGTAATTGCTCAAATTAATACAAAATAGGTACGTAAGTATGGTATTAGAAATCAAAACCCTATGCTACTTGCGCGAACGATTAAAAATAATTCTATCAAAAAGTTATCGACAAGCCAGATTCATGGAGCGTCACTATCAAGCTATCCCAGAACCTTTCGTTATCTCAAACATATATTTAACGTACTAATTTTATAAATAAACCGCTGTTCTAAGAATTCTTATTATTTTGGTTCAAACTTTCGAGGCATATGCGAAGTTACTTTAGATTGTAGGTATTGTTATTCTTAGAGAAACGCATGTAAAAACAACTTCAGTGGGGTTTTTTTATCTGATTGATCTGTAACTTTCATGCATATTTTAAACTAAGTAATTTGATATTTTAGGTTAAAACTTGTATGGAAGTGGCGGATGCCAAATCGAACCAAATAGAAAAAAAAAAGTTTTGGTACTTACACGTTTAGGTACCAAGATAAGGCCGAAATATTTTAACACCTTAAATCCAATATGGGTTACAAAAGTGATCATCTGTATTGCAATGAATTTTATTAAGACCGACTATTGGGGCAGTGCCAAGCACTAGTTCATTTACTTCATGCTAGCTTTCGTATCGCAGTCGTTGATTGTTACCGCGAATTCAGAAAAAAAAGATCGAAAAGATGAACTGACAACTTCAGTCTTTGGTAATGTTAATAATAATAAATATCATGGGACAATTTGACACCAATTGACCTAGTCCCAAACTAGGCAAAGCCTGTTCTATGGGTACCAGACAACAGATAAACATACTTATATTGATAAATACATACTTATATACATATTAAACACCCAAGACCCGAGAACAAACATTCATATTCATCATACAAACATCTGCCCCGACCGGGATTTGAACCCGGGACCTCAAGCTTCGTAGTCAGGGTCTAGAGACCACTAGGCTATTCGGCCATATTTGTCATTGTTATTTGTCAAGAAGATAGTTTGTACACTGAGAAGGCTACTTTTACCCCGGAAATTTAGTGTTCCCACGGGATAGTGATAAATGAACACGCAAATGAAATCGCAGGTAAAACCTTGTATTTATTTAATTTATTTAGATCTCGCTCTAAAAAAGTTAAGATCGCCTAGTTACAACTCTTTCTCTCTCTTACCATATTGCAATCTACAAAATAAAAGACGACCGGATAGCCTAGTGGTTAGAGACCCTGACTATGAAGCTTGAGGTCCCGGGTTCGATTCCCGGTCGGGGCAGATGTTTGTATGATGAATACGAATGTTTGTTCTCGGGTCTTGGATGTTTAATATGTATATAAGTATGTATTTGTCTATATAAATACGTTTGTCCGTTGTCTAGTACCCATAGTACAGAGTTTGCCTAGTTTGGGACTAGGTCAATTGGTGTCAATTGTCCCATGATATTATTATTATTATTAAAAGATGCGAAAATACTCCATACATAGCACCTTGTGACAGCAAACGGGTAAAAAGACAGCAAAGAGTCGATCCGGGCGAGCACCAATCGTAAACTTTACGACACCAATAATGGCTTTAGTGTCGGTAAGGGAGACTCAAAGGGCTGCAGTAAATCGGGCTGCAGTAAACCTGCCGCTGCAGTAAAAGATAGGGTTACTAGATGCAGTTTATAGGTTAGTTTTACACGAAACTTTGTACTTTCTTTGGACTTGGTGGCTCTATAAGTACCTACAGTTTGTGAGTCTAGAATTAGGATTCGTGTTTTAGAAATACTTCGGCTGTGCTTATTTCTTATAATATGACAAACACGATTTTATTACGAATTCACCCAAAACCGAATTCTTTCCATAGAATATAGGTGCTCACAGGCTGTAGCTAGTTGCTGGTTGGTCTTATTTGGTGTGCGGTCGTTTTCCTATTTATGAACAAAAAACAATTACTTTGCTCACCCGCGACCATAAGTGCGCACAAGTGTGTATTTATGTAATTATGTATTTATGACTCTTACGCGCAAAAAGAGTACGTTAGCATATGATAGAATCCGCGAAACTTTATCGTACAAATGCGAAAGTGAGTTTGTTGATTTCGCTTTCACGTCTAAACTGATGAATCAATTTCGATAAATTTTGGTAGAGTAGATGGGACCTTGGAGGAGGATATGGATTTTATCACGGAAAATTGCATTGTTCCCGCTGGATAAGAATGACCAATTTCCACACAGGAGGTCTAGCACAACTCACAGTGCGACTTCTATCTCGCGAGAGAACAACTGCCCGTCCTTTTCTGTCACTCAGAATGCAACGGGACGGGTAATATAATCTCGCGCGACCAACAAAGTCGCGGCCAGCCGTGCTAGATTTACGACGAAGAGTCGCGGGCAACAGCTAATAAAAAAAGCGATGCTACAACTTGTGTTTTTCTATGGAGTCACCTGACCTAATTTTAGTTCATTGGATTACTAAACGAAATCAACGCATTACTTGAATCATTTTCTAACGTCAATATCTAATTTCTAATTATATCTTGACATTAATTCCAGTAAATGGCAATTTGATTGCTTCGTCTAATATAGGGCTGGTACCCAACATGTCTTTTAACAACCTCTGAGGCTCGTTATGCGCAAGAGCTCATTTTTTTATAGCCACGGCCCGTGTATCAATGTGCCTTAATTAATTGTACTTTGCCGTAATTAACTGTAATTAACCGTGCTTTAATTAACTGAAGCTATAAAAGCAAATAATTCACGCGTCGGATTGCTGTGACAAATTATTTTCAAATGCAATAAAATGTAATGTAAAGAAAGCAGGTTACTATGGTAAGTACAATTAAACCACCTAACGAAATTTAGAGATTAATCTATAAATAAATAAATAATTCTCGAATGCATCATGATTCCGAAATATTTTTGAGTCATATAGCAGTATAAGCTTTTTTTTTATTTCTTGTCATAAGAAAATTTGCGTACACCGATTTTGTTGATAATGCTTCCTCCAATCAACTTTTTCAATTAATTTTCTTTTTCTAAATTCATTTATTTTCATGAAGTAAGTACATCATAACAATTTTAGTGGCTGGTACGTCCTTTTAAGCTTATAATCTTGAAAAGCCTGTGTCAGGAGGCACCGCTCCATTATGAATACATTTGTCTGTACCTATATTATCATTTGTAAGACACACACGGGTTTTTATTGTGAAAATATAGGTAAATAAAAAAATAAAAAAAACTAACTCAATCTGTGATTTTTTCACAAATGTACACAGCCTATTTATTATGCATTTAAAATCAACGACGATCGTAGTCATAATAAAATTGTATTTATTAAATGAACTTGAACATTTTATAAAAGTGTTATTGAATTAAGTCACACTGCCTCCGTCAATACGACACTCGTAATAAATAAAATAGTGATAAAACAACCTCATAACGTGACCGTGGGAGAAGCGCAGGCGCATTTAAAAGCACATCAAGCTTAACAAACTAGCAAAAGCATCACTATTCCTACACTCGTTAGATTGATAGTGATTTGACGGTGTTTGTTCAAGATAGATTGGTTATAGGCAGCTGGCAGATGAAATGTGAAATGTTATAAGTATGGCGTAATAATAATTATGTTATAAGTTGTTGAGCAAATTAGGTAGTAGCGAGTAGCTACGGATTATCGTAGCTAATGCGACATCCGCTACGGTTTTATTAGTAAACAGTTTACGATTTTTCTACGCTAAGTGATTACTATTGTATATTTGTGCACCTTGTTACGTAGGTAAGGTTCGTTAATAATACTTAGTACGAGTAAATCATGTGAGATCTGAGATGATGATTGTAGCATTTCTTTAAATACCTGATGTAATATATAATGAAATAAGTTACAAACATTTACCAAAAAATCATGTTAATGGATTATAATTTTCTGTCGCGTCATGAGCCCATCTCAAAAACAAAGATCCTGTGAACACGGGTTCACGTGTCAAATGACAATAGTTATTTGTTATACAAGGGTGCAAAGTTGTATTTTACCCGCGAGTGTGGTATTGAAACACAAGCAAGCGAAAGGATTCTATAGTTGAACCACGAGCGAAGCGAGTGGTTCTAAAATAGAATCCTGAGCGTAGCGAGTGTTTCAACACACGAGAAGTAAAATACATTTGCACCCGTGTGTAACACAAAACTTTTCACCTCACTGTAGCGAGGAAAGCGCAACATGCAAAAAAACAGCTCCTAAAAATAAATCTTCATCACTGGAATGACTTTTTTTTTACGATATTATAACAGAAAACTCTGGAGGTTGTGTATTTTTACGTGACTCGGAGTCGGTGATAATTTTTTTTGACAATGTTGACATTTATGACGATGCGTATTGAAATTGCATCGACTCAACTTGTGCGTTCAGAATTATATTCAACATCATTATAAAAAACAAATGTTCGTCATAGAATTTTAAGGACCATTAAATAAAGCTAAATTTGGTATTTTTTATTAAATTCTCAAACCATTTATCATTTATTTAATGATAATTAATATCGAACGAACCATCATTATAAGCGTTTTACGTTTTGTTATCTGTCAAAAGCTACTTGAACACGCTCCACTCCAAGGTCAAATTACTTTCCCCACTAGTGGATAAAATGCGATTTTTACCCGCTTGTATTAAAGGATAAAAGACGGCTTTCCGAGGTAGTGAGGGGGAAAATAGTTTCATACCAACTGAAGGACTCACGGCTATCAATCATTGCAAGGAGATTTTATGATGATTGGATGCTGTGGAGTAACTTCGTGTAGAATTTCTTTTGCAGGCTAGTGAAATATTAGGCCATGGCTTTTTTTATTATGTGTAACAAATTTTAATTAAATTATTCGATTTTTTATTATTACTCATTCGTGAGTTCGTTCGTAATAGTGAGCTCCTTGCTATAAAGTATTATATATATTAGTATTAGTAAATTGTTTCCATTATTTTGTTCACACCTCCCCGTCCCACAGACTTAAATTACTTAAACTTGATTCAATCATTCATCAAACCACGTTAATGATTAAATGTAATTCATCAGATTAAAGGCTTTTTCTACTCCTATATTATAATCTGTCAACTGTCAATTAAATGGTAAAAAAGTACACAATAATAACTAATGTTATATGTCTGTTTCAAGTTTTATGCTCTGTGGTAAAAAAAACAGTATCATAATAACCCATACAAATTTCATGAAGTTACACTTATTGAGTAAAATAATAGCATTTGAAAAAAGAATACTAAGTTCGATTCTGATATCGAGTTTTTTTAAACATGCATGTGCATCGTGATTTGTTGCTTAAACATGAATAAGAACAGCTGTTAGCCAATCATAATTAAGGAGTATGTTTTTAAGCAAAATTCCGTAACTGAGAACACGCTAATATCCTAGCTCTGCTGTGGTCTGTGGTACGGATGCAAATTAAAAAAAAAAGAGTCAGCTCGCGAGTTTTACGGATAATGCAAAACGTAGTAAATAAATTCTCTTTGATGCAAAAATTGCACTTAATTAGTTATCGGATTGGTTTCGGTTCAGTAAAAGAAATTCTAAATGAGCGATGAAAATGAGATAGGTACTGTGTAAGACCGAAGAAATTAAAATAATGGCGCAAACAGTGACGGAAAATGTGTTGCGAGAAAAGTCCAAAAACTTTATAACAAAAACAGATAAGTAAACAACTTCGTGAAATGGTGAATTGAAAAAAGTGTTACATCTTTTTCATTATTTAACGTTATTTTTCTCATTGTCAATGAATTAAACGATGTGTTGCTCTGTAAAGTTTTATTTGAATGAGTTATATTCAATGAGAAAACTTAAGGAAAACTTACCTGATGTAATAAACAAAGAAACGATATTTACCGCTTTTTACTCACATTGTCAATTCCTAAATAGATCTTTTTGCAATAATCTAAACAAATTAAATTAAGTAAATAAGGTTTAGTCATCGCCACGCCATTATCAGCATCTCTATTTACAATCTTTTTATAACCTCTAAAACTATTCCGCCTTAGCGGCACTCTGCTTTACCGACCGGGTCGCGGGTTTACTTTGGAACTTTAAATTTGAAAATGAAGAAATGTTTTACCTAACTATTTCTTTACAAATATTTCTTATTACTTTAATGAAGTCGTAGAAAAAGTAATGTATGCAACGGTACATAACTGGTCATGTTACAGTTGCATAAAATACTAATGATCCTCTTTCTTTTCTGTATCCAAAATAATAAGTACCTACTACTATTATTTATATCATCTATTAAGTACCTATACTTGGCTTCTACTGGTTTTGTTACTTCGGTTCGTCCATCGGTCTGTCTATAGGTCTTAAAATAGCATAGGTCGCTACAGGTAAAAAGCGGAGGCTGCGTAGGTCCCGGAAGGCAGCCGGTGTCCGGTTACCGACCGTTACTGGCCGACCGCCGTGTCCGGCGCGTTGCACATCCAGGCCGAACGGTGCTTCCTTGATCATAAATCATTCATACCCATACCATACGTTACCCATTTTTATCAGTTTTTAGTCCCCTCCTCCCCCCCTCGGTTACCATCCCTAGTATATACCAAGACCCCCTACCCCTCTAGTTTTCACGTAGTAAGTACTTAACTCTTAACTTTCCGCACAATACGTAGCCACAAAAGGTACCGATTTTTTAAGCAACTGTATTAAAAATAATTATTTTGCGTCACTGTTACCACCTGTGAGTTTAAATAGCGTTAAACACGGCGCCGCATTTGAATATAGATCTAAAAAGCGCAAAATTTCGCTAGAAAATATTGACTACCTACGTGACATACCCCCCCCCCCGTGACCAAGCGTGGTATTTTGAAGACCTCCCTTCCCCCCCTAAACGGGTCACGTAGTGTGGGTAGGTACGTTCCCCTTTAGGCATGTATAATTATATATTTATCAGGAAAGAAAGGTAAAGACCAAGAGGTACGCAAGTCAAAAAAAGTTGACCACCAAATAAGATGTGGTGACCTTGTCGCCATCTGTCGTCCGGTAGGAGAACCTGTAACGACTCCCAGCGCCATCTAGTCATCGCAATAATAACTTAAGTGCTGTTCCAAATCACACTGAAGAAGTTTCTCAAGACGGCTGTATAAATATAACTTCCAACTCTCATCCTCGGAGTTCGGTCCCCGGGTATGACATCCGTCTGGTCTGGAGAGAGATCTCTCCCCACAAAGATAAGGTAAACAGTGGTCAACATTGTATTGTATCGTAACACCTCTTGGTACCTTTAACAAAACTAGCGTAAAGAATTGACTCAGGGCACGAGCTAGAAGCAGACTTCGAGCAACCATACTTAAAACACAAAAAAATCATATGCTTATGCCCTCGATAAAAGCTAGTATATAGGTACGTATACAACAACCACCACACTGCATCGGCAAGAGTCTGGCTCTTAAACATTACACAAATCAATATAAACACCTTAATCAAATTTCTTAAAGAGTAAGAGCCAAACCTGATATACCTACTACTTTTCAATAAAATGGAACCTATGCGTCGTGAATAGTTGTGATGGGTATAAAATTATGTTTGTTTTATTGATCATGCGTGAAACTGGTGTTTAAATACGCACAGACGCTTTACACTTTACTTTTACAGATGCATTTAAAGTATTGGGGATATCTGATGCATTTACCTACCTATTGGTTGATGAGATGATTCGTCTTTCCCTAATCAAAAAGATTTGAGTTTGAATTTACTCGAATTTAAAAAAAACACGTTCGTTAAACCATTAGGTACCTACTTGGTTTCAACGTCATAATCATTAAAAGGTTTTTAGGCATTATAATCCAGCTTCACCCTAGCCTAGCATGATCCCTGTAAAACTTACAATGGAAATAAATTCGCAAATAATAATATATTATCGGTATTATTTACAACTCATCTTAAATCATCTTAGAGCGACGCTAATAATTTACAAACACTGCATTTTTACCTAAGCGTCGTTTCATAGTGCACTTAATCTAACATCGAATCACGACTAAAGTTTTTACAACCCGTCTAGACCGGTGTAAAGAAACTATCCACTAAATCTCTCCCGAATAATCCATAAAATTTATATCGTGCGTGCCTACACGGAAACCATAAAAAAATATATTATTCTAACCCTTGAAGCTCGGCGCCTACGGAGTCCATAAAGCCAGTGTCAATATTGTGCATCAAATGCGGCCGAGTGGGCCATTTTAATAAAAAACTTGTGAAAATAAACAAATCAGTCACGCTCGCTGTTAACAGATGCAGCCACATGGTGGGTACAGTTGGACGCGGTATCTATATACATAAAAAGACACGTTCTGACTGACTGACTTACTGACTGACTGATCAACGCACAGACCAAACTCCTGGACCTAGAAAGCTGAAATTTGGCAAACTTAGAGGTTCCCTTTATAATATACGCCCGGGATAAGGCGGGATTTTTCGAAATTCCGACGGGATAGAGAGTCCTGCCACGGAAGCGAACCCGCGGCCGAAAGCTAGTTATTAAGTAATATTGAAAACCTGTGGATTTGATCTTTATACAATTAATACAAGAACTCTTTATAAACACAGCATAACAAACAACAAAAAAAAGTAAGTACCAAAAAAATACCTCAGCAAAAAACGTAAAATAATCCCCAAAAGCCATGAGTTTTATGGGCTAGCAGAAATATGAAGTCGGTGCGGTGCTAGCGGAATATTCTTGGCATGAAGCACCGACTTCATATTTCTGTTAGGCCATAAAACTCGTAGCTTTTTGGGGATTATTTTATGTTTTTTTTTGAGGTTTTTTTTGAAGGCGGTTTTACTTTTTGTTAAAAGATTTTTTATTTCACAAGTTTTAGTTACGTTAATATTTAAAATATTATCCTCCAACTCCTAACCATTAAGGAGTTGTACCTTCCATCATCACCTCATCAACACGAAATGATGACTACCAGACGTAAGTACTTGAATAGCTTTCGAAAATATATGAAACACATGATACGTCCCTATAAAATTTGAGGGTTGCTCTCGATTTCTCTGGGATCCCATCATCAGATCCTGACTTGGTGACAATGGGACCAACTAGAAAGTATACCCTTTCAAACAAAAATAGTAGATTGTTCAACGAGGGAGGAAAAGGACCAATTTCTATTCAATTTAGATATTTTGGCACCCGAGCATCGCGAGGGTGCCAATAATTAGAGTTTGAAATTGGCGTTTTCCCAGAGTTAAACACCCTGCTTTTCATCTCGACTAGAAGGAAAGTAAAAAAATCGAAAATCTTCAAGAAAAATATTTATATAAAAAAAATATAGATTTTCTCCTCCGCGACCACAGAGAACAAAAGACAAACAATGCTTTCGCGCCAATTTCACGCTTTTTTTTAAGCGTTTTTTTTTTCAAAATTAATCGCTGGTCAGAATAGTTATTGTTAGTCTTTATTTAATAGATTTTATTAAAGAACTAGCTCTTGCCCGCTGCTTCGCTCGCGTGAACCATAAGCATTTCAAAGAAGCAAGCAATCAAGCAAGCAAGCAAGCAAACGTGCAAGCGAACCTGCAAGCTTGCAAGCAATATTGCAAGCAAGCATGCAAGCTGGCACGCAAGCAAGTATACTAAGCAAGGTATAATGCACGCAAGCAGGCATGCAAGCAGACATGCAAGCAGACATGCAAGCAGGCATGCAAGCAGGCCATCAAGTAGGCATGCAAACAGGCATGCAAGCAGGCATCAGGCAAGATGCAAGCAAGCATGCAAGCAAGCACGCAAGCAATCATTCAAGCAATTATTAAAGCTTGTAAGAAAACATGCAAGCAAGCATCCAGGAAGCAATCAAGCAAGCATTCAAGCAGGCATGTAAGCAGGCACGCAAGCAAGCATGCAAGCAAACATGCAAGCGAGCATGCAAGCATTGCAATCATTATGGGTTATGTTATAAGATTTCTAACGTGTTTTCCCGTGGGAATGAGATATTTTCCCGTAGCTAAAAGTAGCCTATGTCACGTCAACCTTTCAACTATCTCCATATATGTATAAAAAATATAAAAACTTTAATCCATCGCAAAACCACAAATAAAGGCGATGTTGTAACGTGTTTCCCGTGGGAATGAGATATTATCCCGTGATAAAAAGTAGCCTATGTCATTCTCCGTTTTGCGTTTTAGCACTGATCGCGGACGGACGTACCTATTAGCAATATAGGGCTTCATTTTAATTAAATGTTAATTTGAGACAATGTAGCTTTCTATTAGTGGAAGAATTTTTAAAATCAGCGCAGAAGTTGGGTTCACTTAATTCTATCCCGCGGGTTTTTTCATTTTAAGTAATTTTAACTCTTCAGATCGATAAAAAAACTTTCACTTGTAAAAAGCTACAGTTCTTAACTGACATTGGCACCTACTTTTTCCTCGGGAAAATGCAAAATTCCCGGGGGATAGAAATAAGCGAATTCTACATTTAGCCCGATCAAAGATCTTTCACTAACAGAAAGCTACACTGTTTCTGATTGATATTAATATATAATGCCGGATATTAATAACTATTTTAACCTAGCTATTTAAAAAAAACTTAAATATGAATCAGTGACAGTGTAGCTTTCTATTAGTGATTTTAATTTAAATCGGCCCCGAAGTTGAGTTCGCTTATTTCTATCCCGCGGGAATTTTGCATTTTAACTGTTTAGATCGATTAAAAAATTCTAAAATGTAAATCCCATTTATTCCCTATCCAGTGGGAATTTCGAAAAAGTCCTTCTTAGTGCATGATCCTCAAGAAATAATAATTGTAAACTTGCAAGTCTCTATATCTGCTAGTCAGTTACTATGAAAATATGGCTGTTTATCCGTTATCCCGTGGGAATTTTGAAAAATCCTGAAACCCGTTATTAGCTGTACCTACTTGCATGCCAAATTTGTAATCTCTAATAATTATAGCTGCGGGGATAGAGCCACTTTGATTCGAAAATTTAAATCCCATTTATTCCCTATCCCGTGGGAATTTCGAAAAATCCCTTCTTAGTGCTCCTCTAGGATACTCAAGGTATATGTTTGCCAAATTCCAAGTCTCTAGGTCCAGTGGTTTAGGCTGTGCGTTGTCTGTCAGTCTGTCAGTCAGTCAGTCACGGTCTTCTTTTATAGGTATAGACTACTTTACTTTATAAATTCAATCAAGCAGTTAGACAATACCTATTCATTTATAACAGTATATAATTTAGTACACATTTTTAGTAAAACAAGTAAGTTACAATGTTAAAATTTAAACAAATAGTTTGACTCTATGGGCTGCATTCACAATACCATTGCCATTTAACGAGTGTTTTTTTTTTAATTAATCCAAACTGATTTTTTCGTATTTTTTTTTTTCATTTATGTATTTCAGAAAAAAACTACTTTAATGTTGTAAGTATTAGTAATTATTGGGTACCTAAGCATGTTTTTTTATAATAACCAACAATAATGAAAAACAATAAAAACATAAGAATTTTTCATCTCTCATACTCGGAAAGTGAGGCATATCTGACGTACGGGAGGAAAGTTATGCATGGCTCCCCTAGGGCGTAAAAAAATTTAAAAAAAAGCGCTGGATGAATGGGCATGACCTATGACCTATTCAGCCTATACAGCTTATGGAACAATTCTTATGTTTTTATTATTTTTATTTATTGTTGGCTATTATAAAAAAAAAACATCCTTAGGTACTTAATAATTATTAATACAACAGTAACATAGTTTTTTTTTTCTGAGTAAATACACTTAAATAAAAAAAAATACGAAAAAAGTGATTTGCATTAATTAAAAAGAACACTCGTTAAATGGCAAAGGTATTGTAAATGCATCCTATAGAGAGTCAAACTATTTGTTTCAATTTTACCATTGTAACTTGTTTTACAAAAAATGTGTACTAATATAAATTAATAGGTATTGTCTAACTGCTTGATTGAATTTACAAAGTTAAGTAGTTAATAAAACCTATTAAATAAAGACTCTAACAATAATTATTCTGACCAGCGATCAATTTAGAAAAAAAACGCATTAAAAAAAATAATGAAATTGGCGCGAAAGCATTGTTTGTCTTTTGTTCTCTGTGGTCGCGGAGGAGCAAATCAATATTTTTTTGTATAAATATTTTTTCTTAAAGATTTATGTTTTTTTACTTTCCTTATAGTCGAGATGAAAAGCAGATGAAACTCTGGGAAAACGCCAATTTCAAACTCTAATTATCTAACGCCAATTTCAAACTCTAAATATCTCGTTAGGAATTGGTCCTTTTCCTCCCTCGTTGAACAATCTACTATTTGAAATCGGTCCAGCCGTCTTCGAGTAATCGGGGAACATACATAAAATACATATATATTCCGACGAATTGAGAACCTCCTCCTTTTTTTGAAGTCGGTTAATAAAAATACTAAGTAATGTAAGTAGTAAATGTAAATTATGTGTCTTTACTTATTGTAAGCCACCGGCAATATTTTTGTGTAAGTGCAGAATTGCTTATTTGTAACGCCTCTCCACGGCGAAATTTGTCATACAGATTTTACTTGGCCAAGATATGTGTCGTTTATAATTATAAACTGACGACAGCGAGAGTTATAAGTTGTGATTTGTAAGTTAATAAATAAATATAGAGTAGGTATAATAAATTATTGAAGTACTTAGTAAGTACCAAATGATATGTAAAGAAACAAAGGGCTACATAAAAAAGGAAAGGATGATTCGAAATCAGAAATTAAGAATTTTTTTTTTAAAGTAATCAAGAAATTTAGAAATGAAGTTGAAAATTAACAAAGACGTATTTTTAAAAAGTCGGTATGAAATCGGCATCGACTGTACAACACTTATTATAACACACTGTTAACATATTAACCAGATTAATACCGAATAATCGGTCTAGTCTAGCACATTTGGTAGACAGACTGCAGGCGTAAACACAGGAGGTGACGTAATCGATTGTTGCTCGAAATAATACTTAGATCATACCATCATAATAGGAATTATGGAATGTGAGCCATGTCTTTAGCGGCTTACTAACTAACACAAGTACTCAATCGTGTAGCGTTGTCTAGTGACACTAAGTCGTAAGCACGCATAGGTAGTAGTTGTTTTAGTTGTAAATGTTGCTGTCACTTCGAAACACCTTGCCGTACCTCCAATGTCACTAAATGAAATGCACCTCTCCTCTACTAACCCTGATTTACAGTAATAAGAAAAATAGTGTAAGTTGCATTACTTCTAACTCTACCCCCGACCTGTGCCGACCTGGGTTTGACACTGGCTCGGGGTGAATTAATAGAATGGGTTAAAGTGTCAGGATCACTTTTAAAATGTCAGGATTTTCATTGAAACTTTCAATTTTCGCTACAACGTAAACGTTTATTATTTTCCTTTGCTACGTCAGGGATCTCAAACTGCACACAGGAGAAATTGAAATAAGTACGGCCAACATTATAAATATCCAACCATCGCGTATAATTAATTCCAAACAGTATTCAAAGATGTCTTATATCTTGAACGAGAAATGGAATAGGTCGCCAGTGAAAGTACGACCTATGAGTGCTCCTCACCATTAATCTTCTAAGGGATGTCTAATAACTCCCATAGATACAGAACACATGTACATGTACCGAGTTAACAGATTGAGGGATTGTGTAGATCTGGCTTTATAGAAAGTGTTCAGCTTTATTGATGGTTATAGAATGGTTATTTTAAAGCTCTCATACATACTTCGCCGTGGTATTGAATAGAATTGGGAGCCAAATTTTAGCGAGTGACATTTTAATGCAAGTCAAAAAAAAATTGTGACAGCATTACGAGCGGAAGTAATGTATTTTTTTACTGAAGTAATTTATTCTACCATTAAAAACATCTACCCAATTTATAGGAGTCAGATCCAGTTCCTTGTGACCAAAATATTCGAATTATTTAGGGAAAGTAGTTTGGAGCAGTACTCCGATAAGTTTACTGCGTTTTAACAGCCCCCAGTCTAGTTTCGATAACGGCGCCAGTGAAGTGATCATTCCCTTATTATTTATGCGCATGAGCACGTACCCTAGTAGGTACACGTCTTTGCACGTACCTAAAAAAACATCATCATCATCAACACTTATCGATAAAAATGACGAAAGCTATTCTTTATCCCAAAAAAAATTGGTTATGGATTAGATTTCCTTCTTTTATATGGATTTCCAAATGTTATAGGACAGGAAGAGACGTGTGTTCAGCCATAATAGAGCGTCTGACCACTTAAGCACCTACGTATTTTACGTTAACATTAAATCAACCCTCCATCAAGAATACGGCGACATGGTACATCTCTTACAATCTTCATATCGCTCCTAAAATAACCTAACTATCTTCCGCGTCGATATGCAACAGGAAGGAAGAGCAATGCACTGTACGCTAGAATTTTTAATAGATACTGCGCGTACACGGAATTTGTTAGTTTAACTTGTTATCACAACTAAATCACGTCTGGAAGTAACTTCAAAGCTTGCAGATTTCCTCTGGGAATATTAATGTGGAGCAGAAAATATTTAGGTACACCTAATTTTGAGACGAGCACACCACGCGCCACCCAGGTTCAGCATTGTAGTTTGTTAGGTCCAATGTTGTAACCAATGAAGCTTTTCTTATTTCTTTTTAGGGTTCCGTACCTCAAAAGGAAAAAAACGGAACCCTTATAGGATCACTTCGTTGTCCGTCTGTCTGTCTGTCGGTCTGTCAAGACCCTTTTTCTTTGGAACGCGTGGAGGTAACATACTGAAATTAATATAAATACTCAAGCTTGCGGTCCCTTGAAGCTGTGAAAAAATCAACCTTCTAAATCAACGCAATCATCTTTTACAGTCATTAAAAGGGCAATTTCCATACAAATTGCCGAAATCCAAAAACCTAAAGGATACTTACAGTTGTCCTAGAAACTTGGAATTTGGTATGAAGGTAGGTCTTATAGCACAACCACTCAAAAAAGTCTCAAAATCTTAAATTTTTATATCTGTCTGTAGATTTAACAGACCAATATAAGTTGACCCCACACTGCGTACATTTTGCTTAGGAGCAGGGCTCTGCTAACACTGGTTTTCTTAAAACACTGGGGAAAGGCGTTAAAATCTTTCTACGGAACCCTCGTGCGAGAGTCCGACTCGCACTTGGCCGATTTTTTTTTGTTAAATCTTGATGATAATCCTAATGATTTTATAAAATGGATTGATTATGCTGTAGTAGAACGCGCCGTCTTGAGAAGACCTGTCTGCCAACATTTCCTGGAATCGGCTGGAGGATTCAAATCCCAACTTTAGAGCAAAGGGCAAACAATTTTCCGAGCAAACTCACAAATTTTGAGCAACCTCAATATGTCCAGATGTCAGTTACATTACGCTCTGGCTCTGGAGACTGTATTTCCCTTTCTAATTATAAACAATTGCATGCAACACTAACTGTGCTAATTCCAGTATGGATGGAACAGGGCACACACTGCCGCCGTGTTTCCAGAAACAATTACGTCTTTTTAGAACGTTTACGAAAGGAATTTAGGTGAGCGCCCTTTTTATTAGTTTGCGTAATATGAACCTGTTATGGCTGTCTGTCGGAACAGATGGATGTTAATCTAAAATTTGAGCACCTTTATGTTCAATAAAAGATGGGAACCAGATCAGGGCATCTTGTGTAATACTAAAATTGCACTTTTGTTTATATAATTAGAACTGAATTAATGATTCCCAGTACGGCTTCTATAAACTGTGTCATTTTTTGTCCACCGGCGGAAATACAAACACGGCTGGAACAATGGGTGGCTTGTTTTGGTTGATAATTTGTCACAAAGTTCATAATGGCCAGCCGTTGTCTGCCCTGTCCGAGTCGGTCTGCCGGTCTGTCGATCTACCTCTCAGGATGTGACTCAAGCGACGTGAGCGTGGCAACAGTAATTTGCAAGCTTACGATATTTTTTGTTTTTTACTTAGCGTTTGATAAACAACACTGCCTCACAAAAACTGTCACCAAGGGTACCAGGAGTCCATAACCGAAAGGAGCTTATCACACGGTGACAATAGCTCCAGTAGGCGTGGCTTGTCATTGTCACTCTACTACGGGCCGCGGATTATGGGAATGGGAATTGGTAATTTTTGAATGAACCTTGGCCGTGAATGTGTTGTTCGAAAATATAAAATACCTTAGTACTAAATATCTAAGGTTAAGTAAGTGCCTACTATAGTGAATAATACTAGCGCATTAACGCATGTGGTTTTAATACAGTTACCTAACATAAATTACGTCGCGGTCAGCTCCGTTCGTTGAGAAACCACAGCACGGGTTCCGAAGAAACGGGAGCGTTTTTGTTCCTTTATTAAATGCCATTTTGTTTTTTATCGTCGGTTTCACTGCAGCTAGTAGTACCTATTAGTGGAGCGATCTATTTGTGATTACTCTTCTAATACGACGCGTAAATATTATGACAAGTTGACACAATGAGGATAGGTAGGATTAGGATTAAGTACATTGCACCTTTTTTACCCACTTATTTTGTCCTTCATCAAAAATTGCCGCTGTGCCGCTGGTCACTGGGCTTTGCGTGTGTTACGAAAGCAAGCGCACACTGTAAATGATTTCACACAGACACAGGATCACGAGTTTGTGAAATTTTCCTCATTGTGCGGCCATGTTCTTTGTGAGATGACGGTGTGTGGGGACGCATAGGATTGGTGTACGCACGAAATTGCATTGCGCATGTGTGCGCGGTGCGGGCGTGCGGTGCTCCAACGCCCGGCAAGTACCAGGCGATCAAAACCGTGAAAGAGTCGTATTTAACTTGGATGGGAACGTGCGAGGGTGATAGAAGATTGAATTATATGTGAGAGAAAGTGAGGAAGAATTACCTTGCTGCAGCCGGGAAAAGTGAAAAGTTTTTCTGGAAAGTAAAACTTAACAGCGCTATAACTTAGTTGTAACCATGCTGTAATTATTTATTGTTTTTAGTAGAACGATGGTAGAACGCTGATCTCTAGTATAGCAAGTACAAGTAGGAATTATAGATATCCGATGTCACTAGAAAGAAATAAGACGAACTATAGGACGCCTAAATGATTATTCAAAGCTAAGAATGTTCATCGAAAGTTAATGTGAAAGCTTGGATAGAGGACTCAATACTGTTTTGACTTTGTAGGTAGAGTTCGTAAACAGGAATTGCTTGATAATAATAAAAGTATTAAATTAAAAATAAGAACCTCTTCACAAGTTCAGGTATGGTTAACCACGCAAAATTATTGTCAACAACACCTTAAATCTACTGAAGCAATGCTGGCAACGAGAATGAAAAATCTGTCAAAAAGGCCAATGATTGAACTTGAGGCACTGATAGAATTTAAGTATTTTTTTAATTTTCTGTTATCATACAACACAATTACTTTATCATAACATACTTAATACCTATTAGTTAAACTTGTATTTCCTGTTAGGGGTTTTGGGGGGGGCGAAAAATCGATCTACCTATCTAGACATCTCTGGAAAAACGCGTTTTTCTAAGTGAAGCTAGGTTTTTTGTTAAAAACCCCAACTCAGTGTAGTCGGATACAAAATAAAATTGAAATGAAAATGAAATGAAACAAATTAATAATGCGTGTAAAGGTAGGTACAGTCAGCAGCAATAGTTGCTAAGAAAGAATATGTATACTATATAACGGCACGGCTCTATTGTTGTTATAGACATAAGAGCTTGTGCAGATCATTGTGAGCGCTTCGGTTGCTTAGCAACTCTTGCTGCTGACTGTACTTAGTTGTTATTATTATCTTTAACAAAACTGACACCTCTAAATTCAGATTCATTAATTACTACGCTACGCTATTACTTCGGTAGTAAGGACTTTAGCACTTAGTAAAAAAATCTGAACATAAAATTAACTTATATAAGATTGACTTAAGTGTTAGACCGGGCGAGCACGAAGCGCGAGCGAAGCGTCTTCGTCTCTGGTTGAACAAAAAATGCTTCATTATGGCTGTCTGACTGTTCTAAGCTCGTGACGAGAGCTACTTGTTTATTACGTTTATGTAATAACCATATGCTTACCGCCGACAATACCTAAACCTAATGCATAAAACTTACGTGTAAAATGTAGTTAAAAACGTATTTAAGAAAACTGTTAAAATCCCAATTAATATATAATAATATATTTATTTATTTATTATCAAAAAAATTTTACAGCATTACAGCAAAGCCAATGCGCTATAAAATTTAAAAATTAACAACTCACAATGCAAAAAAAGTACATATAAAAATTAAAACAAAACATTACAACTACCTTACCAAAATCTGTTGACCTTTAATTAAATACGATATCGCTCTTTACATCTACCCTACCTGCTCTATCACTGGTGCAGAAGCAAAACAAAGCACAGGGTCCCGAAATAGCCTTATCCCATTCACACTCCAGTGTGTGAGGCAGACAAAACAACATGTTCAGTTGAGAGATATTCACTAGTTCATCTTCTCCTAGTCGCATCTCGTTTTGGGCACGTGACTGGTTCGATTCAGTTCACTCTCCTTTTTTTTAACCATGCATTGTCATTGGACTAAAATCACGCTGACATCTGTTTAACGTCGTTTTGTTAAGTTGTTTTACTACTCGAGTTAAAAAACATTCAGTAGAGTTGTGAAACTTGAAGAAAACTCAAATCACAAGTATTTTGTCACATCTTCTAAGTGAACGGAGGCCTTGACATTGGTAAAATGCTACATTGACCTTAGTGAGTATCTTGCATACTTACTGGGGACTTAGTACCATGAAAACAAAAGGAGAGCGCTTTGTGAAGAGGACACAAAACGGGCACAGACCACAGACGGCCTTGTAAGTAACCATGGCAACGGACCAAGCAGCTCCCGAGGGACCTTGTAAATACCGTGTAAAATATACTAAGGCAGCAGAAGACACAAGGTTATTCAAGTAAGGACCGTCGGGACTCGCGCTCTACGTGCGATAAAAATAATTGGCCCTCGCCCTTTGCATTTATTTACTTTTTTATTATTTTTGTAAAGTCAGGAGATAAACTACGCGGTAATAATTTTAAGACTTTTAATGTAAGATATCGAAGGTAAAATTTAAAGGGCACTCTTAAGATGTCAGGTAATTGTGATTAAGAGGAGGAATAAGTATGTTCAAGAAAAGCTTTTTCAGCCTATTTTACAATAAGATCATGTCCAAGATTAAGTAGGTACCTAATCTGAGTCTAAAAATGTCTGAGTGTTTTATCAAGATTCATTTTGTTCGGGAAGCTACTGGCACGCTACAACAATAGAATTCCAATCTTTACCTAGGCTAGATCTTTGAAAATCCCATATGCATATGTAGTTGCGCGACTTTGTTACGCTTAATAGAGTTTGATGTACTTTTTCCTTGTCAGGGCATATTGACTGAACTTAGCTTAAACCTATGTATAGTAACAATGGACCCGATTCTACAGCGGCCGCTAAAATTCCTAATTTTATTTAGGCGTCGCTAAGTCCGTTTGCTATTCTAAGAGCGGCTGTCATAATCAAATGACAACGCTAATTTGAATCTGACGTTTCTTATTTTAGGCGGTCTATTCAATTTAGGTTTAGCTGCTTAAATGCTATCTTTACATGTCCTTTTTAAGCGAAAGTCAAGCTAAACTGCCTAATTTTAGCGGCGAATAAAATAGTCCCGTTTAAAACACAAATTGCCTAAAATCAAGTTGTGCTGGATCGATTCCTTAATATATTATCCATTAGAAATGGATGACGAATATATGATAACTGCTCTGGTGGCCGAAGACGAGGGTGAGGGTGAAAAAAAATATTTGAAGAGGTTGCGAGATGAATCTAACCCGTTTGACCGGTCCGAGCAGAAGTTTCGGAAATTGTTTAGGCTGTCGCGGAATATTGGCCAACACGTAGTGGACACTTTTGTGTGCAGGGGATGCGCTACGAGTGGGGACGGTGCCCCCACATTGAAAGGTTTTGAGAGCATTGAACTTTTTTGCCCATGGTAGCTACCACTACCAGACTGCTGTAGGTAGGGAAATTAATATTCTGGCTCAAAGTCAACCAACAATAAGTCGCAATCTGGCAGCTGTTTGTCCTGTAATATTAGAAAGCTTGACCCCACAGTGGATCAAGTTCCCAGTGACTAGACTGGAGAAAGAGAGGGCAGTGCAGGGCCGTGTTTTATAAAACTACAACTCACAATCTACAAACGGAAGTCTCTTTCTAACGAAAGGTGATAGAATGAGGGTTCCGCCCGCGAACTGCAACCTGCAGCCCTACAAAACACGACCCAGGAGTTCCAAGACAATTTCCTCAGGGATAGTCTTTTTATTATTATGAAGCATTGGCTACAAGGCTATCAGCGTAAACACGATGCCAGAAGCCATTCTCTAAATGTTGCCCATTCAAATTTAAGAAAATACGATCCCATACATTTTGACAAGTTTCATTCATCCATTCGTTCACTTATTTTTTCAAGTAGCAACACGCTCAATTTAATTTAGAAATTTTAGGATACGGATAAAACCCGGCTAAATTTAGTCAGCTTGACATTCTGGAATAGCACTTGTTAAATCCGGCGTCTAAATTTTAACTAAAAATTAGAAAAAATAGTTTTAGGCTATTTAGGCGATGTGCACGTAGAATCGCATCCATTATGTTGTAAGTCATCTAGGGTAAAAGCGACTATGATATGACTAGGATTATTGCGTCCGTTTGAGTAATTTTTAACCGAGGAGAAGGAGGAGATTCGCAATTCGTCGGAATATTTTTTAAACGACGTGAAATAACAGCAGCTCATACTACTATGATAGACAGCATAGTCGCTTTTACTGCAGGTGACCTTATATAAAACTTATTTTAGTATGCATTATTAACGAGTGCAATATGGCCCGGAAGAATGGTCTCGTATACGCATGCGCTGTGCGCTCTGCGGGTGATTTGGCGTATTGTTTCTACGACTACGAATAGGGCTGTCAAGCACAGACAGACGGCAAAAAAAAAACTAGTACATACGAGTATAAGCCTTTCAACGCCAATGACGTATACTAAAGTTGTCATCCACACGCCAATCTAGCATAACGTCAACGCGGACATAAGCCTTAAGCATACGTAAGCCCGACGCCTATTAAGCGTTGGTGACGTCGTAGGCACGTCGGCTCATGACGCTTTTAAGCGTCCTTGGTATTCAAAAGGTTAGGAATAAATCCTAGTTGGAAGTCTAACAGTTCTATGCATCTTGACGCAGTTAAATCACCTTTTAAACTTATTTTTGGCATAAGTAGCCCGTATATCGCTGGGAGTAGTTTTGAGAAAACTTTAAATTGAATCAAATTGATTTGATTTGATTTTTTCCTCAGTTTTAGTATTTATAGCTTTACACTGCTGTTACAGAATAAAAATAAGTAGGTCCCCTATAAGTAAGGTCAAGATAATAAAATACTTACCTAGTTAAGTCGTAATAATTAATAAATAATTAAAAATTGCAAACACAGCTAAGCACGAGTAGGACTCGCGCACCGAGGGTTCCGTATCTATATATTTTTTGGATTTTTTTCTTTGATTTGTGTTGTGCCTCGTGCCAAATTTCGTGACTATCAGTAGGTCAATGGGAAGTACCATGTTGGTTTTTTTTTGAGTTTTGACTGACAGACGGACGGACGGACAGCATTAGTGATCATTATATTATTTTGTTTAAGGGGTTAATATTTTCCTTTAGGAATCCTTAAAACCGGTCTCCAAAAGCCCTCAAAGAAAGCTGCCAAAAACTCTATAAGGCCATCAGTAGTTAACCGATGACTTGACAAAAGTGCATTAACTCAAAATTCGTCACTATTTTTTATGGCAACCCTGCACATGTGTCACACGTGCGGGCCGGCTGCGCGCGCGCATAGACCAAGCCCCATGGACTAGCGGCTTGATGCACTGTGGGAACCAGGAATAATAGATCATTCGCTGCTTTGCGGAGGTCCTTGTCCGTCAACTGGGGGAAATTAGCTTGTCGGGGATCACTCACGAGTGAATTTGCTGTGTCTGTGCAACGGATTAAGTTATGATGCTGAAAAAATTACATGTGATATCGCACAAGAAACGACCGAATAGCCTAGTGGTTAGAGACCCGGCTATGAAGCTTGAGGTCCCGGGTTCGATCCCCGGTCAGGGCAGATGTTTGTATGATTAATACGAATGTTTATTCTTGAGTCTTAGACGTTTAATATGCATATATGTATGTATTTATCTACATAAGTATGTTTATCCGTTCTCTAGTACCTACCCATAGCCTAGTTTAGTGGCTTTTCCTAGTTTGGGACTAGGTCTATAAATTGGTGTCATTACTTTTATTTAATAATGTATGCATGTACGATAAACACACACCACAGGCACCCACAAGGGTGTTATACGTTATATTCTTTAAGGTTATTCACTGCCCACTCCTCTCTTTACTCTTACCCGTGGTCCATTTCTCCAACTTTCCAATTGTCACTTTTAACATGAAACTACCGTGAGACTCAATCATAGTGAAATAAAAACGGATCACTCACGTATATAAGTCGAGTTTAGCGCCACATGTTTCGGACTAAACTTGACTTATATACGTGAGTGATCCGTTTTTATTTCCAATTGTCAGTTTTCAATGACAATTCATTGTCAATTGTTGACTTGAAGAGCTTTTCCTTTAGCGCGTACTTCGAATAATCATTGTAAACTGACAATTGTAAAGTTGGTCAAATAGGGGCCTGAAAACTGCAAGAATTTTGATAACAACCTCATTAAAGCAAGAACACGTGACTTCCTCATACTGTCCGTTGCCAAGTTAGATGGTATCTTGTTCATTGCCCCTCAAAAAACACAGTATCCGTTTGGGGGTAATTACCCCCGGTCCGAAAAGGTATCCATGTAGTGACGCGGGTAGGACCTTGTGCGAGGTCCGTCCGGATCGCTACCACCATCTTACTCGCTAATCCTGCCGCTAAACAGCAGTGTTTCCACTGTTGTGTTCCGGTGTGGAGAGTAAGACAGCTCATCATCATCAGTAAGACATTTCATCTTAGCTCTCTAGGTTGGCAACGCATCTGCAAGCCCCCCGGGGATGTGGGTGTCTATGGGCAGTGGTGATCACTTACCATCAGGTGACCCACTTGCTCGTTTGCCTTCCTTGTCGTATAAAAAAAAAGTACGGCTTCCATGATTGGGCGCTGTTGTAGGAAAGCGGCAACACCAATAATTGCCCGTCTTGTTTGCAGCGCTACATTATGTTAAATATCGACAGCCCAATAACCGTTGCTCGCACAATGCATTGCTTGCTGTCAAAGTGACCGTTGGAGAAACAGTAAAGAAATTAAAAATAAGTAATAATTTGTTAGAGAAAAGGGGTGGAAAACGAAGGAATTGTCTTACCTATTTTTACACTTCACAAACAGACGAGTCAACTCTTTTAGTTATTTACTTAGCACCTACTCGTGTACAGGGTAGGCAACTTAGAGGTATACAACTTTATTCGAATGGCGAACATCATCGACAAAAACTTTTTTTTACATAAATTTGTAGTGACTGATTGATCAGCGCCTGTATAGGCAAGATAACTAACTACAAGCTTTAATGCTGAACGACTCAAGCGAAACTGTATCATTGTACGTAATGTGAAACTTTACCGTCAATCACACCATTAAAGCCGAGTTTAGACCTGCAAGAAAAATCGTGCAAATTGCAACATATATTGCGGCGTTCAATCGCCCACTCCAAACTCATTTGCTTTACGGCCTCGCATTCTATTGCAAGTTGCATGATTTTTCTTGCAGGTCTAAACTCGGCTTTAGAGTTGGGATGATTAAAAAAAAGTTCACTAGTGAGCGGCTTGTAGCAATTACGCTAGTAGTCGCCTTGCTTAGAGCCTCAAAATGAAAATAAATATTAACTTACTGCATATAATAAGTGTACTGTAACATGCTATAACGCAGGCACGCGGATGTGACTGCTAAACATCGTGAATGGTCGTCGTTAACCACGCATGCGCGACGACTGTCGGAAATCCAAAGCGCCTTGGTTTAGGGAAAACGAGATCGCGAGTTCTGAGAAATAATTCAGCTTTCCTGCGTGCATATGTATACTTGTATACAAATCAAGGATTCTGAAAATTTACTGTTTACCATTCTGACTATCGCCATATCGCGGAACAGAATCTTTTTTCATCTAATTGCTGTCCTTCAGTTCAGTTTATTTTCGGATGACCTGAGAATTTTTATTTTATTACTCTACTTTCCTTAGCTATTGCACGCAACTTCGTCCGATTAGAAATCCGGTAATCGCTATCCCGCGGGAACTACGCAATACAATAGAATACAAGAACTCTTTATTGCACACCACATAACAAACAAAACAGAAACGAAGAAAACACAAGATAGCAATGTGTGCAATTTAAGGGATAAAGCCTTTAACCCTGTTACTCATAAACCTATTTTAACTAAAATGCCGTTAAAGTTCGTTTGTCCTTTTTTGTCACATTGACATTTCCGTTAGTAAGATGAAGAGAAAACCTATTTTACCTGAGGCTTGAATGACGTTTAAGAATAAGGTCCTAGGCATTTTAAATCTAAATAGCCTTTATTAAATCTATTTGAGTAAGCTATGTCTATTCCAAATTTAAACGTAGCAGTTACTTTGGCTCTTTTATGATACTACCTGTAACCCGCGACTTCGTCTGAGTAGAATTCGTTTATCCGTGTATCCCGCGGGAACTATAGAATTTTTCAGGATAAAAGTAGCAGTATTAGTAGTAGTAGTATTATTCTGATGTATTAAACAAGTGTGCACGGCAAGGCCAAAACTTGACAAGAACTTTTTTTAAATTTTACAACCAATTTAAACTGTGGAATTTAAATTTAAAGCTATTTAGCAATTTAAACTACTAGGAAACGATAACCAGCCTTTCCAGAGAGCGTAACTCCGTAACACTACGTACTTTCCCTAAATACCGCGCATAAAGAAAATAAACGTAACCTTGACCGACTTTGGATGGGCGGACGGGTTTGTAGTTGCAGCATCAACAATCATCAATTTTATGTCTGTCTTATGTCACAGACTAATATAAAATGACCTCACACTGCGTACATTTTGCTTAGGAGCAAGGCTCTGCTAACACATCGGTGCTACATTCAAAGAATCTTCCGCTCACACCGCACCGACTTCATATTTCTGCTAATTAGTGCTAGGCCATAAAACTTTAGTTACTGTTGTCCGAAATAAATGCATGTAATTTTATTTTATTTATTTATTATTATTTCAGAGGATTATTTTACGTTTTTTTTCTAAGGTTTTTTTTTGAAGGCGGGTTTACTTTCGGTGTTTCATTCAAAGAATCTTCCGCTCGCACCGCACCGACTTCATATTTCTGCTACTTAGTGCCAGGCCATTAGGTATACCTACGGTATTGATACGTAGGGCACACGGAAAGAACATGTCCAGTCACCTTAGCAACTTTTTGAGTTATATTTGAAAGTTTAGAACGATGTAATTTTATCCACATAATTTTCGTATACATACCTATAAAACAGTACCGTGACTGACTGACTGACTGACAGACAACGCACAGCCCAAACCACTTTACCTAGAGACTTGAAATTTGGCAGACATATACCTCCAGTATCCTAGAGGTGCACTAAGAAGGGATTTTTCGAAATTCCCACGGGATAGGGAACTAGCCTATTTAGAAATATTTCACCGGGGCAAAGCCGCGGGGCATAAGCTAGTCTTTTATAAAAGTGATAAAAGTAACAAATATTTGTATCTGTGACTGAGTGTTAACTTATAGTCTATTGAGTGCTCTACATTTTGAGGTTATAATCTCGTTTTAAAAAAATTGGCTATGTTTTTTAACCGACTTCAAAAAAGGAGGAGGTTCTACGTTCCACTGTATGTATTTTTTTTATGTATGTACATCGATTACTCCGTCAATTGTAGACCGATTTTCAAAATTATTTTTTTATTCGAAAGGGTGTATACCTCATGGGAGTATTCCTGAGGTAGTCCCATTGTCACCAAGTCATGATCTGATGATGGGATCCCAGGGAAATCGAGTGCCACCCTCAAATTTTACAGGCACGTACTATGTGTTTCATATATTTTCTAAGGTTATTCAAGTATTTGCGTCTGGTAGTCATCATCTCATGATGATGAGCTGATGATGGAAGGTACAACTCCTTAGCGGTTAAGAGTTGGAGGATAATTCTGAAAATGTTAAATCATTATTCGAAAGGGTATACTCCTGAGGTGGTCCCACTGTCACCAAGTCATGATCTGATGATGGGATCTCAGGGAAATCGAGGGCAACCCTCAAATTGTATAGGCACGTGTCATGTGTTTCATATATTTTCTAAGGCTATTCAAGTATTTGCGTCCGGTAGTATCATCTCATGTTGATGAGCTGATGATGGAAGGTACAACTCCTTAACGGTTAGGAGTTGCAGGATAATTTTGAAAATGTTAAATCAACGTAAAATTGTGAAATAAAAATCTTTTAACAAAAAAGTGAAACCGCCTTCAAAAAAAAACCTTAAAAAAACGTAAAATAATCCTCTAAAATAATGATAAATAATTAAATAAAATAAAATGCGTTCATTTCGGACAACAGAAACTAAAGCCTAAAGTTTTATGGCCTGGCACTAAGTAGCAGATATGAAGTCGGTGCGGTGCGAGCGGAATATTCTTTGAATGAAACTTTAGGCTTTAGTTTCTGTTGTCCGAAACAAACGCATTTTATTTTATTTTATTTATTTATCATTCCGTGTATCGTTCATTTGACTTGACGTTATTTCGCGTTATTTTCTATGAAATAATAATTCGCCTACCAGGATATCACGAGAGCAAAGGATGTTATTTTTAGCAATCTATCAAAATGCCTACTAACCGGGAGCAATTTCGTTCACCACCTATTTAACCAGCTTCATAACTGATTTCCATGTTTTACCTTGTTTCGTTTAAGTCAAGGTTGACTTTAGATCACGCTGACAACGAAACATAGAACCTTGCAGTAATGACTCAGCAATTTGTCAAGAAGTAGATTATAGCTGCAATGTGTTCACGGCATCTTTGCTACGTGATTTACAATTTCGACCTATCATTAGGAATTTGAGCTTAGAAGGAAGACAAAGACTCTACTTAAAGGAGGCAGCACTCCCCCCCCCCCCCCCCTGGATTCCTAAATCATACAATTAAACTTCAAAAAAATTATAATAATAGTACGAATTAATATTTTTCACCTCACCAGCTCGGAAAGGCTTTCTTTATCATTCGAATTCTTAATGCAAAAGCACTTTCCCATGAAAAAATACTTGAGATTCGAACGTGAAGATTATTTGGAGTGTCGGAGGCATTCAACCTAGGATTTCGGTTAGAGTAGGATAGATAGGTTTTTGGATAGGTCTAGTTAGTTTTAGTTTGTTTTTATAACACAAATTAAATAAAATATAGAAGTGAATGAAATTAAAAACAAATAGGTAGTATAAATATGTAAAGGGAATAATCAGTCGTAAAATGTTTTTTTTCTTATGTACTAAACTAAGTCTACTGAAATAGACAGACCACTCACGTATTTAAAGTAGTTTTAATCAGCCTAAGGCAAATAGTTATTTCTTTATATTTGACATGAAATCAGATCTAAACGTAGACCAAGAAACCTAAGCCATCTCTGCTTCGTACCTACACTACCAGGCTAGCAGAAGTCACCAGACGTCTACAAGCACTAGATCCCGAATACAAGTACATACCTACTACCTACACACACGAGTGGGACACTCACATTAGTCTGGAGTCTAGACTCCCGCGCTCGCGCCATTCACTCCATCCGTCTAGGGGCGATTGGAAGTTCAGAATGCATTTTATTATTCTAATATATAAAAAAATAAAAAACTGCCGCACAATTGTAATATCACTAGCGAGATTTCTTTTTTCAGTCAGAGTAGGTACCTATAATGTCAAAATGGATATAAAAACTGTTAAAAACCGTTATTATTACATAAATCATACTAAAGTTGGCATGCTCAAATAGGTATCCTCTACTAATACCACAGATTACTTAATAGTTACTAAATAAAATACTACTATAAACGCCAAAGTTTTAATGTTTGTCCATGATTTAAAAAAAACAGTCTACTTCGTGTCAGGTTTATGTTTTCGGCTTCTGAACTCATCTTAGAGTACTTATAATATGAGTGTAGATAAAGTAATGTATACAACTCTACATAATTAACAGGCCTTAAAACACTCGAGTGATCTTATTATGAAACTTGGCTTCGTCTTGTTTCATAAACCCACACTCCTGTTTTAGGACCTTCATTAATGCCGTCCCTAAATTTCGTCTAAGAAAAGTCAGTAAGTCTTTTTGGGAAATTGCGTGAGGTTCTACAATAAAGTGCCTGTAGATGCATGGGAATTGCCTCACAATTCATTTAAAAGATACATAAAGACCGCTCTCTTGAAAAAAGCATACTACAAAGTGGATGAATACTTATGTGATGGCACCACCTGGCCAAGGTTGAAAACAGAAGATAATTAGGACATCAATGTGACTTGGCTGCGTCCCGAAGATATTCGTGTATGGTGTCCGGCTCTGTTGCCGTTGTCCGCTGCGTACTAATTGTAATACAATTGACAAAAATAATGTTTTATTTATTTGACATGATGACATGAAATGTATATTTCATCAATTTTTGTTATTTGACTTTTGGAGACCATATACATCTCCAGTTTATGTATATGTATTATTATACTTATTATTTGACCGTGGAGGCGTTTTACATCTCTGCTGATTTTAATTTAGTTTAAATTGACCCTAGAGACTATACATCTCTAAGCCATTTAGATTAAGTATTATATTATAGTATTAATTCTGGGACCCTATACATCCCTTTGTAATTTAAATTTTCACAGATATTTGACCTGGAGACCCTATACATCTCCTGCTCAAATAAAACGTGCCAGTAAAGTAAAGTGTTCTGGTTTTGCTGTTTTAATAATTACTTTTTACACTTGTTTCTAAAATGCGGTTTTTTTTTTTTCTCTCTTAATCTTTTAATGACAGAGTGAGGTTTCTTTGTGTAGTTTGTCTGTGGTTGCGTATTGTAAGAGCTAATGTAACTTGTTTTTAGAAAAAATGACTTTGTGCCAAGTTTCTTGCGGCGCATTCTTCTTGGCAATCATGGTCTTTCCGAAAGCGCTGGTAGACTCAAAAAAATGACGTGTAAAAGAGCATTCAACTGCCTATTTGCTGAATAAAATTTTGAATTTTGAATTTTGAATGTAACATATTTGCATAAACTACCATTATTGAACACCACAAAATAGTGCAAAGATTACAAAAATAGAGAGATAGAGTGCGTTTCCAAAGCTCGGTCTCGATGGGAACGCACCTAATAAGTTGCATAAATAGTGAAATTACCACCGTCTTTGTCTCATGAAGTGCAATTCGTCATTTTAATTCAACAAGGCTCTGGACAAAGCAATTGGTCGATTCACATCTATTGTCCGAGATCCCACGGCTGAAAGCGACTCGCGGGCCAATTAGTTGTAAGAGCATGTTTAGAGCATTTCACTAAACGATGACCTATTTGAATACATTAGGTCCTTATGACGATCTTGCATTCTAACGGAAGTTATAATCGCTTCTGCGAAAAACCCGAAATTAGCTTTTACTTATGAATTTTGCCAAATTAAATAAACGCCAGCACCTATAACGAAAATTAATTCTAAATTTGATGTCTATCTCTTTGTGGTATTTTGTTGCAATGGCAATATTCCTAGACTAGTCTTGGCAGTACTTACCTAATTAAGACCTTACCTACCGCAAAAATCGAATCATGCAAATGACCTAAAGTTTTCGGAACAGCATGAGCGCATACTCTTAACAATCCACTTATTCTTTAATACTCTTCCCGCCATTCCCAAAACAAGGGCTCAGAACAACCAAACTGGACTCAAAGCCAATTTTTATCCCAAAAAATGTACCATAAGAAACCAGATCTGACGCCGAAGAAAATTACCGAACGGGATCGCAAAAACAAACAACAGACCGAAATGAAAGCGAAATTTCAACGAACCGGGCGCAAAAGCTACCACTCGTAAAAACTCTAAACAAATAGCCATAAAAAATACACTCTAACATAATGCTTGGAAGACTGTCTTTCCCATTGTGAAAGACTTCAGTTATCTAAATCTTCTAAGTGTAATTATACGAGAACGGGCATGAATTAATGCATGAAGCGGGCATTTCTCTGGAGGTAAGGTAAAAAGGAACAATAGTCTTAGTTTTAATCCGGCCTTTTTAGTTCCGAAGGGTTCCGTGGTGAAGGAATAAAGCGCAAACTTTTTTGTTAATGTAACGGAATCTGCTTCTACAATAACAGGTAGTAAGGCATTTTGTAAAAGGATGGTTATCTCACTTATGCAATTAATCAAAATATGCATAATTTACAACCCACAATATTTCTAAATATTAAATTAAACTACGTCTACAAATTTAATAAATAAAAACAAGTAATAGTAAATTAATCAAAATTTCATATTCCTATACATTTTTATGCAGGTTCTCGTCCACTCAAAACTGCGCAAATCAGATAGAATAGAGGCAATGAGGACTATTGCCTGTTGCTTGTCTCTCATTGGTGAACAATGACAGATAGACCTCACTCTACACTAATGATCCTAGCGGATCTTTGACTCCCGATAGCCCTTCTTGCATTGAAACAGAGTTTTATTAGAGTTCTCAAGTTTAACAGCTTCCCTATCCAATCCCGGTAGACAATATTTCAAAAACTTCCGGATTTTCTGCACCATTTTCTATGACAAACATAATGAAGGTTGACGCGGAACGTACGCATAAGTATTAATTGATTGAAATAAGTTTACGGAACCCTGAGCGGACAGTTCAGACTGTCGTTAGTCTTTTTTTTATCAGAATCCAGTTCCCTTTTCTCTCAGGCGGAGACATGACAGCGCGGACGCACCGATTTGCGTACGATTCGGACCTTTATGGTTTACGAATTTAATTTACAAAAATATGAAATAACAAATGGGTGAAACGTATGGACTAAAATAAGAGAGTGCATGTGTTATGCGTGATCTAAGTAGGTATTCTAGGTGATTAGACGCCTGTTTTTTTTTTACAGAACGGAAAGTGCAGAAAAAATATCTCAAAGTAATATACTCATAATTTCAAACTCACTGGTTCACAACTATTACCTACGTACCTTCAAACTACTACAGATAGTCCGAATGTAACGTCTCTGTTCATTACTAAACGTATTCGGAGCAATCTTGAATTCTTTGATAATCTGGAGATTCTACCTTGGAATTTCGAAAATACTCGCAAGCTGAGCTCTCTGCGTAATACCTGCGCTTGAAGACTAGTTGGTTGGCCTGGTTTGATAAATCGGCCTACTGGCTGATTAGTTTTTGAGTAAAATAAAAAATATGTCCCCTCAGTAGATACCACATCACTATTATCGCCCTCGGCGATATTTACATCATTTTATTATCACAGGGTGCTTGAAAGTCAAAAGTTGGCACGGTCTCTCGGAGCACGGTCTTTACCGTATGTAATTTGACTCAACGACTTTCCTTATGTAATTAATGGGTTCAATGACCGTTCGTTACCCGACGAGAATAACGCAAATTTGAAAAATGTAAACAAAGTAAAGTTTTTGTCTGAAAATCAAATAGTTTATGGTGCGCGTGCCCATAAAACTTTTATTGGATAGTTTTTATTCTAACCAGAAATATTTCTTACTAATCACCACTGATGAAAATAGACCACACTGCTGCAATTAAAAAAAATTCGGATTTATAACCATTACATTGTTAGGTATATGAAAAATACTAATAGTCATTAAGATACTATTGACTATTAGTCATCGGCGCCTAAAGTAATACAGATGGCAATGGCGTTGCTTTTGATAAACTTGCTTTTTTAGTTATTTAGGAGCGGTGACAGCGTTAAGTGTTTCAAAAAAGTAAATTGAAAATAAAATTAAAAAATATGTAAAACGCACCCACTTAAAAAAATATTTACAACACAGTCAAATTATTTAATTGCACCTATTATACACAAGTAATGTAAATTCGCTCTTGTGTAGACAAAAATAATCTTACAAGAAAGCCGGTAAACTGACCGCAAACTAGAGCCTCAAAACGTGCTTTACATAATCGAAAAAAAAAACACGAAAAATTGGGCACAAATTATCAACTCGGCTACCATCACAAAATAAATCACCGTCTATTAGGTAAGTACTTGTAAATCCTGAATTCTGAAAATGCCTTTTATTCAATAGACCACCACAAAAACAAATTTAGCACTCCAAAAAAAAACCTTACCTTAAGTTAAAACACCCCATCTTTACGCCATGCGCCTTGAATCCGCACACACAACACTTCACTGTCAAAAAATTAAAAAGTTATCGTTCTAAAGTTGTCGGTTCGAATTTCCCGCGTCCCGGTCAGTGCGCGGTCGCACCGGCGCGTCGCTGTTAGACTGGGCTACGGCGCGCGCGCGCAGCCTCCGGGCGCCATCCCCACCCGGCCCATTCATGAAAACCGCCTTTGAATGGAGCTTTGGCGCTAGTGGTTGAAGTTATGGGTACTTCAGAGGTTAGGTGAAACTTAAATCTTTAAGTACTTACGATTTTTCTTAACAGTATTAAGTTAAGTTGCTACCTTTGTGTGTTGAAATATTAAACCTTTAGGTATTTCAAATAAAAAAAAGATTACATAGAATCTTAAACGAGCAGGGAAACCCAGGGAGCCATACACAAGGTACGTTTTAACCCTAAAATGTCCCAAAGGCCGGCAACGGACTAGTGACTCTCTCGGAGTTGCTTTTTCTCATGGGTGGCTTGCTCGTTTGCCTCCCTTTTTCAATAAAATATAAAATATAGGTAAAAAGGTATAAATGTTGCAGAAAGTAAAAAATATCGAATTCGCGCCTCTACAGATTTAGAACCATATAAAAAAATATATACAAAACAAAAAGGTTATTATGAAATGTGTTTTTAATATAATATACATTTCGAAAGGGGTTTGAGCCATCAAGAGTAAGTCTAAGTGAGCACCTCCCCCCCCCCCCCTGTATCGGAGAATTATATTTTTTATTTTATTTTTCAAAAAAAAACCTTTACAGGGGTATTCACTAACACTTATTCAATCCCTGGCTGAACTCTTGAGGGTTCATTAAAACGCATCCTGTATAGTAATTGAAATTAAAACTAAGGTATGATCAAGTTACACTTAAGGCAAATGTCCCTGTGCTCGACACTGTCCCAATAGTTGACACCTTCAATCTTAACATGGAACAATAAATGTGACAAGCAGGGTGTCAATTATTGGAATAACTAGTCGACCGTTGGGAGTTTTCCTTACTGTAACAGTGAAGTCATGTATTTCACCGCACTTATGAAATCTTATAAGCGGGAGCAAAGTAATAAAGTAACGAATGTAACAATTAATTTGCTTACTCGTGACCACATGTGTAATAGTGTCTATGCGACAAAAAATGCATGTTTTCATGCAGCAACTATTATTTCTACACTATAGTTGCTGGCGCATTTCAAGCTCTCTACAAGCCCATTTGCAAAGCATCAAAACAATCGTTCAACGTGCTACCAGTTAAGTATGGTCACGGGTGAGCAAATTCGTTGTTTTTAGTGCATTATTACGATTTTTACCAAGTGGGTAAGCAGATTGGTACATTATTAATAGCCTATACTGTGCGATAAAATTGCTCCGTTGACATTAAATTCGCTATCAGTCAGCGGAAACGGAGTCGCATACCTATTTAAACAATTTCCATCGGAAACGAGATGGACTTGGGAACATTCGTAGGACATAGGAGTATGTAATAGTGCTTTATTACAATGTAAGTACCTTCAAGTTTAATGGTCATAGGACCTACTGAGTTTTTTAACCCTGGACACAAAACAGAGGAATTATATCATAGCGTTTTAAACTTAAAAGATTGATGTGTGTATATTCTGTGCGTCTATTTGTTGCATCGTAGATTGTCAACGACTAGACCGATTCAAATACGGTTAATTAAAGTTTAGTCGCGATCATGTTGCGATGGTTCGCAATTAAGTTCCATCAAAATCAGTTCAGCAGCTTCTGAAATATTGGACATTAAAATGAAAATGTGAAGGGTTTATTTCATTCTTCTAAGTTTATATTCAGAGCGATAGAGCAGGTAGGGTATAATAATAATTATGATATTATCACTATCTACCCTACCTGCTCTATCTCTAGTGCAGAAGTAAAACAAAAAGTAGTGTCCCGAAATAGCCTCGTCCCATTCACACCAAAAAGTGTGAGGTAGACAAAACATCATGTTCAGCTAAGAGAGATTCAGAGAGACTAGTTCATCTTCTCCTAGTCACATCTCGTTTTGGGCACGTGACTGGTTCGATTCAGTTCACTCTCCTTTTTTTAAACACTCGTAACTCGTAACATTGTCATTGGACTAAAATCACGCTGACATCTGTCATGATTGATGTTATGATGTGAATATAGCAGTGACTAATACTTTTCTGATCTGTAAAGATAACACTTGACTCTAAATCCCAATTCAAAAGGGTGAACGAGCGTAAGTTTCGCACCTATTCACAGACTGCACATTGGCTGTCGACTCTGCTTCATCGCATCGGCCATGGCACCTCACAGGGGCTAGACCCCTCAAAAAATAGTTATATGGGTACACCAATGAACATGTGCGTTCAACTTCAAATAAATAAATAAATATCGTGGGACAATTGGCATCAATTGACCTAGTTCCAAATTAAATAGAGCCTATGTTATGGTTATGGGTATTAGACAACGGATAAACATACTTATATAGACATAATTAAACATCGAAGACTCGAGAACAAACGTTTGTGTTCATAATACAGACATCTGCCCTGATCGTGGACCGAACCCGGGACCTCAAGTTTCGTAGTCAGATTCTCTAACCCCTATAGGCCATACCGTCACTGGTCTGGTGTCTGATCGTCGCCTCGTCAGCGTCTACACATATTTAACAGCGACACTGGGCTAATGTCACTATATATAACGCATACTTGCGTTGCCGGCACTGAATGCATTACAGCAACTCGCATGGCAACAAAGCTAGTTGAGCCAACTTTGTTGGTCTATGAAGCCCCGAAACGCCCCTCTTCCGGGGCGGCCGCCTAGGGATTTTGGCAAAGTTTCGCAACCGTTATCTAGGCTAGTTACGCCGGCGCTGCCGGATGCGTGGGCCTATCACTTCCTACCGACAGTCGCCCATCACGTGGACTTCGGTAGAAATTGTAATTTTGCTCGTGAGCCAAGATGAAAACGTAGGATCTACTGTATGTAGGGTACACGGAAAGGACACCTTAGCAACTTTTTGAGTTATCGCAATTTGAAAGTTTTGAGTGATGTAATTATCCATATTATGATTTTCGTATACATCTTTTTTTTTTTAATGATAAAAAAGACAAGTTACGTAAACATTTGTAGCCTTAACGGATTGGTAACAAAGGGCCTTATTGATAAACGTTACTCAAGCCTCCATTAGCTAAAATAGGTTTTGTCTTCTTCTTACTAAAGGAAATGTCAAAGTGACAAAAGAGGACAAACGAACTTTAACGACATTTTAGTTAAAATAGGTTTATGAATAACAGGGTTATAGTCTATTGAGTGCTCTACATTTTGGGTTTAAGATCTCGTTTTTAAAAAAATGGCTAGACAATGACATGTTCTTCAATTTGTTCTTCTTGAATAGTACTGTCCTAATGTGATGTTTAGTTGAATGGTTGTTTGTCTTAGTCATATTCTGCGCTGCCCGTATAAAAGTTTTTCCGAAATATTTTCATCATTTGCAGAAAAATTACGAACAACAATCATTCGATGAAACTTTACTTAGGACTAACCATTTTATACAAGACATCGAGAACCGCCCGACATAATTTCTCTACAATGATATACTGGTAAAATACCCACAAATTAAATATATGCATGCATGTCATAAAGTGGGTTAACATATTATTCCTATTATAATATTACTAGCTGTTGCCCGCGACTTCGTCCGCGTAGATGTCGGTTATCGCTATCCCGCGGGAACTATATAATTTTCCCGAATAAAAAGTAGCCTATGTTATTCCTCAATATTCAAACTATCTTCTTACCAAATTTCATCTAGATTAGTGCAGCGGTTTTCCCGTGAAGAGGTAACAAACAGACAGACAGAGAGACAGAGAGACAGAGTTACTTTCGCATTTGTAATATTAGTTAAGATTAAGATAGTTAAGATATAGTTAAGATTAAGATTAAGATTAGAGCAGTTACCACTAGCAGTCATGGCATGGTCTGGGTAGACTTAGTGAAATAACAAACAATGCAGCTTTCACGAATTTACAAGCATAAGCAAATTGGATTATGACTGAATTATGTTTAATACTCGTAAGAGGTCACAGACAGCCTCCATCCATTTTCTTTCTTTACTGGCAGTCATTGAAAAAACCACGTGACAAGACAATTCTTCCGTCAAACATTTTTCACATCAAAAATATTTTCATATGGTTGAGTATCTTTATTTTCAAAATCTGCAGTGCTAAAATTATACAAAATGTGTGACAAGAAGACGGGGCGCGTCTGCGAGGCGTGCCGGACTATCAACCTGGCCAAAGACCCGCATCAGCTGAAGCCCGACATGCAGATGTACGACAAATGCAGCCCCACCAAGAAGATAGACTGTGGCCGAGTCACAGGTGCGAACTGACTTTTCTAAGCCCTGGGTGGCTAGCAAGGGCGTCATTTTGTCGCTTAGCGTTCAGCGCATCCTTCAGTTCAATCATAAGCGTAGAAACGGTTCCGAGGGCCTAAGTCGCCTAGTGTAATCGACGACCAAATAACCTAACCATAATTAATCGAAGAATTAAAACCCGACTGCAAAAACAATTACCTACCTAACTTATATTATTATACCCTATAGTCACTCCCACAACTGATATTAATTAAATGAAACCTCATATTTGTTGAAACTCAATTGTATCACTGTTGTCTCCTGACTCACAATGTAATAAAATAAAAACACTTAAAAGTTGATTGACCCATACGTGTTCTTTAATAGATCTGTTTTGCATGAGCGATAACGATGTATGTTCCTAACAATTCCTACAACTTTTCATTCATACACTTCGTAGAATTAATTTGAAGAAAGATTTCACAGGTCAGAAAGAGACGAATAGTATTTTTGTGCGTTCTCCGCGAATCCCTGTGGCGGTAGCGAGGGTTTCATGTAACGTGTATTGTCCTTACACTGTACCTCTTCACGTATCCTCTCGCCCTGGTATTTGTTACAAATTATGTAATACTGCTCAGAGGGCCTTCCTGTACACCTAAGTCCATTCTGATACTTGCATGAAACAATGGTGCTTCGCAAACGACTGTTTCAATAAAAAATCTTTAGCTATTATCGTGAAACTAAAACCTAAATTTCGTCCTTGTTTTTTTCCACAGAGCTCCCTATAAACCCGACTTGCATAAAAGTTTGCACAAAGGAGGAATACCACGAAATGCGCATGGGTGGAAAAAAGGTCGCTAAAATTAGGCCCCTGCCGTATGGGCACGGAAAAATGGTCTATGCTATCAAAGTAAGTAGTTTTTAGTGAGTTCATAGAGAAACTTTGAACGTACTAACTAGAATCCAGTACCTACCTATTGTAATCGGAATAAGTCGACTAGGGTAATAGGTTGATTACAATTAGCATATAACTCTAATCATAAAAAAGTAAAACCGCCTTCAAAAAAAAACCTTAGAAAAATAAACGTAAAATAATCGTAGCACTAAGCAGAAGAAATATGAAGTCGGTGCGGTGCGAGCGGAATATTCTTTGAATGAAGCACCGACTTCATATTTCTGCTGCTTAGTGCTAGGCCATAAAACTTTAGGCTTTAGTTTCTGTTGTCCGGAATAAACGCATTTTATTTTATTTTATTTATTTATTTATCATTATTTTAGAAGATTATTTTACGTTTTTTTTTCTAAGGTTTTTTTTTGAAGAAGTTTTACTTTTTTGTTAAAAGATTTTTATTTCACAATTTTACGTTGATTTAACATTTTCAAAATTATCCTGCAACTCCTAACCGTTAAGGAGTTGTACCTTCCATCATCAGCTCATCAACATGAGATGATACTACCGGACGCAAATACTTGAATAGCCTTAGAAAATATATGAAACACATGAAACGTGCCTATAAAATTTGAGGGTTGCCCTCGATTTCCCTGAGATCCCGTCATCAGATCATGACTTGGTGACAGTGGGACCACCTCAGGAGTATACCCTTTCGAATAATGATTTAACATTTTCAGAATTATCCTCCAACTCCTAACCGCTAAGGAGTTGTACCTTCCATCATCAGCTCATCATCATGAGATGATGACTACCAGACGCAAATACTTGAATAACCTTAGAAAATATATGAAACACATAGTACGTGCCTCTAAAATTTGAGGGTTGCCCTCGATTTCCCTGGGATCCCATCATCAGATCATGACTTGGTGACAATGGGACCAGCTCAGGAGTATACCCTTTCGAATAATGATTTAACGTTTTCAGAATTATCCTCCAACTCCTAACCGCTAAGGAGTTGTACCTTCCATCATCAGCTCATCATCATGAGATGATGACTGCCAGACGCAAATACTTGAATAACCTTAGAAAACATATGAAACACATAGTACGTGCCTGTAAAATTTGAGGGTTGCCCTCGACTTCCCTAGGATCCCATCATCAGATCATGACTTGGTGACAATGGGACCACCTCATGAGTATACCCTTTCGAATAAAAAAAGAATTTTGAAAATCGGTCTACAATTGACGGAGTAATCAATGAACATACATAAAAAAAAATACATACAGTGGAACGTAGAACCTCCTCCTTTTTTGAAGTCAGTTAAAAATACTAGAATGCAATATCGTAATCAGCATAAGGCGGGTAGAGGTAATGATCGCTTTCATAGAATTTTAGTGTGAAAGCAGGAAAGCAACTATTAATTCTACACAAAACGACCAACTACCAACTTTGTTTTTTAAAAAACCCAAGGGAAATCCAATGAAGTCTATGGAAATGTGCAATGTGTTGCATTATACTATATTCTACCAATTTGCATTATTTGTTTTAAAAAACATACCTAATAGGAACACTACAAAAAAAAAATTAAGCAGAAAACTGTTATACATATCTCGAAACTGGATTTTGATTTTTAACCGACTTCAAAAAAAGGAGGTTATTGGTCTCTTTCTTCATAATCATAACAGAACTATGGTCATTGTTTTCTGAAAGTCTGTGATAGCTTTTACAGCTTAAGTTTAAGGGCTCCTCACCAAATAGGCACAAGCGAATTGTGGTCCACTAAATAGCCATTAAATGATAAAATGGTAATTTGACAAATGATGGAAAGGCTATAGCGATAAAAGTTCACTTTAATAATTTATTGGTCGTATTGTGCACAAATGTTCAAACATACAACCCCCTTTGTGCTACAATTATGTAAGAGATGTCAAAAAGGTACCTATGCTAAGTAAGTACTTAAGTACTTACACTAAGTTATATCTAAATTTCGTGTGACTTTTGAGTTGGAACATTTGTGTATAACTACGTCTATTATTTGAAATCAGTCTTTAACACCTAATAACGACTCTACGTCTACTTTTCTAGGATAAAAAACCTTTAACCATATCCGTCTACTTATCTCTACCTTCTTAGGCCGACTTGCACTGACGTGGGTTAGACAGTAATTCGGGGTTCATGTCAAATTTAAATGCGCCTGGAGTGAAGTCAGTCACTTGAAGGGGCAGCGAGACACACTGAGAGAAACTGGAATGTGGAAGCGGGAGCGTGATACCTTCCCATGGTCTAAACAAATTTAAAGAGGCATTTAAGTTTGAAGCGTATCGCACTTATTATGCATAACTTATACATGTCTCCATACGCAGGCTGGGCTCCTGGTCGGTGCCGTTTACTTCACGTACACGCAAGGAGTGTGGGGCGACCAGCAAGACGTCACGGAGTGCATCGCGCGGTGGCAGGAATACATACGCAGCCTCAACACGCGGCGTCCGCCGGTATTTGACACGTGCGGCAAAGTCATTGTAAGTTCCAGTGGAAACCTTACGGTCATAGCTCTAAAGTACACTATGGAGCGCTGCTTCTAATCTAAAGCCTAAACACGGTGCGTCTAATCTTGTGCGAGCGCGTTACATTGCTCTAGTCACACAGTTGCTTAGAAATTCATGACTCTGTGGTCCCGTAATGTAAAGCGATTGTTGTGATATTAATCGCGGCACATAATCTCTATAATTTCAAGCTACTTTCGATTTTAGTCTTTATGGAGCTGTGATACAGTTTATCCCTTGTAGATGTTAATTGTAGTTGCTACCGTTTGATTCTGAGGTTAGGGCATCTTCCCTAGAAACGGTTATCCGTTTTACCTGCTCGGCGGTCATGCATTCCTGGTGTCTGCAGTTACGTCATCAGTTAGTCGGTCGCTAAGGTTACCGTTACCCGACCAATTGTTAAACGCTAGATTAAGGTTACGTATTAGTTAACATTGAAAGCTCTGTGTTTCCAACTTTCCACAGAATACATAATAGTACAAGTATTTCATGAGTGTTGACAAGATATTCAAGATAGAGTCGATTAGAAATTATTTAAAACTTAAATATTTCAGTATCATGAAATAAACGAAGGCGACATTTACTAGTAATTATGGATATTGGAAAATAAAAGTAACTTTAGCTTGTACAATTGACAACATTTCATATTTTTGAGACTATAATTTGATTAATTGTCTGCAATCTACTTTGAAAGAGGAGCAAACCTACGATTTTAAATTATCATTAGGATTTGTAATAAATTTATTATTAATTTATTAAAAGGTACTTATTCCAAAAGGACGTAACTCCGAAACTACGCTAGGATGGATCAATTGCCTTTGTCTTGTCACGATCAAAAAAAAGAAACCCAAGGTGTCTAATCTGACATTGTCAAACATAATATGTGTAATGTCAAATTATTGTTGTGTTTGTGGTTTGTTTGAAAAAGGCAAAGGTATTACACCCATTCTTGCGTAGTTTTGGTAGAATTGGTAATTTTATTTTATTCTCTTGTATTTAAAAAAATAAGTAATATTACATTTTTATAAACTTAGTGGCGTGTTCAGGAGGAAAAGCCGTTTCGATACCTATATTAATTTCCATGTTTAAAAAATATGAAATGTTGTCAATTAGGTATATGTATTCTGTGTAGTCTTGATTGAATTTAATCACTGTCAATCAAATCACCGCCAGCAATTGCCCATAGCGACCGAACTTTTCGCTTGAAACTCCATTGACCTTCTGCTATCCCAGTGTACAATAGAGTTTAAAAGATGCCGGCCATTCGTATCCAACTCCGTTGGCCCGGGCGACTATGAAATTCCCACTCAACTCCTCAATATTTCCATGTCTGCCTTTGTTGGCCATCCTGAAATCTAGGAAGAATGCTGCCGCCCCGGTATTTTGTTATTGTATGAAACTCTCCACTGTCAAAACACGGTTGTATTTTTACCACGCCCCCTCGAAGAACTTTTAGGGTACCTCATTCCAATCATGTTAGTCCCAAAAACGCGCGGTAGCTTTTTATCAAGTGCGGTAGAGTTCATTTAGCAGTTGATGCCAGCAACTTGTTACGGTACCGGTATAAGAAAAATCAAAACGATTACATTTTTCAGTTTAATTCTAGATCTATATAAAATATAACGTAACGATTAAGTTTAAAAAAGCTGTTTGAAAATGTAGAGTTCAAGATGCAGCGATGCAGCGATTGTTTAAATAAGACTAATAAAACTTCCCGGTAGTTCCGGGCCGGAACCCTCCATTAACATAACTGGCTCGTGCTTGGAATCTCAGTTGCCTCCACAGTCTTCCTTTCATTTATGTTACCTTGGTATCTGTACGCCGACTACATACGAGGGACGCCGTCTGCACACTATCTGTCTGTATTCTCGCGTTCGTACGGAATAGAGACGGATGTACTGGTGTTTCGTCGCATACACGACAACACAGGTAGGCGTGTACGTACTTACGTTACACACACATGATTATAAGCAATGCCGGCCATCTGTGTGTGAGGCTAATAATAACAATGGGACGTAACTTAGATTAGAAGTGAGAGCGTTAAGGGATGCTGTGAGTGTAATTTTTTAGTCAGTCATTCTAAATTAACTTGTCGTAACAATAAAACAAAAATTGTTACACATTTAGAACTGGCATGTTTAATCCAGAAGGCCAAAGTCAGAACACGCGGATGTCACTGTTATCGTGTTTCGATAACAAGCAAACAACATTTTTGCAAACGTGTAGTCCTCTTCCTAACCCCCCGCCGTGGTCTGTATTTGCACCGCACGAGGGGGACAGGGCATGCCGTAGTTACAATATCGATTTAACAATAGGCCTTATTGCGCTGCGGAAGGGACGCAATATCCTCTGCAGTGATAACACCCTGGTATAATTGGGTCATATCATTGACAGTACTGTGTAACAAAACAATAAATTATTCGAATTGTCATCGATTGTTTCAGAGAAAAGAAAATCCTGAGAGTGTAATAGCGCCCTTGTACAGTATGTACAAGGAGTTTGTCACCAACTTCTTTTCAGGTAAATCATTGATGCTACAATTACTAAAATGACACAAATGGACTCAAACCAAATCACTCCATATGCACTCATTCTATGGGTGAAGTGGGTAAACTTTCTCGGAACTGTCCGGTCTTGTGCCTGTTACTACATTAGTAAAAAAATAAATATAAGTTGCATTAGGTACATCGACTATTTCTAACTCGTTCGCTTCACAGACTCGCTTTCGCTTCGCTTTCACCTAGCGCTTTCTAATGTATTACAGAACAGACAGATAACCAGCCCTATCCTTAAACCTTTTCGCAATAAACGGCATAGAGATGCGATGCGATGTGCTTGGATTTTTTTTTGACGTTTACCACGAAAAAGTCCTGTGTTGGGGTGGGTTAGGAATCGAACTGCTCTACTCTACTATTAATTAAATTCTACAAAATTATTTGGCAGGTGTAGTAAAGCTGCCTCTAGTCGTCAAATGCGCCTACTTTGACTATCTGAAAGAAATGGAGAGGAAAGCGGAAGAGGACCTCAAGGAAAGGAAGATCAGGAGAAAAGGCTAGGGCTGGTGCTCAGACCCGGCCAGTTTTGCGTCTAGCAATGTCGGAATTTGAAAATGAAAATGTGAAAATATGTAAATTGCGTTACACTGCGGCGCCCGATAGCCTATAGTTAGCCTTCTAAATCATTCGCTTGACGCACTCGCAATGTAATGCAAGTTACGCGGAATAATGTGAGAAATGCTAAAGCCTGTCTATGTCAGTTGTAAGTCTTAAGTTAATGACCGAAAATTTAACTTTTTTCTACCAAAACAGTATTTTTGCCTGAATTAGAACTATTCAAAGCATTTGGATAACTTGGGTTAGATTCGCAGCTGCACTATGTTTTATTTCAGGCAAAAAATATTTTGCTAGTACCTAACGAAAAGGGAAATTTTAAGGCAGATGTGTTAACTGATCTTAAGATTCGTGGCTTCTATTCCAATGGAAATATTCCGCGTTTGGAATAGTTATATCGTAAAACTTAGAAAAATAGATAAACACGAAACGAAGAAATTAGGTGCTTAAATCTAAGTTTTACGTGTGTTTGGGCGTGTGTCAATTTCATGAAGCTGTAATTTATGGTATGGTTGATGCCATTTTGACCACTTATAAAATTTGTTGCAATTTTAACTCTACATACCTACTTAGTTTTCGTATGACATAGGCTCTACCGTAGAGTTCATACCATACCAGTAAAATGTCTAGTGTTAAGTATGTCTTAAAAATATAGCGGACTTTTCTCAAATATGCCTTCAATACAGCAAAATTATTGCTTGTATTTACTCTTTTTATTCCATTTACTCTTTTTATTTAAGACGTTTACGATACGATTTTTTTGTAAGTTGAGTCATGTCATGGAGCTTTTTTAACCTTAGTCGCCTGAAATCTTTAACCTAAAATATCATTTTGTCATCAGAATTTGTTTACCGTTTTAAAAACTTTCCAAAGCAGCAAATTAGCAATCATGTGTTCGATTTAAATGCACTTTATTAAAAAAAATAATGAATGTAAGGGCAGTGTCAAAAAGTGACATTTTGGTGTTAGAGGTTAGAATTTTGTTCTAGGGTAAAAATATCTTCGCTACTACCTAGTTGGACTACTTTATGCTTAGGCATGTTAACCGATTTGCCACAAAAATTTGAACGAAAATCGAGGAAAGCGCACATCAACCACGATCATATTATAGGTATTACTTATCTGTATTTTGTAAGCGACTTTTTGTACAAGACGAATATTGTAATATTTATTTATTGACTTTATTCCTATTTATTTTTTGACATTTGTATTACATGTTTAATAAAAAGAAAAGTCTGTTAAATACTTACTTTTATTGCACTTGTACTTTTCATATACTTTTACATAATAGTCAATTTTATTAGCTAGCTAGTTAAGTAGGTAAGTATGTTGTATGAGTTCGATTGTTGTGTTGCAATTATTGATATAAGCATCAGGATGGCCTTTGGAACATTTGGAACACGGAACGGCGGCAACCGTGCGCTGCGTGCGTGCCGCTTATATCGCTGGCACTAATTACTGCCACAAAATTGGCAACAAAGACGGAGCACCGAAGGGCCCGTCCATACGCTGTAAGTCGATGGTTGCAGGCTTATCTGCCCCTTGGTAGAAACTGGAACTAAAGCCACGGATTCACATACATTCACATCGCGCAGCACGTTTTGTTTGGAGAACCAGGCCGTAAAATTCATCACCAGCCTTTTTACGTCCCACTGCTGGGCACAGGCCTCCTCTCAGAATGAGAGGGCTTGGGCTACAGTTCCCACGTGGGCCCAGTGCGGATTGGGAACTTCACACGCATCATTGAATTGCTTCACAGGAGCGTGCAGGTTTCCTCACGAAGTTTTCCTTCATCGAAAAGCTCAGAGGTGCGAGCCGGGGTTTGAGCCCACGACCCTGCTTGTGAGAGGCCATAGGTCAAACCACTAGACTATCACGGCTACGCTCACGGCACAGCCTGCTTTGATTATTTTTACCTGACGGGAAAGCCCAAGCTGAGCCCAAAAGAGAAAGCCTGTGCCCAGCCGTGGGACAAAAATAGGCTGATGATGGTATGATGATGGGGACTGTATTTGAGTGCTAGAACCGCTGCTGCCGCCGCCGCAGCTCCACGGCGTTGAGCTCGAAGAAAGTTGGGTTCTCCTCTGCCACGCCTCCCGCCAGTATGAACTCCAGGTGTCTGATGTAGCAGATCGCTATCCTGCAAAAGACAGCATTTTATTAGTAGAAAGTTTGTTTAATGCAAAATTCACATTATTTCAGTAGCATTCCAGTCCAGCGATCACAACCAACGCTGGAATACCACTGGAAAAATGTCGACCTACACTAGAATGTACCCATTCCAGTCAGCGGTCCAGTCCAGCCTAGTGTTCCAGTGCCACTGAAACAGTTGTTTTTGTAAGCCAGGCTGGGATAATGATCCAGCTCAGCACTACACTGAATTAGCTCCTTGGCTAAATCCTTAATTGAATTCATCCTTGGAATCCAGTAGGTGCAACAACTGATCGTAGAAGTGGTGACCGACCGTAGGTGTGATCGAAGGGTGAGTTTTACCGCGGTAAAGATTGCGTCGAGCCTTTCTGCCCTCTCAAGACCGCGGTTTTGCTGTGATCCACGGGCGACTTTTACCGTCAAGCCACACCATGCCTTTTCAACGCCAAGGACGCTTAACTCATCGTATGCGGGAAGTAAAAAAAAACTGCATTCAAGTCTCTTTTATTTTAATACCTACTAATTTTGAAGATTGCAAAAAAATAGAAAAAGATAGCCTTAAATTTGGTACGGATCCGTGACACCCTTACGGGTTAAAAGCGTCATGAGCCGACGTGCCTACGACGCCACCAACGCTTACAGGCGTCCGGCTGCATAAATGCGACCTACGGACAATGCTTAAGGTTTAAGTCCGTGTTGACGTTATGCCAACTTGGCGTGTGGATGACAACTTTTGTATGTGTCGTAGGCGTTGAAAAGGGTAACCGCGCGAGTGCAAGTACCGTGACGCTGACCTGAGGCACTCTATCTTGGAGTATTTCTTCTTGCTAGGCTTTGTGATCGGCAGCTTGGACCGCAGCAGGTCGAAAGCGCGGTTCATGTCGCGCATGCGCGTCCGCTCGCGGTCGCATGCCGTCTTCTTGTACTCTGAAAAGTAACCAAAATACAGGATAAGCATCAAAAAGGATAAAGAAAGGAAATCTGATTCAGGCAGCGATAGAGAAACTTGCTATAAGCAAAAATTGAATTTTATTTAACTTCTAAATAACAAATGACGATCTGATACTGAAAATTATAGAAGGAAAGATAGAAGGAAGGAGAGGAAGGGGAAGGCCGAGGATAGAGTATTTAGATCAAATAAAAAAGAAGATAGACGCTGTGTCGTATCGGGAGGTGAAAGAACATGCATTGGAAAGAACGGACTGGAGACAACTGCATCGACAAGAGTAACACTCTTAATTAAGATGATGATGAAATAACAAATGTCACCAATAGAATTCGGTAACCACTTGAACGCCAATGACGCATACAAAAGTTGTCATCCACACACCAAGTTGGCATAACGTCAACGCGGACTTAAACCTTAGGTATACGTACGTCCGTAGGTCGCATTTACATTGTGCAGCCGCACGCCTATAAGCGTTGGTGGCGTCGAAGGCACGTCCGCGACGCCTTTAGGCGTTCTTGGCGTTCAAAGGGTTAGCGGCTCTGGTAATGTCAAACTTAAATTAAGCAAATTTTCCTCATACTGTGCTTCGTAACTGTTGATCTGTGCTCTGTACGCCACTCAAAAACAACTCGCTAGACTCGACGCGGCTTGCAAACCACCAGTTAACAAAGTGGGTTAGGTACAGTCAGCAGCAGAAGTAGCTAAGCAACCGAAGCAGTCACAATGATCTACACAAGCTCTTATGTCCATAACAATAGAGCCGTGTTGATATAGATCATTGTGTGACCGCTTCGGTTGCTTAGATACTTTCTGCTGCTGACTGTACTCACTCTCGCTCGACCATAGCACGATATCATCCTTTTCGAGCTTCAGCGCTCGCTCCGTGCTATACCGTGGTACTTACAACCAGTTGAATGCTCAATCAGTTGTAGCACAAGGAATACCTATATGTTCCCTTGACTATCCATGGCCCAACGTTTCAGGCAACACTGGAGCTACCGCGGGCATCATTGCATCTCTCACTGATTCCAACACTAAGAAAGGGGCGCATCTACTGTAGGGTCTAGCACAACTAACAGTGCGAATTCTATCTCGCGCAAGAACAACTGCCCGTCCTTTTCTGTCACTCAGAACACAACGGGCCGAGTAATTAGGTATCATCTCGCGCGACAAACAAAGTCGCGGCCAGTTGTGCTAGCCCTACAGAGTGACAAGCTAGGAACAAGCGCAGCGCGCATACTTACTAGACGTTCAGAGTAGCGGTTCCGAATTCCGAAATTCGAAGTTCCTATCCGACCATCCCGCTCACGCCAACAGGTTAACACGAAGTCGGATACTAACTTCAAATTATGGACTTCGGAATAGGGGCGCAGGTACCCACCCTTCTCAAGCTGCAGCGCGCGCTCCTTCCAGTTGAGCGAGGACTCGTGCTCCTCCGCGTACTTGCTGGTGTCCTGGGACTCGTGCGAGAAGTCCAGAGAGGACTCGGAAGGCGCCGTCTCCGGAAGCGACGGCTCCTTGTATTCAGGGTAGTATGTTGGGGCTGCGGAATAGTATCTTACTCAGTAATCCTGCCGCTAAGCAGGAGTGCTTGCACTGTTGTGTTCCGGTGTAGAGAGAGCTAGAGTAAGACAGCCGGTGTAATTACGGGCACAAGAGGCACTTCACCTTAGGTTGGCAACGCATCAGCAAATCCCTGGGGTTGCGGGTGTCTATGGGCAGGGGTGATCACTTACCATCAGGTGACCCACTTGCTCGTTTGCCTTCCTTGTTGTATAAAAAAAAAATAGTAGTACAGATTTTATAGGGTCTTATTTAAACGGAAGCTCTTGAATAAACCGCATCTTCAAAACATAACTTTAGCTAAAGCTTGCCTTGATGGATTAAGCTTAGAAATAACAACTAAATAAAATGTTTCGAACACAAAAGCCCAACTACAAAAACCATTAACTAAAAAGAGAAAAACTATCTAATCATACCTAAGTTATTTAATCTATAACTTGAGTACTATAATATAAGGAGCGCAGCGAGTGGCCAACCAATATTACAATCGGGTAACCGGCTCGGCACAAAATCTTATCCTGCATTATGAAAATCCGCGTACCTATTGCAAAAATACCTAGGTACCTACTTCGCAAAATGCGGCTCTACGGTGTCTGATACATTACATTCAGTGTTAGTCTCCTATACAATACCTGGGTATTATGTACAGTCAGCAGCAGAAGTAGCTAAGCAGCCGAAACGGTCACAATTATCTACACAAGCTCTTATGTCTATAACAATAGAGCCGTGCTTAGATCATTACTGTGACCGCTTCGGTTGTTTAGCTACGTCTGCTGCTGACTGTACGTACAATAATGTAATTTCACTTACTTACTTGTTAAGTTATTTCGTCGTAATGTCGGCCATTCCTATCAAAGTTATAAATTCGGCGCGTTAGTGTACTTAAGAAAACCAAAACCGGCCTTACTTACCTTCCGCATTAGACTCCAATTCGTGCGGCCTAAAATAAGTTATCTTCCTTGGTTCAGAGTAATCCTCTAGCACATACGACCTGTGGTGCGATATAGTCTTGTCATACTTCTTGTGGCTAAACGTGAGTTCTTCTTTCGGCTTCTCGTCCGCTCTTCCTATTTCTAGAATAACTTTTTCTTCTACCTCCCTCTTGTCGTCTTCCTCCGTTTCTTTTACGACGGTGTAATTCGCTATAAGGGGTATCGGGGCTTCGTCGTCGTAAGTTTGGTTGTACATTTTTTTCAATCTTGTTTTTCTCAAACTTCAAACATAGTAACTGTACCTATTAACTAGCCATTCACTTTTCCAGTAGTGTTAGCAATATTCAAATAATCAATTTAGAAGGCATCTTTAATTAACAACGACAAATCATCAAACTGCAAATTAAAATAAAATTCGGACTTTTTGCTAAAAAAATATTTAAAGTTAAAATCCTTTTAAGCCGTCCACTAGCTACCTGTCTCGAGTGTGTACTGTGTCATCCACTTTTCTGTTCTATTGTCATGCATATTGGATCAAAGTGTACACAAGTGTTAAGAATTCTTACTTTTCATTAAAGAGGGCCGTTTGTCTCTGTATTGTTGGATACTGTTTGTTTTCGTTTTATATTTTACTTATACGTATTTCAGTTACGTTCTACCGTTAGGGTTGAGAGCCAGAATGGTAAAAAAGAACCCTATGGTGTGACTCAGTCTGACTGTCTGTCCGTCACAGCTGGTTATATCAGGAACTACTAATGCTATCGCCTTAAAATTTTGAATAGTTTTAGATGATGCTGGCCCAAGTATTATCCAAATAGAAAATAATTTTAAAATATGTTTTGTCCTTATTGCAACAGGGTCTAAAACGTGTGCTTTAAAATTTCATAATGGAGTTAATATCAAGTGGGGTATCATGTGAAAGGATTCTGTTTGTTCATTCTAAGTCATCTTTTAAGCCCAAATATTATTAGGTGATGGCTTCGGAACCCTCGGTGCGCGAATCCGACTCGCTCTTGTTTTGTTTTTATTTGGGGCGTTTCATAATGAGTAACGGCGGGCACACACGAAGCGGAAAAAAGATATCCAAGTGTGGGTATTCTGTTACGGACGTATTGGATACCTACAGCTAAGTTGCCGCTAACTGTTATGCGTTTTGGCGTATTTATAGGCAAATGTTTGTATGATGAATGGAGCTTGTGGAGGGTGGAGCTTTCTTCCTAAGATGTCAAAGAAAGAGATGTCAATATGAATTCACACGAACCTGAATCCTAATTTTGCCGACGGACGTACGGAGGTACGTCTTTTTAAACAACCTTTTACAATGACAATAGAAATGGAATTTTCATCTGAAAATATAACATTAAGAATAAAACCAGAAAAAAAAACGTTTAATGCAAATATCACTTTATTGTCATTAGACTTACACAAATACTGTTATGCTTTAAGCACAGCCCGTTTACAACTCTTTCAAAATAGTATTTAGATACATATATTTTCGTTTTCAATATACAATATCAGAAGATAAAGTACAATACAGATACAAACATACAGTTTGTAGATACTACCTTTCTCCGTAATAATATAAAATAGGTAAGTACACAGCTGAAGTCTCTTGTAATTGTGAAAGATGAAACAGTTGCTTGACAGTCACATATCAACCGTTGAGCCGCAAAGATGTCAAAGTATGTGGGATGTGTAAGTATGTTTGAATAAGTGCTGAAATAATTACCCTGACGGCATAAATAAATTATGGTGTGACCGTAGGGTGTGACCTTACCCCTACCACCAATATTATTAACGCTGTTTACGAACGATAACACGCGAAAGCGTAAAATTAAGAAGTGAACAAATTAAAGTGAATTATTTTCTTGTTTCAATGTCTTGCGTGAGTCAATGTCTAATATTAAATTACGTAGCTTCGACTGTAGTGAAATAAAAACGGATCACTCACGTATATAAGTCGACTTTAGCCTGACATGTTTCGGACTAATTCGTAGTCCTTCCTCTGGGAGCGCACGACCCAGTGGCGGCGAGACGCACACTCTGCGACGCTGGGTCGTGCGCTCCCAAAGGCAGGACTACGAATTAGTACGAAACATGTCGGGCTAAACTCGACTTATATACGTGAGTGATCCGTTTTTATTTCACTATGATTGAGTCTCACGGTAGTTTCATGTTAAAAGCTTCGACTGTGTTCATTTTTATAAACTGGTGCTTAATTGCCAAGCACACTTTCAGCGCAATGTATAAAATTTTGACAGTGTTCATATCAGTCGAAGCAGAATTGGAAGAGCGTGCCAATATGTTTTGTCTTTGATTTTGTATGAGGTGATAGGTCCTTGAGTATAGAAATAGAATGTCTTTGGGTGGATATCACAAGGATAACATTGTACTATTTATGTTTCACAGTGTGAACAAAAGAGTAACAGCTTCGAATGAGGGCTGCCGCGAGTCAAGAATCCGCCAGGAACACTTGTTGAGTGAGGTCTGTGTCACTCTCCACCAATGAGCGACAAGCTACTGGCATATGATTGGAGAAAATTGACAAATAGACCTTTTACTCGACACTACCGATTTTTGACTCGTGTTAAATCGCCCTCAAAGACCAACTTTATATTACCACCAAGAGTAAAAAATATTAACATCATCATCATGTCAGCCGAAAGACGTTTACTGCTGGACATAGGCCTCCCCCAAGGCTCTCCACTCAGACCGGTCTTGTGCTTTACGCATCCACCGCGGTCCCACAATCCTTACTAGGTATAGATTAAAAAGTACTAACATAACAATAAATATTTATTAAAACTTATTCAGAACTTGATCTTCCGTATGTTGAAGAAACCCTGCATAACCTCGTCCGTGACGCGCGCCCGCCGCGCCTGGTACTCCGTGATGACAGGTGTCACTGTATCTATAGCTATTTTCTTCAGCTCGCCTGTCAAAAGCTCGCCGGATTCGTAGGATTTCTTTATCTGTGGAAAAAATACTTATTTCAATAAGGGCTGTAGCGATTCAAAAATCCGCTAACATTGCTAGTATCGAGTGGGGTCTATGTGTCAATTTCCACCAATCATAGGCCAGGAGTTTATCTCTCATTGGTGGAGAATGACACATAGACCTCACTCGACACTAGCAATCCTAGCGGATTTTTGACTTACGATATCATTCCATTGGAAGGGAGACATATTTTACCATCATCCTAATTCACGGATTCACTTTTATAAAACGAAACCGGTAATTTAAGATCGACGTATTTATTTGTAAAGACAAATCTTTAAAAAAGTAGCTTTTAATTATTAACGTGAATTAAAACGACTCAATCGGTTCTCCAAACGAAAACAGTAGTGGCGAGTACTGTTTCCGTTTGTGTGACGTATCGACAATTTCAACAGAACACTTACATGAGTCCAAAACTCTCGGAGCGAGAACAAGATCGATTTTGTTCTTTATAGAATGATGGAACTTAATTCGATTTTCTTTCAAATGTGTCGTTTTCATCCTAAATGTGCGTTATGTTAAGGAAAATAATAAGTATCTGCACAAAGTGTATAGTTAAATGAGAAAACATTTCCCCTGTAAAATTTTTATGATATTGTCATAAGATTGATTTTAGCCTGGCCTGTGGGAAAGGTTTTTCTACTATGTCTATACTTGCCTGTGCCAGTTTTTCGTCATCCTCCATGAAGAAAGTGAGATACTTGTATGAGATGTCGACGTCGGTGTTGCCACCCTTCTCCCTGTGCTCCTCGACTGTCGCTTGCCCGCCCGAAAACGCGTACTTGTTGATCTGGAATACATTCAAATCATTGCAATTACTGACTTAGAGACAGTTCCCCCAAGTAGAAATCAAATTAGAGCGGCACTTTTTCCGTAACTGCTAAATTTTTTACGTAAAATGCTTGAATATGGCAACATTTTTATTTGAAACTAATTCGGTTATTTCCGCCAACATTCGGTAACGCTCGGGCCCGATCATTTCCGAACTTATCTCAGGCGTGCAACTTTACTAAAATCCGATGTAAATATGGCACGGTGTTAAATACCTACACTTCGGTTATCTCCGCCGGCACTCGGCAACGTTCGGTCCCGAACATTTGCAATCTTCAACGAACCGCTAGTGTAGAATACCTTGTTTTTGATCTGCTTAGCGGTATCATTCAGGAATATAGACGCGTTAGGATCACTGGCGGACATCTTGTGTTGCGCGCCTTGCAGCGCCGGCAGAAAGGAGGCGTGCAGTAAGGCCGGCTTAGGCATTTTGAGCCTTGCGGCCACGTCTCGGGTCATACGGAAATACGGATCTTGGTCGATAGCGCAGGGCACTAGGCAGGGCACCTGAAGAGGGATTAATGTATCATCATCAGTCAGTCATGGTACTGTTTTATAGGTATAGATATTTCAAATACACATACAGGGAAGGTACCCTGTATGTGTATTTGAAATATCTATACCGTCAAGACTTCAGCCGGTTGAGAAGTCTAATTGAGCACCACTGTGAAGGTTTTTTTTTTTTCAAAGTAAAAACCTTACAGGAGTGTTCGTTTAGACTTAGGTACTCAACCCCTGGCTAAAATCTTGATGGTTCATTAGATCGAACCCTGTACATAAGAATAAATAATAACATAGTAGAACGGAATCTCTTTTGACCGAGTCCAAAACGCCGCCATTTATATACCTACTTCCCCCTTCACGTCGTTACACCCCTCTGTCATCCAGGCGTGTTGCTAGGGTTGCTTGCTGTTAAATATTAGGTACTTACATATAAAGATAATATCACTAAGATGTACTTACATATAAAGATAATATCACTAAGATATAAGTTTTTTTTTGCTTTGAAATCATTATTTTATTACAAAATATGAGATTTATAAATCATTACGTACCTACATAATCATAAGCACTTCTAGATAAGAAGTTATTATGAGTGCCATACCAAATGAAGCCATTTAAGGTGATTTAAGTAAGCATTACTTACCTACAAATATAAAATAAAATACATACAGGCTCACGTAAAACTATTACAACCAAATTACAAACAACCAAACGCGCGTGCGGCGACGCCGGCCGTGACAGCCTGACTGAGTAGTTTGTTCAACGAATACTCTAATATCGTGACCTTGAGCCCGTCCGGAGCGGGAGTTTCCGTTCTACTATGTTATTATTTATTCTTATGCCCTGTATAGATTATTTTGATGGACGACATATTCTGAAGGGTTAATCGACCTTGAAGATGCTCACCACTTTATTTTCAAATATGAAGGGGAAGCTGGTGGAGAACGCAGGCGCAGCCTCTATGGACGGGAAGGTGATCTTGCCTATGACGTCAGAGTCGCCGAAACCGAATATGCCCTTCACCTGGTTAAAGGTCACGCACTTCTGTATCCGCAGCATGTTCTGGTAGAACGCTGGGCATTGACTGAAAGAGATATTTTACTATAAGTTTTTAACGCCCGACGCAGAAAGAGGTGTTAAAAGTTTGAAGTGGATGACGTTATTTCTAATATTATTCCAAAGCAAATATAAAACTAAACTTTATAGTTTAACGAAATTGTAGTAACATTTTATACACCTTTGCAATAGGTTACCTGCCAAAAGTAACCATGATACAGACACTTCATACTCGCATATCAGTCTTACCTGTGTTGGGAAAATGTGCAGAGAAACTTTCAGCTCTTATACTTATGAAATAATGAAGGTCTGGCCGTCGCGGGCTCTTGCTCTATAACTACTCGATTACGTTACGTGGGATTCGAATACTCGTGCTCGGGGCTCTGTGTGACAGTGTTTTAATGAACCGTTAAGACTACAGCCAGGGGTAAGTAAGCCTAAGTGAGCACCACTGTCATATAGATATTATCAACCAACAGAGGCAATTAAAGTATGGTAAAAAGTTTTTTTTTTTTTTCAAAGTAAAAACTTAATTTAGACTTACTCAACCCCTGAATGAAGTCTTGACGTTTAATTAAAACGAACCCTGCAGTAGCTCACCCAATAAAGTCCAGGTCGTTGAATATAAAGGTGTTCTCAGGGCTGAAGCCGACTGCGATGATGTCTTTGGCGTTGCTGAACGCCATCTGCCGCGCCGCCTCCACCTTCGGTTCGGTACAATAAAGTTGTTAAATAAGATATGATGTCCTGTTGTATTTTTTTTCTCTTTCAAATGTATCATTTTATAAATGATTCTCTCTCTCTCACCTTGATGTCGCGCCACAGAACCTTCTCGTCGTCCGTCAGCTGGATTATTAGGGGCACGTCGAACACATCTTGAAGCCATCTGAGGAGCGGTCACTGTATAGTACACTGTTTAGCTGGTATAGCATGAACCAACCACCCTCTGGACACCACATTTTCTATAATTTTCTTGGAAATTCATTACGAAAATAGCGGCGGTGAGCGGGCCGGGGGAATGCGTCGTGATTGGTTCATAGCTTGTCATCTGCTCGAAAGTAAGCTGCGATTCGAGGCTAGAGAGATTTACAGGTGCAAATGAGTATATGCGATTTGGTAACGTTCGCACTGACATTTGGTGTCCAGAGGGTGGTTGGTCCGTGTATTATAGCGACGAACGAATGGCCTAGTGGTTAGAGACCCTGACTATGGAGCTTGAAATCCCGGGTCCGATCCCCGGTCGGGGCAAATGTTTGTATGATGAATACGAATGTTTGTTCTCGGGTCTCGAATGTTTAATGTGTGTACATTTAACAGAGAACTAGCAGAGAACAACGGAATGAACAAATAATAATTTATCATGTATTGCGTTCCTGAAAAGCAGCATTAGGCAGGCGTTTATTACCTTCTCCATAGTCTATGGACATATCATAAATCATTCACGTAATCATAGAAAAATTTCAATAAAACCTTTTTAACATACTTGGTGAACATGAATGGGATCAAATGCCCTAGATGCATGCTATCCGAGGAGGGCCCTCTCCCGGTATACAAGTAGAACTTCTTGCCGGCCTCCACCAGGTTGAGGATGCTATGGATGTCTCGGTGCGAGAAGAATATGCCTCGCCGGAGCAAATGGTGGGCTGGAACATAAAGATAAGTCATTCTTATTTATTTTGACGCTTTGATCATAGCTGTCCATGGCAGCTCAAATGTTTTGTTGTTATGTTTATTCATTACATAGTGAATTAAAGCTAGCATTACCACATTCAGTTGGGACTTAATAGACTTGGGACCCATAATTTCTTCCTAAAGAAAGCTCATAGGTCAAATTGAGAGTTGGCTCATAATAAAAGACACTTTAAATTTTTTTTTAAATGTTGAAAAGTGAGAGCCGTGACAGCCTAGTGGTTTGACCTATGGCCTCTCAAGCAGAGTGTCGTGGGTTCAAACCCCGGCTCGCACCTATGAGTTTTTTGGAATTTATGTGCGGAATTACATTAGTAATTTATCATGAGCTTTTCGGTGAAGGAAAACATTGTGAGCAAACCTGCACACACCTGCGAAGCAATTCAATGATGTGTGTGAAGTTCCCGATCCGCACTGGGCCCGCGTGGGAACTATAGCCCAAGCCCTCTCATTCTGAGAGGCCTGTGCCTAGCAGTGGGACGTAAAAAAAAAAGGCTGGTGATGATGATGATGTTGAAAAGTGTCTTCAGTGTAAAAGGTCTGTGAGAAAGAGTATCTTCTTATTAAAAAGAATAATTTATAATGATTAGAATTTAACATTCATACTTCTGACTGGGCCCGCGTGGGAACTATAGCCCAAGCCCTCTCACTCTGAGAGGAGGCCTGTGCCCAGCAGTGGGACGTAAAATAGGCTGGTGATGATGATGATGACTTCCGACTGTTTCGGGTTAACTAGCTGACTTTTAGTAAAAACACTTCTTTTACTTTTCACTTCTAGTAAAAACTTGAATGAACCTCACCTTTCTTTCCTGTGACCTTTTCAAACCTCTGTATGACCTCATCATCTATCTTTGAACTGCCAAATCTTTCTAAAACATAGAACAGAAGCCTTTAATTAGGTATTATCAACATTCCAAAAGTACAAGTATTACAACATCATAAATGAGTCATAGTGGTTTTTCCTGTGACTTTGGGTTTTGGGGAATAATAGGGAATAACCCATGATAATTAATGGTAGTCACACAGAATACTTTATTAAAAACCAGTTAAAGACCAATGCTATTATTCATAAATGTCACTCAAGCCTCCATTAGTTAAAAGGTTTTGTCATCTTCTTACTAATGGAAATATCAATGTGACAAAAAAGGACAAACAAACTTTAACAGCATTTTTTTTGTTAAAATATGTTTATGAATAATAGGGCAAGAAACTAAGGTCCAAATGCCTAATATCTTATCTTGGCCTAAAATTTTGACTGCTTTAATTAAAATGTTTCTGCCTGTGGTAAACAGCGATTTTTTTTTAGTTTTACACAAGTATCATGAGTCCTAACATCAGAATACTTGTAAAATATGAACAGTCACTTACTTATTAGCTTGTCATAGTCAATTCCAGTTTCTGACTTTCCGGTCACGGTCCATGGATCAACCACATCATCATCATCATTTACTGCTAAATTGTTAAGCTGTTCCTCAGGTGCCTTGTCTTCAGCCATGATTCCAGCTGTTACCAACTGTAACATAAAGCGAAGATCTCATATAAACTTGGATGGTCCAACTTCACGCTCATATTGTATTTACATCTGTTTCAATTTATAGCAAAAATTTCATGAATGAAATAAGTTTTTCGTGTCGCCGTACAGTTTCAGATCTTGGATATTTTAAGTATAAAGATGTACGGCGCTGTCGCGTGTCATAAAAACTTACAAGATTGTTGTAGAATAAATAATACACGAGTTGAGCTAGATTTTAAACACACATACTAACCTAAGATAAACCGTCGATACTGTAAATTCTACTGATAAGGGCCAGTGTTATGAATACTGAGATTGTACACAGGTGGAAATGTGATGCAAGTGATGCAATTTCCTGAGAAACCGCTACATCGATCCAAATCACTGCAGAAAAAGTAACGAATAGCTGGCTGCGGCAATACTCACCTTTCATTACTTGTCTTGTCAAAGCGTTTTGATTTCACTAGTATTAAATTATAACAATCGGTTTCATCTTTTATAATTTTCTGAACAAATAGGAACTTCGTGGTTTTGTTTATTGATTTTATAATAAAATCAGCTAATTTCGTTTAACTTTTAACCCATTTTTTTGATAATAACGTAAAATGTCATGTACTGCTTAGTGAAAAACAAAACGCAACGCCAGTTTATTGCCAGGCGTATAAAAAAAAAGTACCCAACGCTCCAGTTAGCATAATAAATTTATTAAAAACAGAGACAGAAATAACAGACTATAATGTTCACGCTTCTTATCATTTTTGTTTATGTGTTACTAAATTATCAATCAAAATAATAATCTTTTTGAAACATTTAACTGTTCTGTCAACATTAAAGCAAAAACATTTTCCGTCACGTGTTGGCTTTCACAACTGCTATTGCTCCCTCATTGTAGAACATTTTTTCCACACGTCACACAGAAACGTCAGAAATTGTCAATACACGTTCAGTCAGAAATTTTTGTTGCTGTTTTTAGAATAGTGAATAACCGTGCGTTTCTTTGTTTCCTTTGTATGGAGACTAGCTGTTGATCGATTGAGACGTGACCAGTGTTCTTGATGGTTTCGGGTGACGATTCAAATGGTCGTTTATCGCGTAAAACAACGAGGTCTCCGAACCGAAAGTCTAAGAAGGCTGATGCGGACTTAGCGAAGGTGTCTGCGTTGCGAAATGACCCACCGCCTTCTGTACACAAACGGAACCTTTACGTTGTTTCTTTCCCCATCATTATACTTTTTAATATTCTAAGATCACTGCTGTATCAATTGTTTATAGTGTTTAAGTATTTGTACTCGGCGTCGCATCGTTTGATGCACAAACCCAATAAGAATGGTGAATATAACCTAGAGGTGGTTGTGAAAGACGGTGCCGTGTCAACGGAGATAGCTAGCGAGATGTCTTACACGCACAATGTGGGTCCCGGGGACCCTCTGCTCGCCAAGCAGAAGCATCACCATCGGAAAGCTTTTGAGTATATTTCAAAAGCTTTGAAGATTGATGAGGAGAATGAAGGTAAGAGAGTGTAAACAATAGTTTAAGTTTGTTTTGTGAAGGGTTTTATTCACCTTTCCTATTATATTACAATTGAATCCTAACTAATATTATAAATGTGAAAGTAACTCTGTCTGACTCTTTGTCTCTCTGTCAGTCTGTTTGTTACCTCTTCACTCGAAAACCGCTCCACCAATCTAGATGAAATTTGGTAAGAAGATAGTTTGAATATCGAGGAGTAACATAGGCTACTCTTTATTTTTGAAAATTATATAGTTCCCATGGGATAGCGATAACCGAAATCTATGCGCGCGAAGGCGCGGGCAACAGCTAGTATACTATACTTTTATTAATAGATAGAACATGATGCTGTCAGGATCAGTTTTATTTGTATTGTATGTTTTATTTGTTTTTTGTTATAGTCTAGTTATTTTTTATTTGTTTTAGAAAGTCAGTGTTGTTATGATGGTATGTACTTAACTGTAAAAAAACAAGGTATACATTTTTCATTAAACTCTGCAACTTTTGTAGAATTCTTCTCAGTAGATTTGTGCACATTAAAAGTTGAACAAAGTAAATTTACTTTAGTCACAAAACACTGACATGAACTTTTATGTTGTATTAATTCTTGCCTTAAGAAGCTTCTTTTGTAAAGTACTTATGGCAACACATTGTGAAACCATAATTTATAATTTCATGCCAAAAAGTACCTACATAAAAATTTTACACAAATGGGTAACCATGTCTCTCTCATTTAATACACCTGTTTTATTCTCCATTGTTCTTACACCATCACTTCACACAGGTCAAAAAGAGCTAGCAATAGAGCTCTACAAGAAAGGCATCTATGAGTTGGAGAGAGGCATTGCTGTGGACTGCTGGGGCGGCCGTGGGGATGCCTGGCAGCGAGCCCAGCGGCTTCATGACAAGATGAAAACCAACCTCGGCATGGCCAAAGACCGTCTACATTTCCTTGGTATGATGATGTTGATGTTTTTATATTTACTTGACTATGTTGTTGTATAGAGTTGATTCTACAGTATTCAAGTTCTATTTAAAAGTTAAATTTACTGTCTCCAAGCAAATGTCATCATCATAATGTTTTATTTTTGGAAGGCTGTTTATGTACATTAAAAGTAAGAGTGGTTCCAAAATACAGGCAATCATTTGATTTTGACATAAATGAGACTTCTTTTTCACATTATACTATTTTTTAAACAGTTTTTTGCTACATAGCTTATATCTTTGATTTTGTGGTATTTATTTAACAGGTTTAGTATTTTAAAACCAAAGCTATTCTGTTTTTTATATTATGCATTGGCTTAGTAAGAACACAAAAGGGCATGTTTTTAAATGTTGTTACCATGTTATACTGGTATACATAAAGAATATCTTGGTATCTATAGTGCATCCTGCTGAACCTAACTTAAAAATAAACTTTTATATGTCATACTGCCATTGAAATTTATTGAAATTTATTTAAATATCAGAAAAATAATTTGTGTCACATTCAGAGTTACCGCTGAAAAGCGTATTGTATTAATTCTGTGTTAATTTATCGCCAATTATTTCAAAAGTAGATCAACATCTGTTACTGAATACAGTAGAATCAACTCCCAAAGTCGCTCAAAGTCACTGTTATAATTTCAAGCTATTTACGAATGCCATCCTTTTAAGTTCCGACATGAGGGCTGTATGTTGCATGCTAGGCTTTTTTTTTTATTTGAACACCTCACATTATACTATCCCAAAGGGTTTATTGATAACTTCTTTCCGAATAGCAAACCTAGTCGCCCTCAGTAAGTTGGGGGTTGAACCAGAGCGGAGCGAGAATAAAGCAACGGAGTTCCCTCTAAAGGTGCGAAGGCCCTTAGAGAAATCCAAGACCACGTTGCTCGCCCATACTGAAAGTAACAGTGGTCAAACGAAGGCAACAACTGAAGGTAGAGCACCTGTAATGCCCTCCATTCTGTATTATCACCGATAACTTAGTGCGAATCGTCGTCTTTCCCGCGAGTGACGCATACGCTGCCTCATTCGTGTTGTAAAACTTAAAGACAAATAGTAAAGCATCTGGACTAGGGGCCCATTCATAAATTACTTAACACTGTGTTGGGGTGGGGGGGGGGGGAGTTTCATAGTAAAACGTGTGACATGGAGAGAGGGGGGAGGGTCCCCAAAATTGGTGTGACGTAATTTATGGATGGCACCTAAATAATGTTTTTTTTTGTATCTTGTATTGTATCATCTTTTATTGGAGATAATGCCGTCTCGTTCATTTACTCTCAATATAATAAAGACGGGACTAAGTAATCGGCGATAATTTTCATAATGCTTAGCTTCGTTTGACTTAACCTTCCTGCAAAATGAAACAAAATTTTACTCACTAAATCACCCTAATACGAAATAATGCTTTTCATAAACTATCAGCTTTGGAGTTATTCGAATTATGTAACAAAAAACGTTTGCTCATGAATGCCAAGGATTTAAAAGGATTTCGTTTCGGTTGCGCTAACATGGTCTGAAACCCGTTGTAACGGCTGCCATGTAGCTAAAACATAACGGTTTCAAGTCCCAGAATGATTCTAAAACTGAAACTCCGTAACTCCAAACATACATATATAGATAATACTACATTTTTAACCACTCACAATTGGCTTTTTTTGCACGTGGGTTCACTGCTTGCTTTTTCTGTGACATGCGATTTGAATATGTTAAGACGCCATTACATAATCGTACCAGTTACCGTGTGGGTATGCCTTGACACAAATACGAAGATTTCTTATTCGCTTGTAGCACTTACGTTTAAAAATTACGCCCACGTTATGTCGACGGGCCCACACTAACCGCACGTCTCCACGATCAGTACCACCTAAGTATTCGGCACTCCGCGCTTCAAGAACCGTCCTTTTGAACCTCCGACAAAAAGAGGGGTGCAATAAGTATGACCTGTGGCATCATTGCTCCCACACAGTTTCTTTTAATCGAAAGCTAGTTTCATCGAGATAGTTCTTAGTTTCGTTAAAATCGGTTCACCCGTTTTTGAAATATTGAATTTTTCTACCAAAGCTGTGCATGCAACAGGAAGCGTCCAAGAAAAAAAATGGACCACTAAAATGCCTTGACTGCCCGTACGACGCTCTACTTTCTCACAAATTATGGTGAATAGCCGCAGTTTTTCATTTCCATGGTATGTGATACTCATTTTTTCGGAGTGACAAGGTGACGGTCTCAGTCCAGTGCGGTTGGTGTGGACGCGTTTTGATGCCGTAAGACTGACCCTTGGCGTTGACGAATGACTAATGACAATATTTGATGACACTAACGCCGTTTACACCTACAATTTAGCACCCTGTCGCATTTATCTTGTTATACAAATTATAGTAAAAGAGATTTTAGCTGCTGCTTTAATTCTATTTGTTGCAACAATGTATTGGTAATCTCTGTGAAATTGGCAACGCCAGTAGGGCTAGCACGATTGGCCACGACTTTGTTCGCATGCAAGACTATATTACCCGTCCGGTTGCATTCTGAGTGACAGAAAAGGACGGGCAGTTGTTCTCGTGCGAGATAGAAGTCGCGCTGTGAGTTGTGCTAGACCTACAGAGCGGGGTAGGGAAAACCGACGAAAGTAGTAACAGGTGTAAGGATCGTTTCTGCAGAAGGGAACTCTTCAACGGTTAATGAGTACACGCAACATAAAGTACAGTCGGCAAAAAATCTTTGTACCGTGATTGGTCCTATCAATGTCCCCTCTCCGCTTCGCCCAGTTCCGCGTCAGTGTTAAGTGATTTGATGCCTAATTTGTCATTCATAACTTTTCCCCTAAAACAGGAAAATTGAGGACTTCAAATGTAAATAAAATTAAAATTGTTCTTAGGCAACGGAAGTTAAATTATTTTACAATCTTATGTTTAAAAAATATACCAAACTGATTTTGATAAAATCTATATGGGACCACCTCTGAACTGTCTGAACAAAATGGAATAATGAAAATCCATTTATAATTGCCGGAGTGATCGCGTAACAAACATACAAGAAAAAATGTACAGTCGAATTGAGGTCCTTTTCCTTTTTTTAAAGTCGGTTAAAATCCACAATTATTTACGGAACAAAGCTGAAGCTGTTTTCTATGAGAAAATAAGCTTAAGACAATTATCTTGAAGTACTAATATACTAGTGATACTGTACAGATTGTCCCTACTTTGGTGAGCCAAGTCTAAAAAAGTTATGTAAACATCGAAACACCAACGGACACATGTACGAAAAATTCCATTCCATTTTTGTATCTAACGCAAACGCGCGCGTTACCGTTTAACGTAAACAAATTCCAATAACCGGAATAACTAGGGGTGTCCGTTGAACCGTAAACACTCTTTCCGTCTGACTAGAGCTGAGCCGGGGCGCACCCTGGCTTTCCGGTCTGGGGCTTCCGCAGAGAAACTTCCTAATCCTATTGATTTTGAGTAATTTTATCTTTGTTCTATTGATTTTTAAACGTGTTATTCGACCCTAACGAGTTTCTAAGGGCCTTCGTACGTGACGATTCATGCAGAGATAAAATATTACAACCGCGCGTATTGTTCGAAAAAAGCGTATAGTTAATTGAGAAATGTTTTTACAAGTCAAAGTATTTTTGACCTGCAGGGCATTAGCGTAACTATTTTGTCACTCGTCATCGGATTGAATTGTCAGCCCATACAAAATGAACGCGATTCTGATTCCGAGCGAGTTAGACAATAAGGCCACTGGACATAAAATAGAGTTTTATCTGACCTGTTTAAAAACTTTTTTTACTAATTACTTATACCTATATCTATATCGAGACTCTTGAAGGCCGATTTTACAAACCACACTAAGTAAGTGTACCTGTTGAAAAACCAATAAAAATTAAAAAGCTGTCATGAACTTGAAATAAAAATGTACCGCAGTTACTGCCTTATTTAATTATCACAACCAGCCATAAAATTTTATTTGAACAGTAGTGTTGTGGCAGATTAGGTACACCATTTTGAAATGGTATTTTCACAGATGTGTGATTTGTATTTTTAGGGTTCCGAAGCCAAAATGGCAAAAAGGAACCCTTATAGTTTCGTCATGTCCGTCTGTCTGTCTGTTTGTCTGTCTGTCTGTCTGTCCGCGGCATAACTCAGAGACTATTGGTACTAGAATCCTGTAAATTTGCATTGGTATACATATTAATTAGGCCGAAAAAGTGCTGGGATAAAAATTTAAAAAAAAATTTTTTTTGGGGTACCTCCCCTACACGTAAAGTGGAGATGATTTCTTTATTTTTCGCCCACCCCATCGTGTGGGGTATCGTTGAATAGGTCTTTCAAAAATATTAGGGATGCTTGAAGATCATTTTTCGATAAAGTTATTCGTTTGCGAAATATTTAGCTTTGAAGTGCTCATTTTTGTTGGAGTCCAGTGTCGTCGTCGTCGTCGTCCCCCCCCCCTCCCTCTACCAGAGAAACTTTTAGATTTGGAAATGTGTGAAAAAAATCAGAGCAGTAGTGCATATAGTGAATTTATAAGGAAAACTATCAGAGATAACCAGGCTTTACAGGTTTGGGAGTAATAGTTAATTATGTGTGTCTATGTCAGTATCCGATATAAATTGACCCCACACTGCGTACAGTTTGCTTAGGAGTAGGGCACTGCTAACACTGGATGCAATAGGTGTGATGAAAATACCTTTAAATTAGGTATCTATGCCAGGGCTTTTTCGTAACGTCTTAGGAACCCTATTCTGGGCGTGTCCGACACGCTCTTGCCCGGTTTTGTATTTTAATCTCATCAATCAGGCTTTTATGCTGTCTTATTAACACTGGTGACGTTGTCATCTTCATATGGACACAGAATAAAACTTTGAATTTGCTGAAAATTTACATTGATGGTCTCATTAGAGAAGACCTCGAATGTATGGACTTAGCCTTGTCTGTTGTTTAAACTGACCTTTAGGAACGATGATGTCACTTTTGCGTTTTGTTTTGTCTAAATATTGTGCGGCTTAATAATTATGTAACCAATAAAGCGTGTGATATCCCCCGTCCCGCTTCAAGTAGCAGAACAAAGTACAAAAAAAATTGAACTTGTAAACAGTTGCAGACACGGCGACTTTATTAAGTGAACTCACCGATATTATAACCAGAGCGTCTAGTGTAATCATCGGCCAAAAATACGCGTTACGGGTGTTAAATAGTATGATTAGTATCAGAATTGTTAGTTGTCGATACGTGCCAGTAGTGGCGCTGCTAATGTGCCCATAGTAATTAAGACGTAAACGCGATCGAGACGTATTTTTTGGCCATTGGTACACTAGACGCTCTGGATCACATTTAGTTAAACGAAAATGGTATACGCATACTAATCCAACGTCCATACGACGTCGTGGCCTTAATTCTATAAATATTAAAATATTGCATATTAAAGTCGTAGGGCCATAGTCGACGGTAAAGTGATTCCTTGATCATTTTTAGGGTTCCGTACCTCAAAACCAGCAACGGGAACCCTTATAAGATCGCTTTTTTGTCTGTCCGGCCGTCAATTCCAAGTAAATCAAAACTTATACGACTTCCTCCATCGGCCTAGAAATGAAATTTAGCACGAAACACTAGTTCTCACAACACCCAAGGAAGATATCGAAAAACCTCCACCTCTGACCATTCATTCATTTGACATGAGGACCAAATGATGCAACCGGCATGGTAATTGCGTAACTATTTAGACACTTGTCATCGAATTTAAATATCAGTTTTTGTATGACTGTGACAGCTAGCCCATACAAAAACTGTCAAAATTAACACGATGGCGATTGCGAGCGAGTTAGACAATACGCCTGCGGTTCGCTTTTCAAACGCAATTTACTAGGAACTTAACTTTACTCTGTACCTATAGTACCTTTAGTGCCAACGATATGAGCCGCGCGCCGCTCCCCGCCGGCGGGCTCGCTCCGCCGTTCCGTATTCAAAATGTTCCAAAGGCCATAACCTGATGTTTAGGGAACGTACCTACCCATACTACGTGACCAGTTTTAAAGGGGGAGAGGGAGAGTCTTGACATAGTACGAATGGTCTTCGGGGGTAATAACCTAACCAACTTAGAGAAGTTGAAAAACCCCCGACATTATCATTTCAAAGTTCAATATTTCAAAAACGGGTTAACTGACTGTAATGAAACTTAACTAAGAACCATCTCGATTAAACTAGCTTTCGATTAAATAAAACCGCATCCAAATCGGTCCATCCGTTTGGGAGCTATGATGCCACAGACAGATACACAGATACACCTTTTTTTCGTCGGGGTTAAAAAAACAGGTCACGTAGTATATAGGTACGTTCCCTTACATCAATGCGTCCGCAACAGTGGCCGGGCGCAAGCTGACGACGGGCGGGCGGCGGCTGCCGAGCGGCTCCGGGCCGCTGATGAAGTCCCAGACGCTGCCGCGGTCCATGGGCCGCTCGTCCTCGCAGCCCAACAGCTCCACCTACGCCCGGCACCCCGTCAAGCCCGCCTCCACGCCGCCCGCAGTCAAGCGACAGCTGTCGGTGAGTATAACATGATCTCACTGGCATATCTTTTTGAATGTTTTATATGTACGAGTATATAAGGGAAGGTACCTATACCACGTGACCCGTTTAGGGGGGAGGGGGGGCGGATTCAAAATACCACGCTTGGTCACTGGGGGAGGGGGTCTTAGGTTTTTGTCACGTAGTCAACATTTTCTAGCGACATTTTGCGGTTTTTTGAGCTGTATTCAAATATGGCGCAGCATTTACCGCTATTTAAACTCACAGGAGGCAAGACTGACGCAAAATAGTATTTTTTTTTATACAGTTGCTCAAAAAGTGGTACTTTTTGTGGCTATGTATCGTGCGAAAAGTTGAAAGTTATACTACGGATGGTCACCGATGGGGGGAGGGGGCTAAAAAAACTGTTAAAAATGGGTCACGAAGTATGGGTACGTTTCCTAAAGTTCGGGTTAAATTTGACCCACTTCCAGTGGTTGGATAAACTTGAAATTTGGTATGGATATGGTTGCGTTAGGACACTGGTTTGTGATTTCCAGAAAAAATACGCAACGATTGATCGTCAATTGTATTAAAGCCGAGTTGCACTGGATGCGAGTGCATGCGCGTGGACGCGCGCGTTCCACTGCGTTGTAATATACAGTCAGCAGAAGAAGTAGCTAAGCAACCGAAGCGGTCACAATGATCTGCACAAGCTCTTATGTCTATAACAATAGAGCCGTGCTTAGATCATTGTGAACGCGTCGGTTGCTTAGCAACTTTTGCTGCTGACTGTATGAATACTCACGACATCTCTTGTGAGGATTCATACTTTACAGCGCAGTGGAACGCACACGCATCCTTTTTGGCTCGGCCTTTATCCTTACATTATTTCCAATTCATCGTCACTTTCATTCATACACAATATCAATACCTGAGCGCTTAGTGTAATCGCGTTGGCGTTTACGTCTGAATTGCTATGGGCAAATTAGCAGCGCCAGTAGTGGCACGTATCGACAACAAACAATTCTCAGTTGACGCAAACGCGATCGAGACTTTTTTTGGCCGTCGATTACACTATTCGCTCTGAAGCCTTATCGTCTAACCATCTTTTTCTGTCAAACGGTACAAGACCGTGCGATAAAGAGATGGCGAATGTCCTAGACAATGGCCTGTCAACAAACTCGCCTCATGCTCATCTCAGCTCACCCCCCATTGACTAGAGCGCGTACCAGGTGCCGGCGGGGGGCTCGCCGGTGCGGCGCGCGGGGGGCTCGCAGCGCGGCACGCCCACGCGCAGCCGGACGCCGCAGCCGCTCACTGTGCGGGGCGTTGACCCCAAGCTCGTCCAGCTGATCCTGGACGAGATCGTGGAGGGCGGGCCGAAGGTGCACTGGGACGACATCGCTGGCCAGGAGGCGAGTGGATTATGTTCTCTTTTACCAACCCCCCCATTTGACAAGCGATAGCCTAGTAGTAAATTAAAAGAGGGAGACAAACGAGCAAGCAGGTCACCTGATGGTAAGCGATCACCGCGACACATGAGAACCAGCAATCCCAAGAGAGTCACTAGTCCGTTCCCGACTTTTAAGGAGGGAAAAGGATTGGGGAAAGGGGTAGGGGAATAGGGCCTCCGGCACTCTCACTGGCCGCAGGAAACGCCGTAATAATTGAGCAATCCAACACAAACTTCAGACTGAGTGATCGTTTTGACATTAATAAAAAATTGCTGGTTTGATTAAGTTATCCCCATTCATCTTTTCCATGGAACCATGACGTCGTAGACTGGTTTAAAAATGATGTTTTTTTTATGTAAGTGCGGAAAGTAGGTATATCATTTTGTACCAGTCCCGGGGTGTAGCGTAGAGGTGTAGAGTCCAGGCCCTAGCCGAGGGGCGAGGATCGAGACTCGGAACGAGAGAAAATGACACTTCCGCACGTGTACCAAACGACGTTTTTTAGTACATTTGCTATAAAATGACAATGAAACTGACGGCGGTGAGCACGGCGCGCGCGGCGCGGCCCGTCACCACCCGCCGGGCCGACTCCGCCGCCTTCCTAAACCAGCGCCTTGGAAAAGTAGATGGCACTAGTGCGAAAAATCCAACTTTCCGCACGATGGGTGCCACAAAAAGTGCCACTTTTTTTTAGCAACTGTATTAAAAAACTGTTTTACTTGCAGGCGGCTAAACAAGCCTTGCAAGAGATGGTGGTCCTCCCGTCTCTTAGGCCTGAACTTTTTACCGGGCTCAGGTCGCCAGCTAAAGGGCTGTTGCTCTTTGGACCACCGGGGAATGGTAAGCATATATTTTAATATATTTCGCAATAATTTTAAGAGTAACTATTTTTTAAAACTCAGTTTGATTTAAATCTTATATCTTGGTGTGAGGGTTAAAATGTGTTGCTTATTGTACTATGCCTGGAAAAGAGTTAAGTTTTTCGGAATATCTATACCTATAAAATAGTGCCGTGACTGACTGACTGACTGACAGACAACGCACAGCCTAAACCGCTGGACCTAGAGACTTGAAATTTGGCAAACATACCTTGAGTATCCTAGAGGTGCACTAAGAAGGGATTTTACGAAATTTCCACGGGATAGACAACTAGCCCATTTTGAAATATTTCACGGGGGCAAAGCCGCGGGGCATGACCTAGTAGTAATATATTTCGCAATAATTTCAAGACAAGTAACTGTTCTAGAAAATTCTGTTTTATATAAATCTTTAAATCTTGGTGTTATTGTTGACATTGTAACTAAAGTTCTATGGAACTTGCTAACTATGTAAACAAACCGCCATAGTAAATTCATCATTCAGAGACGATTTCAATATGGCGGTTTGTTTACATAGGTAGTAAGTTCCATAGAATGACACCATACACTTATGTGGTTGCTTATTGTAGGTACTATGCCTGGAAGAGGGTTAAGTTTTTGGGATATTTATTTATGCGAGTCCCGTCCGCAGGTAAGACGCTGCTGGCCCGCTGCGTAGCCGCCGAGTGCTCGGCGACGTTCTTCTCGATCTCGGCGGCCACGCTCACCAGCAAGTACGTCGGCGACGGGGAGAAGATGGTGCGCGCGCTCTTTCAAGTCGCTAGGGAGTTACAGGTGGGGAATAGTACTTTATGATATGAGTGCGGAAGGTATGTCATTTTGCATGAGTCCAGGCCCCTCTTTCACGATCTTTATGATTGTCAGTTTTATTACAGCTAGCTGTTTCCGATACCAATTGTCAGCCCAGAACACGAACACGAACACGTTGCTGATTGCGAGCGATTTTGATTTTTAAATTTTTTGTAATAAAACGACGGTTAAACCAAAGGTGGTGAGGCCAAGCGTGCGCGCGCAACCGCCGGCGCCTTGAAAAAGTAAAAAGCACTGTTGCGAAAAATCCGACTTTCCGCACGATACATAGCCGCAGAAATTACCACTTTTTGTGTAACTGTGTATTAATCAGTAGTAAATGTAATTCCAGCCGTCCATAATATTCGTGGACGAGGTGGACTCGCTGCTGTGCGAGCGGTCGTCCAGCGAGCACGAGGCGTCGCGCCGGCTCAAGACCGAGTTCTTGGTGGAGTTCGACGGGCTGCCGGCCGCCGGCGCCGACCGGCTCGTGGTCATGGCCGCCACCAACCGGCCGCAGGAGCTGGACGAGGCCGCGCTCAGGTATGCCTTAAAACCTCAGAATACAGAACAAACCAGAAGCCGCGTTCAGTCACCTCACGCCGCGCACTGTATCCATTAAAGTTTGTATCTATCTATCTATCTAGGGTTTCGTACCCAAAGGGTAAAACGGGATCCTATTGCTAAGACTCCGCTGTCTCTGTCTGTCCGTCTGTCACCAGGCTGTATCTCATGAACCGTGATAGTGATAGTTGAAATTTTCACAGTCATGTATTTCTGTTGCCGCTAGTTAAACAAATACTAAAAGCAGAATAAAATAAATATTTAAGTGGGGATCCCATACAACAGACATGTTTTTTTTTGTCGTTTTATAGATAACTAGCTTATGCTCCGCGGCTTTGCCCCCGTGAAATATTTTAAAAGGGGCTAGTTCGAAATTTGTGGTGTTAGAGATATATCCAGTAATGTTTATATTTGTTGTTGCTATAGGAGTCCTAATGACTCTAATTTGGATATGTTTATGAAACAATTAGAGTTACTGCTACAGCACCTTTTCAATAAAAATGCTATTATTTGTGGAGATTTTAATATTGACATGCTCGTAGATAAGAAACAACGTAATGATTTTGTAAGCCTGTTAAAATGCTACAATTTTGGATGCGTTATAAATGATGTTACCTTTAAGAGAAATGGATCGCAGTCCTGCCTTGATAACTTTGCTACTAATATTCCTGAAAATTTGGTTGCATATACAGCCATTGATCACAATGAGTTGGCAGATGGTCATGCAGCTATTTTCTGTGGCCTGACCAAAAAAAGCGACAAAAATAATAAAAACAATGATCACAAAGTTGTAACATACAAACGGGTTTTTACTGATAATAACATTCAGACGTTTAAATAAAAGTTAATTAGTATACCCTGGTATGATATGGGTATAAATAGTTTTTGGAAAAAGCTCAATGTTGCTTTTGATCAAAGTTTTGAGAAAAAAAGGAAAAAGATTGCAATTAATAAAAAACTAAAAATCATGTGGATAACAAAAGGTATTAAAGTGGCTAGTAAGATGAAGCGGATCCTGTGTAATGTAAATAAATCATCGTGTGATGTCTCTGGGATTACCGGAATAAATACATAAATGTTTTTAGGAAGGTTGTAATTCAGGCCAAAAGGTCAGCTATTCAGGTACAACTCTGTAAATTGAAATACTCATCTAAAGGAATATGGGAGGTCGTTAACAAAAGAAGAAATAAATTTCTCACTTGCAGGCGGAGCGATATGGTTCTCAATTTGTATGGCAGAATGGAGCGCAACCCTCAGGCAATTGCGGACTTTTTCTCGTCGCAATTTACCAGGGTAATTTTCCGAGCACGGGTGATTTGTCCTCCGCAATAAAATGTCTAAAGCATTGGACTAAACAACACTTTACAGACATACCCTGGGAACCTATTTCATCGTTAGAAATTTTTAATATTGTTAGATCCATGAAAAGTTAAAAAATCTTGTGGATACGATGAATTGCCAGTAACTGTGATTAACAGTTGCATAGATATACTTTCGGGTCCTCTTGCTTACTGGTTTAATAAATGTTATGATCAAGGCGTTTTTCCCGACCAGCTAAAGGTAGCCAAGGTATTACCTGTTTATAAAAAAGGCACCAAAACTGATCCGAAAAATTATCGGCCAATATCGCTTCTACCTGTATTGTCCAAAATTTTTGAGAGATTAATGAAGTCCCGTATTTTGAAACACCTAAAAGTGAATTCAATCATAAATCCGAAGCAATTTGGTTTTCAGGAAAAAAAGGTACTACAGACGCAATTGATTCTCTCGTGGGTGACGTTGTGTCGGACATCCATTGTAAAAAAAGAGTGGCTGGACTGTTTCTAGACCTTAGCTCTGCTTTTGATATGGTAGACCACGAAATACTTTTGCGAAAGTTAGATTTTTATGGTATTAAGGGTCATTTTTATCATCTCCTTCACAATTATCTTAGTAATCGGAAGCAGTTCGTGGAGTTAAGGAGCTTTGAGAATAATGTAGAATGTTCCGTTAGATCGAAGTTTGTTACTGTAAGGAGAGGGGTTCCGCAGGGATCAATACTGGGGCCTATACTATTTATCCTGTTTACAAATGACCTGATCAACTATATTTGTAATGCCGTCCCCGAATGCCGGGTAACCGTTTTTGCCGATGATACTAGTGCAATTGTTGCTGCAAATAGTATGCCTGAGCTTGTCGAACTGACGACAAAAGCATTTACGGCTTTTCAGAATTGGTTCTATATCAATAATTTGCGTTTAAACACTGACAAAACCAAAATTGTGTTATTCAAACTAAATTCTAAAAGGACCGACAAGCTTAATGTTGTAGTAAATAATGAATTGTTAGATGTAGTTAGTAGTATCAAGTTTCTTGGTCTACGTATTGATATGGGTTCGACATGGAAAGAGGAGCTGAATACCGTGGAAAACTCCGTTCTTTCAGCTTGTTATGCTCTAAGAAGCCTTAGAGAGGAACTCACTATCAAGCAACTCAAAGTCGTATACTATGCGTTAGTAGAGTCTAGGCTGAGGTACAGTATCAAGCTCTGGGGAAATAGTTTTAGGTACAACATTAACAGAGCTTTGGTTGTTCAAAAGAGAGCAATACGTACTATTTTACGTATTCCTCAATGGGTTTCTTGTAGAGAGCATTTCCTAAATCTGGGTCTTCTGACGGTTCCTTGTTACGTATGTTCTTGTGTTACTGACAGAGTTTGTCAAAAATATTTCAAAACACGAGTCTCTCGAAGAGCAAGAGTGGCGCCTACAAACGAGAACTAAAAACATAAGGCAAACGTTTTTCCCAAGGCTCAAAGTAGCTCAACAAGCTCGAAATATCAAGCTATTCAAATTTTTAACAAACTGCCCACTGATTTAAAGAATATTACTAATTATAGAGTATTTCATAGAAGGTTGAAGGCATTCTTGTTGAGAGGGTGTTTTTACAGCATTGAAGAGATTTTCGTTCGGGATGGTTTGTAAAAATTTAAGAAAATATATGTAAAATAATAATAATGTAATGTAAGCATTTAAACATTACAGTGAATTTCTATTAAATCTAGTACCCTAGGTAATTTTTATTTATATTGTAAGAAATTTTAAACTGTACCTATTTCATACACAATATCTATATTGTTTCTGAATAAATAAATGAAATGAAAATGAGTTCCCTGTCCCGTGGGAATTTCGAAAAATCCCTTCTTAGTGTACCTCTAGGATACTCAAGGTATATGTTTGCCAATTTTCAAGTCTCTATGTCCAGTGGTTTAGGCTGTGCGTTGTCTGTCAGTCAATCAGTCAGTCACGGTACTATTTTATAGGTATAGATGGTACGGAACAAGGAATCCAGCCGATTTTGTGTGATTGAATAATTAACATAACATACAAACTTCCTAATTTATAATATTAGTAGGATTGATATGGGTTTTTTTTTTCAGACGTTTCCCTAAGCGCGTGTACGTGTCGCTGCCAGACCTGCGCACGCGCGACTCGCTGCTGCGGCGCGTGCTGGCGCGCGGCGCGGCGGCGTCGGCGCTGGCGCCGGACGAGCTGTCGCGACTCGCGGCGCTCACCGACGGCTACTCCGGCAGCGACCTCACCGCGCTGTGCCGCGACGCCGCGCTGCAGCCCATACGGGGTAAGCTGGGCGGAGCTGGCTGGCGTGCTGTGTGCCCGGCCGGATCAAATAGAATGTCCACCACCTTTGACTCGTGGCTCCCTCCGCTGCTAAATGTCCTTCCTGCCACTTGACTCTTGGCTTCCCCCCCAGCTAATTGTCCTTCCTGCCACTTGACTCTTGCCTTCCCCCCCCCCCCCCACTTAAATGTCCTCCCTGCCACTCTTTGCTCTTGGCTCCCCCGCAGCTAATTGTCCTCCCTGCCACTTGACTCTTGGCTCCCCCCGCAGCTAATTGTCCTCCCTGCCGACCTTGACTCTTGGCTTCCCCCGCAGTTGATTGTCCTCCTTGCCACTCTAACCTGCCCGTTCCCTTGCAGAGCTGGACCCGGAGGAGGTCCGCCTGCTGGACCTGTCGCTGGTGCGCGCCATCACGTTCCAGGACTTCCTGGACGCCCTGAAGCGCATCCGGCCGTCCGTGTCGCCGCACAGTCTCGCCGGCTACGAGAAGTGGTCCGTGCAATACGGGGACCTCGGCCTCTGAGCGACAGGTGAGCCTGGAGACAGACGGGTCACTCGCGTATGCTAGTCGAGTATAGCCCGACATCTATACCTATAAAACAGTACCGTAACTGACTGAGTGACAGGCTTATTCTGCTGTATATTTATTTTAATGTCTTACGATAGGGTTTTACAATATTCATATAAAAAGTAATAAAACAATATTAATAAAAAATACAAAAACATTATAAAAACCTAACCTAGGGTGCCGCCGGTAGCGAGGCAGGGTCTAAGCTACCGGCGGTCAGGGCGACATAGAGAGGAACCTCCTGACTATCCGAGCCGTGTCCAGGAGTACCGCCTTCTGCATCTGACCCTTGACCCAACCACCTAGCGAGAGCCTTTTAAGGTGATGGTCAAGGCTCTTCACTATTAGGCCGTTCACCGAAATTACTATCGGGACAATGATCGTCGAATCAACAGGCCATGGCGGTAACCTCGTGAGCTAAGTCAAGGTACTTGCTGACTTTGTCCTTCTCGGCCTTCACGAGGTTCACGTCATGGGGGATCGTGATGTCGACGAGCACTGCCTGGCGCTTCGATCGATCTATCAGCACGATATCAGGTTTATTGGCGACAATAGTACAAACTTATTATTATTACTAGCTTATGCCCCGCGGCTTTGCCCCGGTGAAATATTTCAGAATGGGCTAGTTCCCTGTCCCGTGGGAATTCCGAAAAATCCCTTCTTTGTGCACCTCTAGGATACTCAAGGAACATGTTTGCCAAATTTCAAGTCTCTCGGTCCAGTGTCAGTCAGTCAGTCAGTCAGTCACGGTACTGTTTTATTTTTTAATAAATATACAGATAATCTTTATTGCACAAAATGTAAATGTTAAAAGTCGATGACAAGCGAAGAGTCGTGAAGTTTGATTTCTGCTATGAACTATTCCGCTCCTTGGTGATTGCAATAACGTGGTTTGCTAAAGCTTTATTGCAGCAAGATTTGCTAAACTTTAACGGCTTTTTAACCCCCGACGAAAAAACCCCTCGGTGTTATAAGTTTGACCTGTGTATGTGTTTGTCTGTGGCATCTTAGCTTTGCCGACAGACGGCATAGATGCTAGTTTAATCGAGATGGTTCTTAGCTAAGATTCATTAAAATCGGTTTACCCGTTTTCGAAATATTGAATTTTGAAACGAAAATGTCGGGGGTTTTTAACTTTTCTAAGTTGTCTTCATTATCAATTTAATTGTTTGGTTTTTCAACAGGTATCGGCAATGTATCTAAAGGGTGAGTCATTAATTGTAAGGAGGCCGTAGGAGAGGAGAATGGACACGTTTCGCTCAAAATGTTTATGAATCTCCGATTTCCACTAAATATGAAATTAACATTAACCGTAAGTAATGTTCTATTGACATGTTTATTTGAATTTTAATGGAAAATTGTTTTTCAAGTTTATTCTGAATATAATCTAGTCAGACACGTCACCTGTCTAAAAGATTTGTAGCCACTTAAGTCCTTTTGACTTCCATTGACCCATATTAATCATTATGGAAAATATTTTGGTCTTGGAAAATCGTATTTCTGATCAGTTGTCCAGGGTCAATTAAAAGTTGATTGGCCCATTTATAAAAAGTATTATTAACCGTCTAGTACAATTGGTTACCTGCTAAGCACGAAAATTCCAACTTAAATTATTATTTAACGCAAAAACTTCGGAATGAATTTTTATAAATCTCATAGTTAATAACGGTTACCGAAGTTGTGGGAAACATCTACTATAATATAAGACAAAGACTAATCCAGTTTTTAGCCAGTGGAAGCAAACGGGCTTAAGCGTCAAATTGAATACTTAGAATAACTTTATGAAGCCAACCCCAGTACGTATGAACTTGCCATGAATTATTGTCAAGAACACAAGCCACTTATCTGTATGGTTAGCTTGTCACATAAAATACTAAGGGCCTGTTTCAGCGCTTGCTCACAAAGTTTCAGATAGTTAGCTGAGAGATAAAATGTATGCCAGATAAAGCAATTAAGGCACTGGTAAAAAGTGGTAAAACAAGCTCTGAGTAAAACCTGAACCTGAGATGAATTAAACTGAAACGTGAATTTATACGAGTTTTCGCTGCTCCCAATAATTGCTCGGATGGCGCAGTTGGCAGTGCAACGCCACGGTATGGTAGAGGCCCTGGGTTCGAATCCCAGTTCGAGGATAGATTTTTCTGGTCTTTCTGTATATTTACGTTTTAGTTTGAAATTAACTGACAAAATGAAACTTTAGCACTATTCAGCAAGACAATATACTCAGTTTCAAATCGAATCAGTCTTGCTCGAATCACTCTTATCGCTCAGTCTCGTTCCTTCAGGGAGCACAGACCCAGAAAGCCGATATCGGATCTCTGCTCTTAATGTGGGAGCAAGATTTGGCTCCGTCGGTCAGAGCCGCTACACCGAAGTCCGAAATTCGATGTGCATATCCGTCTGTCCCTTTCGCTTTCGTGTTAACCTATGTTGGCGTGAGCGGGACGGTCGAATACGGACTTCGAATTTCAAACTTCGGAGTAGCCCGTCGGTTCGGATACTTGTCGTTTGCTGTACGAAATGAACTAAGAGCGAGAGAGCCAGGGAATAGTTCATTCTAGTGCAGTGTCGAGAATTCATTCTTTTAGTTCTTCGTACATGTACTACACAAACCTAGTATACTGATTTTCTTAAACTATGGTCAAGAACGCTTATCGTCAATTGTTTTCACTTTTGGACAGATTAGTTCATAAGAGCGGGCACGAATGGATTGAATGGGTGAATGAAAATATCTGTGTGTCACCTATTTGAATGCACTTCACTCCCGTTTGAAAACGACAGGCTTAAGCCGTTTCTGTACAAAAATGACTAAATTACATTTTGCTGTGTGTTGTGTTGCAAGCTAACCCTTCAGAACCCTAGTTGTTAAGTACATTGTGATGGAAAAGAATCTAAGCTGTTTTTGTAACCCTAAAAAAGTTTTCCAATTTTTACTACTCAATAAAAAACTTATAAACGCTTATTTAGTGGATATCAACCTTATCCTCTGAGGCATAAGATTTAATTCACAATGAATTTAGACTCAGCTTTCAGTGTTATTCGATGTTTAACGCTTAATCGGTGTCGCCGGCTATTTACCCTCAAACCCGTCCAGAGTCAAACAAGAATGGTCTGTAAGCTGTAAGGAGAAGGTTTATTTTTCAATAGCAAGTTTGGCTTCTTGGATAGGTTGCGGCATTTGACTCATTATATTAATAATAAAATAATAAACACCGGCTGTGTAACAAAGACACGAACGTTAAACAAGTTTGAACCTTAATGTCTGAAAATTAGAGATCATTATTGTGTTAACCTACGAACAAACCAGAATCCGTGTACAAAATATGTTAACCATTTTATATGTAGAACCTTTATGTATATTTAGGTATGTATATGTTGCGTTTAAATATATTTAGCAGTTAATGGTTTTAATTTTAATATATTTATAGTTGATTGAACAATATCGATTAGTTTTCAAAGGTATTATACCAGTTATTTATAGAGTTAAATTGTATAATTACTTGCAAGTATGTATGCTTATGATTCATTTTGAATACACAAAAAATTCAAAATGCACTTACCAATAGACTTAATACGCTGCAATCTTATGAGTAGAGATTACTTATCGACATTCGACAACGGGTAGCCACTTCCACTGATGTTGCCAGACCTGCGCTTACAATCGCCAATGTATGCAATTGATGTTTTCTATTCATTTCTATACGGTTTAAGGCGTAGGTGTGGTCCAACCTTCAGCCGTACATATAGTTATTTGCTCAAATGTATCGCTGAGTTTAACTAGCGGGGTTGTAGTACGTGGAATTTTCGCTAGATGTCGTTGTTTCTAATAAACCAGTGGTTTAGTAAGTTTTGCAACTAAATAATTTTTAACCAACGTCAAAAAGAGAAGGCTCTCAATTCCTCTGTGTCATTTTTCAAGGTTTCGCGTAAAGTTATGCCTGAGATTGAAATAGTGTTTTTTTTTTAGTTTGTAATATATTTGGCTGAAATTCCACTTTCACTACCCCGTCAGCATATATTTTGGTAATAGTTACGAATAATTAGTTACAAGAAGTAGCATTATCGGACGATATCAACTGGACCACGCGTATATATTTTAGTGTCATACGTAGTGCGTCGCTCGTGTACAGTCTCATCGAGTAGAATATTGGTTTCATGTTGTAATTCGTAGTGTAACTGGTGGACGTTCCTTTTGTGGGATAAGGCGTAAGAGTTACTCGCGAGAAATAACACAAGGGTCTCGGTTATTCAAAAATGTTAACGCTATATTGTGTAGTTTTTACAATATTATAACGTCGCTATACTTTCTCAACTTCGTATTTTACCGATATATTTGGTTCCAAAGACAACTCTATGTTGATCTAAACAGTGTTGTTTTTGGAACTAAATATGTCGGTAAGATACGAGGCTGAGAAAGTATAGAGTTGATGATGTTGGTTGGTATACGCATTTCTTTGCAATGAACATTGAAAAACGCCCTTTAAGTGCAAAAGATCTGTACTATGGGCGCCTGGTTTATACTGAAACAGTGCCTCTTTGTGTGTTCAGCTGCTAATAGTCATGTCCACAATTTTGCGGTTCGCACTGACTAATTTGCCATGCGAGGCAGGCACGTTTTTGTAAGGCTCAGCCCCTCAAGCCTCGCGAGTTTGCTCACACAGAGTCATTAATTAAATTTAATTAAAATATCACTATACTTAATATTACGCCTTAGCCCTCGTAATCGGGCCGTCGCCTCTCAGTATGATCGGGTCTTCGCTCCCTTCGCTAGCCAATATAAAGCCCAAAATAGGCAAAATAATGTAATGAAACATATTTTATTATCTTTAGATGTTAACAGATTTCCTAATAAGACAGCGACGTAGGCATTTAGTGCTGTTTAAATGTAGTAGTTATATTTTTACTGTAGTGTATATTTACATTTAAATATTAGATCTTTTCCGTGATGGCTCGGGTTCGGATGTTTTCTTACTGAAGAAAAATAAAAGTTTAAAGTCACTTCTGTTCGTTATCAAGTTATCATACTCTGATATAGTTAAAAAGGTAAAATGGTAGTGACATAACTACTAAAAAACGAAAAGACGACCGACGTATTCTTCGGAAAAAAGGAGGAATTAAATTTTATTTTATTCCGTGCCGTTTTATCGGAGAGTTTTAAATGTTTGTCATAATTTGAAGTTGGAGTGCAAAGAGTTTCCATCAACTTTGTTTTTTATTGTTAAGAAAATATCCGACCCCTGGTAATTGCTACCTTGCAGCGTGGTTTCTGCGGGATGTAGGTATTCCACTTATTGAGACTTTTGTATTTCATGAAAGAATGGATGAAAATTTTACAAAAAGCTTTCATTTATCAAATTCTGCTTTAATTGTTGGAATACCTTCCTAATACAACGACGAGTACAACCCGACGGGTCAAAGGCAAAAGTTACTAAGCGACATGTGACACAGTTTATTAAAAAATACTTAAGCGACATGTAATTTTTCCCTCTCAAGTGTCGAATCGATCCGTTTTATATTTAAAGTTGAAATGCCTTTGATATAAAATACCCTTGTCAACTGTTCGAAATCATGCCGCAATGTGAACTATAGATATGCTAACTCCTACCATTCCTAGAACTAAAGTAGTGTGACATAGCAATTGTTGCTGCTAGATAGAATAATTTTAGATCATTATTCTTTAAAGCGGGTCGCTTTGTATTTGAAATGTTTGAAACATCATAACTAGCCGGACAGGCAGATTTTGTAAAAGGTTAAAAAATGGGGCAAGTGTGCAAAGGAGAGAAGTAATTTTGACTTGTTTTAAGTTATTGGTTGTGTTTTTTTTTTAAAACGTCGAAGTGTTAACTTAAAAAATGAATTTGGTATTTGTATCTGTTGATTGTTTTCGATTATAAAAGTTAGATGAACTGCCATTTATTTGATTATATTTATTCTTAAATCGTATTTATTAGTGAATTAGGGTTTGTTTATGACGTATCGCGAATTTTTAAACTCGTATCCAGAGAATGTCAAATGATTTTTATCTTTAATCGTTTTCATACAAGTGTGCTTATTCTTTGTCAAAAACGAGGTGTTAATAGCTTAATCTCGTCACAAAGTTAACATCTTATAATTATAAAGACTCGACAATAAAGTTGACATTAAATATAAATGTCACTTCGTTGCTTTTGAGCTCAAATATTGTAATACCTATTAAGGACATGGCACGGTTAAAACATTAATTAAAAATGTTACCAAGTCTTGACGGGTATAATTTAAAATATTCGTTCATAAGCTTGCTTACAGGGCTAAATGAATTTATTACGGTACATCAACAATGTACCGACCCATATCGTATAACGTATCCCAGGTACTCAAGATTACTAAAGTTTTTTTATTTTATTTTAATAGTTTTTTTTTTTCTCAAATTTGAGCCGGTTCTCAAGTTTAGTATCAATTTTGAATTACCAAGCTTTTCGACCGCTGCTACTCTATCACGTAATTATTGCCGAAATTATAAAGTGAATGAAATCTTGAAGAAAAATCTGTATTAATAAATCGTAATCAAGTTCTTTATCAGAATAAGTAAAAACTATATATATAATTGTTTAGAGTAGAGAAGCGGTTGACTATAAATAATGACTTTTACTGACCCTAAAAAGGATCTAATAATACCCGTTTGTTTGACGCACAGTTTTATGAATTTAAGTCAATTTTGCTATGCAAAATGCGCTTAAGGCTTTCGCCGTTACACTGTTTCATGAAAACACTGAAGTTGAAATATCACGACTTATATTTGATTTCATTTTATTAATTCATGTTAAACTAATCAGTAATTGACGAGGCTGATGATTATTTTAAATCATTTTAAAAAAAGAAAATGCTTCAACCGTTGCTTTTTTGTGACGGTGTAACTGGCGGCCAATATGAAATTCGTTTTTAAAACTTTTTATGAAATAAGTATAATCGACTGATTGTTACCTATATCAACAATTCCTCGTGATTTTTAATGCTTTTTAATTCCTTGTGGTTTTTTAAATGGATAGGTTAAATGAAAAGTCTGGATTGTGAATGTTGCTTTATTGTGTTTTTTTTTTTATTTAGGAGGCTATGCGAATTTAAGCTATGTCGATAAGTGATTAATCATTTGAGTTTTAAACTTTTTTATTTTTAAATAAGTTTAAAATTCCAGTGAAAATTTTCTACATGGCATGAGACCCTTAAAATACTCTGATATTTTAAAGGCGTGTTCGTAAAATGTAAGAAATTAAGAACAAAGGCATGTTGATTAATTTCGTATAGTCTAGAAACCCATTTGTATTTTGTAGCCCCTACTGTATTGTGTCGTTTTTTTTCTAATCCCAACCAATATTACACAGTCCGCATTGTTCTTTTTTCGTAATGAACAATTTCGATATCACAATATCGTGAAAATGGCGTTTACGTAATTTCACCTTCTTGCTAAATTTGCTTTTCTTTCTAAATGGTAAGGATAGAACGAGACGATACGAGTACAGTTTTAAGAGGTGCACACAAGTGGGGTTACAATTTGATATTCTAAACTGTGGTTGTAATTGTTTGACGTCTGCATTCGCTATTGTTAAAGTTTGATTTAAGCGCACGAATTTATCTACTCGACTAAAATTTTATAAGTATCGTTGAGTATTACGAGAAAGTGTATTTTTTCATAATTTTCATAAACTAAGCACACTTTTGCCTAAAATGTCGTAATTGTACACTACGCATATGTGATACGTGGTTTATAAATAAACAACTAATTTGTGAAGCTTTTTTTATTTCTCTTTGTTCTGAGCCTGGTTGAGGACTGCGAAGTAGGAGTAGGAGGACCGCAAGATCTGAAACAAGTGCTTAAAGACTAAATTGAAGGAATACATTGACTGTTGTTATCCTTAATACCATAAAATAAAAAATACGTGAGCAAGGTATTCTCAGGCAGTTTCGTCATTATTATAGGCAATCAGTTACTGCAAAGGTAGACAGCACGAAGCTCGTTTGAAACGTGATCGTGAAGCCTTGACACAATAAATGTCAGAAATAACCACGGTGGCTCTTAGTTCAAATGGTGAACTTTTCATACTAAGATATCAGCAAAATCATTATCAAGCAATTTCGTTTTTCCAGCATGCATACAACATACACAAATAGCCAAGAATACACACACAAAAACCACGCTTGGACTAGGAGTCCATAAACAGCAGGCGCTAACCGAGACAAACGTCGGCCGCGACAGCGGAATGTAGTGGCCAGCCTTAAAGAGAATCGGTCGCTTCATGCGCTCCATGGCTACCCACAGCAAACGGCGGAAGGGGTTGGACTGCTCGTACCAGGGACTCAGGTACATCACGTCGCGGAGGAGTTCGCTCTGGAAGAGAAGCCTTTTGAGTTCAGTGCTGCCTATGATCATTTGAGCTGTACCTGATTCATTATTGGTAATGAAAACGCGACCAAAATATCGTCAGGTCCAACAAATGGAATAGTCAAACCGGATAAAGCTAATAAATGCAGCAAAACTTAATATTGAAATCAGGGTCAGTACGTTGAGTCAGCCATTGTTATAACGGATTTATAAGTTTGAAAAGAATAGATGATGTAGCTGATACCCTGCAGAATAAGCAGGCGTTCGTGAGACTAATTAGGTTGTATAGTTAAATTGAGAAACTTTTTTACATGCCAAAGTGTTTATGACCTGGACATAAGATTGGTTTTTGTCTGACCTGTGGAAAATATTTTTCACTATACCCAAACCCAGCTATGTAAGGTAAGTACCGCTATGTAACTAAGTAGTTGAGGCAGAAATACCCTTATAGTCAACTCGTTCCCGCACCAGCAATACAGGAACAGCTGTGACAGCATCGTCATCATGTAATTTAGCATGGAGATGAACTGCATACTGCCCGGCTCTACCTAATGATAAAACAATGTGTCAGTTTAAAACCTGCAAGAATTTGAAAGTGATTTCTGGCCGTTTAAGATAAAGCACTTTATTGTCTCTCAGAGAGGAGAGACTGCAACTTAGGGCTTAGCATTCCCCTGGTGTGGTGTGGACGCTCAGTTAAGCATGCAGTTTCTGATGAAGCCATCTTAAGATTATTAAAAATCAGACGGTTTAAATGGCAAATGGAAGGTAACATTACAATTGAAATGCGGAGCCCGATGATACAGATGATGGCCACGCTCCCACTCAATTGGAAGAAAATGTTGGCGTGGAATGTATCCTCTACTATGTCTATAAACCTGAAAAATCAAATGTAGGGACAGAATTTATGAAACCAGAGGCCTTATTGTCTAATGCGCTTAGCTTCCCTTTGCTATTCGCCACGGACCAATCACCCTCTGGACACCGCATCTTCTATAATTTACTTGGAAAGTCATTATGAAAAAAGCCGCGGTGAGCGGGCCGGGGGAATGCGTCGTGATTGGTTCATAGCTTGTCATCTCGCTTTTCATCTGGTGGAAAGTTCGCCATCTATTTCTGTCAAATGGTACGACATCGTGCTAGAAAGAGATGGCGCCAAAGCGAATCCGAGCACAAAATAAGTAAGGTCGTATTTAAGTCTAGACACGCGGCTGACGCGGTAGCGTGTCAAGCCAAGTTTGAGAACAGTACATTCTTTTTCTTTGGGCAGTCGTGTAAAAAGGAACTGGCGACGCAGCAACCGAGTGTTATCAATTTTAATGGATGCATACCATCGTAAAAGTCTGGTTCATACGAGGGCTGTTTGATAAGTACCCTTTTTCTAAATATATTAATATCACTTGCCGCAAATAAGTATACCACCTTTTCAAGCCATTTTTCAGAGGCGGGAAAATTAAAAAAAAATGGCATTCTTTTGTTTTTTTTTCTCATTTGACAACGATTCAGTGAAGGCGTGAACTTAAAATTGTTAAAATGGAGAAAGAACAGTATCGGTCTGTAATTAGATTCTTATTTTTGGAAGGAAAAACATGTGATGAAATAAAAGTAAGAATGCAAGCGGTTTACCATGAATGTGTTCCTTCTATGACAACCGTCAGATATTGGTATAATCAGTTTAAGCGGGGGAGAACAACCGTCTTTGATGAGGATCGCCCAGGCCTGCCAGTTGAGGTGACTACAGACGATATGGTTAAGAAAATTGAAAATATCGTTTTAGCCGACCGCTGAATTAAACTTCGAGAAATCGTTGATGCTGTAAACGTTTCAATCGAGAGGGTACAACACATATTAGAAGAATAATTGGGTATGAAGAAAGTATCGGCGAGGTGGGTACCGCGTTTACTCACGGAGGAGCAAAAACGGAACCGACTGACTACTTCGGAGCAGTGTTTGGCCGTGTTCAAACGTAACCCGAAGGAGTTTCTGCGTCGTTTCGTGACCGTGGACGAAACGTGGGTCCACCACTACACCCCGGAAATGAAAGAGCAGTCGAAGCAGTGGATTTTACGGGGTGAACCTGCTCCAAAGAAAGCAAAAACCGTCCCATCGGCTGGAAAGGTCATGGCGACCGTTTTTTGGGATTCGCAGGGTATTATACATATTGACTATTTAGAAAAGGGAAAAACAATAACAGGGCAGTACTATGCCAATTTATTGGATGAATTTGACGCCGTGTTGAAGGACAAACGACCCCATTTAAAAAAGAAAAAAGTACTGTTTCATCACGACAACGCCCCGGCTCATTCGTCCAGAGTTGTGACGGCTAAATTAGCACAGTTACGCTACGAACTATTGTCTCACCCCCCGTATTCTCCAGATTTGGCACCATGCGATTTCTTTTTGTTTCCCAACCTAAAAAAATGGCTCAGTGGCAAGCGATTTGGATCAAATGACGAAGTCATTGCCGCCACAGAAGCCTATTTTAATGACTTTCCAAAATCATACTTTTTGGATGGTTTATTGAAGCTTGAGTATAGGTGGAACAAATGTATAGAGTTAAAAGGTGACTACGTAGAAAAATAAATGCATATGTACAAAAAAAATGGTTTTTTTTCCATAAACGGGTACTTATCAAACAGCCCTCGTATATGTAAAGGCAAGAAGACATGCTGACCGTATGACTGCCTGGTGGTGTTTAAGACATTCTTGGAACAGCTCAAAGTTATCCCGAATTCGTTGTTCCTGCTCGCTCTGCTTCAGCTTACCGGACATCGGCACTTTCTGTATCTGCAAATACGTCTACTGTCAGATCAGATGTTTTTTGTGGAAGTTAATAAGATTGAATTAAAACAAGCGAGAGGCAAGCCGGCCGGTCAACTGATGCTTGGGGCTCAGCGCCGGCCAACGGAGAAGAAATGCCAAGGGATGGCAGACGTGAGTTAAACAGGAAATTCTTATTGTGTCATTTATTTCCCTGGCTAAACTATATCGATATAGTTGTAAGACCACAAGGTCCCTACAAACCGGAACACAACAGCGCAAGCATTGCTACTTTAACAGCAGAATCAAGAACATGAACCTACCAGTGAAATAAACCACTCACATGTCAGTCTAATATAGCCCGACATGTTTTGGACTAATCCGTAAAACGCCCCTTCCTCTGGGAACGCGGTACGGCGGTGTTTTATTCGTTTCGCTACAGCCGAAACGAATGCTCCCAGGGGAAGGACTACGGATTAGTCCGAAACATACTATACTCGACTGACATACGTGAATTTCACTAGAATCAAAACCCTGTAATTCCACCAACCTGTTCAACTTTATTCATGATGATCTCGAGCTGTGCGCACCCGAACATTATCATGGATAGCACGACGCTGTCGACGGCAATGAAGAGAAAGGCGCTTATGTAAATAGCCGCCATCTGGTAGAAGTAGCCCAGCTCAAACTCTGGAGACTCGGATGGGCCCACCGGCATCCTGCGCGCAACATTTTACACAATAACCAAAAGTATGAACAAGACCATTTTACACAATAGCCATAAGTATGAACAAGACATTTTACACAATAGCCATAAGTATGAACAAGACCATTTTACACAATAGCCATAAGTATGAACAAGACATTTTACACAATAGCCATAAGTATGAACAAGACCATTTTACACAATAGTCATAAGTATGAACAAAACCATTTTACACAATGGCCATTAGTGAGTATAACAAGACCATTTTACATAACATTGAGAGGAGGATTTTGCCCAGCAGTGGGACGTAAAAGAGGCTGGTGATGATGATGAAATTGATGAACAAGGCCAGGAAGCTTTTATGTCATGCTCCGAGACCACAAAACGCATGAATTAATACTGTGGTCAATTGCCATTACGAGTGAAATTAAAGAGAGCCAGATTATTCAAAAAAAAAAAATGTGCGCAACGCAAACGCTGATGATTCTCGCTTCACTTGTTTCGGGTCTAACTTTAATGTCGAGGTAAAATGAAACAAGTCAGAATCAACCTTATTGAAATTATTAACGTACCAAATCAGGAAAGGAAAGAAGCGCTCTCCGCTAGCGCTATCGACTATGGGAACCATTCCCCAAAGAGTGCACGTCGTGCAGGCACTCATCAGGAAAAACAAGCACAGCCGCCTTATTCTTGTCGATAGTGTGATAAGAAACCTGTCCAAAATAAACAGGAAAACACATAACAGATAAGACAGTGTTTCAAAGTCTTCTTGTTTTAAACAAGGTGGTATTTTTTTGCGCGGTGCGACGTTGGTTCTTAATGCAATTAAAAATGCTAAATTATTTACTAGCAGTAGCTCAAATTTATCTCACCTCTCATGTGCCTTATTTTGTGGCTGAAATACCTGTTCCTCCATGAACTGCAGAAGCATAACTAATTTATCCTTATGAATCAGAAACCTGGTGACTTTGAAGCATACGGAGGCTTGCGTGAAAAGCAAGAATGAGGCTTCGGAGACTGCGTCCAGGTCGCCCCATACTTGTATTATGTATATAAACTCGAATAAAACAAAGGAATACTGTGTTAGCAATATGAAAAGCATGTAGATGTTATAAAGTAGGGTCAAACGGGCCGGTTGGAGCCATATTCCGAAATATCTGAGAATATTTCTCGGACGAGTCAGAAAAAGCATGACGTTGGTGTCCGACATTCTGTGCAGTCCAAGTAATTATGAAGTGGTAGCGTAAATTTTGTTCAGGCTTTTATAGAACACTAGTAAAGGCTGTTCACAAGCACAGACGGAATAATTCGTCGCATTGATGAGTGCAATAATAAAATAAAATAAATCAGGCAACAGAGCCCATAAATATTGTCATAATGAAGTAGAATAAGTGCCTACAAAACACTAAATAAAATGTAATAAATTAAAATTAATTGTACCAAAATTAAAATTAATCAAACGAACAATGCGCTCGATAAATAGATTTGGGTTGGGCTTATCTTTCTTGCATTTGTATCCAACGAGCAATGCTGCAGACAGGTACTTATATTGTAGACGACGAGACAGGAAGAGGAAGAATTGGCGAGACAGTACGATACCGTTGACAGACTGGTGGAGATGTAAGGAGGAGCAATTGACATTTTAAGGTAGTGATACTCAATCTGTAATTATGTTTTCATACATTTGTGCATTTACATGTTTCGGAACGAGTGCTATGCTATGCTAGTTATAGCTTACAGTACGCCAAGTAGATAATTAGCTTGGTATGTTTTTTTTCTCCCCTGACCGTTTTACTGGAGAAAATGTCACACGGTTGTGTTTGATATCGGTCACACGCTGTATACGATGCTAAATCTAAAATTCACTAGCTAACTTTGAACAATCCTGAACTTTAATACGATTTGTTTACAAACTCTCGACGCGAAGGTGCGAATTAGCAAACACTAAGTGACAAACTTACAAACATTTTTGCATATTTAATAGCTGAATAAACGCTGTCCAAGTCGCTTAGAAGTAATGATACGTGAAGAATAGCAATTACAACTAAGCTGGTAAACTATTATTCGTCTGAATGGGTTAAATTGTTAGATAATGGTGAAATTGCCGAAGTGCCTTGATATTATTTGTTTTGAAATATACCTCAGTAAATGTAGGTAATTTGACAAACTACGCATACGAAATTGGTGCTTCGTGATTTGAATAATAATTGAATTATCTTTAGCGTTTAACTGTCTAAAATTTCATTTCGACTGTTAGTTTGCTTCAACACCGCGAAATACGAATAGGACATGCGTAGGATCTGCAACAATAAACGTTATTTGTTAAAACGTAGATAATTGCATTTTTAATACCTGCACTTAGGTTCAAACATTTTTTCTGCCGGCAGGTAATTGTCATGTCTTCGGAGAACTAAACACACCATAATACATACATAGTCGAAATACGTAAAAAATTCGTAGATGAATCATCGAATTCAGCAGACACGCAGCAATCGATAGTACCTAAACGTATTTTTTTATAAGCTTTTAAATTAACTTGCAATGTAAGTATGTAATGTTCGGGTCAAATCTTGCAAGTTAAATTTGACCCACCCCAGTCGGCAAAAAAGCATGTTTACAAATTATTTATGGTTAGATCATTAAGTATTAAATCACGACTGTAAATTGCTCCATATAATAATATATATTGATTCTAGATGTAGCTAATAAAGTCTCTTACCGTGACGAAGGTCTGCCGGGACAGCGGCACGTAGCGGCCGGCGCGGAACTCGAGCGGACGACTCAAGCGCATCATAGCGAACAGCAGCGCGCGCTTGAACTGCGCGTGTTGCTCGTACCAGCAGCACGAGTACAGCATCGTGTGCAGCTCCGAACTCTACAAGCAGACGTAACATTAGGTACATCTAAGATCTGACCGCGGATCTGAGCGGACCGCGAATTTATGGGGACTCGCAGGTACTCATTGGGGAGTGCTGGCAAACAACAAATCGCCATTTTGTTAAATGTTTTTTTTTGCCTACTCAGTATTTTGTCCATTGATTTCAATGGGTGCTGGGGACTTTTTAAATTCACGGGGCTTTGGGCTAGAGCCTAAAGATTTTATAGATCCGCCCCTGCCTTATTTACTGTGAGAGTCTTATGTTGGCCTCGTGATCCCTGGGTTAGTTTACCATCTGGTAGGCTACAAAGAATTAACCTGCGATTGTAGTAAAATAATTATTGAGTTTGTTCAAAAATGGAACATCTCGACAGCTTAAAACATCGGCCCCATACTGGGCGCCAGTCAACTGCCATTAAGCAAATTAATCTATAAAAATAAATCCGCTAGGATCGCAGTCTCGAGTGAGGTCTTTCTGTTATTCTCCACCAATGGGAGACAAGCTACTGGCCCTATGATTGGTGGAAATCGACAGATAGACCTCAACTCGACACTAAACGATCCTAGCGGATTTTCGACTCGCCCTCATTGAATTTGCTTTAGTTAGGAAAAATAGATATGAACTGTATAGTCAGCAGCAAAAGTTGCTAAGCAACCGCAGCGGTCACAATGATCTGCACAAGCTCTTACGTCTATAACAATAGAGCCGTGCTTACATCATTGTGACCTTCGGTTGCTTAGCAACTTTGCTGCTTGTACGCACGATTACTGTGAGTTCGTGTCCGCTCCAGCAGCACACGAACAGCTGGCTGCACATCACCGACAGGTACAGAACCATCGACGCGAACTGTACACTCTTCCAGTCCACCTGCAGAACATAACATTGTCATCTCCGCCGAAACTGTTGCCAGAATGAGTGCAGTGAATGTGCCAATGAATGTTGCAGCTTGGCGAAAGTTACATTGGAATGGAACTAAAAAAGAATTACTTGAGCGTAAATAAATAAAAATCTACAGTCGGATCTACCATCATAGACATTAATATAAACATCAAGATATGCCCTTTGGAACATTTTGAAAAAGGAACGGTGGTGCGAGCCCGCCGGCGGGGAGCGGCGCGCGGCCGGCGGCGCCCGTGCGGCGTGCTCGCGGCTCATATCGTTGGCAATAATTCAAGTGCCACAAAAATGGCAACAAAAACGGAGTAGCTACCGATTTGCCCGTCCATACGCTAATATGCCTATGCTCATAGATCATTGTGCTTTAAACGCTTAAAGACATTGAGCGAGAAAAAGCCGGAGTATGAGTACCTACCTACGCTACGTAAGGCGTAGGTATACCTAAAGCACAGCTTTAACTTACCACTAAAATACGCAACGCTGTCATGCATATCAAGCCAACGCTCCCACTGAGTTGGAAAAACAGGTGCGCGTGGTAGGTGTTTTCTAACAGCTTGACAAACCTGGAAGAAGGGACGTAAGGACAGAAAAAGCCGAATCTTTGAGTCAGCTCCTATGGAATATTGATACTTGTTAAAAATAGACTGCTTAACTAAACTTTGGTCCGTAAAACACACCGGTAAGATACCTATTAGGTATGGTGATGCTTGTGTATACCGGCAACGCAAAAATTGTTGTAATGGCGGTCTTTCGCGAAACTTTTGTCCGACATCCAATGATAAGATCCTTACTTGACAACAGCTTGATGCTGCACTACACACTCGATTAATGTCCTATAATTGTCCTCCAGTATACTGTTAACGTCTGTCGATTTGTTGAGTCGTTTTTCAGCCATCGATTTGATCTGAAAATGTACCTCAGCTCAGCCTTAGTTATCCACCGGCATGCAATATACAAGTATGTTCTGAGCCCCTTCTTCGAAGCCCGAAATTCAAGGTTCGTGTCCTACCGACCTTCTCTCATTCGTGTTAACCTAATGTTGGCGTGAACGGTACGATCGGATACGAACTTCCAATTTCGGACTTCGGGGCTCGGCTCTGAGTTTCATAAAAACAAAACACTCACGCGCAACAGCTTTTCTTTTATGATCTCACATTGAGCACACCCGAAGATGACCATGGAGAGGCAGACGCTGTCGACGCCGAAATACATGAACGCGCTCATGGATATAGTCAGGAGCTGGAATAGGAAGCCGAGCTCGTATTGTGGGGACGTATCTGGTTTCACCGGCATCCTGGCAAAAGGATATTATGTGTCAACAGATTTAGCTTCTTGGCAATTGATACTGGTTTGCGAAGAGCGAATGGAGTACCTAGATGAATTTAATAAGGGTGATTATATTTATAAATAAATAAATAAATATCATGGGACAATTGACACCAATTGACCTAGTCCCAAACTAGGCAAAGCCTGTACTATGGGTACTGACAACGAATAAACATACTTATATAGAAAAATACATACTTATATACATATTAAACATCTAAGACCCGAGAACAAACATTCGTGTTCATTATACAAACACCTGCCCCAATCGGGGATCGAACCCGGGACCTCAAGCTTCATAGTCAGGGTCTCTAACCACAAGGCTATCCGATCGTCAAAAATTTGAAAATTTGAAAAAAAGATTTAGTTAGTAATGCTTCCAATATACTTACTCCAGCGGTTTCTAAGTTAGCTAACAATTAGCAGCCCGTCTACTAAAACAATAACAGAATAGGTACCTTATTTCCACGTAAATTTAATCGAACTCCTAACTTACCACATTTTAAATGGAAAATTCCTGTTAGCGTCATCGAAGAGCGGTCTCAAAGCGAACAAACTGCAAGTCGTCTGTGAACTAATCATGAAGCCCAGGAGGAGGCGCTTGATCCTCGTCGCTTGCAGCTTGAGAATTCTACATCAACGAAGACATTGTTAAGTGTATTAGGTACGATAAGTACAGTTGGATCACGCTGTGTCATAATGTTTTAAAAAGGTTGCATGGCTAATGTATGCGAGCATCAACTGCCCCTATACCTACCTAGGTAGGTAAGTATACAGGTACAGGTAGGTACCTGTCAGTCAGAGTTTTAATTTAGACATAATGAAAACTGGATACCTACTGCCTGTGATTACCTTATAGGTTTGATGAGCTCCCGATATTTCGACGCAGTTACATGCATCATGATCACGGGCAAACTGACGAAACGAGGGTAGATACTATAAGGCAATCGCGATCAATATCCCGTTTTCATTATGTCTAATGCAATTAACCGCGAATCATTTAAAACTGATAGAGTCGTAATTTGCATTGAGACCATCACATATGCTCATACAAACATTACTTAGGTACTTTCATAGTCGTAGGTATAGGTATAACACGATGGAAAAGCCAACCGTACGTTTATTATTGGTTTCAATTTAGCGTGCTGTGTACTCACTCCTCGTGGCCTTTATCCTGTGGCATGAAAACATCAGAATTCATCTGCGCCAGGAGTTCCCTGAACGAATCGATGCGGACTTGGAAAATCGTGACCTTGAAGCACAGACACGCCTGGGTAAAGAGCAGGAAAGAAGACTGAGAGACTTCCTCCAAGTCCCCCAACACCCCAACCATGTAGATAACTTGGAACAGGAGAAAGAAGTGCTGCAGAGACAACATGAAATATCTGTACAGTTTTCGTAAAATGGACTCGTCGTGAGGAGGGTTCCACACTCCCATGATGGACATAATGATCCTAGCCCTGTAAAAGTACAAATCTCCAAGGTTTAGCTTAGTTTTAGCCATGTTGAAAAAGTCCGCGTGCTTTCTGGTGAAATTTTAAACTAAACTACATTTACCGTCTGGAAGTAGCTAAGATACACTTATTGTACAAAGTACCCACTTACCTATTAATTATAGCTTACCTTCTACATTATTTTATATGTCGAATACAGTAAGTATTACAGGATTATTATACACTAGCATTCGCCCGCGGATTCGCTCCCGTGGCAAAACTTCCCTATCCCGTGGGTCTGCTTTCACCCCTCAAGGTTGAAATTTACAAAAATGGTAGGTGAACACGTCACTTATACCAAAGATATACTTTTATTTCTTTTGATAACTATATTCACTAAGTTTCATGACCGTATAACTCGTAAATGGAACCCGTTATGCCAAATTTCAACTTTCTAGGCTGAGGGTTGATCAGTCAGTCAGGACTTTTATCTTTTTATACATACGAGGGCTGTTTGATAAGTACCCGTTTATGGAAATAAAAAACATTTTTTTTTGTATATATGCATTCATTTTTCTACGTAGTCACCTTTTAACTCTATACATTTGTTCCACCTATACTCAAGCTTCAATAAACCATCCAAAAAGTATGATTTTGGAAAGTCATTAAAATAGGCCTCTGTGGCGGCAATGACTTCGTCATTTGATCCAAATCGCTTGCCACCGAGCCATTTTTTTAGGTTGGGAAACAAAAAGAAATCGCATGGGCCAAATCTGGAGAATACGGGGGTGAGACAATAGTTCGTAGCGTAACTGTGCTAACTTAGCCGTCACAACTCTGGACGAATGAGCCGGGGCGTTGTCGTGATGAAACAGTACTTTTCTCTTTTTTAAATGGGGTCGTTTGTCCTTCAACACGGCGTCAAATTCATCCAATAAATTGGCATAGTACTGCCCTGTTATTGTTTTTCCCTTTTCTAAATAGTCAATATGTATAATACCCTGCGAATCCCAAAAAAAGGTCGCAATGACCTTTCCAGCCGATGGGACGGTTTTTGCTTTCTTTGGAGCAGGTTCACCCCGTAAAATCCACTGCTTCGACTGCTCTTTCATTTCCAGGGTGTAGTGGTGGACCCACGTTTCGTCCACGGTCACGAAATGACGCAGAAACTCCTTCGGGTTACGTTTGAACACGGCCAAACACTGCTCTGAAGTAGTCAGTCGGTTCCGTTTTTGCTCCTCCGTGAGTAAACGCGGCACCCACCTCGCCGATACTTTCTTCATACCCAATTTTTCTTCTAATATGTGTTGTACCCTCTCGATTGAAACGTTTACAGCATCAACGATTTCTCGAAGTTTAATTCGGCGGTCGGCTAAAACGATATTTTCAATTTTCTTAACCATATCGTCTGTAGTCACCTCAACTGGCCGGCCTGGGCGATCCTCATCAAAGACGGTTGTTCTCCCCCGCTTAAACTGATTATACCAATATCTGACGGTTGTCATAGAAGGAGCACATTCATGGTAAACCGCTTGCATTCTTACTTTTATTTCATCACATGTTTTTCCTTCCAAAAATAAGAATCTAATTACAGACCGATACTGTTCTTTCTCCATTTTAACAATTATAAGTTCACGCCTTCACTGAAACGTTGTCAAATGAGAAAAAAAAAAACAAAAGAATGCCATTTTTTTTTTAATTTTCCCGCCTCTGAAAAATGGCTTAAAAATGTGGTATATTTATTTGCGGCCAGTGATATTAATATATTTAGAAAACGGGTACTTATCAAACAGCCCTCGTATCTTAATAGATTTCGTCCAATTACTGAAATGATTGGCGTAACGTAAGTATTCTGCTGGTAAATGGTGCTCAGATTTCGAACTATTCCATAGGTAATTTATTGAATCAGGCGTTACTTTGCGGAGGTCCATATTTATGAACTAAAAAACAATTACTTTGCTCACCAGCGACCACAGGTCCATATTCCATAGGTTCTAAGTTCATTTACTTCATCATCATCATCATCAGCCTGTTTACTCCCCACTGCTGGGCACAGGCCTCCTCTCAGAATATTTACCTACTTACTATGAATAAATTAAAATACAAATTTAGGTTGGTAGGTAAGTAATATGTCTGTTTATAATCTTCCGTTTCGTGACTACTACTAAATCGACGTTGATAAATTTAGTAATGGAGATGTTTGCTTGAGCTATTGCGTTTGTGGCGACCTTGGCGCCATCTGTCATCCAGTAGGAGAACTTGTACTTGTAGCGACACCTAGCGCTATTTATACGTTCCGAAATTCCACAACCTTCTACCCAAGTACTGTTCCAAATTCGAAATCACACTGACAAAGTTTTAAAAGTCTATTGCAGCGGTCGGCAACCCGCGGCTCGCGGCAAGTAGGTATACAATATCGCATTCCTTTGTAAGCCTGCTGTAGCTTAGTCTAACTATAAAAAGGTCTCTACCGTTAATTTCGTATGACACTTAGACCTCTGCTCAAACAGTAACGCCATCTATATTAGTTTTTTTTACTTTAGTTCATAGATGGCGCTATTACCTTAAGCAGATATAGTGTCATGCTTGATTTTAATGTTACAGAGACATTTTCATACTGAAACTACCTAGTAACAGGCTAATTATTTCAAAGGAACGCGACATTTTATAGTCATTGGCCTAACGTGTTCGAGCATACTTAATAAAAAGGATAAAAATCATTTGTTCCAGACTTAGTATCCATACATTGTTAGTAAATTAGTTGCTTATGGAGACTTATTAACTTATTACTAGTGTGAGCAGTAGTGTGAATAGAAAACGTTTCGAAAACACTTAAGGAAGGAATGGCTGCTATAATGGGCTGCTAAAACAGGACTCGAACAGCTCAGTCTATTGACGTGTGATGTGTCAGGCTTACGTCAGTGGTGTCAAAATGATCGTCAAAGAAGGCGATCTAAATAGATAATTTAACACTTTTCAATGATTCCTCTCAACGGTGGTGCCTTTTTAAACATAATGCAAATAGTTTATTAATATGGAAAACGATACGGCGGGGTTCACGTTGCCCCCGGCGCCGGGAGGCCTGTGCTTCGATCGGAATGATTTCGTCAAGGTACTCTCCCCATTTAATCAGTAATAAACTTTAATAGACTGATAGTCGCTGTTTGATTACAATCCCATTTGTTCGAATTGTTTTAGACGAATTTCTCCGTGGATAACTTCCTGGCAGAGCACCAGAATGCGTCTTCGCTGGAGAGCATGCGGGACGACCTGGGCGCCTACTTGAAGGTGCTAAGGCTAGCAATGATAGAGTTAATCAATAAGGACTACGCCAATTTCGTAAATTTGTCAGCGACGCTCATTGGCTTTGATAAGGCGATTACAAAAATCCAAACGCCTCTAACGCAGCTCAATGAAGAAGTACTGGTAAGAGTATTTATATTAGTAGGTACACTACTGAATTCCCTATCATTTAACTAAGGCTGATTTATTTCAAGAACATGATAGTGTCAATTAAAAATCTCTTGAGTGTGCTGGATTCTCAATAAAAAAATGGGCTTAAATAATGTATGTATGATTTTTAAATTTTCCAGAGTGTGAAGCAATGCTTGGAAGATGCCATGAAAGAACTGTCAATGTGGCTCAACCAGCGACATGGCTTGCAGAAAAAGAAACAACTCCTCAGATACTACAGCCAAACAATAAACTGTTTGAGCACCTTGGAAAACATCTTACAAGATATATCTAATAAGAAAAAACATGAGCAAATAGCATTAGCTGACAGGGCAGCAATGCAATACAACCAACTGAAGTTCTCCATTCACAAATGTGACACATTATTAAAAGCTGATCAGAAGACACAGTTTAATGTAATTGAAAACAAACTTGTTCAGCAGCTTAATGATTTATTGTTTTTGTTTTGGAATGACAGTGATGAGCCAAATTTACTAAAAGCCTTATTAACCCTATCTTCTTTGGATAGAGTAGCTGAAACGGAAATGCTTGTGAGGAAAAAAGCAATAGCTCCTTTACTACAAGATATTATCAAGGAACCAGCTTTACAGAGAAGTAAAGACGGACTTCATGGGATTTATGAGAAAATTTTAGCTCTACTAGACACAAAACTGAAGTTACTCCACACCGTCATGGAACATTCCAAGATGTCTTTCCTCACTAAACCCTACAGATTCTTAGTCAATTGCTTTTGGTGTGAGGTGGAAAGCAGGCTAGAGGTGAATTTAGCATCCATTTTTGCTCCTGGCAACCCCAAAATATTTTACAGGAGGTATAATGAAAGTGTTCAGTTTGTGAAAAAGTTGGAAGAGTATTGTGGTGACAGGGCTATGGTAAAGATGTTACATGATACAGCAGAATATAAGAGCTTCCAGAGAAGATGGAACTTACCTGTCTACTTTCAGATACGGTTTCAAGAGATTGCAGGTATTATTTGCATAAATAAAAAACATTTTCAAACTTTATTGAAAATTAGTCTTTTAGAACTGAAAAGACTAATTTTGTAAATTATTAAGCAAACAAATTATAAAAAATGTGGTTTATAGTTTTAAATTTAAATATGTTTTAGGAAGTTTTGAAGCAACTTTACAAACAAGTCCAACTAAAGAAGACCATGATGGTTGGGTGCTAAAAGAAACATTCAGCTGTTGGCATGCAGTACAGCAGTGCTGGTCTGAAGGGGTGTACATAGAGGCACTTGCCCATAAGTTCTGGAAACTGTCACTACAGCTGCTGTCCCGATACTCCTCCTGGGCATGCACACTCTGTAGCCAGGTAAAAACCTTCTTTTACCACTTTTACAAATAATGTTTTCTTAGGGTGGGCTGCACAATTTTCTTTAACACTTGTAAATAAATATATGTTTTACAGAGATCATCACCAAAATTTGAATCTACCAGTGTGAATAGGACCCTCATAGATAACAGTGTAAGCATCTACATAGACACACAAACCCTCCTAGTGAGGCTGCCAGAATTCTTAAAAGATGTGGAAGCAAAAACACCGTGCCGGAATAAAGATCTGTTGGAACAGAGTCTAAGGCCCACCAAGGAATTATTACATGGAACCAAACACAAGATTAGAGAGTGTATTGTAAATGAACTGTTTGATTATTTTAATGTACAGCTGAAGCAAGTCAGTGACATCCCAAGGCTATACAGAAAGACGAATCGCAGCGTCCCCACGAGACCTTGCACTTACATTGATGTAGTTTCTAAAGAAATAGAGCAATTCCATGAAGAAGCAAGAAAAAGATTAGATGATGAATTTATACATGAAATTTTTGAAGCTCTTTTCAACGTCATGACAGTGTCGTAAGTATTCCGATGCGTGTGGAGTGTGTTAGTGGCTTGCTAATAGGGGTTATTGTATATTGTATGTGGTTTCCTCAACGAATTAATGTTAAGATATATCTTGGAACTACCATTTTAATTTACTATCTTGTGCTAAATAAGGGAGCAATGAGTCATAATGCTTGTTTTATCACTAACCACTATTTTACATGAGTGACTAATAAAAGTTTCACAACAAAGTATAATCATCTCATGGTTATGTATTCAGTCAACAGTTTGCCACACATGGTTTTTTTATATCTTATATTTTATTGAGGCTTAGGTACACATGGTATGACCATGTCAGCCTCATGGGGAGACTCTAGGTATTAATAGTTTACGGAGCGCTACTTCCAGTGCTAGATTCCCTAGCAATGAAGGAGCTCTCTACAAATTTGTAAATTAAGACAACGTCTCTGGATAAAGGGTTGGACAACACAACATTAATCCCTCCATTACTCAGGTCCAGGCACCCCAAATATCTGCGTCTGATGCTTTCGTTCTGGACACACTCCCGCAAAATATGTGTAAAATCCTTTGTTACCCCACAGGTTATGCCTTTCGGGGACTGTACAACCCTCATCCACACCTGGTTTATTTTATTTTTAATTTGATAAAATATTCCCAGCTGGCATGTTGGCTATAGTCGAGTCATTTTTAACTTAATTTCTCTAATACTCTTTTTTAGATATTACAAATATGTAGAGGATGTGCTGACATCGGTTCAGAAAACTGAGGAATCCCTGAGAAGACTGAAACAAATTCGCGAGAAGACTGCGCAGCAGAGCAGCGAGAGCGTTGGAACCACGGATGGGGAGAAAATCCGGCTGCAACTGAGCGTCGACGTCGCGTCGTTCGCGGCGCTGGCGCAGGCTACCCACATCGACCCTCACACTGTGCACAAGTATAAGGAACTTAGCAGTATGGTCACAGAAGCTGTAAAAAGTATAGATATTAAATGATATGCACATTTATATGCTAACCAGTGCTTTTTATTTTACTTAGGGTTATTAAATTAAAATCAATACTTTTTAACATAAACGTGTATTATTTGATCAGAATAAAAATTGTATGATTTGAAAAAATAGAAACCATTCACTTATTACTTAAAATAATTAACAAGATAAAATCTTACTAATACTATTTGTGTGGAACGAAATATTTTAAGATTGTGTTCGGGTTAGCTTTGTTCATGGTCCTGGGGCTGCTCCGGGCGACGCCGGAGCCAGAAGGATTCTTCCACATGGTCTTCAGCTCTTGCTGCACCTCATATGGGAGCGCATTGAACACCTCTTTGTCTACGTCACTAGGACAGTTATCACAGCTCCCGCCCTCTGCAACATCTTTCATTGTGTCTGAATTATCAGACATGTTGTCCTTAGCAGGGCTCACTCTTGGGGTCAAGGATCTATCTCGCGAGTTTAATCTCAATTCCGAAACCTTCTCTAACTCCCTCGAATTCAGTCTCAGCTCGCCCACTTTCAGTTTGCTCGGCGACGCGACTTCGCCTTTTGACAGACATCGTCTTTTTGCTATCCAATTTACTTTCTTAGGCTTTTTAGGTGAAGGTTCCACTTCTGCATCAGACAGGTCAGTTGTGGTACTACTACTTGGAGATGCAGCCGAATAGTCCATAGAAGTTGCTGATGTATCGCAGTCACTTTGCAAATTTAGTACAGACTGGACGGATATGTCATTCATGAGATAGTTTACTATGGAACTCCTTCCTGTCATTCTTTCCTGGAATTTTGTAAATGCCAGACCCACTAATGTCAAATGGAATGGTTTGGACAAGTCAATCAGCTTGTTAAATAATCTCATGATTATGCTCAGGAGCTTCTGCTGGCCAGCCTGAGTGACCCCCAGTGAGCTGTTGGATATTGTAAAGATGGAGGGTGAGATCTGACACTGCCGGGATTCCCGGTGGCTGCTTAGTCTCTTGGCATCCTTCTTCCTCAGAGTCACTCGCAGTGACACGGGGATGCGGCCATCCTCTCTCACCAGCACCAGCAGCCGCTGCAGCAGGGCAGAGAACTTCTCCTCCACCTCACTTCGAACACTAACAGTCTTGAAACTGTCCTCGAGTCCTATGCTTTGAGGCTTTCCTGACTGTTTTACTGGAGTATTATCGTTCCCTAAACTAAGGCTTTTAAGTCTGACAGCCATGTCACTGTTAAAATGCTTCTTCAGTATATCTAATGGTACCTCTTGTAAGTCACTTACTGTTATAATTTTCTTAGAAATAAGTGCCTCAGTTGTCTTGGATCCTATACTTGGAATGGATCGAACACTTGGCAGGGAGGACATGAAGCCCTCTGCATGTTCAGGGAACATGGTTGTCTGATCATTGGGCTTGTGCAATGGACAGATTAGTTTTGCAAGCAGTTTGTTGTGTGCAATACCCGCACATGTTGTAAATCCTAGTTCATTAAATATTTTCAGCCGCATCTCGCTGGCTACTTGTGATGCTAGTTTCAGTCTCGTGTGGCAGCCGCACGCACACTCGGTGCTCGCTTCCTCGTATACATGACCAGGCACAGTAAGGTTGTTCACATCCACACTTTTTAATTTCTCTTGTACTACTTTTGTGACATCTATAAAGTTTTCATCCATCCCCAGTTTTTCGACGGGAGATTTCCAACTGAGAAGGAGTTCGAAGATTTTATTGGATGCGGCCCTGTAATTCTGCAGGTCTTCTCCATTGACCAGCTTAAGGTTAGGGCAGACTTTGAGCGCTTCGTTGACAAGCATGCACTTGTGCACACCGCAGCGCCGCGCCTCGTAGTTGCTGGTGATCACGAAATTCTTCTGCTGCACGCCGAGAGGCACGGCGCGCAGTTCCGGACTCCGCAGCATCTCCACTTGAGCGTAAAAACAGTCTATGTCGATGTGTACGATGCTCCGCGGGTGTTCGCGTTCACTGTCCACGTAACTAGAACTGCTACAATCCATGATTCTGTGGAATAACAAACAGTTAAGCCAAAATTTGCATTGTTCCCGACTCGCCTGTACAGTACCTGTTGCGATGAAATTCATTAGTAAACAACTGACCTGTCGTCCATGACTTTAGCATTGAAAGGTGCGGTATTTTTGGAAGTATATAAATATTAAAAATTGGTCTGAAATTATTGTTTTTCTTTCATAAAATACTAAATATTGATATTTCCAATGAGACAGTCACGACACATCAACAGACGTGGTGTTGCCACTATGAAATTTATGATGATAATATGCGTTTTCCCCCGTTTTTGGTAGGACGTTTAGAAGTAAAAAAAATACCAAATTGTTTTTATTGAAGTTTATCATAAATAAACAAAGCCGTAAGAAATCCCTTTAATGGCTTTAACGGACGATAGAAATGGGAACGGAGAACATTTGAAGTGACTAAATTTCCAACCTTCAACTATTCATAGGTGTCGTAGAGAACTATTAATCAATGAAAATAGATAATTTGGTCAAATTAAAATCGTAATCAGATTAACAAATAGGTTTAAAAACTAATTAGAGTCGTAAAATTATTATGCAAGCATATTCTTTAAAAATTATACCTGCTTGCATTTGATCATGTTTAAAAACGCTTCATTGCTGTCATTATCAATAGTGACGTGTTAAATCTGATTTCAATCAAACTCAATCGATTGATTTAATTATATTAGTCATTAAAACAGAAAAAGTTGGAATTTAGGGTGATTTTATATTATTTTCCAACCTCGGTGAAACGTACCTTCTTTTCTTTTTTTAGACATGGAAACTATTAAGTTTTTGTTAAAAAGAATATCCTGAAACGCGGATGTTTTTTTGTTTTAAGGAAAAACTTAACCAACAATCGATTTATCGCAAGGCGATGACTTGATTGGACGGATTCATATGCCCAGTGTGCCCTTAACTTAAATGTCAAATTTGCGTATGTTGTGTCATGGTCATGTCACTTCGTTCACACGAAAGTGGGTGTTTTAACAATATTTAGTTAAGCAAATATAGTGTTAAATCCATCATCAAACAGTGATGTCGGCGTCAACGTGAGACTTAACCATGGAGGGGTTACCTACGGGTGACATTCAGGCGAAATACCAAAAATTGGCATCGGAATATTCAAAGGTATGGATGGTTCGTTATCGAGAGCAGTGTAGTCGGCAATTCGTAAATTTACTGTTTCCGTTACAGTTGAGAGTGCACGTTAAGGTGTTGAAGAAGGGTGTTCTGGATGAGCAAGCAAAGTCGAACGAGTTGAGGGAGAATTTGAAGGAGAAAGAGAAATTATTGAGGAAAGGAGAGTTGGAGATTGACTCGCTGACGTTCAGGAACCAACAGCTGACACGGCGCGTGTCCGTGCTGCAGGACGAGCTTGAAGCCTTACAGGTCAGCATGCAGCTCACTAAACGTTTATACTGCTAATAAAAACATCAACATCAAGTAATAAAACAATGAACATGAGCCTAACACCGTTACAGTTATCTTCACTTTATTCTTTACAAATCAATCAAAAATCAAATCATTCAAGTCTATCCTTTTATCATTTTAATTTAACATACAACATTCATACATTTATGGTCCATTATTCTATTGGATCCTACACTCCTTAAGAATGCCCTGATTTCATTTATTCATTTATTCATTGTTCATTGTATAGTCATGTACATTATAATAAAGATGTTACATTTTTGTAAGTCGGTCCATAACGCCCTGTGAGGGCACACAATAATACTTAATTAAAGCTAAGTCTAGAATAATATGACATCAAAATATGGTAATATAAAAGCGATTAATTACAATAAATTTTTAGTCATGCATGATATTATTAAATTAAATTACTAAGTTGATACTTTCTATGTCAGAGTTATTAAAATTGATAATTTAATTAATATAATGTAGATGTCAATAAATTTGAGAATTTCCTTCTTTACTCCCCATAAAAGTGTTTTACTTCTTCTGGTGCCTGTCCAAAACTGGAGGGGCAGACATAAACATGTTAACAATATTTGTTTGCCCAGTTAAAATCAACGAAAAAGACAAAGAATAAGGATGAGAAGCCGACCACCAGCAGTGCCGCACCGGCGCCGGACCCCGGGCTGCTGCAGGAAGAGCTGCAGAAGAAGATCATTGAAAATGCACAATATGCCTCAGAGGTACTGTTGTTATTAATATTTTTTGAACAGTAAGTATAATCACTTCAAACATTTTGGTTTTAATTCTATTTAATGATAACCATTTTTACACAGAATAAAACTTTAAAAAAACTGAAGCAACATTTAGTGTTGCTACAGCAGTGTGGCAACACAATTGAACCAAACACTTCACATAACACAATACAAGTACAGCGCTTAATGATAGCTGACTAATACAAAAAGTACAAATTACTCTATCTTATCTTAAATGATATAAATTAATATCCTTTTGTATTGTAGCATAATTATCATGCAACTGACACACAAAATCTTTTAGCTTTCAGACAAAGTGTTTGAACTGTCGCAACTCAAAGCCGCCCTAGAAGATTACCAAAAGCATATGAGTGAGAGTGACAGCAAATTCAAGTGTGAAGTTGCTAAGCTCAAAAATAAGAACCAAGAACTGCAGTTTGCGCTAGAGGAGGCCCAGAAGGAGAGGCTTGGGAGCACCCCCAATAAACACATGCCGTCTGGGAGCCTCGCCAGCTGTAATGGAGACTTCTTGTCGGAGGCAGGCAGTTTGGTAATAATGCTAGATCTATGCATGTTGCATGGTAAATGTGGTGTGTGGATCACTTAGCTCCAGTTGTTAAGGAGATTATAATCATGAGACAATTTTATTGACATCTATTGATCTAGTCTCAAACTAGGCAAAGCCTTACTATGGGTACTAGACATCAGATAAACATATGCTGATATCATATATTAAACATCCAAGACCTGAGAACAAAAGTTCGTGTTCATGATACAAATATCTGCCCTGACCGTATCACGGTCGAATTTCGACTAGAGGTAGTAACTAGTATGACTGATTATATTTTCTTATCAATTAAAAAAATGAGATCCGCCGGCTAAGTAACTTTGCAATTAGTGTTTATAATTACTAGGTACATTAAGCTTTAATGACTTGTCTACATGCCCCCATGATTGTCGTGATTTGGTGAACTCCTTAATTATTTATTAACGTGTTTAATTAATCAGCTAACCCCTGTTTCACTACCCTCCCATAAATATATGTGACAGATATCTATCATACCATCTCTGTTTATTTTGTTAGAGATGGATGATATCACATTTATTTGGTAGATTTAATTTATCTGTGGGTGATGAAACAGGTTTTTAGTCAAACTGAATTTTATTTTATTTGTAATCATGTTACAGATCGGTAGCGAGGACGCGCTGAGTTCTGTGGACGATCTGCACACCGCTGAGCAACTGGGTGCGCGGGTGCACTCCCTGGAACAGGTTTGATTACTTTCTCGGTTTTGCACGGCTTTTTTACTTACTTTAACTAGAATCCGGAAAAGATTATTTTTGATGGTGAAAATCGCATCAAAACCATTTAGTAGTTTTTGAGTTTATCGCGTTCAGACTTCTGCCTTATAATATACTGACATACATTCATGCTTCTTCCAGGAGAACCAAAAACTAAGAATGGAATACGAGCTCCTTCAAATGGAGAACGAAAACATAAAACTAGAGATAGCAAAGCATATATCAGCGTCCCAGAAGCGAAGAGGCGACGGCCATGACTCCGGAGACTTCAACTTTTACTCTGAGACGTCCGTGGACGGGGAGGGCAGGGTCACTGGGCTGCTCGGCAGCTTGGAAGTGCCTTTCCTCCTCGGACACGAGATACAGACTCGAGAGGATCGGATGACCACGTACTTTAGGAATAAAATGAGTGAACTGACTGTGGAGAGGGAACAATTGAAGAGTAAGACTGAACATTACGTAAAAGAGGTGAGTTTTCATCATCATCACCAGCTTTTTTTATGTCCCACTGCTGGCACAAGCACAACTATATCAGGGTAGAATGAAAAAGTGTATGTACCTTGCGTGCCGGAAAGAAGGGTTGAGAACCTATTTAAGCGTGCTTGCTGCCGACCTCTTTCTGAGTGCGACGTCTATTTTTAAAAACCGAATACCTTGTTCAACAATTAACTGTTTAAACACCACCACAAAAGTTGGACTTGTTAATTGAGGTATTTTTTTTATCTTATATTTTATTGAGGCTTTGGTATACCTGGTGTGACCATGTCAGCCTCATGGGGAGACTCTAGGTATTAATAGTTTACGGAGCACTGCCTCCAGTGCTAGATTCCCTAGCAATGAAGGAGCTCTCTACAAATTTGTATATTTGGACAGCATCTCCAGACACAGGGTTGGCCAACAACATTAATCCCTCCATTACTCAGGTCCAGGCACCTGAAATATCTACATCAGATGCTTTCGTTCTGGACTTACTCCACCAAAAAATGTATAAAATCCTCTGTTAACCCACAAAATCGAGGTATTTTCTCACTAAATTGCACTCGTACCTAACGTCAAAATACCTACGCAAAATGTTATACGCTCGGTTCCCATACAAATCGACGAACTCTTTCCTTCTATCCCGATATAGTTGTGGGCACAGGCCTCCTCTCACAATGAGAGGACTTGGGCTGTATTTCCCACACGGGCTCAGTGCATATTGGGAGCATCACACACACCATTGAATTGCCTCGCAGGAGTGTGCAAAAGTTTTAAGTTTTGACTGTAACATTAGGTGCTATTTGTTTATTTATCGTTTGCAGTGTGAGATGCTGAGAATAAGGTTCGAGGAGATGGAGCGGGACAGAGAAACCGACGCGCGGACGGTCGAGGACAAACACAAAACCATCAGCAGATTGGTAAGCTCATCTTTGCTGAAGCGGGTGATGAGCTCGAGACGCCTACCCCCAAGTAACATTTATAACTGTATAAAGGTTGTACTATGAATTCTTTTATTACTTTAGGCTGTTAAACTAGACTTCATAAAGGTTGTATATCTGGTATACCGAGGAAACATGTTGCTCGATTCCGTAAACCCTGTGCGTAAAACCTTTACATACGTGCGTACAACCTTTTTTAATTGAGCAAAATGTGATAGACTAAAACTATTAATTCGCTTCTCCTCGTCCTGATGTGCAAGATAGTTTCGTGTGTTTTTAGTTTACGAATAGTGACGCCTAAAACAATAATTAAAAATAGTAATAATGCAATTGGAATTTTCACCACTCTCCAATAAATATGACAGATATCTGTCATACCGTCTTTGTTTATTTTGTAACAACTAACAGAGATGATATGACATTTATCACATGAAACAGGCCCTTAGTCATCATACTTATCATCGTCATCATCAGCCTATTTTTACGCCCCACTCCTGGGCATTTTTTTTATACGATAAGGAAGGAAAACGAGCAAGTGGGTCACCTGCTGGTAAGTGATCACCACTGCCCATAGACACCCGCGTTGCCAACCTAGAGAGCTAAGAAGAAATGCCTCTTGTGCCCGTAACTACACCGGCTGTCTTACTCTCCACACCGGAACAGGCTAGGTTATTTGTAGTCTTCATACTACCAGTCATTGCTGAAGTGAAACCGTTCTGTCAGGAGGAGGAGCTCCATTCGACCTCCCACAACTACGAGCAGCAGATGTCGATGCTGACGGAGCACGTGGCCGGCCTCAACGACCAGCTGGCGCACCAGCACCACCGGCTCGAGGAGCTGCAGCATCAGCTCAGCGCGCGCAGGAAGTAGCCCGCCGACTGGGCCGGACTAGTGCGGGGCCGCAGCTGTATAAAAGTAGGTAACGTGTCGACACCAGCAGGGCTAGGACGACTGGTCGCGACTTATGTCGCGCGAGATTGTATTACCAATCCCGTTGCATTCTGAGTGTAAGAAAAGGACGGACAGTTCTCGCGCGAGATAGAAGTCGCACTGTTGTGCTAAAGCTACGGTAATGGACAATAAGTCTTATTTGGGTCAATCGACTTTCTCTCGCATCTCCGGGTCTCTTACCAGTGGCTTAGCTTGACACTCGTAAAGGGTTCCGGAGCCTTAAGTCTATACGGTTTATACTATCACCAAAGAAGAGTCCTTGGTGATAACATAAACCGTATAGACTCTGCACGGTTGGACATTAGGAGTGATCCTGTGCGCTCGCAGATCGCTCCAGCTTAATCCAGCTTCTAGAATCATCAGCTTTAAAGCAAGTATAAGACATGAAGAAGTGTAAACTATAAATACGGTAGCAATTTTTCAAATTTCAAACTGAAACTTAAATTTACAGAGACCAGAAAAATAAATTCTCGAACTGGTATTCGAACGCAGACTTCGGTCATACCGTGGTGATGCGCTACCAACTACGCCATCCGAGCAATCATTGGTAGCAGCGACAACTGCTATATATTCACGTGTCAGTTTATTTCAAATTACTTTGCGAATACTGACTCGCTAGCGCCATCTATGCAAAAGAAATCACATGTTAATTTGGAACATATACTGCTCACCAACTAAGCGAGAGATGGCGCTACACATTAACCGTTTGAACGCCAACGACGCATACAAAAGTTGTCATCCACACGCCAAGATGGCATAACGTCAACGCGGATTTAAACCTTAAGCAGACGTTCGTAGGTCGCCTTAGCACTGCAGCCGGACGCCTATAAGCGTTGGTGGTGTAGGCACCTCAGCTCGAGACGCCTTTAGGCGTTCTTGGCGTTCAAAGGGTTAATAATTTGGAACGGGATAACCGTAAAAAAATACAAAAAGTTGTTTTAAAATATGGTAGCAGCTTCCTAAACATAATTGTATACCTCGTGTTCGAGTCATAGCATCATTCATTCAGTTGATAGCAGTCTACATTTAAAATTTTAATTCTGTGTACCGCGGTCGAGCATATGTATATTTAGTAATAAGTTATCTTTTACAGTTGCTTAAAAAAAAGTTCTGACTGAAAGACGAGATACAAAACAACGGGGCTCGCAAATTAAAAGTTATAGGAGAATTGTCCATCACTTTTTAATAATCAGATATTAAATAAGCGTAAATATGTATAGGACTTGTATAAATGTAAAAAAAAATATTATAACGAAATAAATTTTATTGTTGATGAATTAAAGTAAAAATTAAACTGATTTTATAATTCGAGGCCCGATGATACGGAATTGGAGTTTTTCGGCTGTTTGTGATTTAGTTTAGCTTATAAATGTAGACATTGTGGTAAGATCTTAAACTTGCGGGATTCTTTTAACCAAGTCCTTAATATCCCGTCAGAATAAGAAAGAATACCTATACTTAGCAGTTTTCACTAAACTTTTCCAGACCCGAGATTTCTTTTAGTGTTGCTAGTTCCAAGCTTCTGTAGTAAAATGTTACCCTCCTTAAAATTAACTTTATACTTACACTTGATTCTAGTATTTGCTATAAATTCCTTCATCTGATAAAAACCTATCAGTGTAGTTAATCTTTCGTATTTATTTTAGATTGGCAACAGGCCTAGTGTATGACAGTCTGCTAGTATTCAGTTATAACGAATTTATGGAACGTCCGAATGTGTGTGATATATGCACATGCTATTGTATAATAATCTGCTTTTGATAAGAATTATGTATTACAGGTAAAAAAAATACGTTTTAAGAGAGAATGTTTCGAGTGATGTGAGCACGTAAGAGCTGGCAGAAACGTACTGAATGAGTGACCTAAAGTATACATGTGTCACCTATAGGAATACACTTCACACACACATATGAACATTTTCGTATAAAAATGTCTAAGTGGTATAACACTTTGTGAGCATTTCGAATAGGATCCGGGTTTTAGAAATACTTCGGCTGTCAATGGCGCTTCTAATGTACAAGAAAGAGATGTCAATACAAATTCACCCGAACCCGAATCTTATTCTGAACGCTCATGGGCTGTGGTTTCATTCAAGTAACTATAACTATACTACGTAAACGACATATATCTTTATTTCTAAAATAATTTACTCACAAATTACATGCTATCCACAATTAATAAATGGCTCGGCATTGTCTACGCAAGTCTCTTTAATTCGCCGGCGATTTCGTGTGGTAATCTTTTTGAGATCTTTTCTGTATTGTAGATGTATTAGCTGATTATTTTAAGCACCTATAGTCGTTTTCTTTTATCCCGGAGACGAAAATGACAGAAGAATTTGTGAGTCAGGACTATGATTATGACTAATGTCTTCCACATACGCTGCGTTTAGCTGTTATTTTCGTCTCCCGGATTAAATTAGACTTTAATAAGAGTTTTGTGTATTACATCCTACTGCTGGGTTCATGAGGTCTTATCGTCTAAAGTGCGTTGGTTCGCTATCGCTTTCACCATCTCTTTCTTGCGCGATCTTAAATATAAAGAGACAGGCTACAGGTGTCCTCTCACGTGGAAAATGCTAGGCTTGGGCTGTAATTCTGCGAGTAGTGCAAATGGGAACTTCACACGCCTTTAAATTTCTTCCGCTTTCCTCCACTAAATTATGTATACGTTTTTCACCTAGCTCACATAATACGATAAAATTAATTACGACCATCCAGACATCCTTCAGAATTTTAATGCCTCAATAAAATTCAAAATATGTTAAATGACATGACTAAATTACTTAAATTAAATTAACTGGTAATAAAATGTTTGGTTTATTTTTGAAATATGTCATATTTAAAATTGAGTCTGTACAATCGAAAACGTGCCGAAGTGATTGCATTTCGACCTTGTCATAATTAAATAATCTTGACATGTATTTTTATCAATAACGCCTTTTAAAAATAATTTAACCGTTACGTATAAAACCATAACAACATGTATAAATAATTAAATCTCATTGTCATTTAATTTGTTACTTGCTGTTACCTATTTTTTTTAGTGTTTTTCAATTTAAAGACAGTCGAAATTGTTTACCTAATGCTGAAAAAAAAACGAAACATATACTAAGTGGATAAACTTTGGTACAGTACAGTCCACTGGGCATATTGTAATGTTTTGTATTTGTAGGTATAGCAATATATTACACACTTTTAATTATGAAAACAATATTTAGACATTACGAAGTAATAAAAAAGAAATAATTATTTGGACGTTTCTCACTGTACTTCGAGCATTCGGTCCTTTAAAGTTTCTAATGTGATGAAATTTAGAATAAATAAATATTGTAATTATTTATTACAAATGTGTATAAAAGAATATTATACTGTTTACACTGTACTTTATTTATGTTATATTGTAAGGATAATGAAATAACGATTAAATAGTTTTGAAAAAAATCTGTGTTTTATTTTCTTTTACGAAAAGAAAAAAAAACTAATAAATTACGCGACTCACAAAGTTACGTCCGTTTTATCTCAACCTTCAACTTCAATAAGTGAGTTTAGTGCAAGCAAACGGTCTTAATCGACAGGGTTTTTGCTGCTGACGAAGAACGCCTTGCCGGCGTAGGGAATAAAATAAAACGCATGACTATATGCACAACTTTGTATTATAACGATAATCATAAGCACCTTATATCATCTGTTATAATTTACTCAACAGTTACATTATCGTTATAAATATTTATACAAAATTTATCAATTTGTCGAACAGCGTGGCAAATGATTCGCTAAGTGAGGTAAATTCTAGACCCAGTGACCACAGTGGCGGGAATGACTACAGATCTTATGTCGCACCTCATAGGAACGAGCGAATCATCCTAGCCACCGTAATAACGGGTTATAGCCATTCATACGTGCAACCACTCACGGACAGACAGTTCATTCATAGCAAGTGACTGCATACATACATACACTATACTTAGAGTTACTTATACTAAAATAATTTGATATAACAGAAGAGACATATGGTAAGTAGGGTAAATCGCCAGTAACTGGCCACCCTTTAGGCCCCCTCATACTAAAAATGAACTCAGAACTCAGTTCCCCTACAAAGAGAATTAGATGTAGTACCTATAACGTGGCCAGTAATTAACACCTTATACTAACAAGAACTCTATTACATGTGAATAGAGTTCATCTTTGGTATGAGATGGCCAATTACTGGCGATTTACACTATGTGTTATTTATTTACGAGCTTTTTGTTGTTGCTTGTAGACAAGAGAAAATAAAATGGCTTCGTATAACGTGTGAGTCGTCACAATCGTATTACCAACCTCTTATCATACCATGTTATGACGTTTGACAGAAAGAGATGGTAAATGAGATTCTGATGGTAAGCGCGATAGACAATGCTACCACAACTCGTCAAATTTCGACAATATTTTGTTAAAAACAGCTTAACTTTTTAGAGACACGTCAAGTCAGCTTAGAACATGAAAATTCAACCTTATCTCAACAAGTTAGGGATTACTAGCCATACTAGTTTCACGTCATAGTAACAAGTCTAAAGATCATTCAGTCCTGCATTGACAATTATATTAATCTTTAATAATTTCTTATAGTGCTCCCATATTTGGTATATTTCTAACAAAGCTACATTTACCGACTTGTAAAAAATCTATAACTTTTTGTACTACCTATGTGTGTATCAAACCTTATTGGCTTTTTGTTTAAATATCTAGGAAATTGCAAGATTTTATTAAAGTTTGCTTACTCGAGAAGCCAAATTGATTGCACTGTTGTAACTCGAACCATTTATAAATAATAGGTATCCCATGATTATGTCTATACCAGTCACTTGCCGTACGTATCATTAAAAACATAGCATAAATAAACACGATTATTCATTTAAAACAATAAATATAAAAGAATGTGTACAGTGTAAAATTACCTATTTTATTTTAATGATTATTTAAAATTGTTAATGGATTAAGTTAGGGATCGAGATACTGGGGATATGAGTAAATATAAAATAAATAGTGTTAAAAAGATGCTCAATCAATCTTCACATTTACACTAAACATTGTCAATCACTTATAAAATTGTCTTGTTACTATTTCATATCGTAATTTATATACCATCCACTTTACATTCATAGGTACATTCGGATCACTGGCAAAAACGCCAAGTACATGCCATCTTGCTAAAAAAAATCTGCACCTCAAATTTGACATAGTGAATTGTATGGAACAGTATAACATCTCGACAGAACCTTTGGCACGCGACAGCATCTAGAAGCCCGTTCGCACTGAGACAAACCCCCGAACTGCCATATAACACGATCAAAGCATGAATTTTGATACAGTTTAATCTGATACTCCAGTAAGTTTTATTATGAGAGTTGTCAAAAGTGTCGCAGGGATCATCATAAAACGGGTATATAAACCGGGGCGATAACGTTACCGGGGAAAGTACCGGTATGTGTCGTATTTTTATCGGTATTTTGCACAGTAACAAATTTTTGGTAACAATACCACAAATACCGATAGCCAAGAAGTGTCGTTGCCAGCTCGCTCTACCAGGCCCCTATTTCACCAACTTTACAATTGTCAGTTTTCAATGACAATTCGGTGTCAACTGCTGACTTGAAGAGCTTTTGGTTTAGCGCGCTTCACATTGTCAAAGAAATGTAGTTCGAATTGTCATATAAAACTGACTATTGTAAAGATGATGAAACAGGGCCCAGCTACACCTATTTCCCGCAACACTCGATGAAAAAGTTGTGAACATTTCGTGGCCTTACTTATTCTTTTCACAAAATACCGTTACCTCAAAATGTTACCGGTATATAATTGTAGCGGCATATTTACCGTTATTTATTTTGTGACGTTATATCTTTTACCGTTATTTCCGTCCCTGATATTCAAGCGACAAATTTAAATTAAAAAAAAGACAAATTACTGCAGTATAAATTGCCTCCATCATTACTAGCTGAATTAAAAACAGATATTAAAGCAACTGAGCCTAAGAAAAGTGACGCTGTGCGTCATGGCAAAATGCCCAACTATGTTAAAGACGTTAATGTTTGTGGCATGCGGCAAGATGTGGCACGCCCGCGCAAGCGCAGGGAGCAAACAAACCGCCTAACCGTAAGTGCCATCGACCTCGTTACTCTATATAAATCTATAGTTAAGGCATAAACTATGGCTAACCCCTAAACTTGCAACGAGCTACTGATGGGTACTTTTAATATTTCGCTTAAGGTGGGCAGGATTTTATTTAAGATCTCAGGCTTTTCTCTTTCTGGCACCAACTTATACTGTTTGACGAAAGAGATGGCGAATGCGATAGGAAGCGACGCGCGCGTTAGATGATAGGGTGGTTCCTACTGTCTGCTTTCTTTAATAATGTAGTAACTGCAACAAATGGCTACTTATAATGACCGTTGCAAAATAAACCGTTGAAATTGAAACACTGTGATGGCTTCGGATGAGGTTTCATTTTTGCCCGGTTAAGTTTCTATGTCGAAAATGGGTGCTGCGCTGATATAAAATTAGAAATACCTCAAGTACCGCACCAGTAACTGTTTGCGTGGTTAAAACTAAAAAGTCAATGCATATTTGGTTCATAAACAATAAATTAGGTCTACATTATAAATGGCTCCGTATAAACATGATTATTAACTATTTAAATAACACGAGTGGACCAAACGATGCCTGCGAAGACATGTCGCCCTTAAGGCTAAAGTCCGGCTATTACCTGAAGCAAGTTTGCACCTTACACCAATACCAGGTTGGTGTTATTTACACCCAGACTAGGCTAATATGACATGTGTATTTCTCTAATTTTAACACACACAGCTATTCGTGTTCGACTTTCGGTCTTTCCATCTCCGTCACTCACGTAAAAGTGGGTATATTTATAGAGTGGTATCTCTTTCGCTCACGCGAAAATTCGAACACGGATCGGGTGGCGTGATGCGTTGTTGTAATATTTATATTTGATACGTTTGGTCTCACGCAGTGATAGACCGAGGCTTCACTAGAGATAATTGTAAAATAATAACTTTATTGTTATTCATTAAACATTACCAAACTCTTAGGGTGTTTGTTACCACAACAATCGATCGATGGTAGAACGGAACAGTCGACGTCGATCGATAGTTTCTACTACACCACATCATTCGATCGATTAGTATATCTGTTGATCGGCCAAAGCTACCACACTAATCAATCGACGACATCGATCGATGATCGATCGGTTGAACAGGAATAAAACTACAATAATACAGGAATAAAGCTACAGGAATAAAATTTTGAGGACAGGGTAGGGTAAGGTAGGATAGGGTGCGCTGGGAACGTGGACCGCTCGGGGGCTGCGAGGAGAAAACCTATAAATAATCCAAAACTGTCACCGGCGGGGGAGGGCGTTGCCTTTTTGGCATCCGGCAGCGTCCAGTTACACAATGGCCAGGAGGGAACGCGTGCTTTTTTTAGTGGGTATACTGGGGAGGTATCTCTTCTCTGAAAGGAATTTGGTGGCAGGAGAGCCTCACAGGCCCACATACCCCGGTGGTATTACCCCGATGCATAAGGCTCATTTTCAGCACGTTAATGAATAAAAAGGTAGGGTAGGGTAGGGTCATTTAAGGTTTAACTAGCATTTCCCGATCAGACAACGTTTTACCTCGCTATCCCAAGTGAAGTCTCAGCCTTAGGTGGTACTGCAGCGGAATGATGTACAACATTTATTTTATTTATATAAAAATAATTTAAGTAATACAAGCTTGGTGGCGCTTTGTGATACATATTGAAAATGATTAACACTTTATTCTTTTACATCAAATCACATTCGAATGGCCGGCGGCCGACAGTTCAGTGTGCTGTTGAAGAAAACATATGATGTTCTCCATTTTGGCGATGATAGCAGTAGATACCTTATGTCAAATTATCAATCCAGTTTATTGCAAAATGTAAACAAACCGATATCAATAAAAATCTGGCACAATCACCCGCTAGATGGAATAAAATGTGACCACTTTTAACTTGATGTCTTAGTACTTTTTTCAACGGTATTCACTTTATTGACTGTTTCAAAAAGTGAGGTAGCATTCGGAATTAAAAACGTTCATAAACTGTAGTTCATTGACTTGATGCATTGCTATGTTCTTGCTTGAATCTAGGTTTTCACATACATAACAAAGGCAACATAAGGTTGGGGTTGGTGACCAATTTGTTTACCTTTTGATTGGACTGGATCGTCACAAGTCATAGTGTAGCAGTAGCAGTGTAGTTTGGTAGCAAAGTTTAATTAACACACACGCAAACGCTCAGCCACCGGTCCACAGGTCACATTAAAATAACAACAGAACTACAAACGTTTATTATATGCGCTAACTAGCAACTTCGCCGCTCGGCGGAATACTGAACTGATCGCTTCAAACCTCCAGGATATCATTACATCAGCAAAATCAACTCTACCACTTCACTATCCTCCAGTTGTACCATAAATATAAGTTACAATGCGCCGTGAGCATTTTTTTTGAAGGCGCGACACCATTTTAGCCAATAATAAAGCAGTGCATTTACGCAGGTAAAACCTTGAGCAGCCATTGGTCAAACGTTCGCGCGTCGCCATTTTGTTCGGCGCCGCGCCACGCGTCATTGCATCAGTCAGTTGTTACCTGCTATTGTATATTCTACCTTGCGACTAACGCAATAAGGTATTCATTGCATTGGTGCTTACATTCGTTTTAGTTCGTCATTTGTCGAAGATTGCCGATGTAACTATTTGTGGTCCACCTGTACTAATATCATAAACGAGAAAGTTCGTAAGGATGTATGCAAGGATTTTTGTCACCGATCGCGAGGTATTTACTGTCACACTAGCTGTTGGCCGCTATTTCGTCTGCGTAGAATTTGTTTATCGCTATCCCGCGGGAACTATAAAATTTATGTTATGCTATGTTTTAATCTAGGGTATAAGCTATCTCCATTTTAAATTTGAACGAAATCCGTACAGTCGCTTCAGCGTGAACAAGTAACAAACTCAACTAACTCAGAAACTTTCGCATTTATAACATTAGTAGGATTTGACAGCTGTCATTTAGGTACAAGTTAAACGTTATAAGTTACAAATTGTATGGGAACGACAACTGTCACATGCGACAGTAAAAATCTTGCAGGCTGTTGCAACTTCAATTGGCATTGGCGTTCAAACGGTCAACGCCTGTCTCGAACTCCGATAGTTGGACCCATTCCCTTCATAGTTTACGATTTCCATGGCCATTCCGTTCCCCTCATTCAACTTCAGATTAGTATCAAAACCGCTCACATTTCTGGGCCTCCCAGACATTCGCTACCTCGTTCAATACCCCGCCGAGCCTTCAATATAGACCACAAGGCGTCGCACGTCACTTAGCGTCCCGCGCACTCTGGTCGGTGCGACACACACGCGCCCGACATCTGCGTCACACGTCCTGCCGTTGCGTACCTGGGGAAGACATGTCTGGTAAGTGATTTAATACAGCTACAAGTGGGACAGATACAGAAGATTGATTTAGGAAAACTGTCCTATACTCTCATTTAATGTGGAGGTTCAACGTAATTTAGTGTACTTCATTTGCATTGAGTGGTCGGGGGCGACCTCCCCGCGGCTAGCAGTGGTCGGGGCGACCTACCCGCGGCCAGCAGTGGTCGGGGCGACCTACCCGCGGCCAGCAGTGGTCGGGGCGACCTACCCGCGGCCAGCAGTGGTCGGGGCGACCTACCCGCGGCCAACAGTGGTCGAGGCGACCTACCCGCGGCTAGCAGTGGTCGGGGTCGGGCGGCGGCGGCAGGAACTGGTCGGCGCGCTGGTGCTCGATGAGCGCGGCGACGGTGCCGGTGTCGGCGGGCAGCTCAGACTTCTTGCGCAGCAGGGGCGCCGGTTTGGGCGCCGTCAGGCCCTGCTTACGCGCCTGTGTAAAAAAGAAAAACTCTTCAAAATTTGCTAGGTAACTTTCAAGCGAACAATAACCTAATAACGAGCAGTTCAATTAATTGTTAGTATTATAACATGGCAGGCGTTTAGGTTTCGATTGTTTTAATGGTCACCTGGCTGGCCTCGCGCTCGATGCGCGAGTAGGACAGGTCGGGCGCGTCGTCCGCGAACTGTATGGGGTCGGCGGCGCGGCGCGGCGCGGGCGGCGGCGCGGTGGCGGCGCGCGCCTCCAGCCGCTGCCACAGCTCCTCGCGCTGCAGCAGCCGCTCGCGCTCCCTAAACACATTAAAAAAAGAATCGTGTGGCTACATTAAAACTTACCATCAGCATAAGAATAAATAATAACAGAGTAGAACGGAATCTCTTTTTACCGAGTCCAAAACGCCGCCATTTATGTACCTACTTACCTACAAATATAAAATAAAATGCATGTATGCATTTGTTTGTGAGCCTGTAGGCTCACGCAAAACTATTACAACCAAATTATAAACAACCAAACGCGCGTGCGGCGACGCCGGCCGCGACAGCCCGACCACGGTGGTATAACTTAGAACAAAATGTACACTTTGTTGTCCAGCTAATTTCAGTAGTCACTCAAGTTACATTGTATAGTATATACTTAAGTAATATTCTATTTGGTTGGGTTATAGACATGAAGTTGTTGTCACACGTCGATAGGTGGTGCTAATATCAATATAGTTTATATTGGAGTTTTTAATTTTGGACTAAATATTTTATTTTCGCTTAATAAATGCTCTCATTTATCTTTCCTTGTTTAAAAATGCGTTTATGCTAATTAATTATTTAGTGAGCACTGGTAACATCGATCTTTTTTAATTATAATAATGTCTTATCTAAAATATCATTACACGCATCAGTTTTTCTTACGCTTAAATATTATACAGAATATTCTATGGACACTGGTTGAGTTAACGTCTCATATCTGCAAGTAAACCCTAATAAAATGGGGCGAAAACTTGGATTTTTAGTAATTTAGAAGGTTTCGATATTTATTTACATTTTTTTATTTACTAAAAACAACGTACAGTGAAGGTATAAGTGGGATTTTTAGTAATTTAGAAGGTTTCGATATTTATTTAGAATTTTTTATTTACTAAAAACAACGTACAGTGAAGGTATAAGTGGAACGGAACGAATGAATAATGGCCGCGATTATCTTTCTAATCTGTGGTTTTTCACATTCACCCACAGACTACTAAGAGATGCTACGTACATTCACCGGGTGTCTAAGTTGGAATTGGAATGCCTGATAAAAAGAAAATGTGTAAAAAATAAAGCACTGAATAGTTCTCAAATTCACAAAAACGGGAAATTGGGCAATTTCTATTACATTATGTTCTAATGTATCTAATAGAACATGGTGTAATAGCAATTGCTCAAAGTAAATTATTTTAACATTTAGGAAACTAGACGTCAATGACGGCATCACATATTTTGCCGTCACAAAGAACCAGATGTCTCTGTGTGCGAAACGTTGAAGTGACATCTCTATCTCAGTTATAAAAAGGTACTCTGTGAGCCTGACTAAGTAGCTCGTTTAACGAGTACTCTAATATCGTGACCTTGGGCCCGTCCGGAGCGGGAGTTTCCGTTCTACTATGTTATTCTTTTTTCTTATGCATCACCAGGGCTGGCGCGACTGGCCGCGACTTAGTTTGTCGCGCGAGGTTATATTACCCGTCCCGTTGCATTCTGAGTGACAGAAAAGGACGATAAAAGTTGCACTGTGAGTTGTGCTAGACCTACAGTTGCGATAGAGGTCAATCGCTGGTCAGAAAAAAAACCGGGCAAGTGCGAGTCGGATTCGCGCACGAGGGTTCCGTAGAAAGATTTTAACGTTTTTCCCCAGAGTTTTAAGTTGTCCAGTGTTAGCAGAGCCCTGCTCCTAAGCAAAATGTACGCAGTGTGGGGTCAACTTATATTGGTCTGCGAAATCTACAGACAGACAGACATAAAAATTTAAGATTTTGAGACTTTTCGAAGTGGTTGTGCTATAAGAGCTAGCTTCATACTAAATTTCAAGTTTCTAGGACAACTGGAAGTATTCTTTTGGTTTTTGGATTTCGACAATTTGTATGGAAATAGCCTTTTCAATGACTGTATCTTTTGATTGCGTTGACTTAGAAGGTTGATTTTTTCACGGCTTCAAGGGACCGCAGGCTTGAGTATTTGATATTAATATTAGCATGTTACCTCCATGCATTCCAGAGAAAAAGGGTCTTGACAGACAGACAGACGGATAACAAAGTGATCCTATAAGGGTTCCGTTTTTTTCCTTTTGAGGTATGGAACCCTAAAAAAAAGAAAAATGTTCAAAAATGAGCCGGTTCTCGTGAAAATTTGTGATGAGATTCGATAATTAAATTACATAGATTTCTATTTGTAGATTCGTTTTTTTAAGTTCAAAAACGAGCACACGAAGTCTACAACCTTCCAAAGCCACTATATTATTAAGATTTATTAGTATCATGAGCAGCCCCCCGAATACGAAGGGCAAAATTCGAACTTCGTATCGTGCCGTCCCTCTCAAGCTAATATTATTTAATACGAGAGTGAGCGGGACGATACGATACGAACTTCGATTTTCGAATTTCGTAGTATGGGGGCAGGGCCTGCCACTGACTTCTGTTTCTCCTGCTTGTACTGCTGCGTGCACTCGTCGAACAGCTTCTGGTTCATCTCCATGAACAGCTTCAGCGCGTTGTAGACCAGCCCGTGGATGGTCTTGTTCCAGTGGCTCTTCGTGTTGCGGTACAGCGAGGGAAACATTATGGGCAGGATGTGCGTCGCGTTGTCCGATATAAGGGACATTATGTACTCGTTGTTCCAGTAGTATAGGGCCCGTTCTGCTACCTGGAATGAAGAATAGTACTTTTTGATACGGGTGCGGAAGGTGTGGCGTTTTGCACGAGTCCCGAGGTGACTGGGCCCGAGCCGCCAGGCGAGAGTCGAGACTCGGGACGTGCGAAAATGACCTTTCGAATTACATTTTTTTGCACATTTGCGAAAAAATTACAAAGAAAGTAAAAAGCACTAGTACGAAAAATACAACTTTTCGCAAGATGCGTAGCTACAAAAAGTACCACTTTTTGAGCAACTGTATTCAAAAATAGCTTTTTACATTTTTATATTTTTCTAAGCAACAGTGCTTGCACTGTTGTGTTCCGGTGTGGAGAGTAAGACAGCCGGTGTAATTACGGGCACAAGAGGCATTTCATCTTATCTCTCCAGGTTGGCAACGCATTTGCAAACCCTCGGGGGTTATCACACCGCCTGCGGTGAGCCCAGGTGCACGCGCACCCGCCGGCGCTTTGGAAAGTAAAAAGCACTAGTGCGAAAAATCTAACTTTCCGCACGTTACATAGCCACGAAAAGCAGCACTTTTTATTCCTCACCTGAAAGTGCGGGCTGGACACGCACTTGGCCAGCTGCCGGAACAGCGGGTCCATGACCTTCTGGAACTCTGCCGGCTCGATCACGTCCAGGATCTCCTCCATCTCGTTGAGGAACATCACCTCCTTGGGCGAGTGCGTCTTCGGCCAGTATTTCAATAACGCCCTGAAACGTGGTGTGCAATAATAATAAAAATTGTAAAGGCTTACTACGTCCAAGTTTTTCAAAATGGCTTCAAACTAGGGATTGGTAAAATTATTATATTAAAAAAAAAATAAACAAAAAACATAGATATCCCGGGAATCGAACCCAGATCCTTGACATTTCATGTCAAAATATGAATACACAGAAAAAACAGAAAACTATAGCTAACCCCGGGAATAGAACCCGGGTCCTTGATATTTCGTCTCGTGTGCCATTGCCGTTAGCAAGGCAAGGTACAGACCGTGAAAAAAAAAAAACGAAAAAAAAAAAAAAAAAGATACTCCAGTTCACGGACACGAATTGGTAAACGAGATTTTATTTGCTCAACTACAAAGCGCTTATTACAGGAGACCGTAAACCATTTTGGTTATGACAAATGATGAATTGTGAACTTGTGTGACGGTTTTGTTTTGGTATAAGTTAGAAACATGGATAGATTTTGACATGGGCGTAAACGCGTCTTGTGCGTATACACCTCACCCCCTCCCCCTGCATAAAAAGAGGTAGAAAACTAACTAATTCATAGATAAGTTAAAGGAACTTCTCGCAGAAGTGCTTTGTGCGTTCAAGATAGTTTCATTAAATTGAACAAAATGTTTCTTTAAAAACAATTTAATATAGTACGAGGATGCCATGGAACAGGCCTTACCTAACTACAGGTTGCGTGAGTGACGGATCCTTCTCTAAGAATTGTACAACACAATACGCCAACTGAGGATGATACACAGACAGCGATTTCGCTTTATGTAACGGTAGTAGTACCTGAAATAAAAAAAAAGCATTATTTAATTCAACAAAGATTACGATAAGTCAGTGTTAGAACAGTTTAATGAAGACGCCAATATCCTAAAGAGGACACGTCGTCGACTCAAGTTCGCCCAAGTTTTCAGCCCTTCTTTTTGGCACGCGAAGTATTGTCATTGTCATAAATTGTTTTTCAATGTTGTCATTGTCGCTCTACAGCCAGATACAGCGCGTCATACGTGATTGACAAGTGTGCTATTGCGACAAAAGTGACAAGCTACTCGTGACTCTGACTGTATATACACTACTTCCTTCTATGTCGATATAGTTCTGTGAGCCAGACCAAAACGGAGACGAAGGGATGACCTGGATACTTACCAAAACGAATGGCAATATGCTTTGCCCAGCAGTGGGACACCAATAATATTGGGCTTGGACACTGGCTTGGACACGTGGAGAGGCTAGGAGAGGATCGAGTCGTGAAGAGGGCGTACTTGGGACGACCGAGCGGCCGTAGGCCGGTTGGGCGGCCTAGGTACCGCTGGAGGGACGAAGTCCATAATAGTACATTATTGCCGAGGTCCGGAAAGTAGGCAATTCACGTTTCAGTCGAGGAATATATAGTGCTTTTCTCAAATAACGTGAGGAAACTAAAAAACCTCATTTGCAAAAAAAAACAAGTACCTAATTTAAAAAAATAATTACGAAGTACGTTATGAAGAACTAAAGAAGTGTTCAATTACTTAATGTTAAATGTGATTAAAAATAATACCAAATTCGAGCAAAACTACACGAAATCATCCCATGACCATTTTTAGTGACAAAAATGTCAAATTGTCGTCCGCCATCTTGGATTCAAAAAATAATGTCAAATTCGGGCTCACCTCTGCCAAATTACATGAAATCGATACCCATGGCTATTTTTAGTGACAAAAATGACAAACTGTCATCCGCCATCTTGGATTAAATAAATAATGTCAAATTCTAGCTCACCGCAGCCAAATTACGTGAAATTGATACCCATGACCATTTTAAGTAAGAAAAATGTCAAACTGTCATCCACCATCTTAGATCCAAAAAATAATGTCAAATTCAAGCTCACCGCAGCCAAATTACGTGAAATTGACACCCATGACCGTTTTTAGTGACAAAAATGACAAACTGTCATCCGCCATCTTGGATCCAAAAAATAATGTCAAATTCGAGCTCACCGTAGCAAAAATACACGAAATCGACATCACTGATCATTTTATTGACAATAATTACAAACTGTCATTCGCAAACTTACACACGCACTGCGGTATATCGGGCTGACTTGGCTGTATGCGATTATACCAAAGTCCCTTTAATTTCACACGATCACAACTTTTAAAAAGTTAATACAGCGGGAAAAAATGAAATTTCATACATTAATTTTTCTCCTAGGAGAAAAATAAATGTATCGAAATCCATTCCCATTCACCTAGGTAGAGCGGCTTCTTCGTCTTAAATTTTGAATGAAAAAATTGGGTGCTTCCCGGGTTCTATTTTCAAATGGAAAGCGAGAATTTCCGAGCATGTTTGAGAAAAGATCTTTCGCACCTCAGGGTTGATGGCTGGCAAGAGGTGGCCCAAGACCGCAAGGCATAGCGTAATCTGGTGTCGGAGGCCAAGATCCACTTCGGGTCACTGCGCCCAGCTAGTAAGTAGGTTTTCTCAAACATGCTCGGAAATTCTCGCTTTCCATTTGAAAATAGAACCCGGGAAGCACCTAATTTTTTCATTAAAAATTTTAAACGAAGAATCCGTCGAAGAAGGTGAATGGAAATGGCTTTCGATACTCCATTTTTTTCCGCTTTAACTTTTTAAAAGTTGTAACATGTAAAATGGGGCCAAAGAATAATTGCATACAGCCAAGCCAGCCCAATTTACCGCAGTGCGTGTGTTAAGTTTTTTTTTTTTTCAATCATAAATTACGAATGACAGTTTGTATTTTTTGTAAATAAAAAGATCACAGGGGTTTCGATTTCGTGTAATTTTGCTACGGTGAGCTCGAATTTGACATTATTTTTTGGATTCAAGATGGCGGATGACAGTTTGACATTTGTTTTCACTGAAAACGGTCGTGGGTGTCGATTTCATGTTATTTGGCTGCGGTGAGCTCAAATTTAATGTCGTTTTTTTAATCCAAGATGGCGGATGACAGTTTGACATTTTTTTCACAAAAAATCGTCATAGGTATCTATTTCGAGTAATTTGGCAGCGATGAGTTCGAATTTGACATTATTTTTTGAATCCAAGATGGCGAATGACAGTTTGTCATTTTTTTCACTAAAAATCGTCATGGGTGTCAATTTTATGTAATTTTGGTGCAGCGAGCTCAAATTTGACATTATTTTTTGAATCCAAGATGGCGGATGACAGTTTGTCATTTTTGTCACTAAAAATGGTCATGGGTGTCGATTTCATGTAATTTGGCAGCGGTGAGATCTAATTTGACATATTTGTTGAACCCAAGATGGCGGATGACAGTTTGACATTTTTGTCACTAAAAATAGTCATGGGTGTTGATTTCGTGGTAATTTTGCAGCGGTAAGCTCGAATTTGACATAATTTTTAATCACATTTAACATCAAGTAATTGAACACTTTGGTTTTTGTTAACGTATTTCGTGATTTATCTATTAAATTACTTTTTTTTGCAAATTAGGTTTGTTAATTTCCTCACATTATTTGAGAAAAGCACTATATATTCCTCGACGGAAACTGGAATCGCCTGACGAGGTGGTTTGCAAGCCGAGCATCGCGAGGCTTGCAAAAATGCAATTCCCTACTTTCCGCGCCTCGGCAATAACGTACTATTGTAAGCAATGGGACACAAAATAGGTTAAAAAAGGTAAGCACTTACTCTGAGTAGGAACATTTTGTGTTCATCCTTAAGGGGCAACGCGAACCCGTTGATGATGGAGCCCAGGATCTCGAGCAGCTCGGCGATGCCGTTGTGGTGCTCCGTCTCATAGATAAACCTGGCACAAATCATTGAATAGGTTATTATTACCTCCAGTCTATTTATGTTCTTTTCACCTGTGGCCTTTTGACATTTACACTCATGTTTTGTATAAACAAGCAGTGTATGTATGTTTATGTTTATTCATGAATTATATTTACTTGTAGTTAGAATTTTATTTCATTGTTATATTAATTTAACGTTTCTCCTTTCTGTTAATTTCTACCACCTAAATTGGCCTCTTCATCTTGGTTTCTGTATTTTGGTTGTCTGTCAGAGATCGCTTTTAAGCGATAAGACCGCCAATAGGCGGTACGGAACCCTAAAAACAGGTATGGCAGATAATATATCTGCCATACCTGTTTTTAGGGTTCCGTACCTCAAAACCTCAAAGCTCATGAAAATTACTTTGTTATTTGAATAAGTCAGAATAAGGAAAAACAGTAGGCTGCACTTTAATGGGCATAGGGCGAAACGACCATTATTTATAAGACCAAATAAATCCTCCCCATCTCGAATGAGTGTTTCGTCAGAATCGCGGCCTTTGAATCGATAAACACTGACAGGACAACGTAGTGTGTCATTTAACGTCTTCCTCTGACCAGGATTTGAGCCTTTCTGCCGAAACCCCAATCAATAGTTAGGAGCCTACATTGATAAAAATATTTTAAGTGTAACAGGTAAAGATTACTTGCTGGTAACAAATAGCATACGCTGCTAGAAATAGAAGGCAGTTACCAATTTGCACGTATTGTAAGAGATATATTTATTTGCTTGGATACAAAAAAATGCCTGTAATAAATTATCATTTAAATTTCACTATCAAAACGATATAAATGATCGCTTTGTTTGACACAAACACAAAAGACGGATTTCCAAACACACCCACATCTAGCAAACGATTAAAATATTTTATTCAGCATGGAATTAAACCTTCATGTAGGCTGTATACATTACTGTATTTCAATCATTATTTCAATGTAAAATGACAGGTGTGTGGTGAACTGGAGCGAAAATTTTACTGGAAAATTTCTCTTGTGTCGAACACGGGTTCTAATTTTGGCAGTAATTTTGTAGATATCTTTATATTTTCCGAGTGGGCAGGAAAGGTAGGGCAGGAAAGCTCGTGTATATTGTTTAGTTGTATATTTTGCTTTCAACACTAACATAAAATAATGTTTTTGAAAGCTTTAGAATACAGTACAGTGAACTTGAATTTTATACAAGAATACAACTGATTTAATATTGAAGTCTTCATTAAATATTAATTTGGTCGTAAACATGGTGTACAAAAACAACATTGGTATATATAGTTTAAACTTGTATTCATGAACTTGAGCTACACATATTTATATTTTTCTAATACGCCAGATGACTCGTCATTGTAACAAAAAATATAACCGTTTATATGCGATAATTTTGACCGTGTGTAGGTTGTAACTTGTAATGTAACCTTGAGTTCTAATAGGTCCTCTACGAATCTTTATGGTGGCCTTTGACTTGTTTAATTGTGAGACGAGTGATTAGGCGTGACTAAAGAATCAAGGTATTACACTAACTGGACACCACATGTCCAGGAGTGAATTCTCTATATATTAAAATGCGAATGTGTGCGTTGTGTTTCAATTTCAACACTGGCGTTGTTTTCTCAGTGCATCCTTTTCTGACTCACTTAGGATAGGAGGAGACAGGACTATAAGGACCCTAGTCAGTCTGGTCATAGCTGATAACGATAAGTCGATAGCATCAGCCCACCTAGCAGGAGGCTTTGTGACGATCCGTTTTCCGCTATGCGATCCACAATCGGGAACCTTCTCCCCGCCGTCCGTCATTGTCCTAGTATAAATAGCACTTAATGACAACGTCGTATACGTATAAATGACAGATGTCATCAATACGTGAGCTATCATTAAACGCCATTAATCGACGGCCTGCGGCGACAGAACAAGCCTATTATGTCGCTTCAGTGGGAAATGTTTTTGCTACATTTTGTCTATTTATGTCTAGTAATTGCGCATTATCTTTGTTTTGTTCGTAGATAGTTCGCATTGTATGGAGTTATATTACAAGTCGCGTAAGTTGTTGGGTTTGCATTTAGAAATATTTCAGTTGTTTTTCAAAGCACTGACAATAAAAATCCGGTTCGAATAAAAGAAGTGCCGATATCACTTTTCTTTATTCCCATATTTTTTAACGTTCTTCATTACTTTAACGTCACCTTCACAGATTCCACCAAAATGAGGCGCAATTGGGGGATAAAAGTGTCATATAATTTCTTCTGAAGCTTTAAATTATAGACTCACCTATAGAATACGTTGTTAATTTGTTTCCTTATATAGGCACGCAGTACCAGGAACTTCCCGTATATCCTATGTAGTGTCGTCTTGAGGAAGTCACGCTCCCGCGGGTCCTCTGAATCGAATAGATCTAATAACTGAAACAATTTCAATATTTACAATTACAATGAAAATATGTTTAAGAGCTATGACTTTCATAAACTTAAGGGTTATACGGCTTATGCGTAAATTGGATTACGGAGCCATAAAAATGTTAAGCTGAAAATAATGACAAGCCGATAACAATGCATTTACAGACCTATACGTGTCAAAGAAGTATAGCTCTTTCTTGTTTATGGGACATGACGCGAAAATTTGAAAAAAAAATCATTTTATTTGCAACGGATATTTGACAACCGGAGATGTACAAACTTGAGTGGACAACGCAGCAGATTGCAGTACATGTAGGTTATCATTATTGATATAAATAACTTTCTCAATTGAAAATTATACACGTGGAAACTCAATTGAAATAAGATTTAACTTATATTTTGTACTAGCTGTTGCCCGTAACATTGCAATTTTCCGGGATATAAAGTAGCCTTTGTGTTATTCTGATTACATAAGCTTCATCAAATTTCATCTAAATCCGTTCACAAGAAACATCCACATTCGCAAACTTTCGCATTTAAATTATTAGTAGGATTGACAAAGTTATAGGCTAACTTATTTCAGTTTCAAAGCTAAAAGATAGTAATAAAACAAACTCCCGTTATAAGAAACGAAAGTCCACCCAACTCGCAGGTAGCCTTCATAAAAATGCGGCAAACAAATCTAGAAGTCATAAATCGTTCAATTATTCAGACGCCGCGGTCAAGGGCGACGGTGCCGGACAAACACACAACACACACCAAATTACTGGCCTGTCGCAGAGAGCGCACGTGTGCGGCTATTGATTGGAAATATGGAAGAATATCGTTGTCGATTTGAGAATATTCAGAGCCTGTGTACCTAATTTTTGACACAAGAAAATGCATCGATCGCGTTCGCGTTAACGTCCGAATTACTTAAAGCGTTAAAGTGTCAAATAGTGTGCGAATTGCTTGTTGTCGATACGTGCCACTAGTGGCGCTGCCAATTTGCCCATAGTAATTCAGACGTAAACGCGAACGCGATCGAGACGTTGTTTTTTTCATCAATTTCACTAGGCACTCGGGTTTCAACTACGAGTCAAAGGGAGCCCGGTCTCATACAACAAGGGACTTAAGACCTTTTACTTTTAGTTAGTGGGTCTGATTTTGCACTTGGTTGCACTGCACTTGGCTGTTGGTAAAATACTTTGGACGTTACAGGTGGTTGGTAGCGTCATCTTCGGCCGTACCCATTCAAATAGACAATACATAGATACTTTCATTCATTAATTCGATTCTATCGTGCCAGCTTGCTTGATTCATCTATGTTCTGCTTTATTTCGAAGCAAAAATCGCACTCACCTGTATCACAAACTTCTGGTCAATGTACTTCTTGGCAACGTTAGGCTGGAAGTCGGGCGACTCCAGCAGCCTCAGGAACAGCTCGTAGACCAGCTGTAGGTGCGGCCAGGCCGCCTCCAGGGTCGGCTCGTCTTCTTCAGGGTCGAACTCGGCGCCGTTCGGGTTCGAGGATGGCGGCAACGTCCGGAACAGGTTTATTGCGAACTGTGGATGGCGAGAATAGTTTAAAGCGTTTCCCAGACTAGTGCGATCAGCGGCGGTAGCGATCACGGTGGCGGTCAGTTGAATACGATGGTAATCATCGGAATGATTCATACCGACGCGGCTTCGACGCAGCCAGAACGCGGTACTTAGCGGTAGGCTGCCACCGCTGATCGCGCCAGTCAGGGAAACGCCTTAATAATGATAAGGGTAGACAAGAGACAGTTTATTGCAGATCGGGGGCTAACACGGGCGTATTTTACCGCTTGTCGCTCAGTGCGTCGTCCACTGATTCAATCACTAAGATAAGAAACGGATGACCTGAGCCACCGCCATCACCACCATCATCAGCCTATTTATGTCCCACTGCTGGGGACAGGTCTTCTCTCACCATGAGCGGACTTGGGCTATAGTTCCCACGCGGGCCCAGTGCGGATTGGGAGCTAAGCGACAAGCGAAAAAACGGCGTGCTTGCTAGCAGAGGTAGACTTGTAGAGAGGCCGTAGTTTGTACACATCTGATCTAGCATTTAATTGCGAAGATTTACTCTCCACCGTCTCTTCTAAAATACTACCCCTCCGTTTCGAGTTAGCCATTACCGCGTACCCCACTGCCCCTCCGCGCGGTCCTGTCACACCCGCTTAGCACTCGCTCGCAATTTCCATTCCGTATTTTTTCGAATTTCCGATTCACCTCCTTCCCCTCGTCTAACATTGTCAGACACTGATGAAGCTATACGGAAGCTTACCAAGCTAACCGCCTCCGTGACGTCACATTCTCTACCATCTCCAGTAGAGCCGCCCACTTCACCTATTCCATTCGTCTAACATTGTCAGACACTGATGGAGCTGTACGGAATCTTACCATGCTAACTGCCTCCGGGTATATCGCCTCCGTGACGACGCCGCGCTGTGACGTCACATACTCCACCATCTCCAGCAGAGCCGCCCGCTTCACCTCCTTCCACTTGAGGTCGGAGAGAGGCTCGTCGGCGAAGTCGAACAGCAGACAGCATTGCCGGAGCTTCTGCACGAAGAGCTGTTCGCGCTCTGCTGCTGGTGCGTCTGGAAAGGAAGGGATATGTTAGATTTGCCACATCTTTCTTGCACAATCTTGTACCGTTTGACGGAAAAAGATGGCGAATGCCAAAGCATAGCCGAGTACGTTACTCAATAAGACCACAAGTTTCTAAATGAATCAGCATAATTTTCAGCATCATCTGAATGTCCCTTAATCTCGGCACAATTTTCTGCCGTTTGGTCTCGATCTGTATTTGTTTACCCACTGCACGACGGAACGGAGACGGTGTATGCTCTTATTGTGAGAGGTTGTTTTGTTTGTGCACACGAATTTTCCCATTTAACTTCAATACGGCTTGACCCATTCGAACGGTTGAATTGGAGTTTGAAATGAAAATATCGGAGGTTTTTCAACTTTTTAAGTCGTAGTTATTTCCTCGTAGTTGTTTCGATTGACTTTAAACACACGTGGTACTTTCTTTGTTCTTTCCTAATACCTTTGGCTAAGTCTATTTACAAGAGTCCGCTGAGTATTATTCTACAAGCGGGTGTGCGAACTATGGTACAATGGCAAACGAAGCGACTTGTCGACAATTCAACATCAAGGGTAAGAGGTTTAAGTCGTTCCGCAGCACTTAATATAATAGCTACTCGACCAAATTACAAACAGTCCGCACCAGTCTTAATGCTGATGATGATGGCTGTTGACGAATCTAACGTAACTCTTTGGTTAATAACACACAACTGAGTAACATAGTTAGAACGAACGCAGCACAACAAGTAAATATTTTTAAAGTCTACCAATTTAGGACGCTAAAGAAACTCACGATATAAAAGAACTTAGGACAACTCGCTCATTAGTTATCGAGACAAGCAGTCACAATTAAACCTTAACCTTCGGTAAGTATAATAACATGATTGTGTGTCAGTTAATTTAATTGAACTGAAGGGATTTCCCAGAAGCCGACAAAAATAGTGACGCCGTGGAAACTGGAAACAATTGTCCCTGAGTCTGAAAAACTCTGTAGTCAGCAGCAGATGATGTGCTAAAAAATCCATATTTCTATTCATGAGAATAAAACTTTGTGATAGAACTGACGTGAGACTCAGATAAAAAATCATCAACATATCGGGCAAAACTCATCATTGATCACGTAGAAGTTACAGTCAGAGCGGTTAGGAAGCTTAAAAATATATATTACAATTGATTCAAAATCCTACCTCGAAACAAACGTTCTTCACACCCTTGTTGTTACCCCCTTTTCCACCCACCACCACCATTCCACCTCTTTAAGAAATAATTTTACGCCAAAAATACTGAAATAGGTGTTAATTTAAAGAAATAAAGAACTAATAATAAGCAAGCTAATAATATTAAGTAAAAGCACTTGAAAAGTAATTTTATTGAACTAAAAGTTTGAGACTGTACTGCTATCTAGAAACATTTCTTGTTTTTAATTTTAGCAACTCCCTTTCATTTTGTATACACGAAATTGCAAAAAGTGTTCGTAATAGTCGCTCACGTTGAAGTGAAAAAAAAATGAAGCCCTACTATTTTAACCACGTTCCAAAAGCAGTCGTCCTTGTAACTTTAACGTTTCATAAACAAACAGCAAGCTTTTTCTGTTCAAAAGAAAATGAACCCTTAAGTCTTAGCTTACTAAGTCTCATGCTCTTGTCTCATGTTTTGAGTTGGGTGGTGATAAATGAGAAATAAGTAACTCCAAGAAGAAGCCAGCTAGAAGCCATTGGCTGCGGGCAACTGACAAATCACAGCAGATTTGGAAATCTTTGGGGAACGCCAATTCCCAGCAGTAAACGTCATGACGATGTTAAAAATTGTGATTCTAAATTGAACTAATCAATACCTACTCGTACGTGTAGCGAACGAAAACTTTGGATCCCTTTTTAAGAAAACTGCCGTACGAAGGAGTGTGAGGTTTGGCATAGTTAAAGATTATAATGAAGTGCATAAAGCTAAAATTTACAGTAGACTAAAACTATCGAATTTCAACCACTAGACGATGACAAGTCGAACAAATTTCGCGTACAAGCGCGACAATTCGAAAATTCGACGACTGGCGATACTGTCACCTGTTTTTCATTTCGAGTTCGCTTCCAAAAGACAAAGACAAGATTTTTCCTAATACAAACGCCTGTTTAGCATAATAGCGCTAATTACGAGCTGTAAACATAAAAGCAGTGCCTGTGGTCATAATGAGCCGAGGCATTGCAGATAAGAGGCAATCGCGTGACGAGATTAAGCCTCTGCCATGGTCCGGTTTCCTTACAAACGAATAGAAACAATAGATAACATTAAGCAATTTTCTTATTCGTTTCGTTGCTGTAATTTGTTACTACTATAAGAACCGGAAATAATGTTTAATTTTCTAGTAGCTTCGCAAATTATGCTTATCAAACGAAACCTAACCTAGATACGAGTAAGCTATGCTTGATAATAAGATGTCCTCCTCTAGACCCTCAGCAGGAACTTCCATCTACTACGCTTGTTTGGGGTAAATCTTTTTCCCTTTTTGTATTGTCAGAACGAGTCAGAAGTTTAAATTTTATAGTGACATTTAGAAATTATTTCAACCAGTTTCACTTTTGCGAGGACACACTTCCTTGAATGCGTAAAATTGTGTGTATTTTCTTGTATTTGTGTGACTTCTTTCATTCTTTCTTTCTTTCAGTTTGCAGCCGTATAATGACGTGTTTTTAAAACCACCAAAACATTAAAATCGGCTTTAACTTGATACTCAACAAATGATATAAATGTCCGTTCTAATTGTGACGTCATATTGTAGGTATTCTAAAACTAGTTTTTTTTTATATATATATATACGTATATGATCCTGTATATATTGTGTCCGCAATCAGCAACTCAAGATAGTCAAGACCATTTTCTCTATAGATAGTGAGAAATGATTTCGTGATGGTTGAAAACCAACTAACTGACCCAACTGAGACTTGAAATTTGGGGTGGTTAGCGAGGAGCAATAAATGTTCTGCAAAAGATTTTTTTTTTAATTAATTCTGCACGAGTAAACAAAAACATTATTCTGTTACGCTTGTAACTTGGAATTACTCATGAGTAGGTTTCAGGTTGTATTCAGAAGCACGATAACAAATACTACAGTAATATATTTTTAGGCCTCTTATATATAGCCTTGAGTATTTTAAAACGCGGAGATGAGATAATTCATATTAATGACACCTTTAAGCGAAATTAACAAATGTCCCAAAATATTTATGCAATTGTCAGCCTATCATCTCGCATTCCGATGTAATGGGCCGGCAACTAACGTACTTGCGGTAGACATATTAATCCGTTGGTGGAGTGTAAACAGCATCCCATCAAAAGCAAAAATGTAAAAAAAAAAATCTTTCAACGCAGTTTTTCCATCGCATAAAGTTGTGAGATCTCAGGTACAACCAAGTCAGTCATTTTAGGTACTCTATGGAAACACCTGGACACTTGACACAAATTGTTGTTATTATTCTTATAATGTAATTGCATCTTTATTCCTATAATAACAATGAACTTTACACTCGCATGGCAACATAGGTAATTAATAAATAATTTGAAATTGTTGATTATGTTGCCGTGCAGTTGCTAACTCACTATTATTATTATAGAAAGGTGCTGTATAGGTGCTTCCACGGAGTAAAATAACTGACTTGGTTGTACATAGATGACATCTCAAAACTTTTCGAGGTGGAGGGACTGCGTTATGAAGAGACTTGACAATTTTTACGTTTTATGTTTTTCATTGGATCTCATTTCTTTGCCTTCCTCCTTTATTGGCATTTCCGGTATTGCGCGGTGTGATCTTTGAAATGTAATCTTTAATAATTATGATCAGGTCAAAAGTGCCGTAAGTCGCTTTTAGAAAGGGCGGTAGGAACAGCGGCTGTGCCCTGTGCCTGTGCATGACTTGCCGAGGGCACTGCGGTGCCCCTAAATTTGTTTAATGATTCAGTTTTTTGTTAACTAAAATTTAAAGTTTGAAGTTTGTGTAACTGCTAGAACTACCAAGTTTGACTGGCAATAATTCATTAACTGTAAGATATAATTAGTAAGTATATTGGCAATATAGAATCATGGCATGTTCTCTTGGTACTTAAAAATTCAAATTTCTAGCTTTGTTCACAACGTAATTATCGAGGGTTAAAAGTGCCGTTGAGTTGCTTCGAGAAAAGGATGTTACGGCAGTGGTGCTCGACTTGGCGGGGCCACTGCCGTGCCCCCAGAACAGTTGGGACGATAAACAATATTCCCCGCCCCGCCGGTGTTCTCTGAACGGACACGTGACCTCCTCAAATTAATTACCTTCGTTAGTACTAACGCGCGGTATGACAAAAGCTATAACTTAGTCTATTTTTAGCCTAGCATCGGCTCCGCATGAATAATGTCAATGGGAAATCTACTGCAGGGCGCAAGGGCGCTGCTACTTCCCATGGCATATATAACGACGGGGCCGGCCGCAGGCCAGCGATGGGTCGATATATTTCTGCGGCAGTTTCGCCATTTGCCATGTAGATTGTAGACTACCTATAGGAGTATAGGTATAGTAGCTGTAGATGTATTGGGCAACTCGATCACATGGCTCGGGATGGCCTCAAGGCTGCGTGACGAGGCGTGGGCGGCTTGAGGCTACGCATCTGTTGTGCAGACGCCGGCAACAAGCGGAATCAACACAAATTTAGTTCCGTAACGATCGACGACCCGACAACATCATTATTTTTACCGCGCGCTTAGATTCTGATTCCCGAAATAGACACGGTTGACGAATGGCTGAGCAACGTCGATCCGCTTGTAAACAGTGATGCGGTGCGGCTGAAAATTTCAAGGTGAATGCGTTCAAGATCGAAATGCCGACGAACCTTTCAAGAGGGGCAATTGGACCATGAGGCTTTCCTTATCAGCCGGTGGCATCGTCAGCCGCTCGGGCGTGACGGTGGCCGGGGGCGGGCTGCGCGCCTCCGGCGGCGAGGGCGCCTTCTGCAGCGCGCCCTGACCCTCCATGCCGGCGCCGGGGCCGGTGCCGGAGCCCGCGAACAGGGCGAAGCGGAACGCACGGGCTACGTCCGAGACGCTTTCGGAGCGCTTGGTGGCCGCTTGGCTCGCGACGAGGTCGAGCCCCGAGTGGAACGACGGCGACTTGGGTATACCGAGCGGCGAAACGGCGCGACGCGGCTTGCTCTCAGTGGCGGTGAACATAGCGCGTGAGGGCGCGCGCGCGGCCGGCCCGGCGTGGACCATTGCAGGCGGCGGCCGGCATCGGCATCCGAGCCACAGCACCCGGCTGCGCCGGGACCGGAGCGAGCGGCGGGGGCGGCCGGACTGCCGTGCCGCCGCGCCGCGCCGCCGAGCGTGCGCGCGCACCACCCCGCCGGCACGCAACAACCGCTCTATACAACCTCAACCGTTAGGGCTGTCGCCGCGTCGCAAGCCATTTCCATAATCGCTTCTCGGAAGATCAGCCGGAAGTGCAGTTCGAATTACATAATAGAGCCGATAGTGACAAGATACATCACAATATGCTCTTGAAGAATCAAACACTAACACATGCATATCTCATTTGCTTGTAACAGCGATAAAGTTGTTATTTTACCAACTCAAAAGCAGGCTTGAAACTGGTGGATACTTAAATTTAATCGTTATTAGAGTCAGCCCTACCACGGAGCTTGCATAATTCGACTTGGGGCCAGGGCACGTGCCTACCCCGTCACCTGTATTCGTTTGATACCGTATCGCATCTCCGACTCTCCGTACGACGCCAAGCGATTACACAAACCTGTCATGAAACTTTACCCTTCGGTAAACATGGTGTAAATTATTTTATGACACGGCTGTTTGTGAAGCCGACCTCGAGCGGAAACCTGATGCGGCAGAAATATTATCGCAAATACAAAAATGCTCTATTGGAAAAACAAAAACATGTTGAAGTGCAGTTTGAGTGTGACCCCTTGCTAAACTAAAGGAAATATATAGATGCACTGAGCGAGTTGTGAGAAAATTACAGGGTTGCTATTTGCCAGCCGTTTTCTATGGACGCCTCGTTGGAGCTGCAATGGCATCAAAATAGATTTCTTTGCTTTTCACGTTTGAAGATAATATATAAAGACAAATGCAAGTCACGCAAACTGTGTTAAGCAACGGCTAAAGGGTAGCGGAAAACGGGCGGGTATAGTATAGCACCGTAAATTACTGCCACGTCACATTCCTCTAGCGTCTAGACAGTATCACGACAGTATCGAAGCTCATTGAGAAACATGAAACGGTAGAGTAACTAATAATAGCAAAATATACTTGAACGATTTTCTCGCATGTGTAAACTTTGAAGTAATCTAACTTACATCAATTACGTCGTGCTTCAGTATACGAAAGATAATATTCTTTTAGCTCATGACGAATACACATACATCGGTAATCTCGTAATCTCTTAGCATTTAGGTAGGACTTGCCATTACGAACATTATGTTTTCGGAAAGTAAGTTAAGTACCTATTAATATAACATTTATCGTGGAGAGTTACTCAGAAAACTTGCAGTATCACAAATCTGTTAGTATTAAGTGTCAAGTGCTACTGCCCGTCTAGTGTAATCAACGGCCAAAAAAAACGTCTCGATCGATGTTGAGTTAAAGTGTCAAATAGTATGAGAATTATTTGTTGTCGATACGTGCCACTAGTGGCGCTGCCAAATTGCCCATAGTAATTCAGACGTAAGCGCGAACGCGATCGAGACGTTTTTTTTGGCCGTTGGTTACACTAGAGACTCTGAAATGCGACGTGATAATCGGTGAGACTGCGTATCGCAAGCCGAAATTGTGTCCCATTCCACATCTAAACGTAGGTATTTTACGCATACGAAAATGACATTCAACCGAGACATAACATCCCCTCTGATTAAAACGATTCAGCTCGGATTGCCAGCAATTCCTGGAATCCCTGAAAATATAACGCGGATCCGCCTACACTATCGTAAGAATATGAATATCAGACGGGGGTGAGTTTCCGAGAAACAGCACAATAACGGGGGCAGTTTGTTTGGGTGGGGTGCGGGATTGCTCTTCCGAAAGGTCATATGTTTCTACGAGCTGGTAAATCGTATACGCTCTTTTGGAAGTAATTTAGCGCAATGCGGGACGCTATGCCAGACGCTGGCCCTATAAGATTATCGATCTCTTTAATTGCGTACAAATTGTTTGGTAGGAAGAGTCGGTGACAGGTAAATGCAAGGGAGATAAAAGGGGCGTTAAAAATAGATTATGAGCTCGTTACGTTGACGATTTACTTCACATTTTGTTCGGTTTACAAAACGAGCGATACCGAGGAGGGATGACTATATTTAAAAGAAAACGTAATATTATTACGACCTTTTGGCAAGGTTTGTGAGAAAATACTTTTTGACGAAGAAGGAAACAATATTTCCTGCTGAGGAAATCTAGACAAAAACACAACGCCGAGTATAATAAGCAACACCATTCTGAACTACTTACATGCTTGCCATTTTCAATCTATTCATCAAGCTCATACATAAAGCGAACACCCCATTTAATTAAGAAATTACATGGGTAATCTTAGATGGTTCAAGAATCAAGATTGCTATATAGGTACGTAGCTTCCTTCTTCTAACACCATCACCTCTCGGCTGAACACACTGTCCATACCATTAATCTCTCTTCTCTTGTCTTCTTCTCAGTCGGTTGCTCTTGACAGAGCAATCGTGGTCACGCGAGACGCTCGGTAGCGCTTTACCGCCGTGCGCCACCTGTCCCTTGCTGAAGCCATTCATCATCATCAGCCTATTTACGTCCCACTGCTGGGCACAGGCCTCCTCTCACAATGAGAGGGCTGGGTTTTAGTTCCCACGCGGGCCCAATGCGGATTGGGAACTTCACACACACCATTGAATTGCTTCACAGGAGGGTGCAGATTTCCTCAACCGAAAAGCCCATGATAAATTACAAATTTAATTTCGCACATGAATTCCGAAAAACTCCGAGGTGCGAGCTGGGGTTCGAACCCACGTCTCTCTGCTTGAGAGGCCATAGGTCGGACCACTATACTACCACAACTTTTACCCTTACACTTATCCATACCCTCTTAGAATTGGTTTAACTGATTCATTTCCCAAATGTTTAATTTCCCAAAATGCTTTTTTTCCGAAACTGTAAATACTTCCGGACTTTTATAAAACAAACCTAATTAACCTAACCTGTAGGGTTGTACGAGATGGGCCTGAAATAAATCCTGAAATATATAGGTTCTGAAAAAAAGAGCATTTTGGGAAATGAATCAGTTCGGCAAACGTTGTTTGACCAAATGAAAGGATTCCTCTTACGTTAGGTTAAAGGCTATAATTATACTCAAGAGCAATAAAAACGGGTCACTTTGTATGAAAAATTGCATACAAAGTGACCCGTTTTTTTTTGCTCTTGAGTGTATTTATAACCAATAAAAAATTCTCCACAGGTCGCCAAATTATCGCTCCAACGTTCAGCCTCGCAGCGAATCCTTGCTAAACAATACTAAGACGATGTTAAACAAGACAAGGTTGCTAGTCAGTTGTAAAGATAAGACCGATTAGATCCCCGCTAACGACATACGAGTAACATGACCATCAGTGGAGAATCATCGGAGTTCTTTATGGTCGTAATGATTATTTTTTGTTGTTTAACGTGCATGAAGTCCCTATTTCACCAACGTCACAAAATGTCACTGAAAACATGCCACATGCACAAACATGCTGTTGTTGTTGTTGTTGAATTGTCATTCGATCTACATTTTTCATTGTCAAGTCAACTGACTAGTTTACGTGTTTTTAATTGCGTACTAGAACAAAAACTCTTAAAGTCAGAAATTTACATCGAATAGTTATTTGTAAACTGACATTTCTAATGTTGGTAAAATAGGCGCCTGACCTGACATACCAATAAGAAGTACGATATTGCAAAATTGAGTAGCTCCCAATATTTCGACGCAGTTAAGTACGTAACATGCATCATGATCACGGGCAAACTATCCGGAGCTCATCAAACCTATAAGGTAATCGCGGTCAATATCCCGTTTTCATTAAAAAAATGTAATGATAAAGGACTAACTTTACATTTGCATCCAGGCACCGAAATCTATATGAAAATCATCGTCTTACCCCGAAAATTTAAGTGCATCCCGCGCGTTCTTCGCATATTGGCACGCTTTCACATAGCAAATTGGGTATTGAACATTTTTTAAAGTATAGGTTTTGGCATGAGAGTCCACCCCTTTTTAACCGACTTCAAAAAAGGAGGAGATTCTCAGTTCGTCGGAATATTTTTTCTAGAGGTACCTATACCTATATTCATCATGAATTATGTTATGAACCAAGTCACTTCATATCATAAAGACGCAAACGCTGTGGGCAAGAGGGGCAAACAAGAATAAACCTTAACCCTGATGGAGTAAGGTAAGCTAATGCCGACTTGCACCGACCGATGACATATTTCTATCGTCTGACGTAATGTTAACTCGGGGTTATTATAGTGTCTAACCAGGGTCGCTGCAAGGTGGGCTAAGTAACAAAAAGATTTTCGGCTGCTCTACTAGTATAGTAACTGACTTGCCGAAGCAAGTACGCTTGTACCACAGCCATAGCATAGTACACCCAGTCAACCCCTAGGACAAACATGATCGATCACTTGCCACATGTTCACTTGATCATGATCAGTTCAAAGCAAACGTTCTGCTTATAAAATCTTAGTAGGTGTGCAGGTATACCTACCTAAACAACGCGCTGAATTTTCATGCTTCTAGCTCGCGGAGGAGAGGCAATTTCTAATACATCACGAACAAATAGGAATATATTCGCTACAAAGGCAGGTCGCCAATGAGTGTCACAAGGTAAACACATAGGTAGTAGGTACCTATATAGGTCAGAGTTCGTTCAAGCGAGCTCAGTCGTCCCCATTTCCAATGGGAGTAGGTATCCCACTCATGTATTTTGGCATTTATAGAGCATTAACGAATAGATTGGAATTGAAATGCCCACGGGAACTGGCTTTGATTGGTTTTCGAGTAGGTATAATTAATGGTGCTCTTTATTGAAGTCTGCGGGGAACCAAAATAATTATATTTGGTCGCCCAAAGCTCTTTACTTTATTAAGAGGAAATTCAAATGTTAGGTTTTCAGCTGAAAACTTATCCAGGCAAGTAAGACGTTTGTGATCCTTTTCCGTTTGTGAGTATCTTCAATGCCGGCCGTAGATAGCGATACTAGTATGCCTTGAATGAACCTTCAAAATTATTCCAAAGTTAAATAAACAAAACAGTTTTAATCTAAATAAACGCTAAAAAGGATTACATTCAGGGTGGACAACCAGCATGAGACTCTCAATTGCGTCTTGTCTAAATAAATCTGTACTAAACTTCGTTTATTTTAGCGTTAAAAAAGTAAAACCGCCTTCAAAAAAACCCTTAGAAAAAAACCGTAAAATAATGCTTCATTCAAAGAATATTCCGCTCGCACCGCACCGACTTCATATTTCTGCTACTTAGTGCTAGGCCATAAAACTTTAGGCTTTCGAGGATTATTTTACGTTTTTTTTAAGGGTTTTTTGAAGGCGGTTTTACTTTTTTGTTAAAAGGTTTTTATTTCACAATTTTATGTTGATTTAACGTTTTCAGAATTATCCACCAACTCCTAACCGTTAAGGAGTTGTACCTTCCATCATCAGCTCATCAACATGAGATGATGATTACCAGACGCAAATACTTGAATAACTTTATAAAATATATGAAACACATAATACGGGCCTATGAAATTTGAAGGTTGCCCTCGATTTCCCTTGGATCCCATCATCAGATCATGACTTGGTGACAATGGGACCACCTCAGGAGTATACCCTTTCGAATAAAAAAAATTAAAATCGGTCTACAATTGACGGACTAATCGATAAAAAAAAATACATACAATGGAACGTAGAACCTCCTCCTTTTTTTGAAGTCGGTTAAAAAGAAGGAAACAATATTGACGTTTTTTTTATAGAAAACGCTTTTTTTAAATAAAAAAAAAAAAACATAAAAGCCAATGAGTTTTAGGCCTAGCAGAAATATGAAGTCGGTGTGGTGCTAGCGGAATATTCTTGGAATGCAGCACCGACTTCATATTTCTGCTAGGCCTAAAAACTCATGGCTTTTTGGGCATTATTTTACGTTTTTTTTCTAAGGTTTTTTTTTGAAGGCGGTTTTACTTTTTGTTGAAAGATTTTTTATTTCACAATTTTTAGTTACATTAATATTTAAAATAATATCCGCCAACTCCTAACCGTTAAGGAGTTGTACCTTCCATCATCACCTCATCAACACGAAATGATGACTACCTACGTCCCTATAGAATTTGGAATTGCCCTCGGTTTCCCTGGGATCCCATCATCAGATCCTGACATGGTGACAATGGGACCAACTAGAAAGTATACCCTTTCGAACAAAAAAATATTTTTTGAAAATCGTGGGCAACCCTCAAATTTTATAGGGACGGATCATGTGTTTCATATATTTTCGAAAGCTATTCAAGTACTTGCGTCTGGTAGTCATCATCTCGTGTTGATGAGGTGATGATGGAAGGTACAACTCCTTAACGATTATGAGTTGGAGGATAATATTTTAAATATTAACTTAACTGAAAATTGTGAAATAAAAAATCTTTTAACAAAAAGTAAAACCGCCTTCAAAAAAAACCTCAGAAAAAAAACAAAAAATAATCCCCAAAAAGCCATGAGTTTTATGGCCTAGCAGAAATATGAAGTCGGTGCTTCATTCCAAGAACATTCCGCTAGCACCGCACCGACTTTATATTTCTGCTAGGCCATAAAACTCATGGCTTTTTGGGGATTATTTTATGTTTTTTTTCTGAGGTTTTTCTGAGGTTTTTTTGAAGGCGGTTTTACTTTTTGTTAAAAGATTTTTTTTATTTCACAATTTTCAGTTAAGTTACTATTTAAAATATTATTAATACTAAAATAAACGAAGTATAGAATAGAGGTCATTGGCCCTCTTGTAAATACCTAGTCAGTTGGGTTTAATGTGGTCTCTGATTACACAGTAAGAACCTGCCTGGCCTGTGATCTTGTTCTTCACTAATGACATAGAGGTGTATCCTGTTAAACCACAGCGTAAAAGGTATACCATAAGAATTCTCCAAACAACCCGCAGTAGAACTCTTTCAAAGTAAACGCCTCAGTGAATTTCTTGATAAGTACAGCAAAGGTTCACCGCGACATGGTTGTACCTAAAGCAGCTCACAACTGGAACTGTTAGGTATAATGATGATGTAATGCATCATAATTTATTGACATGATCGAAGTATCCAACAGAAGTTTCTTCTGTACATTGATTTAAACTTTCGCGATTTTCACACATTATAATAAGAAGTTTCATCTTTGAGTATAGGTAGTCGGTTCCCGAACATAATTACCTATCCACTTTTTATACAGTTAGTACGGAAACGTGGATACCTACTTATGTTAGGGAACAGTCCCTACAGACACATTTGATTTAGGTATTCATGATTGAATAAGCTGTTTCCCGCGATTTTGTCGACGTAGGATTCAATTAAAACGCTATCCCGTGGAACTGTGCAGTTTTCTTTCGTAAGCTCAAGTTTTCATAGTCGGGTTTCTAACCACTATACTAAATATATACAGTCCACATTCACTATTAGAATAAGTTGGCATTGGCAGCAACAAGACATCTCCATCAACAGTATTGGTGACCAGAAGGGTCAGTGTCCTTTATACTACCTATCTTGAACGTATCGTAGATGGTAATGGTAGACATATGTAATTTATAGATCCAAGTTCCTTAGCGTTAGTGTATCTGGAAGATACCTTATCTGAAGCATTAGGTACGCCATGATTTATACCGGGCGTATAGAACGCTGCTTTTATCGAGGTCGTAGGGAGTAGATATTACGGGCTAGGCAGTAAAATAGGCGTATTTGGACGACCTACACATATCGGCACTGAAGCTGTTATGGCCTAATATTAGTTATATTAAACGTGAGGCAGCCTCAGAAATGGATATGAACGAGGTTGTTCAGGATATTGAAGATAAAGCTAAGTAGGTAAAAGTTTTAGATACTTATTCAAATTCAAATTAAAATATCTTTATTTTGCTAAAAATGTGGTAGATACAGTACAGGTAATAATATACAGAAAAAAATAAAATATGTTTCACACACTTCACCAATATCAGGCATGCAAAATATTAATATAAGTAGGTACATTATGGATTCAGGCATCAAAAAACCAAATAAAAAGAGAAGTAAATTAGTAAGTACATGGGAGAATCAGCGGTAGCTATATTATCAAGATACCATATTTACATAGTTAAAAGCTCTCTAGAACTATCGACATTTACAGATAAAGAGTCATTGACATCTTAATACATTTTTTTCTGTGGTGGCTAGAAACTCAGTGTTACCGGTACGGTAATCTTACACGGAATCACATTACAACATAACCATACAACAATGATCCTATTAAGCCACTTGTAGATCCACGTCAGTCAACATAGCACTACTGACGCAGTATGTAAAGTAATGCGAGGTAGAAATAACTACTACTCGATTGATTCAGGCGATACTTTGAGGAGGTCCATATTCATGGAATAAAAACAATTAATCTGCTCAGCGTCGACCACACGTGTAAGCTAGCAGTCAGATCTGTGTGGCAACCGTTGATTCGTGTGACAGTGGAGATGGAGGTGTTATTGATAAATACTAAATTAAAACCTGACGAAGCGGAAAGCGGTCGGGAGCTGGAACGCGTAATGAGGTTCTCGGCCTTTCTTTTCGGCACGCGAGGAACATACGCTCTTTCCTTCTATCCCGATTTAGAAAATGCTCGCATCGCAACAATTGTATGACGCTAGTTACAGCACCGATTGCAACCCATGTAGCTAGAAGAGTATGTACACGTGATTAATATAATGGTCAGCATAAGGCCATGTTGGTCAGGATTTCTCTATTGACAATACGCGATTTTCTTCTTCCTATCTTTCGCATATTTCGTAGCGCAGACGCGGCTGTCACGGCAAGGGTATTAAAAACACAATTTAAATATCTAACTGGATAGGCATTCCCCCTGCTGTCTGACACACGTCCATTGCCTACAGCAATAAATAAGTCTAGCGGAACGATCGATGTGGGGAGCCCATCGGCAGTATTGCTGCGCCTTTCACGAAACTTGGAAAGTTGTAACGTTATACTTTTGAGAGTTGACGATCCTGTCGTGTAGTTGAATGTCTAGTTTGAGTTGAGGTGGTTAAGTTGGTAACAAATAAAACGGGTCTTGGAAGCGCAGTGATGCAAATATTATGTAGGGTTTGTTTCCATATATTGCCTCAACTTTCCCCATCCTAAACGATCTGACAATGACAAGTCCAGCTGCGCATCTACACTGACAAACAAAAATAACGGGACACTTTCCATACAAAGTTGTATGAAAAGTGACCCGCTATTTTTGCTCGTCAGTATAGTATATGCAGCTTGACGTAGTTAGCATGGGGTCCTGGCAAGCAGTTGCGTGACTCCTCATCACTGAGGGCGTCTGCACAAGTGGACAGGGAACGAACGTGTTAAATGTTCCATTAGCAGTGAAATTGTGGCTTTCAGCTTTAGAGAAACGTATATGATGGTAAGAGTAATAAGTCTGAAGTACTGCACTGTCAACCAGCCCATCGTTACCATAACATTAGCCACGCGTCATTGTACATGGAAACAAAGCCGGCTGGGACTAATAAACCCTATATCACAAGACAAAAGCACACACTAGCAGCCTGTGCAGCCCCCACTCTTTACATACTGTGACACTTAGAGCATCCAGCAAAACGAGAGAGGTCAAAATCAAAAGCGGGCCTCCCCTCTTCCAAAAGTTTTTTTATTCGACAAGGAAGGTAAACGAGCTAGTGAGTCACCTGATGGTAAGTGATCACTGATGACCACTGCACTCCCGGAGGGATTGCAGATGCGATGTCAACCTAGAGGGCTAAGATGAAATGATTTCTGTGCCCGTGATTTCTTCGTCTGTCTTACCATCCACACCGTAACACAGCAGTGCAAGTGCGTAGCGGCAGGATTAGCGACTAAGATGGGGTAGCGTTCCGGACTTGCTCAATAACTTGATTAAACAACTACGAACACCATGTATATCTATAATCAGCAGTCTTAACCTACGTAATTTGTGCTCTTTGTGTGAATTAAGTTAATGTTTGACAATGTCGCTGTCAGCGTACATGGCGATGTAATCGGGAAATGAATTACCATTGGCACTGCTTAGGAAAAAAATGTGCTTATGACGACTCCAGTTCTTTTAATGCCCGAAGACAGTACTCTATATACAGCTGTGTACAATTTGTAGGTATATGTATATGAGCAGCGTTGAAAAGCGGCGGAAACGGAATGAAGCACAAAGAAGGGGATGTTAGGCAAAAAGCTTAGCGGACGTAAGCCACTTTACACTGGATGGCTTTAATTGTGAGGGGAAGGACGCGGTACTATATTTTTGCTTCTAGTTACTATGTTAGTAGTGATGATATACCTATCTCCATTCCAATCCTTCAAGCCGTTTCTGTGTGATTGAGAAACAATCATCGAAGCATCTAGGTTAACACATAAGAATAAATAATAACATAGTGAGAAGAGGGAAGTAGGTATATAAATGGCGGCGTTTTGGACTCTGTCAAAAGAGATTCCGTTCTACTATGTTATTATTTATTCTTATGATTAACATGCAAACTTTCCCATTTATAATACGTATTTAATAGGATAGCACTTGTTAAGTAAGTAGATATAGTGTGTCCACTTGTTGGTGGTGCATCACAAAAAGTTGATGTTTTTTTCTACCAAACGTACCTTCAACTTGGACTTTCTTACCTCAAGATAGAGTTTGTTTTTGAGTAGTGTTATAATTTTCCTACTTCTTGGATGTTCCTATGAATTATTAATAGCCAGTGGGAACGCCGCAAAGAAGCTATCGATTAGGTAGTTTAATGACGTCGAAGAAATGCATTAGAAATGGTCAGAAAAGCAATTTAGATATTTGAGAATAAAAGTTTCTGAGTAACGTAACCAACGAAACATATTTCCTTTTCAGGCAAACGCCTGAATCGAAATTTCAAATATCAAAAATTTGTATTTCTTTTCATGGCTTCGAAATTTTGTACAATGAGATCTTACAGCCCAGTTTAATATATAATCTCTAACTAGATCGTCTAATCTGGCACACACGCTGCTTTTGTCGCCTGTCCATTTCTTAATGATTGAATCAGCGAAAATGAAACCATATGAAATGAAACATTAAAATGGATATCACTATATCCGTCAGATACGATTTTGGTCAGATGGCGATTTTCGTCAAATTCGTTAATCGCCAGATCATATATTTATCAGATGCGTTCTTCGTCGGAGCCGTTTATTGTCAGATTAGTTTTTCGTCAAATCATTTACAAGCTATAAGAAATGTTATTGAGAAGCAACAAGTAGAATGAAATATTTGACTAAAAACTAATCTGACAATAAACGGGTCCGACGAAAAACGCATCTGATAAATAAATGATCAATGAATCTGACGAAAATCGCTATCTGTCCAAAAAGACCCAAGAAATTCCACATTTTATTTCAATGTTTCTCGTTGTTTGTTTCTCGCGCTAAAATCCAAGGGTTTGTTAAAAAGGTACATAGCAAGTTTGACTACATGTTTACTCTACACTGTATCAGGAAGAATCGTGCTAGTAGTATTACATTGCTTCGGTCGCTTACTGAATGTCTTGCTAGCCGTGCGGTCCGCAGTGTAGTCTACTCGTACGATTTAGCTCGACTAGGCTTTACAAATGGCCGTGGACTGCCCGTGCTCATAAATAATAGCCCCATGCGTCGATTATTTCGCTATTTGTGATCAAACCAATGTCAAGATCGCGACGCCATTACTGCAATTGTATTAAACAATGGACGTAGCAATTTTCTATGTAATTTCGATGCTAGTTTTTTTTTATTAGGTATTAAGTTTTAAAATCGCAGTTTGATCATGAGTTAAACGACGTGTGGTACACAAACACAAAGGTTTACGTAAGTCTCTTTCGAATATGGAGATACTGCGATTACTGGGGAAGTTAGGAACGCAATTTTCTCCAATCTTGACATACTTGCCCGGCTACATTCATCCCTTTTTCCAGGCGTGCACGCTGGTATCTAAAGCATTTTATTTTTAACCGACAGATTTAAAAAAAGATAAGGTTCTCATTGATTTTTTTTTGTATGGCGCACCGATGAATACATAGTGAAAAAGGTAGATACAAATGAAGTTATAAAATCTTGTAGACTCATAGGTAGTGTCATTTTCAACTTACAATACATTAAACATTGCAAGTTAATAATAGGTACCTAATAAAGAAGCTGCTAGCTTATATAATTGAGACATACCTTTTCTGAAGCTAGTTAAACATTTTTCTGGTACATTTACGTTGAAAGGAAAAGAACAATAAATGTCAGCTTTGATTTCAACGGTTTCAGTTGATCAAAGCGACAAAGAACCGAGTTGTTTAGGTTGTTTACGTCTGCAAGAAACCCCCGGAACGTTCGGTTTGAAGTTTTATTTGTGTTCAGGTGGCATAACAACGCAGAAATTAATAAATGTTTTTAGAATAACATTCATAAATTACCATGACACTCCATGTCATTTGCGCTTCATAATTCGTAATGTGTAATGTATCAAAGTTAATTCATGGTCCATTGACTTCGATGTGTGGAGTGCGGGTCGGGTAACCACATCGTGTGCCCAACAGTTGTGGTTCCCTTCTAGATCCGTCCGGGGAGAAGAGCAGAGAAGAGTATATAGAGCTTAAGGTCGTGCACCCTGGGCATCGGTCAATGATTTCCTGATCAATTTGTGGAACATCATTGGCCGATGGCTAAAGACCGACATGTCACAAGAGCATGTCATATGTTTCTTGTGTGGCAATGGCAATAGCAGCCAAAAGAGGTATTTCATCTTAGCCCTCTAAATTGGCAGCGCATTAGCAAACACTAATCTGGTGGTGATCATCTGATCATTTAACATCAGGTCACCCATTTGCTCATTTTACAAGCTTATATTTAACTTGCACTGTTCGTATGTATGTATGTAAGTATTTAAGCTGTCCGTCAAATTTTGCAACGAATTTTAAAGCAGTTATCCTCACCCGATTGAGATGACATTTGGCAACTTATGTAAATCCGGTGACAATACAATAATCTGGTAGTCAAATCCTGGTGGTGCGGCGAGGGCCGTGTATTATAAAGCAACAAGTTACAATTTACAAGCAGTCTCATACCTTTTGTAAGAAAGAGACTTCCGCTTGTAAATTGTAACGTGTAGCTTTATAAAACACGGCCCTGGACCGTCTCCACGCTAAACACTTTCTTGGACGAGTTTACTATAATATAACGTACTCGTAGGTGAGGTATTGTTGCGTGACAACATAACGTGACGGTTAGATTACTTCTTTTTTTTTTAAGAAAAACAAGTATCGGTGTAATTATCGGTCTTGTCAGCTGAACGTTTGTGTGTAGTATGATTGAACAATGAACATTTATTTTCATTGAGTTAGATGTAAATGGCTAAATGCGGCATTGATTCGATTGTTACACATTACGTTAACATTGTTAATTCTAATTAATACAAGTAAATACGTAATTCTGTGGATACGTATTGTAAGAGCTAATGTAGCTCGTTTTTAGACAAAATTACTTTGCCAAGTTTATTGCGGCGCATTCTTCTTGGCAATCATGATCTTTCCGAAAGCGCTGGTAGACTCAAAAAAATGACGTGTAAAAGAGTATTCAACTACTGACAACTATAGGCCGCGCGATGGATTAAGATCGCTCGGCGAAACTGGTGGGGGATCTGTACAATTGCGCACAAAATTGTTAAGTTCTGAGTGTATTTCTTTGAAATATATTTTTCTTATTTCGCATTTTTTGTACCTATAGTCACCTAACATAATAATACTCGCTTTTGCTTGTGACTTATTTGGCTAGTATGTTTATTCAGAGTCTTGGTAGTATTTTTACCTGCTTTAAATTACCCATGATGTAATTAGTTTCCTTTTTAACATAACAATTCACGTTGCAAACCGTTTTTCTGGCTTGCCGTGTACAAACTATAAATTTGGGATTTTTTTTCACCAACTACGACATCGTAACGTACTTACTACTAATGGTAAAACAATCCGTACTCAAGAGACACGTGACGCGTGAACGAAGCGAGGGAGGGGAAGAACGACTTGATCTACCAATAACGTGTCGGCGCCAGCGCGCACCCTCCCCTCACCCCTCTGCGCAACCAAATAGACCTAAAAATTGACTTCTGCGCATGCCCCTTCCACTTTTGGCCAGCGATCTTAATTCGCCGCGCGACCTATACCTATATGCTGAATAAAATAATGAATTCGAATAATTGCGAGGTGTATATTTACTAGTAACTTAACAGTTTGTCAGCGTTTAGAATAGGATTCGGGCATTAATAGTACATTACTACAGAGGCTGGCAACCCCATTTCACGCCGAGGTATGTATAGTGCTTTTCTCAAACATGCAATGAAATTGTTGTTTATGATATCAAAATAATGAAACTACGACATATAGAAAACAATCGATATTGTTTTCTTTTATAGGCGTAGTGGCTGAATGTCTTATCGATTAAAAAAGCAAATATGGCTTAGTTTTTTTTTATGGCTGAAAGCCATGATGCTGAGTCACGAATATACGAGGGTGGTATGATAAGTAGTGAGCCTACCCAAGAATTTTTTTTTTTTTTTTACGTATTACCCTTTCAAAAGTATTTTTTTATTTTCGCCGGGGCAGGTCCACTGCTTGGACTGTTGTTTTGTTTCGGGAGTATAGTGGTGGATCCACGTTTCGTCCACGGTAACATAACGCATAAAAAAGTCTTTCGGATTATGTTTTAATAGTGCCAAACACTCTTTGGAAGTGACTACACGATTCTGCTTATTTTCTTCTGTTAGCAAACGCGGTACCCATCGGGCCGATAACTTCCTCATTCCCAAATGTTTATGAACGATATTTTGTACACGCTCCAGTGACAAGCCACATACCTCAGCTACCTCCCTCAACTTCAGTCTACGATCGTTCATCAACATATCACGGACTTTGTTGATGTTTTCCTCCGTGGTAACCTCATTTGGAAGGAAAACGTTACGACATATATTACAGGTACATAGAGAATATATAGCATGGACCCTTTTTGGTGTCACGTCTAATTCTGTGACGACAGATAAAAGGTGGAGTGAACGTCAATTTCGATATAAACGGTTAGTGACGTAGGACCGAGCGAAATGGCTCAACCTATGATTATTACATGGGACCGACCAGGTAAGTGTATAGTATAAGCACAATAAGTATACCAAGATAGACTATAGTAGTTTTCGTTCGTTCCATTCTAGTTAGAATTCGATAAAGCCACGCGTAACACGCGTTGGGCTTGGCTTGAAGAGTCGAGAAAAAACATCATTAAGTATAAACAAAATTGTCTTCGAGTCTAAGCACATACTGAAATTGTTTTAATGTGGTTTTAATCCAGCGTAATGAGTCTGTAAAATCCTTCCCGGTTGGGCAAGTTATCGTCAACAGTTTATTAAAGCAGAGACCAGAGACCAGTTAGCATCCTGGCTGACTAGTCTTTTTACGGATGCACACATTTAACACAATTTCTGAAAAAAAAACAAGAGCCTAATCCAATTTTACCTTTTATAGGTGGAAGCTTGACCAGCTCCTGGTTATGATTATGCACATTGAATCGACTGGAGCCGTGCCGCCTTGGCTGACCATTCCAGCCTGGGGGCCGAGGGCCGTCGGCGGAGCGCGGGACGATGGCCGCGGGGGGAGGGGGGCCTGAGGCCAGCGATGACGGCTTCTCTGGACGACCCTGGGGATAAAACAGATAAACTTAGTTAGTAAGGTGATGAGCGTATCCCTGTGCCTCTAGTGTAAGTTCTGACACAAGTAAAACCTGCTTTCAAATAAAAACAAACCGCATTCAATTCGGTTCAACCGTTTAAGAGCTACATAGCGGTCAAACTTAATAACACCCCTCTTTGCGTCGGGGGTTAAAAACGTCTCGAACGCGTCTCAATTACATTAGCATGTATCAAGATCAAGAACAAACCATTCTCATAGTAATTGACACTTTAACGCAAACGCATTCAAAAAGTTTGTTGCGACGTGAAATTTACACTAAGGGTTGGAGGAGTACGCAGGATGAAATATTATAGCCATTGAGACAAAATTAAGACAACAAAATTTTTGCTAAACATCGTTAAAATGCTTGAGACTTAATGCGGAAGAAGCAGGATGTCCTTTCTGTAGAACTAGGAAAGCCTAGCCAGTAAACGTAGTGTGCTACACGGGTACAGATTTTTTAGGAGAGTAATTTATTAATTCGTGAACCTTCGTGAACTAATTACATAGAAGCATGAAGTCCAGCGAAACATTCCATCAAAATTACATAAGTAATGTAGAGTAGGTCGTACCTAAGTTGACCATAATTCAATACCATGAAACGGGCATCGATATCGCCTGCCTTTGGCGGGATTGGGAGCACCCAATATGACATACTTCGTCCTCAAACATATCGATTCAGAGAGTATTAAATGCAAACGCCATCAAAGATAGTCGGAATATCAATAAAGCGGTAGTTTATGATATACAATGTAATAAAGTGCGCTGTGTAGGGTTGTCGACGCGGTGAAGACTTAGAGCAGGAAAAGAAGATGTTAACGCGCGATTTCCCCTCTGCCAAAAATCAGACATTAATAGTCTGTGCAAAATGCACAAGTCAGTTGATTGCGTGCGTGTTTTTGGCATTTGTGTGACAGTTTTGTTTTAGTATGAGATTAAGAATCGTAACAAATTTTTACCTGAGCATAGACGTGTTATGTGTGTCCCTCGAAAAGTGGAAGAAAAATTATAGTTCATAGATAAGCCGCCTCCCCAGTCTGTCTACTTTATGGGTAAAGATGGCTTAATTCCATGGCGCATTCTTCTTGGCAATCATGGTCTTTCCGAAAGCGCTGGTAGACTCAAAAAAATGACGTGTAAAAGAGCATTCAACTGCCTATTTGCTGAATAAAATTTTGAATTTTGAATTTTGAATTTAAGAAATCACGATTGGACGATTGTAACAGTAAAACGGTGACAACTGGAAAACTATTGTTGGACATTGCTCGTCCTTGGCCCGAGTTGGCCCTAAGTATGTAAATGCGTCTACCACCAACCCAGCTTCTTTGACTAGGTCTAATAGAGCGGGGTTTTAATTATCCGGTTTCCAATATGTTGGCCGTGGTAGTCTAGTGGTTTGAATTTGTCGTTGTAGTCTCTTAAGAATTAATTTGCAAAATTGCATTTGTAATTTATCATTAGCTTTTCAGTGAAGGAAAATTGCAAATTCCTGCGAAGCGATTCAATGGTGTGTGTAAAGTTTTCAAACCGCACTAGGCCCGCGTGGGAACTGTCCTGCCCTGTCACTCCAATAGGAGGCCTGTGCCTAGCAGTGGATGGAACTTACGTCATTTGGAGGCTGTGGAATAGCCCATGGTTTTGGTGACATCTTTGTAATGCTCTTGTGCCTCGCTCATAGTTTCCAACGAGTGTCACTTTTCGAAACTAAATGAAAACTAATTTGACATTTAGATGCTGACAGAGCCAGGGATAACCTATAACACCCTTGGCAACCCTAAGGCAGTGGTATGTAGGTCAGCGTGGGACTCAATGTCAATGTTGCCGCGGTGACCGGAACCGACTCGGATGAGATGGGACGTATATTTAGAACAATCTGGAATAGTTTGACGTGGGATGCAGAAGCGCGCGATTATGCATGCTCATTGCTGAATGGCTAAGGTCCTGCGACAATGTTGCCTGAAAAACGTTGCCAGGACGTATCGAAGGAGGTTGGAATTATAAGAAGCAAAGGAAACCTACATTCAAAATTTCACCGTAATTAAATAACTTTACTTCCTCTCCGTATAAAATTTAACTAGTTATGCCAAATTTTAAACTCCTTCATTCGCGCTGTACCTATTCTTAAAAGGGGATTCAAAGTTTCCGCTTAACGTGTTCATATACAGTTTTTATACACTTTTCATAGAAAGACAAGAGAGTTGTCATTATACTCTTGAAGTCTTTCCGAGTAGGCGTTTTGACTACAGAGAGGTCCATGTTATACCAAAATATACGAACCTTAGAATGGTACCGATGATAAGGTATAGCCACTATTGCATTATCAAAAAACAATCCATTTACAACGCTACATTTTTTCGATACAAATAAATGTTCTTATTAGGAAAAGTGTACTATAGAACTAATAAGTTATTAGATTAATTATGATAACTCTGCTACGGTTCATTGGTTGAAAGTCAAAGTCAAAGTCATTTATTTAAACGTGACGACGTAGGTACGTTATGAATAAAATTATAATAATTGTGCTTTCGACTATGACATGTTTCAAACTTCAACAAACTCGTGTACCGGTGACCCTTGATAAATTAATGAATTTGAATATGCAAAATTATTTTTAGTTGGCATGCAGGAAATCATCAAGAAATAACATAATTAACCTCCATATATGCATAATTTATTGGATCTACGTTTTGATATGGATTTGAGTTGATCCAGTTCAGAAACGGCATTTTTGTGACAAAAAGAAATACTGTGACTGATGATGTTAAATGAAACAGATGTCGCAGCGCAAAATATTAAGGCTTATTCAGTTTTTTCTGACAGGGATAGGAAAGTCATAAATTTAATTAGCTTTATAGAATTTAATTAGCCTTATGTTGTCAGCATTTTCCAAAATCCGCACAAAGCGTCTTCGCTCTTCCTTCATCATCCGTACGGCTAAGGAGTGGAATTCCCTGCCTGCGTCTGTGTTCCCTGAACACTAAAATCTGGCCGTTTTCAAGTCTAGGGTGAATGGGCATTTACTAGGCAAGCGTGCTCCATCGTAGACCACATCTTCGCTTACCATCAGTCGTGATTGTGGTCAAACGCAAGCAGGTATAAAAAAAAAGATCTAACCACCAAACAAAGCGACGTACTTGGTAGGTATTTGGTTGGCATCTTGAATAGCTTTATAAAATATGCACGACTAGGGTGTTATACTACCTCTATCTCACCAGAAACAACCTACGGCTTTGGTTTAAAAAAAAAGTATACGATACGTAGGTGTTGTGCTAATAGAAAATAGAAGTAATATCCATTTTATGATGCAAATAGAGCCAATCGATATCTACGATAGTCCTGATTGCTTCCTTATCTATTTCCGACGAGCTATTATCAAGGTACGTTCAAAATAGCTAGACAAAGCAAATTGAAGTCCCATCATAGTAGTAGTTTGAGCAAATCCTACTACTATACTGGATGGGACTTCAATTTTGGATGTGATATGACATCCGAAAATGTAACCCTAACAATAAATAGTTTTCAACCGGGTATGTTTAAATGTCGGTTTAAACCTCAACAATCACGTATGTATACAGATCAAGCACAAAAAACTTGAAGAAACAGATCCGAGTGACTTTTTTTCAGTTGCAGCTTTTGTACGGGAGGCAAATGCGTACATTTGAATATCTGTGTCCTCGACCTTACATCGGTATTATTTCTGAGCTCAAATACCTATGGGCACTACAAAGGGTCGCTACAAAGATGTGTCTCGGAAGGTTTACATATTTAACTCTAGTTAACTAGTTTAATCGAGATGATTCTTAGTTAAGTTTCATTAAAATCGGTTGACCCGTTTTTGAAATATTGAACTTTCAAATGACAATGTCGGGGGTTTTCAACTTTTATAAGTTGGTTAGGTTATTACTGTAATTGTTACTTTCGTCGTATACTGGAAAGGACTACGACAGGTAACAACTAAATTGTACTAAGAGAAGTACACACACATTGAATACCTAAAGGCTAGTAAACCATGTCTTCATTGACTCGTTTGTCGACTTTTATTTCAAAGTGACAGCGTGCTCGGGTTACCAAACACGACTTATTCATTGCAGTAGCATGCTTCAGCGAGCAGTTTGAGACTTTTATTGATTTATACGGCCGTAAAGTTTGACATGGAATTTGCGAATATAAGGCGAATTGCGTCTAATGTTTTCTTTAATACAATGCACGTTTAGTTTGAAATGAGCTAAAAGCCTTGCCATACATTTCTATCAACTTTAACTCCTAAGTAACCTACCATAAAAAAATCATATATTCTTTGCCTGTATTTTTATTCGTGTTTTTTGTATGGGTATAACCTGCATGTCAATCCAAGTTAGAATGTATGACACAACGGTCGAGACTAGCTAAAGATGTAAGCCAAAATAATGGAAAACAAGACATATTTTCTTTTGAGATGAGCCTACGGTAATTTGTTCTTTCGTATTAAACTACCAAACCAACACATTCAAATTAGTAGGTACAGAACAGATATCAATTAATCAACAAAAAAACTTTTCAATCAATCAAACTTAATCTATAATTTACAACAGATATTCCAGTGTCAAGGTTACCAAATTAAACCAGAGCTCGATGTTACGAAGAATTAGTAAGAGTTTTAGAGCTCTGGTTTTTCGTAGTGTAATCGATATGTGTTTCTATTATTGACATATACGATTGCTTTGTATCGAGTTTGTAAAACAAGAGATTGCGTAATAGTTCCTTACAAAGTTTAAGTAAATTAACATAACTGAATATTTGGTACGAGTTTCGATATAAGATCGCTGTTTTTAAATTCGAACTTTTACAGTCGAACAAATTGATTCCTGGCCCACCATAGGATTTTATTCTCACAGTAAACATCATACATAACGATTTTCCTTGTCATGCAATGTGATGGATGTCACTATAACGTTTACTGTGAAAAGGTTCTACGCTGGATCATAGGGCAGGAGTCAATTTGGTCGTCAGCACATGTCGTTATTTACACCAAGTAGGTACTTATATTTTAGCTATAGCCATATAACCATCATGGAAATGCATGAAATATGGATTAATAGTTAGATCAGGACCAGATCTAGTTTATTCGCAATTACAAAACAGGAATTCTTTGGGTGATCCTTTCCAGACCATCTTACAATATTAATTTTCCTAACCATACCATCTGCTAGGCTGCACAGGTGACGAGGTATTTAATGAGCTTCAAAAATGTTGCCAAAATTGGTTAAATGATTGTTTATGCTGTCAGGGGCTCAGGGCCAATAAAATATCTTGTTTAAATATTTAAAAACCTAACATATGACAAAGCTCTTTTTCTACAAGGATCCGTAATTTTCCTTAACAAGTCTACCACTAGACAATACTCTGTCTGCCAAAATATAAAAACAGTTACCAGGTATAGTGTCTTATCGCACCTTCGCTTCGCTACAATGACGTCATTCTAATGTACCCGGAAGGCAATTACGTCTCTACTACACTAATGGTTGTGTGATACTACCATCTAGTGGTTGCCTGAGCTTGTAGTATCGATAGCATACTCAATAGCTACTATGTTACTTAGGACTAATTGGCAACTACAGCAATGTAATGAAGTATTTTACTGTAGTGCTAATTAATAGGTAGACTGAAAGTAAACAGCATCTACCTTAATCAATTTATCAGCCAATACCCTCGTCATCATTATTTTTGCGTTACATTTTGTTATATAGATACAAAAGTTTCAATATTATCGGTCTAGTCTAATATGACAACACTCGATAATGAACAATCGATGGTGACAATGGATTATATATCGGTCACAGTGCCACAACACTGTCACAAGTTGCAGACTCCGTCCAACGTTTAAAATTTTCGATCAAACGATTTACTTTTAAATTCGCACCAGAATCAAAGGCGTTGAGCTCGAAAATCCAGAACTATGCTGATGTGATCGGGTCATGCGCCGTTGTATATGCAAATCTGCGGCGGCAGACGGCCCAATGACGCCGAGCGGGAACCGTTAGAATGGGCATTATAAATTACAACGATCAAAGCACCATGCTGGCTGGACAGACATTTGTAAGAAATTTCAAATTTAGAAGGGAAATTTTTACTTTTTTTTCTGCTCGTGTGTGACAGTACGCACAGTAGGAACGGCAAACGATATCTTTTTACCCGACTGCGTCACGCAAAGGAGGGTAATGTGTTTATTTTGCGTAGCTATTTCGACGGGTAAGATGGGTCTAACCGGGATCAATGCCAATCAATAATGGCCAATACTCGAAGGGCTAGGAACTTACCGTTGGGTCTTTTATTTTCAACACACGAATGCTTTAGTAAACATGTAGAAAAGTAGAACTTTCCATTAAGATTCAGACCCGTTGCAAGAATTCGCGTCGACAGAAGGTCGGAAAAGGACACGAAGTTAATAAAATCTATTGCAAATAGTTCCCTCCGGCGAAATGAAACTGAATCACGGGTAAGCTTTTAAAATAGCCAAAAATTTTTACAACGAACAATACGAACATGTGTTAGATTTATGGGCTGTTTATTATGAACTCACCTGCACCTTTCTGAAGATGATGGACAGCGTACGACCGCTAAAATTCGCCGCTGACGACGCAGACATCAACATTTTCTTGAAAAATTCAGTCCACGACACAAATAGACTACGCTATGGCCAGAACATTCCGAAAATCAATACGATCCGTCTGCAAATGCACGGAAGAGTTTAAAGTTTTACACTAAAAGTTTATCTTGAAGTTTCGGTTTGTAAAAGTTGCGTTCCAGTGCCTAGCCGGCGAGACCTATCACTTTCCTTGTTTGGGCAAAACATAAGAACTTTCTCTACAAGATAAACATTCGATTCAATGAGTCATAATGAATAAATCGAGTACGTTTCGTAAGAATGCTTTGAAATCTTCGAGTAGACAACCAGGACCCTTCCCAGAGGATAGTACTTAAATCTTTTATGGAGTAGGTAGGTACTTCTTAAGCTCAGCTTTTACGTTTGTGCGACGACAAAGGACACATCATCTAAAAAGTTCCTCCGAAAAAGCATCTTCTGTCATCCCGTCGAGATTCGACGGAACTTATGGGACTGGACAGTGCCACGCTTCCATTTAGTATTTATATTTCACCTGTCTTACTAACCGATAAGACTAGCAAAATTTGTATCTAATTATTTGTCAGGGATGATCCGCTCTATATTTGGACATTTAATTTATCAAAATAAAATTGTCATAACGAGGAAACTTGTTATATAATCATGTCAAATTAAGGACCCCAAGTTCCTTAACTTAAAAAAACTGTCATATTTCCTATAAGTTTAGAGCGTGGCATTATTTTCCGTTTTTCCTGAACTAAAGAACTTGCTCCCTAGAGCGTACCTACCCGTTAATTGACTTTGTGGCCCAGTTTGCACAGTCTTAATCAGTCCGAGGGAGAGAGATATACCTCTACATTAGGTCCAACCATCAGTTTCTTTCTGCTTGCAGTGAACAAGCACCAAACATCAATTATGTTTTCGTCGATACACATTTGGACATCGTAGTCCGATATAACTGTACCTACACAATTACCAAATTACTGACCTTTACCGTTTTTGTGAAGAGCCAAACCTACGGGATTATTAAGCCTAATTCCAAATCAGAGTGCAGAAAGCTGGTGAGTTATCTTTTACTTTAGCATCCTTTCCACCCTGCGCGTCTGATCAACAAACGAAATGCGTTCCATGATTTTGAAGGAATACTCATGTTTTACAGTGTAAGTTTGTACATCATGAATATTTACAGTATTGAAACGTGTACCAACATCTACAACGCGCATTGACTCTGACATCATCACATCATACACGAGTCTCCTCTAAATTTAAACTTTTAGCACACAACAGATTTTTTACTTTGCACCTAGTAAATTAGCGCCAGCAACATGCAAACGTTATTTGAACAATGTAATTTAAATGTTTTACCAAAAACATATTCCCAGGCATTCTGCGAGTTCTAAGAATGAGCTAAGATATTCTCCGAAGATGATCAAATTGTGAAAAACTACAAGTAGGACATTATTAGTCGTTTTTCGGGAACACATTTCGCATGTTTGCTTCATGTTCATGACAATCATGACCCATGGCACTTTAGGGGCATTAAATTGTTTCACCTTACAATTATGTTTCTCATTGCAAATGCTGCAATCTTCCAAATTTTCTAGACTCTAAATAGACCAGATGACTGGCGCGCGCGCAATTAACGTCAGTTGTACGCGCCCACTTGAAATAGGGGGCAAACAAAGCGGCGGAATATTAATAGATGCGTTTATGTTTAAAAAAGTACAGACTAGTGGGGGTTCGCTGGTGAGAACCGCCAACTTTATTGGGTCGTGAAGGTTGAGATAATCGAGACGTTACTCTCAATGTATGATGACGTAGTGGTTCAGTCCTTGGATCTACTAAACCGATTGTAAGTAAGTATAAAGTAAACTGTGTTGTACAAAAAAACCGGACAAAAACACAACTTACAAACAATCAAATTCGAGGACAAAGGCGGACTACACAAAACCGATTGTATAACTACAAAACATTATTTTGCATCTTTATTATAGCATTGCCGTTGGAATTGTAAAAATAGGTAATGCTCTAAATAGTACAATAACAGCAATAGATTATCAATACATATAAGATATTTGACATAATTTTAGAAAAGCATGTATTTTATGCTTGATACATAACGAACCTCACTCGACACGATTAAATCCAGGCAAGCAGGCAACGCTCTAGTAGCTGATTTTAATCCGTGCACCTGTTAGATTAAACTGAAATCAAACAGGCTTATTTATACAGGTATGACTGTCTAATATCTACGAGTCAAAATAGCATGGACAATTGCTTTGGATGTCTTCAGTAAGTTTCGGGTACTTACCTAAATTAATGGAACTGGGACAGTGTAATGTCAACAAAGAGGTCACAAAACAGGACTTTTATCCATATCCGGATGATCGAAATAATGCTGCAAAACCGTTCTTGAATTCCCATTGAGTTTCAATTCAATACCACCTGAAAATTAACTAAATTGACAAACATCCCAAAATGGCAACGACTGCAAAGAGAAACATGAGCACTAGTGGAAAACAGTGTTTATTGGAATCCTTATTTGACGTATCGATCGAGGCCACGAGTTTCCGAGAATAGATGAATTAGTCCATTACGAGCTGTTGTCCACGGGACAGTTCAATAAGGTATTGAGTGATAATAGTACTTTGCGGGTGGTAGGACCCTGTCCGAGGTTCGTCCGGATCGCTACCACCATCTTACTCGCTAATCCTGCCTCTAACCAGCAGTGCTTGCACTGTTGTTCCGGTGTGGAGAGTAAGACAGCCGGTGTAATTACGGGCACAAGAGGCATTTAATCTTAACTCTCTAGGTTGGCAACGCATCGGCCACCCCCCGGGTTTGCGGGTGTCTATGGGCAGTGGTGATCACTTACCATCAGGTGACCCATTTGCTCGTTTACCTTCCTTGTCGTATAAAAAAAAACCTAATAATATTAGCGGTAATGTTTGACCCTAGATGAATAAACTTTTTTCAAATAAGACAAACATTATCAGTTCTATCTAGTCGTCTGTTTTGCTTTTTTAACCGACTTCAAAAAAGGAGGAGGATCTACGTTCCACAGTAGGTTTTTTTTTTTTTTTTTATGTATGTAAATCGATTACTCCGTCAATTGTAGACCGATTTTCAGAATTCTTTTTTTTTTTGCTAAAGGGTATACTTCTGAGGTGGTCCCATTGTCACCAAGTCATGATCTGATGATGGGATCCCAGGGAAATCGAGGGCAACCCTCAAATTTTATAGGCACTTATTATGTGTTTCATGTATTTTCTAAGGCTATTCAAGTATTTGAGTCTGGTAGTCATCATCTCATGTTGATGAGCTGATGATGGAAGGTACAACTCCTTAACGGTTAGGAGTTGGAGGATAATTCTGAAAATGTTAAATCAACGTAAAATTGTGAAATAAAAATCTTTTAACAAAAAAGTAAAACCGCCTTCAAAAAAAACCTTAGAAAAAAAACGTAAAATAATCCTCTAAAATAATGATAAATAAATAAAATAAAATAAAATACGTGAATTCCGGACAACAGAAACTAAAGCCTAAAGTCTTATAGCCTCATTCAAAGAATATTCCGCTCGCACCGCACCGACTTCATATTTCTGCTACTTAGTGCTTGCTAGGCCATAAGACTTTAGGCTTTAGTTTCTGTTGTCCGGAATGAACGCATTTTATTTCATTTTATTAATTTATCATTATTTTATAGAGGATTATTTTACGTTTTTTTTCTAAGGTTTTTTTTTTATAAATGCTAGGTTCAAACAATGCTTAAAACGGCCCAACGCGTTAGAGACGTATTTTTTGGCTGTCGATTACACTAGGCGCTTTGAAATGGGCGGATGTTTCGAACACGTCGTGTTAAATTTAGAGGACAGTATGATACGGGATCTATTAATTGGCAATGACAGATGAGGTTAGATGTTGGGCTCAACTTAATTAATTGATATTAATGATGGTCAAGAACTATTTCTATTTCAAGAAATAGGTACCTATTTCATCAATCATCAGGCGGTTACGAGGGTTCGTTTTATTTTAAAAAATTGCGATTTTGCACAAAGCTAATGCGAATGCGTGAATATTGTTTTCTCTTTTGCTGCCACTTCACTTGCCAAATTGCCAAATGTTTATCACCCCATCTCTGTTTCATCGTTATCACACGAAGACAACGTAAAGGAGACGAGACGACACGTCGACGAAGGATGATAGTAAGGGTGAGTCAATGCTTGAATGGTGTACAAAAGACACAATACAATACAATAACTCTTTATTGAACACCACATAACAGGCAAAACAAGAAGCAGTCAGTTTACGTAGCAGTTTTTTTATACGACGAGGAAGGCAAACGAGCAAGCGGGTCACCTGATGGTAAGTGATCACCCACCACTGCCCATAGACACGCACAACCCCGGAGGGTTCGCAGATGCGTTGCCAACCTAGACGTTAAATAATTATTCGAAAGGGTATACTCCTGAGATGGTCCCACTGTCACCAAGTCATGATCTGATGATGGGATCTCAGGGAAATCGAGGGCAACCCTCAAATTTTATAGGCACGTATCATGTGTTTCATATATTTTCTAAGGCTATTCAAGTATTTGCGACCGGTACTCATCATCTTATGTTGATGAGCTGATGATGGAAGGTACAACTCCTCAACGGTTAGGAGTTGCGAGGATAATTCTGAAAATGTTAAATCAACGTAAAATTGTGAAATAAAAATCTTTTAACAAAAAAGTAAAACCGCCTTCAAAAAAAAACCTTAGAAAAAAAACGTAAAAGAATCCTCTAAAATAGTGATAAATAAGTAAAATAAAATAAAATGCGTTTATTTCGGACAACAGAAACTAAAGCCTAAGTTTTATGGTTCTATGGAAGTCGGTGCTTCATTCAAAGAATATTCCGCTCGCACCGCACCGACTTCATATTTCTGCTGCTTAATGCTAGGCCATAAAACTTTAGGCTTTAGTTTCTGTTGTCCGAAATAAACGCATTTTATTTTATTTTACTTATTTATCATTATTTTAGAGGATTCTTTTACGTTATTTTTTATTTTTTAATAGGTAAACTAGGTATAGCAGGTACGGGTAGATCCATTGCTACCTTGCATTTTCTTTGCACTTTTTTTCTGTTTTGTTTATTATGTGGTGTTCAATAAAGAGTTCTTGTCTTTTATTGTATTTGTATTGTAAACTGCTAAACTCTGCGTAAAACTGCATATCTCGGTCACGTGCTTAGATACGATAGATATAATCTTCTGCAGCTTATAACCATGTGCAAGGTAGCCGGTAAGCGGCGAGTTGGTCGGAGAAAGAAGTCGTGGCTCCGCAACATCCGGGAGTGAACTGGAATAGCGAGCGCATCTGAATTGTTTCGCCTCGCTAAGGACAGACAAGAATTTCAGAAGTTGTTGGCCGACCTTCACTAGTTGGAGAGGCACTTGAAGAAGAAGAAACTCTGCGTCAAGGTCCGCCTGGGTTTGCCTGGCCGCCGCTGACTGTCGTGCGGTACCCACCATGTGCCGAATGGGTTTGGATGTGGCGCAGGATAGGGAGTTTTGGTAAGACCAGAGGAGGCCTTTGCCCGACAGTGGGACACAATCATAGGCTAACTAATATAAAATAATGTAATATAGGTATACTGACACATTGTAAACAATAGGCACAATGATTGGGATCTCGTAAGATCATCATCGCTACTAGTCTATTTAAGTATTAATGGTCGACATAGGGTTGCCAGATGGTCGGGAATCGTCTGGACTCTCCCGACATTTCGTATGATGTCCAGACTACCGACAAATAAGAAAATCTCCTGAAAAAAAGGCTTATTGGTGTGTTTTAGTACAGAAAAACATTTGAAATGGTTCACGAGTAGATTGGGTGTCTCGCGGCGCGCTTGCTTTTGTAAAATGTGGACCCCAAAATCCCGAAATTTTGAAATATTCTCCAGATGTTTCGATTTTTCGATCTGGCAACTCTAGTTCGACACAGGCCTCTTCTTGGGCTGTAGTTTCAGACCCAGGGCGGATTGATTAGGAACTTATCGAGGCATCTGGTAATATTAATATGGATACACCATGAAGTTTTGGAAATTCAGTTCCAAGACATCAAGGAATTCCGAAAGTTTACTTACATAAAACGAAAATAAGCGAATAACGTATGACAACGATCAAAAATGCTACGTGATTCCAATCGTATTAAAGTCCAAAAATAAACAGTAAAATTCACATTGAACTCGCACAAATAACACTTTCGTAATGCTTTGTGACCGCGTCAAATTTATGACATAAAATCTAAAATGCTCAAATAAGGGAATATTTAGGTAGGTAGGTAGGTACTTGAACAAATTCGTGCGATTATTTTATAATTCTGTTATGTACCTACCTACCTATGCACTCGATTGCGATTTCGTAGCTGTCATAATGATAAGTTCATGTTGCAGAAGTTTTATGGCTTTGGCTTATTTATATGTATTTATATTTACCTATACCTGTTGTATAGGTACATTGGCGATAACGTGACAACTAGTGACAAGTATCTAACTATGTAAGACTACAAGAAGTTCTCCTCATTCAAATGTTCTACCTGCCTAGTTACCTAACTTGGTTTGACTTGTACGTAGGTACATACCTATACCTACTTAACTTACACGGTTAAACCAAGTGTAAGGTATACCAATCCAAGACTAAGTAATAAATGTCCTAGTTACCTATTAATCCGAAATGCACTTCTTATTTAATATTTTTTCAAAAAGTCAGCAAAAGGTTTTTAATCTTTTAGCTACATGTTTGTCTATTGTTTTATTTTATTCTAGGTAGGTACCTAAGTTTTTAAAAGGCCATATGAAAGAAAAATTGGTGGGGGAAATTAGTTACGTTAATATTTAGAACATTATCCTCCAACTCCTAACCGTTAAGGAGTTGTACCTTCCATCATCACCTCATTAACACGAGATGATGACTACCAGACGCAAGTACTTGAATAGCTTTCGAAAATATATGAAACACATAATACGTCCCTATAAAATTTGAGTGTTGCCCTCGATTTCCCAGGGATCCCATCATCAGATCCAGACTTGGTGACAATGGGACCAACTAGAAAGTATACCCTTTCAAACAAAAAAAGAATTTTTGAAATCGGTCCAGCCGTCTTCGAGTAATCGGGGAACATACATAAAAAAAAAATATATATATATTCCGACGAATTGAGAACCTCCTCCTTTTTTTGAAGTCGGTTAAAAAACAACGCCATAGATGCTCCCAGGTAACTCAACCTACTCCTTCACCTACTCCATTTGTATAAGGGTTAAACTCTAATATCGATATCGTATAATAATATGTGGCACGTTGCGATTCTGTGCAATCAATTCGAAATAACACACGCGGGGGCTCGGCCACCCACTCGCAGATAAAAAAAAAACTAAAAAGTATATATATTCCAGCCAGCCTTGCCAAGTGCACAAAATAAATGACGTCACACGCACACATGCGAGATTTCGGCAATCAAACTTTTAAATATAGAACCGCACCGGCGTTTTTTGAATCCGCAACGGCAAACGCGTGCGTTTTCATAAACCGTCGTCATGTACTACGGAGAAATCATTGATGGTGCCAAATCGCCGTGTTTACATACGGTGCGCAATAATACTTGGGTAAACTCTAAACCGTGATGCGGCCGAACTGATTTTCGCTTTATGTTTTTGGCACTAGGTTTGGAATGGCATGATACGACTGAAGATGCTTGGTGATAAGTCATGCATTTAATGCGTTGTGTTAATAATAACATAATACAGTTTTGCATAAATTTCAACTGTCTGTAATCAGTCTACCGTTTACCTACACTGCAGCCTGCCTGAGCACGTAAAGTAACTAGGTACAGTACATGCGTGCAACTCAGAAACGTCGTGTCGGTGTGAGGACTATGGCGGCGCAGGGCTATTCCTAATCGTTTGATGGCTTTGGTAATAATATTTAGCAGAAACGTCAGGGATACATAGCGTCAAACATGGGTTTAAATCAACAGTATGTATAGTTAAAGTGAGAAAAGCTTTCCCCTGTCAAAATGGCCATGACATTGTCATAAGATTGATTTTTGCCTGGCCCGTGGGAAAGGTTTTTCTACTATGTCTATAATAGGTATTAAAATAAGAAAGGCAGTTTGGGTTTCACTGGCCATGTGCAAAGGGTTAATAATCAATCAAATAATTAAAAACATAATGAAGTAGGTAAAATACAGTCTGTGTCAAACTTAAAAACGCCTGTAGTGAAGTCAGTCACACTTGTAGGGGAAGCGAGACACACAGATACTAACGGGAATATGGGAGCAGGACCGCAACATAAGTTTGAAGTGTTATTAAAAGAATTTTAGTGTATTTGACAATGCAATGAGATCATGAGATCTTATCAGATTTGGTATTTACCTACTTACATGAAAATGATTGCAAGTGAAACATTACATAATTTTATTGTAAATTGAGGAAGACAATTTTCGCACTTTAAGTGAATTGACAAATTTGAAGAGTATTGCTTAACTAGCGAGCTACATACTACACCTATTTAAAATCACATACATATTTACATGATCCCTAAAAACAATAGGTATACTCTTTTTCTTTGGGCAGTCCTGTAATAAGTGATACAGTGGTCAACAACAGGTTAATTTTGATATAGTTACTTAAGAAATTTCGACGGTCATGTTTATCCACATAGTGTTATAGTTATAGCAAATAAATCCTTTTACTCATGTGGCTTATGGTTGGACTACATGCACAGGGTGTAGGTAGGTAGGAAACCTTCTAATCGCAAAATATGATTCAAAACTGTCAATCAATGCCAAAATATACACCACATGTAATGGGTAGAATTCTTGGGCAAAGTTAACTTGAAACCAATTAGGCATGGTATTACAACTGGCTACGGTCACACTTGTTGGCAACAATGACTGACATAGGTGTAGCAAATGTTTTTTAACAATTTACCTACTGTATTTTAATGCTGATCAAGACATATTGATATATTAATATACTTTGCAGTAAAAACAAGCCTTAATATTCATAAATAAAGGCCATACTTATTGCTTAAATCAAACCAAGTAAAAAACATGTTTTTTTTTATGTTCATTTTTATAACCTTTTTATTTTAATCCCGAAAACTAATACATACCTACATAGGTTTGTTTAAAAATTCATCATAAGTCTTAAACTTACATACATGAGTGATCAGTTTTATTTCACTATGATTGAGTCTCACAGTAGTTTCATGTTTAAAGTCTTAAACTATCACAAGCATGATGTTCATACGAACTCGGCATAAATAATCCTCACTGAAGTGCTTACAAAAAAACAAGAGTCCATTTAACACTGGAAAATTTACTATGAAAAGCTGACCAAGGCCTTTTGGGCAATCATATGTGAGGTAGGTATATACTTATAACATTTTATTTTTACAAATATATGGCTGGTTATCTAATTTTGTTTTCTACTTGGCAATAACAGTAGTAATGTTTAATATATCCTACATCATATGTCAAAAGCAGTTATTGCTCCATTCAAACTAACACATGCTAAAATAAATACTTACATAGAAATGATAATACTGAAGTAAGCCTTAGATTCTATAATATAAAACACTTATCCTACAGTGATTATCATGTCTCGAAGTTGCAGACTTATGACACAAAATAGGGCAGATGCCTTTTGTGGACCACTTTTAAAACCGCCTTTAATACAGCTGACAACCACTAATTTAAGATAATAAATTCTAAGACAGCAGGATGCTTAGTTATTTTCAACAATACTGTTGGTTTGCTGCTTACTTACTCAAAAAGAGGGGTGGTACAGATATAAATGTATAATGTAAAATTGATAATTAGAATAACCTCAGCATCATGTAGTTAATTTCGTCTTAGACTAAGTTTCACCTTAACATTACTAATCTTATTCAAATGCCTATAAAAATTGGATTACATAGTCAGAATTAAGTATTCATGGTTTTTAAATAGCCTAACAGGTAAAAGAAACGTTAGATTTTCGATTCGATAGCCAGTTGAATCACGTATAAAATGAAGTAAAGAAGTGGAGTTGTATTGTAAATTGACTACGGATGATTGCAAGATAAAATATTCACCGTTGGCGAACCCAAGTCCGCGATTATGATTATAAACAACTTACCTCTGAATCGCTGTCACCACCACTCTTGTTTTTATCCGTTTTCGTCTTCATCTCCTCCTGCAATAATAGTTCTCACTGAAACTTACACTTCACACCGATATTTTGGCCACAAAACGAATTCATAAACTTATGTTATGCAGAATCGCATACCACCAACGAACGGACTGACATGGCATGTACATACTTACGTTCCGTGTAAGAAGAGCGTAGCAAAATGCCGATAACACAAATTTTATATTTTTGTATGCATCCAGTCAAAAACTTCGGGTAGACACTTTTTCTGTTATCCTTCTAAGTGGTTTTTAAACTCACCTTTTCTTTTTTAGGCATGTTTTATTTGTAAATAAAGCTGAAAATTCAACTTTTTGATAAACAGACATGTAAGAAGACAGTTTTAAACGCGTGTTGTGATTGGCTGTAATGGTCACGTGACTCCATTGACGTTTGCGGTGCTGGAGAGTTTTAGTGATGTGCGTTATGGTTCTACAACTGTCAAAAGAGTCGATTAACTTAAATCGACTATTTTATATTTTTAAGCTTATCTCTCAACTTCTCGTGTTTTATGCACTTAAAGGTAGGTATAGCAAAAAACTTTTGCACAGGCAAAAATCAATGTTATAACGATGTCATAATGATATTGACGTTGAAAATCTTTTCTTACATACATTGACTATATTATACTTCGTTTTTTTGGCATTAGAAAGAAGCCAAATAGTCTTAACATGTATTTCTATTGAAAAACCCTTTTTAAAAATAAGTGACAGCAAGTGACAGTTAAATATTAATGAGATTTAATTATTTATATTGTTATGGTTACGTAACGGTAAAACGAAGTTATACTTAGTGTTATCCAAAACTCATAGAACCATATAACGCGGATATAAGCTATTAGCACTGTGCAATATTATGATACTGAAATGCATGTATTGAAAAAATAATAACTGAACGAACATATAACTGAACGGATTCGGATAAAATTCGGCATGTTGATAGATATCGAGAATATTAGTCTTCACAACTTGTAACTTGAATAAATGTAGCCGATGTTTATTAACGATCTTATGAGTTATGACGTTATGAGCCACATATATATGTATGTATAAAGGTAAAATACGTGATAATTAATAAAAAAAATTGAGACTAAGCAAAACAAAAACAACTTAAGCAATAACAACAGTTTAATTCTCAACAAAAGGCATCATCCTCTACTTCTTCTTCTTGTCCTCCTTGCCTCCCCCCTTCTTTTTGACCACTTTGTAAGGTCCAAGTTGGCGGCGCACGAGCAAGCCGCGCCACCACGCCTGCACCATGATGGCGGACTTATTCATCTTCTCTCTGTACTGGCGAGCCTTCTCTCGCTCGTCCTTGAAGTGTATCCAATCCTTCATCAGTTTGTCGTGTTTCTCGATCTGTAAAAAGGATCATGATTATTGGTCAATTTATTATTAGGTATCAACTGTTGCTTTTACTGCCCATTCTCATATTCTGGTGGAGAAGAAGTAATACTGCCATTTCCAATGCATGCGTTACAATGCGCATTCTGTGCTTGTACTAAATTAGATTATAGAAAGATGATGTATTTGTCCGATAGGTTTCCACTCAATTTCTTGTTTTATTAATGGTCATAGGATTTTACTTACTTACTTTACTTACTTTTAATTAAACTACCTACTAGTATGCAGAATCAGCACTACTTTTAGATATGGTTTCGACTGAAACAAAACTTACCGTTTCCTCTAAGCCAATTCTCTTGTCATACGCGTTCTGATAGTCGTTCTTTTTAATTTGTATTTTTAAATCAATTTTTTCCATGTCCTTGTCATATTTGTTCATCCATTCTTCTACTTTTTCTAGAGTTTCCTAAAAAATACATATTTCTAAATTTTATACAAGTTAGTACATTTTCATTACCTAGTTATTGATTCCATAATCGTAAATAAAGCTGCTGCGATTGATTTGATTTTATAATAGGGTGCCGACTGCCTGTTAGACTAATAGGCGTCCTGAGAATCCTAACTAATAAAAGTAAAACCGCCTTAAAAAAAACCTAAGAAAAAAAACGTAAAATAATCCTCTAAAATAATGATAAATAAATAAAATAAAATAAAATGCGTTTATTTCGGACAACAGAAACTAAAGCCTAAAGTTTTATGGCCTAGCACTAAGCAGCAGATATATGAAGTCGGTGCGGTGCGAGCGGAATATTCTTTGAATGAAGCATTATTTTACGTTTTTTTTCTTAGGTTTTTTTTGAAGGCGGTTTTACTTTTTTGTTAAAAGATTTTTATTTCACAATTTTACGTTGATTTAACATTTTCAGAATTATCCTCCAACTCCTGACCGTTAAGAAGTTTTACCTTCCATCATCAGCTCATCAACATAAGATGATGACCACCGGACGCAAATTCTTGAATAGCCTTAGAAAATATATGAAGCACATGATACATGCCTATAAAATTTGAGGGTTGCCCTCGATTTCCCTGAGATCCCATCATCAGATCATGACTTGGTGACAGTGGGACTACCTCAGGAGTATACCCTTTCGAATAATGATTTAACATTTTCAGAATTATCCTCCAACTCCTAACCGCTAAGGAGTTGTACCTTCCATCATCAGCTCATCATCATGAGATGATGACTACCAGACGCAAATACTTGAATAACCTTATAAAATATATGAAACACATAGTACGTGCCTGTAAAATTTGAGGGTTGTCCTCGATTTACCTGGGATCCCATCATCAGATCATGACTTGGTGACAATAGGACCACCTCAGGAGTATACCCTTTCAAACAAAAAAAAATGAAAATCGGTCTACAATTGACGGAGTAATCGATGTACATACATAAAAAAAAATACATACAGTGGAACGTAGAACCTCCTCCGTTTTTTGAAGTCGGTTAAATTATAAATGCGAAAGTAACTCTCTCTGTCTCACTGTCTGTCTGTTTGTTACCTCTTTACGGAAAAACCGCTGCACCAATCTAGTTGAAATTTCATAAGAAGATGGTTCGAATATTGAGGAATAACATAGGCTACTTTTTATTCGGGAAAATTATATAGTTCCCGCGGCATAGTGATAACCGAAATCTACGTGAATGAAGTCGCGGGCAACAACCTGTGTGTAATAAAAATGTTTAAGTATTATGTATAACTTATCCCCATTAGAGCCTGCGGATACTAGAGTGGAGACTACTGATCCAGACTTGTGAAAATCATCGGACACAGAAGGCGTGCAACTGTTTATTGTGGACGTCTTTGGGCGAGAGTCGCAATGAAGGGAATTAAACCTACGTTTATACAAATGTTGATGAGCACTTCCACCTCCGTATGGACCCTTTGCTCGTGGTCGGTTCTTTGTTTATAGTACTCAATGACAGTTGACGGTCCATACTCTTCGTCATAAATAGTTTGGACGTGTTGTTCAGTTCGAGCCCGCTGCCAGTTGTCTATGTAGCGACTGCGGATTTCGGCATTTAATGCTGCATCCTGAGTGAATATTTGATCGGATATTATCAGGGTTCGGACTTTTCACCGCACGCTAAGGCGAAAGTGAGATGGTAGTCAACATTAACATTAAAGTCCAACTCATGCTCATTCGTTTAATTGAAACCAAAACTTTATTGTACCATAAATAAAAATAATAACTATTACCAACATGTTCATTTTACTATGGGATTCAAATTATTTATTTATTAATTTATCCAAGACATACGAAGGTAGGTAGAAATAAGTATGAACAGCAAGCGAAAACTTCGAACTGCTTTCATAAAGTATCGAGTTTTCGTAAAGTTTTTATAGGTACCACTAAAATCATTAATATAAATAATAGTGTTGATAAATAGCATGATAAACTTTAATTACCATTTTAATCTTTAATTCCTTAAGAGCTTTACTAAGGAGGAGTAAGCATTTCGGGATTAAAACAGTTAAATTTTAATGTGAATGTCGACCCCACGTCTCACTTTTATCTTAGCTTGCGATGAAAAGTCCGAATGAATATTATTCACTTTGCCTAAACGTTCAGGCTGGCCATGAATGGTCAATATAATTCTGTATTGGAATATAATTCTACGGTGAAAGGTGTAGTCTGTTTACCGCTAAAGTAGAAAAGCGCATAATCTATTAGGTAGGTGGTAATAAAGAAGAAAGTCGAATTTCTTAGCTCGTAGTAGTTACAAGGCTCAAGGTCGTGCCTACTATGACTGTACTGTAAAGTGCTTATAACTTACAACTAATTTAAGTTTCAATAGTTATTGGTAAGTACCTCAACTTGTGTCTTCAAGTCATCAATAATAACATCAGTATCATAAATGACGGATTTTATGTGATTACGCTGTTGCCGAAGTTGTCTGTTAAGCTCTCTTCGCAATCTAAAAACAAAGTAGACTTGTAGATTATAAAAAAAAAGTTTTTCATTGTATATACCAATACGTATAAGGAACGTTAAAGTATTATTAAATAGAGTCCAATTATTCTTTTGCGTCCAGCTATACTTATATGTATTTTGATTTATCCGAAAACTAACTTACACTCGATTTTTAGCTTCAGTTTCCTGTAAGACAGCGCGGTAGTTGTCTCGATCAACGATTTTCTTCACATGCATCGCCAGTGTCTGAAAGCTCTTGCTTAATGACAAGTCCATGTACGATGTAAGCAGTACATCACCAATATATTTCCTTAAAAATTAAGGTAGCTTACAGTATGCTTTAGAATTCAAGCTATAATTACAAGGCAGATAGATCCAACGTAACGTAACAGAACGTTGAAATCCGTCTAATAATACGAATATGTACCTGGTAAAGTAAATCGGAAAATTTTAATCAATTTAGGTTTATGATGCGTAAAGCACCTTCCCTTAATTGTGATGATTGTGTTGCTCCTGAAGACGTGTACCTATCATAATGGAATGTCTCCGAAACGAATCCGGCAGGAGACAATTATGTGCATCTAATTTCAAGCTATTTTGTAACGTCGGCTCAACCTGTCGGATATGGCAAGATCACTGTATAAACTAGCTTAACGAGCTAGGTATTGATAATAGACAAGATCGTGTTTAAGACAATACTGTATAAATACTGTTGTGCATAATCTAGCGACATGGTAGCTTCAGCGACCAAGCTCGTTAATAAAGAGGAAAAAAACCGGAAAGTAGATTGACAAGGTTTAGACTCCATTTGTAACAGGTATAAAATAAATATCGTGGGACAATTGACAATAATTTACCTAGTCCCAAATTAAACAGAGATTGTGTTGTGTCCAGTAAGACAACGGATAAACATGCTTATATAAATAAATACATAATTCAACATCCAAAACTCGAGATCAAACATTCGTATTTATCATACAGTACAGATATCTGCCCCGACCGGGGACCGAATATGACCAAGTTACTTAAGGACTCCTCCGTTTGGCTAATATTTCCCATACTTACGCCATGTTCGGGACTGGCTGTAGTTTAGTTACCTGTCAGCATCAAGCTTATTCAGTTTATATTCATTGCATCCGAGGTTATCATAATCAATGCCATCGAGCTCGTCTTTGACCTCAGGTTGTTTCACGCCGAACTTCAGAGCAAGCAGCAAACCCATGTCTGACTGCAGCTTTTCTATGCGCATTTCGGTGTTACATTCAACTGCAAAAGGAGTTGAATTTGGTTAGGGTGTGTGTATGCAATCAAAAGTAAAAAAAAAAGTAAAAAAAAGTACTAGTAAGTGCAAGATTTGACCCGAACATTACATACATACGTAATACGTACGTAAATACACTATGTTACGTATACGTAACAAAACTTGTAATTAACCATCACGATTGTACTTAGTCTTAAGTTATAACAATCTCTCTGTCCAGATTGTGCTAGGTGACAGGAAAAAACTTTTTTTACCTAGTATTCGTAATTCAGTAATGGTGTCTTCAAGAACGGTGGCAAATAGCGATGCCTGAAAGTAAGGTAACCTGTAACAGCGGAAAAACACACGTACATTTAATACGAACGCTACGTTTTAATGCTTCATTTCTTTAATGGTGTTTTTGGGTACCTTTAGATTTAATACCTTTCTAATCAATTGTTTTAAATTTAATTCAGAACGCGAGCCGAGTAATAAGTTACAACGCAGACAGACTTATACTCAAATAATAGCATTAAGCATAACCTCTATTGCCAGTTTCAGTTCGAGTTTCACACTTACTTACTTATAAAAAATTTCAGTCGCTGAAGTGTCAACAAAATCTAGCTCTTCTTCTAGCTCATTCTGTTCTTCGTCCGCCAAATTCGGGAGATTCGTAATGAGTTCCACTTTTTCTTTTTGTGGTTCCTAAAAAGATTATTTTAATCGATGATAATTTTCAGCAATAACTACAACACTAGATTATTGTACATAAAGTTTGGTTAGTTTGGTTGGTAGTTATCTCTTCCCCCCCAAAAGGATCAGTGCGTTTCAGCAAAAGTAAGTTTTAAAATTATAAATATAAGTGCTATAAGCTTTATTAGCGGTGTATCTACGTAGGAAACATCATTCTATCGATCACATAACACTTCGTCTGCTTCGTCGTCATCTTATTGCCTGCTTACAACCTACAGCGGAACTGTTTGTTCGATAATCTACGATCTCAACGTAGTAACTAATAATGCACATACCTACATAAATTTTTTACTGGTAACTAAATACATACTTTTGGTTTTTCTGTATCTTCGGGTTCGTCGGTAAAAATTGTCCCACGTCCCCATGTGTCCTCGACCACACTCAGCACGCGACGTTTATTCATTTGTGACTCAAATAAAAATAATGTTTTTTATAAAACAACAATTGGTGGTAAAAATAATAAATTTGACGTATTATTTGAGGTTTTTGACGACTTGAGTGGCAAATTGAAAGCCAGTGTGCGTTTAGGGATACCAGTTTGCACTCGCAATCAATCGCAATCAAGCGCTCAGATCGCTCATCGCATTTTGTAACATAAGGTTAGGTATTCTATCTCTCTCTCCTTATTTTGAAAAACGATATTGTGCGAGTCTTGCTCATACGAATTTTCGAGGAAGGCTGAATAGAAAACCGGACAAGTGCGAGTCGGACTCGCGCATGAGGGTTCCGTAGAAAGATTTTAACGCTTTTCCCTAGTAACAGTTTTAAATGATTCGCGGTTAATTGCATTAGACATAATGAAAACGGGATATTGACGGGGTGTTTGCCCGTGATCATGATGCATGCAACTGCATCGAAATATCGGGAGCTCATCAGGCCTATAAGGTAATCGCGGTCAATATCCCGTTTTCATTATGTCTAATGCTTTTCCCTAGTGTTTTAAGAAGTCCGGTGTTAGCAGAGCCCTGCTCCTAAGCAAAATGTATGCAGTGTGGGGGCAGTGGGGGGGGGGTATGGTCTGCGAAATCTATAGATAGACATAAAAATTTAAGACAGGCTTTTTGTGGTTGTGCTATAAGAGCTACCTTCATACCAAATTTCAAGTTTCTAGGACAACTGGAGGTACCCTCTAGGTTTTCGGATTTCGGCAATTTGTATGGGAATAGCCTTTTTAAGGACTGCATCTTTTGATTGTGTTGACTTAGAAGGTTGATTTTTTCACAGCTTCAAGGGACCGCAGGCTTGAGTATTTGATATTAATTTCAGCATGCTACCTCCACGCGTTCCAGAGAAAAAGGGTCTTGTCAGACAGACGGACATGAAAGTGATCCTATAAGGGTTCCGTTTTTTCCTTTTGAGGCACGGAACCTTAAAAATGAAGCACATGGATGTACCTAAATGAAAAACATTTTCTATGAAAACGTTTATTATTTTTACATTCAATTTTCTGATATCTACAAATACGATAAAAATAATGACATGTCTATTTTAATTTCATTTAATGAGGTAACATATCATTTCAAAAACTACCTATTTTTTAATTTAACTGTTGTATTTTACTTACGCGATTGTTACTAGACATCTAACTCGAATCCAATAGACTTACGTTACAATATTGAATATTATCTGTACAACGATGTAAATAAAATAGAAAATAAATAGAGACTATTTTAAAAATGACAAATAATTTACAAAATTGAATGGTAGTAATTAATTCAGTCTTAGGCTGTATCCGCTGAACTTCAAGACAATAAAAAAGCTGGTGATTTTACAGAAAAAAAAAACTGGGAAATTGAAGGACAGAAACATAAGTATCATATGAAAATAATAGAATTAAATAAAAATATTGCACTGCAGGAAACCTAATAGTCTAAATCTGTCAGCGGATGTACCAACCGCGAATAAAATAATGAGTTAAATGAACTGTCAAAATAAAACAATATAATACTTAACGGGCGGTCCATAGAAATACACCAAGTTGACAACAAAATTGCTACTTAAAACTAAGCTAAATAATGACTTTCCGTCCATTGACAGAGCAACCGTTTAAACTATAAAAATATAAAATATGTATACTGTAGTAGTATTTCCGGTGTCACTATAAATACAACATGTATGTTTATGATTGATTGGATTGGGTTGTAGATTGATACTAAACATTTATTGAAATTTGAGCCTCATAAATATTTTTCAATTCATTACCTAACTACAATCCAGTTATCGTTTTAAAATGTAGGTATCACTAAACATCATTTTAACAACATAATAATAGGATTAAAAACACCCAGGTTTTAGTCCTGATCGCGCTATCATACGTACCACACATATTAGGGAGATAAGTATCCAGATGTCGATCACATTGAATAATTATTAATATTATAACACATCGATATTATATTTGAAGACGTAACAAAAATTGACGTCATATTTACCTAGAGGCGTATTTCGCTCTGAAAACATCAAGCTACTTTTTTTTTCAAACATCGTGTATAGATTTGAACTACGCCTTAAGCTATTTACAGATCGTCCGTAGCCCGTACAAATAGTTTTCAATCAAGGCTGCAGCCTCAACGCCGACTAATGAGACTGGAACATTTGTAGCTTACTTTAATATATGCCTGGTTAAAAGGTACGATCACAAAATATCTATTTAAATATACGAAAAAATTACGTTCGAAAACCAAGATTCAATCTGATAATCTTAAATTTAATTTCACAGCGCGAAACTCGACCAAACCTGAATAGTAAAAAAAAACACAATACTTAGTTGACAACGGTCGCAAGTATACAATAATTGGGCAAACACCAACAATGACACTATTTCTAGTTTTCTGTCACAATTTAGTACTGGACAGTGACTAAGATTCTAAGAATTACATTATATTTGCCACCGTTTGATTGATAATACCCTTTACACCCTAGCAAACAGACTCCCCGACTGCATCAAGAAAATGACTAAAATTACATAATAATTGTAATTTTGAGAATAAAATAAAAATAAAGTGACCGCATCGCAATCTCATGGCATGCGAGTTCTAACCAAAAAACCATTGCGTATACTCATACATAGAGTACTCCTAAAGATACAAAGTTCGTGATTCTTCTTTGCAGCACGCAATGTACCTACTCGAACAGGTTTAGTTTGAAACTTGCGCATGAAAAGTGAGACACAATTCCGCTATTTAAGTCCTAACAACTGTTTTAACGCCCTTACAATACAGTTGCGGTAACATATTTTTAAGATTTGAGTAGTATATGTACACATTTTCGCTCTTAATTTAGGCCTTAAATTAACTTTATCGAGGGTTGAGTGGCTGAAATAATTGACTGTTGAAAAAAGATCACTATAATTTCAACATTCTTGCAAGATAGGTCGACTTATCGGATTTCACCACTCAACCCTCGATATAGCGGAAACATATGACACACTATTAAAATAGACACATAAGATAAATGCGTAGGGATCAAACTCTTAAGTGTCTTAATTATCCACATAGTGTTATAGCCTTATAGCAAATAAATATTCATTTCATTTCATTTCAAAGTGATAGGTCCCTAGATAAATTTAATTTGTGTAATTCCTACATTTACAATAATATGGCGAAGTGTCACGTATGTTTCATCATGGTAGGAAATTTGTCGTTTTTTCACCATACTAAGCAGTCCGGGTAGAGTTGCTAACGGCATCATTATGACTTGAGGGTTTAGTACTATACTTAGTACTGGGGCTTTACTGGTGGTTTAGTGGCAGCGCCATTGGTGGGTGGAAGGTCGAGCTCGCACTGTTGTGCGAGCGGGAACGCCAATATCACTTGCTCGCGTTCGGGTTGTGCTCTGAAATAGAAATAAACTTCCTGTTTAAAAAATATACAAGCTTTTTGCAGACTGTACTTTTTGTTGACTGTACTTGATATGTAGATTATGTATCCATACCAAATTTCAAGTTGATGCCATTAACCGTTGAAGAGTGCTCCTGCGGAGACGAGCCTGGCCGGACTACCAGAGTTTCAAGACAAATTTGAAGTCAATCCGATTACAGGAATTGGGCCCAATAATCCAATTTAACTTGCATGATTTAACCCACACAAACATACAAAGGTCGTAAAAAAGTTAAGAGTCGTAGTGCTCAGTTGTACATTGTCGCGAGCATTCTATATGTAAGGACTCGAAGGACCAAGTTCGTACTGTGGCCTTATCGTTTGACACTATGACTTTGGCATTTGCCATCTTTTTCTGTCATTTGGTACAAGATCCCACAAGAAACTTTCTCGTCTCTGTCAACGTAGCTGTCAAATAAATAAAATGGCGGCTTCGTTTCGTTCGTTCACGAAACACGCGACGATGCGAATTTCACGGCTACACATCGTCGACTCGAAACCGTTATTTTTTTACGTCTCACGATCCGGAATCAGTTTATAGTCCGGAACTTACTAAAAAATAAAAAAATAAAAAACAACGGTTTCGAGTGAAATCCGCATAGTCGCGTGTTTAGTAAAAAACTGCGTATTGAGTATTGACGCGTAATCGAAGCCGCAATTTTATTTATTTGGCAGTACATCTAAGATTCGGAGATGTTGAGAAAGTTTCTTGTAGGATATAGGTAATAGTAAAAGTGACTTACGATGGTGTCGTTTTAGTGCCTCTTCTCGTTCTTTGGCGTCGAAGTACCACAATGTGATAGCGTATCTGAAAAACAAATTAAATTACATTAAATTTACCCGATCGATTTATAATATCGTAGTTATAGTTTTTTAACAGTAATTAAAATTAAAAACAGCTTTAAGGATTTCGTTTCATATCATTTTACCCAAACCTAATTACCAACACCAATACGCGTGTTTTTTTTTAAACTATTGACTCTAAGCTCCAACTAATAAACTGATTAACTGTTCGAGTAGAGAAATAATTTTCTGGCGATTTTTGAAACTGTACATTTCGAACTTTGCTATTTTATGATTGAAATAAAAAAATCGGCCAAGCGCGAGTCGGACTTACGCACCAACAGCTCCTTATCTAACGTTTTGCAGAGTTTTTCTTGACTATTTAGTGTCGTGAGACCTTGCGTCGTGTCAAATTTCATGATTCTAAGTTTGTAGGTCAATGGGAAGTAATCCTATAAGTATTTATGTACTTTTGATTGACAGATCGACAGATAAAAGGACAGGTAACGAAGTAGTTCTGTAAGGGTTCCGTTTTTATCTTTTGAGGTATGGAACCCTAAAAATACACGTCTGTTATAATTACCTCGTGACGTAAGCCGGTTGAACCTCGTGCGGGTTCCGCCGGTCCGACCAAAAGAAGATCATCCTGTCGAAATACGGCATGATGTCGGCCACCTGGTCCGTGCCTTCTGGGAACACCCTGTACACAACGGAGAAAAGTGTTTTAATTGATCAAGCACATATTGATATGAGGTAACCAATAATAACAGTTTTTTTTTCTTTAAGTTCATAGATGTATTAAGAAGACGTCTAAGGTCGAAACATGCGCCACAAATAAATGTTTGCTAAAAATAAATTTGCTTCTGTTACATGTACCTACCTAAATGTAGAGTGCCCCTCCCCCCAAGAAAACATATTTTTATTATTTAACTACAAAACTAAGTAGCGGCTTCTACAAGACATCTATACACTCGTACTCAAAATTTCATCAGTCGTAGTGTTTGAGTTATTGCCATTTTAGCTACGGAAGCCAAAAAGGAGCGTTTTATAGGTGTCATTAAAATACCTGAGCATGCCCCCGCAGCGGAGTTTGTCGTAGTTGAGATTCAGGTAGTATATGGCGGTGATGCAGCGGCCATCTTTGTTGGGATTGTCCACGTGCTTCACGTAGTGAGTGCCGCAGCCGGGGTAGCATGCCACCATGGCCTGAAAGTAGAGGTTAACATAATAAAAAAACTGTTAGCTAAATAGTTAGCATCTAGGAATTCCAGAGTAGCTGATCAATTTTGCACTTTATCTCATTGACACATTTGACAATCTTCTATGACATTAGGTACCTATATGCCTGTAGAGCGGGGATCCTTAATCTTTTTGTAGGCAATGGACCTCTTGCAAAGTTTCATAAAACTTATAGACCCCTCTCAGATACAATTACAGGGAAAGCATACAAGGCATATAAGGAAAGCATAAGGCCGACCGAGCAAGCGCAAGCGCGAGTGAAGCGTCTTCGTTTCAGATTGGGCAAAAATTCTTTCGTATGTCCGAATGTCCAGCCGTTATCCTCTAGGTACATGTTGTATTTCTCAACTGGTTTTCGTGAAATATTTTAAGTAGGTTCATTTATAAAAAAAAACTCAAAATGTTCAAAAACGGCCTCGCTTATTTATTAATGCAATTTAAACGTATTTTAACTTAACACAAACTAATTAAAGGACACAGTCAAATCACTGAAAATGATGACGTCATAGTTGAGCAATTTAATATAAACTTTATTATACTGAACAACCGTTTTGACATTTCATAAAAAAATTGTTGGTTTGACCAAGTAGTCAGAATCCCCATTCTGCCACTACATTTTACTGTAGAGTCGAGGAAATTTATTCCTGACCCACCATAGAGTATTTTCATAGTAAACGTCAAAACGATTTTCCTTGTCAAGCTATGCGATGTCACTATGACGTTTACTGTGAAAAGGTTCCGTGGTGGGTCAGGAATTAATTTCCTCGACCGTACATGCCAGCAAGTGCGTGTAGAGTCGAACCATTTGATTCCTGACCCCACCATAGAACCATGACACCATGACATTTTCTACGAAAAGATTCAATTCATTCGATAGTAAGTTAAGTACATACGTGCGGTTTTCGAAAAGGCACGACTGCAATGCAATACACGTCCTAAGCGCCATTTTCAACGTACCAAGACACACGTACAATCACTTAACAGTGTAGGTGACAGTAAGGAAATCTATTCCAATCCAACTCCTATTGTGACCGCAAGCAGTGGGTGGTCTAACACACACCGATGACCTCACACAAAAGGTCTTAACATAATAAAACTTAAGCGATAACATATTTTATGACACCGTGTTTGGGTTGACGATTGAAAACAATATGTGGATAATAGGTACATGGAGCAGTAGTAAAACCGATCCGAGAAGCGAGCGGTGAACTTTAACTGTATCTTAATCTAATGTGTTTCTGATATGGATCATCTAAGCAAATGTTTGCTTTTGTGATATGCGTATGTTCTGTTTTTATTCATAAGTCACGTTTTCGAGTTCATGTGTTAGTATTGATAGAATCTTCATACACGTATAAGTGATATCACTGCTCCACGATCATCATCATAACCAGCCCTTTTTACGCTCTACTGCTGGGCACATACCTCCTCTCAAAGTGAGAGGGCTAGGGGTAGATATAGTTCCAACACGTGCACAGTGCAGATTGAGAGCTTCACACACATCATTAAATTGCTTCGCAGGAGTGTGCAGGATTCCCCACGTTTTCTCTTTCACTGAAAAGCTCGTGATAAATAACAAATGTAGTTTCGCACATAAATTCGGAAAAACAGGTGCGCCGGGGCTTGAATCCACGGCCGTCTGGCTTGAGAGGCTAAGGTCAAACCACTAGGCCATCGTGGTTTTTTTTCACCTTTATGCAATAGCGGAGGACGGGTGTTTGCAGGGCCGGATTAACCATTAGGTAGAGCAACTGCCTAGGGGCCCCGCGCGCGCACAAAAGGAATTTTAATCATTTCTTGGAATAAAAAATTTCTACGCTCAATGACAATATCTATTGTTTTTTTTTTCTCTTCAAAAACTGAAAAGGGACCCGAGAATTGCATTGCTTTGGAAGCCAATAATGACCAGACCCAGGCCAAAAAACATTGGCGATTTGACATGTCGTGTGTGATAGGATTTAGGGAAAATATCCTTCTAGAATACAGCCATGAGCATGCCCATATGTTGTGACGGGCACGTGTCTCAATCACAATAGTTGTTGTGTCAAGTTAGTCACGCATAACTCGCAGATAAGCTCATCCTCGAGCCAATGACTCGTTTATAGGTACCACTGACTGATTCAAATATCGCAAGTAAATGATCATTTAAATGTCATTTAACAAAAATTTATTTGCCTTTGTCTGTTATGACACCTTTATAGGTGGGTACTTTACAAACCGCAGATCGTGATTGTTCTACGTACGAGCGTAGCATCACGTACGCCCTTTTATAAAATATTTAATCATAACGATCCGGTTAATTCAGCCAACACAATAATGTAGGAGCAGTTGTAGGAGTCTTAAGACCAACAATAAAATTACCTAAACCTTATAAAAGAGTTCTTAAAGATTACCTCAGTGCGTGACCTATTCTTAAATTCCGCTTGTACAGATAAGACTTGACCTACACTAACAACAAAGCTAATTATCATTGAGGTCACTATTTTTAAATTACAGGCTGTTTACGCGGTCACCCTTGCCATGTCAATGAAGGCAACCACGACCTGTCCCAATGTTATTTCCGGCCAGAAACAGCTGAACGCTCTTTGAATTTGAAAATGGAACAGCGTAGGTACTGGCACATGCTAAACTTTTTAAATCTATTTTTAAAAACGGCACCCGACTGCGTTTGGAAAGCCAGCCAGTATATTCGGAATAAATAGATAAGATCGGATCACAGTAGAATTTGGATAAGTACCTCTTTAGATATTTATTTCACTCAATAAACGATGATGTGATGCCAAGCGGTCTCTTCTAAGGCCGAAAGCAAATATTAAACTCGTTCTCGTTTATACGACTGCAAATTATTCTGTAGTCAATTCCGCTTTTATGGTAAGCCCGCAAACCAATCAGCTGAGATCCCGTCATTGTTTGACACTTGTATGTTCTGTAAAAGGACGTTATGTCTCTGCAAAATGGTTGTGTAAAAATGTAACATAAGTTTGTAAACAGTGGGCGCGTGGGATTCGCTCGGTGTTTACAATGCGCCCCGCGCCCCGCTCCCCCCCGCGGCGGCCATGCTCGGAGTCACGTACGCAAAACCGTAGAGCGCATGCGCCGCCTTTATTTTGGTTATTATCGCAAAAAGCGGCGATTCTAATGCGATACGCTCTCAAAGGTATGATACGGCGAGAGCTAAATATTCTGCGTTCCTAACCGCGATTTGTTTTGTTGTCTGATGTAGGTATGTAGGGCCAATTCAAATTGTTGTGTACTGAGCAAGGTAGAGTCGTAAAATAAACTAGTTGATGTGTAGTTGTTCGTAATATATTTTTTTGTGATAATGTTGACAGGACTTGTCTTAAGAATGCCACGTTCAGTTGAACATTACGAATAATAAACAACGTTTATTAGGTATTATGGTGCTAAATTGAGTTAACGATTTCGAAATCCAATCAAAATTTCACTTCACCCGACTACGAATCGGATACTTATTATAACTATATTTGTCGGAAAAAAAAAAACATGAAGGTTTTAACTGACAATACCTATCGGCTGCCAAAAATTCGAATGTGCTATATACGTAGGCCAAAAAATAAGGTTAAGTAGAATGGAACTATGAAGAGGCCTAACCTAACAAAGGGTGAACTCCGCTCTTAAAACAATAGAATTTGTCACACCTGAATCTCCACGGGCTAAAACTTTTTGCTCGATATCACAGTCATTAGCTCTGCATATTTTAAGGCCATTACCTTTAAGTGTCAATGAAGAGTGATAAAGAACTGGTAAGTAGAACATGTTTACGAGACTATACGCCGTCAGAGTTACATGCGCTAACGTAACTGGGGCAAAATTTTGACTACGTAGGTGTCACAAATACACGGTGAAGAAATTGCAATGTGCAATCCGGCTAGAAACATCAGTCGCGCTCAGCTATTATTTAAAATATCATCAGCCTTTTCTTGGGCATGCGTTTGTTTCGACATAGAGCCCAAAGAAATCAAGGTGAGGCGCGGTAACTTTAAAAACCATCCTTTAACTCTCTAGCTTTTGTTTTACATAAAAACGCAGTAACTTCGAAAAATCTGAAGTTTAGAGCTGTTTGCGGATCTGTGACAGCGAGACATTATTACACTCTGTTTTATCGGTTACTTATTGGATTCAAACCAATGTTTATATAAAGTTTTTACTTATTTAGCACAATATTGCAGTTTCATTCTAATATCAAGCTACCCCTCGCCCTCGCCGCTCTTCCATAATATTATTGATCGGACGATTGGGGTTAATACACTCTTACTTTCCAATGTTACTTTTAATCGCCGGTGAGCCGATGACAAATCGTAAACATTGCTACACCAGTGTAGGTAAACTAACGTCCGTTGTGCATCCGCCAGTGCGATATTTCCATTTACCTGTTCAAGTCTAATATTTAGGTCAAGTTATACTTAGGTTTTATAAAGGCGAGTGTAAGTTTACCGCTTTTACGATAAATACAGACACTCTAATACCTCTTTTTAATGACTGCCTTACCGTCTGTAGGTGTAGCCATTTATCCGACGGTAATAGTTCAGCGTGCCGAAATAATCACCATATAAACTACCTTCCACTTGCGATAAAATAGAAGTTTTGATACCTACTTTATTTACATAATAAAAGCAATTTACAATGACATTAAATCTAAGCTTAAACTAAATAAACTACAACTTAAAACTAAATTAAATCTAAATAAGACCCCCGTGGCATAGTGCCCAAAAGGCTGGCAGCGTTGCCTCGCTGAATAGCGATGCTGATTCTTTGAAGTAGAAGTAGGTCTGTCATAGTCAGCCAAGAAAGTTTATCCTACTACCTCCTATAGGAAATTTTCAAAAAGGTTACAGTAACTTGTTAGTAGACCTAAGGGTGTTATAACAATTCCTTGGTTCCATGATTGTAGTGTCGCTGCTGTGTTCCAAAGAACATTCTGGGGTGTTATTCCCTAAGGTTGTTTCAAATTAGTCGTCATAACAGCACTGAAAAGTGGCACTAGCGCTCCAGGCTGCGAGCCAGCCTGCTAAATAATCTCACTCAAATAGTAAATTTTAACAGCCAACACGTGTTGCACGTGAGACGCAAATCGAAAGTATGCGCTCTCTATATCTCATTCTGTGAATCAACAGGTAGTCCAATAAAGTGACGTAATATGCCGTGAATGGGATTCGATTTTGTTTATTTTCCTTATCCTTTCCTTGGCCATGTTTTTACGGTTTTGTAGTCAACAAGGAACCCTTATTGTTTCACCATGTCCGTCCGTTTGTCTGTTTGTTTGTCCGCGGAAAAGCTCAGAGACTATTGGCATTTTAGGAAGCTGAAATTTGGCATGCATAAGTATACATTAATCACGGCGACAAAGTGGTATCATTCATTCAATATAAAAAAGGTGGTCTCGTTGTTGCGGTTACACTTTTTAGACCCGCGTAAGTACTCGAATGACTTCATAGTCATCCACTGCCAGACATGATCATGATTCATGATCAATTTATCAGCAGTTTCAAAATACGTCGCACTCAGATTATACTTAAAAGACTTCACTTGTCAGGCAGAAAGCTTGCAGTTTTGGTGCGTGATTTGAAAATCTTGATATCCAGGATTATTCAGGAGCTCACGGCTGGTTTCTTGGTTGCCTATCCTACTTATATAGCCTTAATATAGCAATAGAAACCAACGTTAACTTCCCAATAGGTGGATACTAGCGGCATTAAAGAGGTTTGGTCGGGTAACGCTAACCTATAAAATGTACAGATTTAACGTAAAATGAATATTTACCCTCGTCCTGCCGTTGATGGTGTAGTCTCCGAGTTTTCCGTTGTTCACCATCTTGTTCGCCCTCAAAATAATGTTATCCACCTGAAAAAAACAAGGTAAAATTAATCACAATTATACTGCCGCTCATTCAACTATAGACATATAGTTACAAACTTAAGCAAGTAAACTCCTTATTGTACAGAAAATACAGAAATAAATACAAGTCACAAACAGTGAGATACAAGTACAAAGGCGAAATTATCCCTATAAGGGATCTCTACCAGTCAAACTTATATTATCTACCTAAATTAAATAAGGTCCCTAATTCGCAAGGGGTTGATAAATAATATGTATAAGCATATCAAAATGGTGTGTGATTGTAAATGATGAAATAGTCCGCAAGGTTGCGCATGGGGGTAATTTTATACTGTATTCTCTTAGTCATAAAATTCCTAATAATTTGATGCAGAATCTGTTACAAATAAATTACGTATTTCTTGCAAAAAAAAAAGTTATTTTTTATTTGCAAAATAGTTGGCAATGGGCAAGCATCATCTAAACCTTTGACTCTGTTCCAAATTTCAAGTCGATGGCATTAGTAGTTCCTGGGATAATCAGCTGTAACAAACAACCAGACGAACAGACGGACTGCGTCACATCATAAGGGTTCGTTTTTACCATTTTGGTACGGTCCCTTGAAAATCACCAAAATCATTGATATCGTTATTCGCGAGGCGATGTAGGACAAACAGAGAACGATAATAGATGGTATTTCTGTAAAACGTCTAAGTATAATGGCGACATTCGTAATCTGATAACGTGGCGCCAGCCTGTGCGAAACCTGAAATTCCGCTTAATCATATGCTATACTTATCTTTTTGTAAAACGAAAATACCCCGTCGACATTCGATCGAAGTGTGGTAACTGTACTGAGTACTATCTACTTATAGGGGCTTATCTGTGCCTATAAAACACAACCGCGTCATACTGACTGCCAGAGAACTAGAGACTTCAAAGTTGGCAGACTACCTTAAATATCATAGATCATAGACCTTTCAATAAACTAAGAATTATTTTTAAAAATCTTAACTTCGACGGGGGCGAAGGTACAGTTATAGATAATGGATAGGTACCCTCAATGTTTTCAGAAAGTGTTTACGGGATGCAACATAAGTTTTTGATGAAAATATAATTAGAAATAAATATAGTACCCGTATCAAATATGCTTAATGCTGTAAGAAGCACTATATTCAAGTCAATGTGGTCACATAAATTGAGCTAAAGTTGACTAATATAAAACTTGTAATACAAATATAAAAGATAATTTGTCGGAATATGACAAAGTGCTGAATTTTTGAATTTAATAGGCAAGAACTAAGCAAATTGTAAGGTTTAACGTACCTACCTACTTACAAGCGGCAAACATAGGTACGTGACAATACGAAGGTAGGTAAATTAGGTGCAAGTACAGTCACTGATGATTTATAAAACCAATAATGAATACAGAACATATTAAGTAGGTAAATAGTTTAATCATCATCGTCATCAGAATAACACCCACCGTCGGAAGGCCTCCCTGAATGTCCTTAATGAGTGCCACAAAGAATGATCCCTGGGCAACCTTATTCGACAACTTTGATCAAGCCGTCGGACCTTTCTTTTTTCCGGATAGTATCCTCCCTCACCCCCACTTTTGTTATAACATAATTTGGCCTATCAAAAGTTTTTTTTAATTTATATCAGCTTTACTATACTACTTTAAGCTATTTTTACTCATTCCGGGACTCGAGAATGATATTTATTATTTTTGATATATATTATTAATTAGTGCTAGGCACTTTAGGCTTTAGTTTCTGTTGTCCGAAATAAACGCATTTTATTTTATTGTATTTATTTATCATTATTTTAGAGGATTATTTTACGTTTTTTTTCTTAGGTTTTTTTTGAAGGCGGTTTTACTTTTGTGTTAAAAGATTTTTATTTCACAATTTTACGTTGATTTAACATTTTCAGAATTATCCTCCAACTCCTAACCGTTAAGGAGTTGTACCTTCCATCATCAGCTCATCAACATAAGATGATGACCACCGGACGCAAATACATAAATAGCCTTAGAAAATATATGAATCACATGATACATGCCTATAAAATTTGAGGGTTGCCCTCGATTCCCCTGAGATCCCATCATCAGATCATGACTTGGTGCCAGTGGGACCACTACAGGAGTATACCCTTTCAATAATGATTTAACATTTTCAGAATTATCCTCCAACTCCTAACCGCTAAGGAGTTGTACCTTCCATCATCAGCTCATCATCATGAGATGATGACTACCAGACGCAAATACTTGAATAACCTTATAAAATATATGAAACACATAGTACGTGCCTGTAAAATTTGAGGGTTGCCCTCGATTTCACTGGGATCCTATCATCAGATCATGACTTGGTGACAATGGGACCACCTCAGGAGTATACCCTTTCAAATAAAAAAAAAATGAAAATCGGTCTACAATTGACGGAGTAATCGATGAACATACATTAAAAAAAAAACATACAGTGGAACGTAGAACCTCCTCCTTTTTTTGAAGTCGGTTAAAAATCTCAGTTCAAGTATAGGTACAACAATAGTCTTAACAAAGCATGAAATCATTGACCAATTTTCCTCACACGTGCGCGAGTGAAGGGGAAAACCCAGACAGGCCCACTTCACGTGCCAAGTGCTATCTCCACTCCATCACAAGTGTTAGCTACAACTAAATTTATCCTGAGACGGGACGCAATCTTTGAAAACATGTATTAATACCAACTAAAACCACAAAGTAAACATGATGTTGGGGAGTTCCCGTTTTACACAAACGACTAGGTATCATACCTACTTGAATGATAATCGTGTTTCCTTCTAGTCAACTGAAAGTTATAATGAGAACCTCCTCTTTTTTTGGAATCGGTTGAAAAACCGGCAAAGTCCGAGTCGACAACTTTATCATGGGATATACCTAAGTACGAATTAACAGTTTTCGGACTTTGTTCTAGACTTGTATTGTGAGATCTTGCTTTAAGCAAAATTTATTATTCTGTAGGTGCTCGGTTTATTTTAAGATTTGAATTAAAGGTCAAACTATCACAACACGTTTTTCGGCAATTCGAAGACAAATGGTAAAATAATACATGTAAATAACGTTCATTGGCGGCATTTATTATGTTTTCCACTTACAACCTTAAATAGTGTCTAGGTTTTACTTAAAAACCTATACGAATTTGACCTTTAAATTTCTAATGTAAAAATAAACGAAGTCAATGCGAAGTCCTCCTAGCCTAGCCCTTAGCGCTACCCTGACAGACGGACAATGAAGTGTCGTGCGGCCCGTGGTTGGACTACATGCAGAGGGCGTAGCGTCTAGTATAACAACATTAACAACGCGTTCCGGGTGTTGTTGGGAATGCCGCGTTGGTGCAATGCGTCCGACATGCTCGCCGAGACGCGCAAGAGGTGTGCCTCGATAGAGGCACGCTTGCGCGCCAGCTCCAACCGCATACATAGAGCGTTTGAGAACCTCTGGGACTGCCAAATGATAGCTCGGTGGCCATCCCTGCATGTTCATAGTTACGAACCGATCGACATTCAATGTACAGCTTTGTTGTTATTGACCGAGCGCACGAAGTGAGCAAACGTCTGTGTCAGCTTGGACAAAATTTCTTACGTATGTTTACAGGTCGCAATTCTCAACCGATGCTGCAGTTTTGGTCCAGCTAATGATTCCAAAGGAGTAAACTAAGTAAGTAACGGTATTGCATATTATGTAATGCATAACTGCTTTTGTGATGTTATGTAAATTGAGTTGCGAGCAATTATTATAAGGTTGCCCGCGCCCAGAGCGCCCAGACGGGGAATCGAAATAATTATCTAAACTGTTTGGGTGTTTTCTATCACTTTTTTTGCTTTCTTTGAGAGCCCCAATTTTTTATTGTGCTCCGATACTTTTGTATGGTCTAAGAAGACTCCGTTAATACTTAGTACTCACTTGACTAATTAGTTTATTGATGTAATAGCAGTAGGGCTCCTTCCCATCGATCCACGTGATCCGATCACTCCGGACGGTCTGCGCCTCTGTACTGCTCGGGTTGGAGACCAGCTGGCCTGCCTGTGGACACAATAGCAGGAGTCAGGACATGGACGGCATAAAGGTGGATTTACTGTACAATTAGTAGCAAATGTAGAAAATTATGACTGTGGCTTCATACAGCCTCATAAGGCCCAAATGGAAGATCTGAACTAATATTGTGTGATTTATTTAGGACAGATTTATAGTTTAAAGCACAGGTTGGTTTGCAGAACTATTTTGATAGAGTTAGTCAAGATATTTCAAAGAAGTACTCCAAAAAAGGTACTTTTAATGTAATGACCCAAGTGCACTGAAGTAAAATAGTAGTGTATGCAACTGCTACATAATGGGGGTCCTTAAAACACGAGTGTGTTTTTATGAAACGAGGCGAAGCTGAGTTTCATAATAGGATCACACAAGTGTTTTAAGGCCTAATTATGTGGTGTTGCATACATTACTTTATCTACACACATATTATAAGTACTCTAAGGTGGGTTCAGAAGCCGAAGGCATATAATCATACCCATACCTGTCACGAATTTGACTGTTTTTTTTTTAATCATAGACAAACATACCGAGCGGACGTTTTGTAAACTGTTTTCTTTTGTAAAAAAAAAAAAACACATTATTAATTATACATGTCGGACTGAACTCGACTTATATTCGTGAGTGATTGGTTTTATTTCACTATGATTGTAAATTACGTTGGTGTTCAAATTTGAAACATCGAATTCGATATCGAAAAGTTATTACGACATTGAATCTATTACTTTACTGGAGGTGGTGGTGGTGGTGCTGGGGCTGGCGCTGTCGGCGAGAAGGCGACGTCGTACTGAAATGCTGGTCATTTTCTACGGTTTCTGAACGCATTATAGAGGACTTATGATATGTGTGTAGATAAATAATATTATGCATAGGTAGTCAACTTTTTTTTGTACTAATTTCTGATAACACCCATCAGATGTTTGCAATGATTTGGCTAATCACATACAATAACATTGATATCAGGAGATAAAAAAAAGAAAGGAATTTTAATAGGCAGTGTATGATCTAGAATGAATGACAATGTAGCTTTGCCACACTTTAAAAACTAAATTAGAATAAACATACATACTCCATTTGAATTAATGGTCAAACACACACGTTTTTCGGCAATTCGAAGGTAAATGAGAAAATATATGTTTTAGGTATATTATTACATTACTACCTATATTTATTATGTTTTCATTGTACAAGTTAAGAGTTAACACAATTTTGAAATATTTTAATTCAATTTTTAGGGCTAGTTTTTCATTTGTTAAACTGTATATTTGTAAATATTAATTAATTTATTTTATATTTTTAAGGAAGTGTATTTTGAAATAGTGTCTTTGTTTTACTTGAAAATATGTGTGAATTTGACCATTAAATTTCAAATGTCAAAGTAAAGGAAATATAACTGATATTACAGACTTAAGGAATAACTACCCTCACTTTTGTTACAGTTCTACTTTAGCAACATCCATCAGCTAATAGTCAGTCCTTTCTGTTAAAAATGACAGTTGGATACCTATTTACCAAATGCGAAGTGAAATGGCAATACACAAATATAACTGTAATGTTCACCACTTACTTGAGGTTAGATTTAAGATTTAGGGTACCATGCAATTTCCCAGTATACAGGTCATGCCTACCCACATCCTAATAAATAACAATAACTAACTTCTATTGGGCTCATATGCTTATTTACGGATCCATGCCAAACTTAAGGTTCTTTTAATTTTTTTTTGCAGTCTCAAAAATTAGTAGGTATTAAAATAAAAGAGACTTGAATGCTTTTCTTTATACTTCCTGCATACAAGAGGGTATTCTGAGCTATTTTTCAAATATGTACACTTATGTGGCTGTAAAGAACTAGAATTTTTAAAAAGAAATCAATATCTCAAAGTTTAACATATGTTGAACTATTCTGGGTAAGAAGTAAATGTACTTAACTTCACATCAACTAAGATTAGACCGATTATTATTATATTTGCAAAGTCATGGAAACTAGCAAGCCTGGAGTATTATTTTCAATTATTCATATAGTTAATATTCATAGTCAACAGTATTAACAGAAAATAACATAAATTTATAGTTATGAGATCCTATATAATTTGCTACAATTTTAAGACTTTGCGCCATTGTCACTGAAAGTTTCTAACTGATGAATGAATTAATTATTTACTAGATGGCTTAATTAAAATGTAGCTTACCTGGAATATTCCTGACTTGTACATATTGAGCACTTCTCTTAGCACTAAGTGTCCCCTTTCTTTGCCTAGGAAATTGTCCAACACACATAGCCCATACTGGGTCATGTCTCTAATCACTTGCTGGCAAATATCATACCACCTATCATTTGGGTCTATTAAGAAACTGTTCTGCGGCTGTGCAAATGGCGCGGAGGTGCCTCGAAGAGTTGCTTCCGGGTATTCCCTCATCGGAGCAGCTTGCTCCCCTGAGTAGCCTGCTACTGCCAACATGTTAGACTCTGGCTTCACTGGTCTAACTACGTGTATAGAATTGCCTGTAGAAAAGTCCACAGCAGTTAACTGTTGAGCTGTTTCACTTAAAATGTCCTGCTCTGACGATCCCTCGTAAGTTATGGCACTGCCCTTAACCTTGTCCTTGTTATCACATAAAACACTAGAGATCACGCTACTATTTGTCACCGCGGACGAGTTCGACCGCGAACTTACCGAGTTTTGTTTCGCACTAACACTACCCTCTATATTTGGTTTTTTATTCTTCGTTTTTTTCAAACGTCCCGTAGCACTTGTTGCACTAACGGATTCTCGCGCTTCCGGCTCGCTGCTGGCTCCACTGGCTAGTCTGTCAAACGAATCCCTTATTCTCGTAACGTCTGTACTGGACGTTGAAGCTTCCCCGATTTTATTGTTGGTCGGATCTTGTTTTGCAGTCCTGGGGATGCACTCGGGCTTGTGCCTTTTCCAGTCCTGGCGCTGATGGTCTTTATTACAATAATTAATACTGAGGCAGCGCGAACATCTTCTAACTGTTTTGCTGCTGCAAATGGCGCAACAAGCCTGTGCGCCTTCTTGATTCATTCTGAAGCGATTAAAGTGAAAGAAAACGAAGTCCTTCCTAGGCCGTACGCGACTGTCAGTGAATTGACAGTTGAAACTGTCATTTTCAAAGGCGTTATTTTTCAGTATACCGTCTGAGGTATACCGTGCTATTAGATCGATCGTAGGATTAGTGATGAAAGCAAATAATAGATGGCGCTACTGTGGATTTGGCGCTAAGTTTTATTTATTTTATTTTTAAGTTATTTTTTCTTTATCGATTGTACAAAAATTTTATAACAGATAACAGTTTTTTTTTATAATCCCATAAGGGATAGGCAAAGGAAACTATATCCATACAGCCACGTCTGATGTGTTTTATAAATAAAGTCCCGTCATAGTCAGCCCCCCGACTACGAAGTGCAAAATTCGAACTTCGTATCGTGCCGTCCCTGTCAAGCTAATATTATTTAACACGAGAATGAGCGGGACGGTACGATACGAATTCCGATTTTCGAATTTCGTAGTATGGGGGCAGAGTTGGCAGTTTATTCTTGTCACGTCTTATCACGTCCTATTAGCTGCTCATGTTTTCCGTAAAGTGATAGTTTACTTTATGGCGAGCTATGGCGAGCAGCGGCCGGCGGGTACTTGGGGGTAGCAAACAAGAGGGAATACGCGTTTTCCCACTAGAATTCTGCATTTCCTGGGCACTAGAACGTTAATGTGTTGTATGATTCACTACTTTATTGTCCATCAAACGACATTATATAAGCACAAGCTGTTCTCGATTTCCAGGCAGGAATTAGTATTTTTTATTCACTGTAATGGCTTCAGAGAACGACAACTAATAAAAGAAATGTGCACTTTGCAACCACGTCTTTTTTTTTGTATTAACAGTATTCAAATGCTGGCACATCCTAATATCTATTTTGATCAAATTTTAGGTTACTAACGAATTGTCATTTTTGAAAATGAATTAAGTTACAGGTCACTGGTCCCATAACCTTTACTTTCCAAAGACTACAGTAGTATATATAAGATATGTTACTTTCTTTTGTATTGGACGCAACTCCGTGGATTTCTTGCATAAAGAGATGGTTTCTAATGCCACAAAAAATGGACTTCAGAGTTTTCATGTGGAGTATTTCATTTTGGCATATTTTTGCTTTACTCACGAGTCTGCAAACTGTGATAATACCAAGTAATGGAATCGTCTTTGAGTTTCCGTCTGTTTGTTTCTCACCTTTGGCGATTTGTAATCAACTTTATAGATATCACGTTAAAAAAAAAACATAGCAAAAAATTATTCATTTATTAAGTAAACATTATAGCTAATACATACAAGTAACTTCATATTTTATAATCTCTTAAATTGCTTTTAATAAAAACAGTACAACTGGGAATTTACTTATTCAACAACCAACATTTTCTTACAAGTGAAAATTTCGATAATTAATAACTACAGTTATTTACAAAATCGGTGCGAGAGGGAAATGACAATGTCTTTGTGATGATAAGATGGAAAATAAAAACAGACTAGATTAGTTCCACATCGGGTCGCGTCCTGATTCTAATTTGCCAAAAGTATACTTACACAGAAGTGGCGAATATCTACCTCTTTTAACTTTAAGACCATGCTATTATGAAAAAGATTTAAAAGTGGCGTCAGAAAGGGTGCTATCTCACTCTAACTTAAGCCATGTAACATCATTTAATTTTTTCTGGTTTTGGACGTGCTGTTCATTGAATCAGGTGATTCAGGTGTACTTAGTAAAATTGTTTGAGTATATTAGGCGAGGGCTAGTAAATATACGCTTTTTATAAAACTTTTCTTTATGAACGTGACTTGCTTTATGTAGTCGTACCAAGAAAGAACGAGACCCAACGAGAGGAACTAAAGTGCGTACAGGCGTGCGTCGCATTCACCGACGCACGTCTATACACTGCTTAAAAGTAATACCTTAAAATAACTTAAAATTACAATACTATCAATGCAAAGCCGTAACTCGATTGAATCGACTTGGCAAAGGAAACGATCAGCATCGTATCTAAGTCCTAGACATGTATTTTTGGACCCCATTTTTACTTTACCTGTCACTATAAACAATAAAAATACGACTGCTTAATGTCATCATTACCACAGATTAGGAAAAAGAAGCGGTTTCTAGCGTAGAATTAGCTTGGTTCAAGTTACAGAATTTTTATGAAAATATTTTTACTGGATAACTGACGTCTTTTACAAAGAGGAATGAAGAGATAAATTCAAGGCTTGTCTTTATTGATCTACACGTATTACCGGTACTAGACACAAATACACAGTCATTTTGCTTTCAGCACGGACATTCAATCATTTTCGACCGTTCAACCTCGTACAAAACACAGCCTAACCTAAAAACAAAAACGAATCAGACTTTTGGACAGTTTGGGCTTAAACTCTCGTGTGATCGGGTTCGGGGGGGATTGGTAGAGGGGGGTGTAAGGCCATCGCTAGCTCTGCCTTCTCGTCTGCTGAGAGGACATAGACGGGGGGCGCGGGAGGCATGAACCTCTCTGCTTTATGAGGCTCCCGCTGCAAGCGTCCTCGGTATAGCATGACCAACACGCAAAGCACGCTGATGATAAAAGCGGATGACGCTGCTAGGACGATCAGCGCGGTGTGGTAGGATGTTGTGGCCGACACCTGTGAAAAAGATTTTTTTTTTAAATATGTTCTCAATTTAATTGCATTTTTAGCCCCCGACGAAAATGAGGGTTGTACGTTTGACTTGTGTATCTGTTTGTCTGTGTATCTGTGTATCTGTCTGTGGCATTATAGCTCCCAAACGGATGGACCGATTCACAAATATTCCAACATGAAAAGATCTATAGATTAACTAGCTTTCGATAAAAAACCGTATCGAAATCGGTCCATCGCTCGGTTTTTTTTATCGAAAGCAAACTTTATAGATCATTTAATTTTCATGTTGGTATATTTGTGTCGTGTCCCTAGCGCCATCTAGTGTCGAATAGAAGAACACCGAGACCGCGCTACGTACAGTGGACTCGCTGAGTATTTCGCGCTGCACGAGAGGCGCGGACGCAGCCAGGCGGTACTCGCTGCGGATGACGTCAGCGCTGAGCGCACCTGCAGTCTTGTTGCCACCTGATAGCTTCTCTTGCTTGACCTGAAATGGTTAAAGTTAGGTTTAACTTTACAGTTAATTCACAGAATAACTAAAATTACTGCGTACAGTGTAAACTGCTTCCACCCCTTCGCAGGCGATTTTTTTTATACAACGTCGGTGGCAAAGGCAAACCTTGAGTGTATTTTGAGCTTTCTACTTTTTATTAAATAAGTAAGTACTCACTGAAACATGAATACACAGAAAAAAATACAGCTAACCCCGTGAATACAGGCGGTTATAACGGAAAACTTAATTTATCTTTTTTTTGTACGACAAGGAAGGCAAACGAGCAAGTGAGTCACCTGGTGGTAAGTGATTACCACTGCCCATAGACACCCGACTCCCGGGGGGTTTGCAGATGCGTTGCCAACCTAGAAAGCTAAGATGAAATGCCTCTTGTGCTCGTAATTACACCGGCTGTCTTACTCTCCACACCGGAACACAACAGTGCAAGCACTGATGCTTAGCGGCAGGATTAGCAAGTAAGATGGTGGTAGCGATCCGGACGGACCTCGCACAAGGTCCTACCACCCGCAAATATCTACGGTAAACGTCCCAAGTCCCAATGTCCCACCCTACTCGTAATGAACGCATAAGACTGCTTGTCAACTTTGTTGATGAGAATTAAGATTGAAGGTGCCAACTATTGGGGCTGTGAGGCACCTTATAATACTTTTTTAATACATTTTCTCAAAAAGTGGTACATTTTGTAGCTACGTGTCATGCGGAAAGTTGTATTTTTCGTACTAGTGCTTTTTACTTTTCCAAGGCGCCGGCGGGTGGTGGTGGGGCTGCCGTTGCCGGCCGAAAATTATTTCGCAAATGTATCACAAAACGTCGTTTGGTACACATGCGGAAGTGTCATTTTCACTCGTCCCGAGACTCGACCCTTGCCTTGCGGCTCTGGCCTAGACACCTCGTACTCGTGCATAATGACATACTTGCCGCACTTATATCAAAAAGTACCTACTAAACCCACCAAGTTCTCAACATAATACACGATGTCCACAGCCCGGGGTCCGTTGAGCATGGCGCGGAGCTTCATGGCGCTTCTGTCGCGGGACATGACGACGGGCACTCGCGCGCCGAGAGCCGCCAGCCGGGACGAGAGCAGCACGCGCGCGCGCTCCGCCACCGTCGCGTCGTCGCCGATGATTTCGAGCTCGAGAGAGGCGGACTCGACTTGTGTTGGGACTGTAATAGAAATTTTAAGTTAAGTACCTAAACTAGCATTCGCGTGCAGCTTCGCTTCCGTGGCAGAACCCCCTAGGCGTGGGTATTTCACAAAATCCCTCCTCTTCTTCGTCTAAGTTTTATGATCGTAACTTTAAAAGTAACGTTTTTTAACGCCTAAACATTTTCACCGCCTTAGGGATGGAATTCGAAAAATCCCTCCTTATCCCTAGTCTCAATCGTAAAAGCAAACTCTATGGCAAATTTCAGCTTTAGAAGGTTTGGGCTGGGCGTCAGTCAGTCAAGACTTTTGTTTTAAAATTAAATGCCCAATATGCAGAGCCGTGGCGCGCAGTTTACGTTTCGCTACCAGCGTGTGCTCCCAGAGGAAGGACTACGTATTAGTCCGAAACATGTCAGGCTATACTCGACTGACATACGAGAGTGATCCGTTTATTTCACTATGCTCAACTTCACCTTAGCACACATGGTCACTCTTGGCAACTGCTCAGCACAATTGGGCCCCCAAGTCTGGCCCTTCAACTCACTCTACACTAGCGTCTCCAGCGGCGAATCTATTCGGGATAGCCCTCATTAAGATCTACCCTTCTACTCACTGCACGGATCAGGAGTAGGTATGTCGGGGACGTTGGCAGGCGAGCGGCGCTGGCCGGCCGCGTCCACGCACCAGCAGCGGCCGCGGTTGCACTGCCGCGGAGAGAACGAGCCATCGGCGAGGCAGCGGGGGCGAGGACCGTCGTTGCCTGGAAAAGAGTCTATATTAGTAAAGACTTTGGACATATAGTCACAAGACAGCGTGGGGAGAATCAAACAGAAGGAGTCATACGAAACGAAATTCTACGTCAGAAGTCAACAGGCTCAAATGTTTTAGTCTGTTGACTTCTGCTCTAGGTTCTTCTTCAGTCTTTTACAACCTTTTTGGTGTAGACCTCCTACAACAATTTCAATTCTTTGCGGCATTGAGCTCTCTACATCCAATTCAAGCTTGCTATGTCTTTCCAACGCATTTGTGGTCTTCCTTGAGGACGCAGGCCTAGGCTACTTAGACATAGGTATAAAAGTTGGAATGAAAAATTTATAGTTTTTCAAATTCCATTGACGAACAGAACTGAAAATCGCGGTCCTGATGGGTGAATGTCCGTTTTGCAACTTGTCTTTAATTTTAATTAGGTACAATCTAAAATCTTTATTTCCTGCAATCCAGATGGGTTCTCTTCTCCCTGCTGCCTGTCTTCCTGTGTACCATCTACCCCTTCCTGATTTCTGCTCTCACCTGCGCCGCCACTGTACTGTATACGACAACTCACTGTTCTCAGCCTCCTCCTGCAGCATCTGGCACTTGGTCTTGAACACAGCCTTCTCGTCGACGCCCAGGGTCATCAGCTTGACGCTCTCCACGACCCTGGGCTCCACCACCTCCCCCCGGGCCACGTCCTCGCGCGCGCGAGGCTCGTCGCTAGCCTCGTCCACCGGCTCGTCGCTCTGTGAGCCATTCATGTCCAATTCTTCGTCGTACTCTTCGAATTCTTCGACGCGGTACGCTGTCATCTGTCGTATGAGTTCTTCTAGCACTGTGAAAAGGAGATTTGTTTTGTTTTAGTCTCGTCGTTTACAATGTTAAGAGTTGCGCGTTTGCCAAGGTATTTGGCCTAATTGGATGGCATGGTTTGAGCCACACGGTAACCGCAACTAATAGTCGCCGTTAGTGGCTGAATGGTCACCAGAGCGGCCAGTACATCTAGTTCATGGGGTCAATTAATGGCTCAGCTATCACCCTTGAATAACGACTAAAGACGTTTCCCTATAGAATCTTATACCTTCATCAGCTCTCGCCTTCTCATCCATGGGGTCCTTCGGGGCCCACTTGCGTGCCTGCCGGAAGTTGCACGAGGGCTTCGCGCCTCGCACCAGAGAACCCTTCAGAGGCTCGCCTCGGGAACTCACGCACCAACACACGTCTGTGGAACACGATTACAAGAATAGTCTAAGTACCTTCTTCGAAAACTGATTACGTCTCATAATGTATTACTAAACACAGGACTTAAATAAAGATTAATTTTGATTTTAATTAAGTAGGTAATTTATATCAATTTATTGTCGGCGTTATACCGTCATTCAGGCGTTGTTGTCGTGCTTATATCGTCGGAAATAAAAGTATCTAAGCAAGGAATGGATTATTTCAATGTGTTACTATTTCGTTTATGAAATAAATGATAATAATGCTGCAACAGCCATTTTATTTTAGGTTATTGGCCCAGAAAACGTAACAGTCTACCAAACCAGCGCGACGCCTCTGCAAATGGATCAAAAATAAAGGTCAAGTATTGAAATATTTTGTTCTCACCGATATGTGACATGCACTGCACCGACTCCCACGCACCAGACACGTCACATTTTGGGATGAATGTCCCCTTCCCGTATTTCTTTTCGGCGATTTCGTTTTTCTCTCGCAGTCTCTCGCAGGGGCTCAACACTGAAAGGAAACAAGTTTCACAACCTATTAGGCAATTGTTAGCAACATACATTTAAATATTTTCCCAGAAGCAAAATCTTCAATTCAAGCACTTGCCAGAAATATGAACATTTAAACTTATGACGCTTAATCGTGTAGGCAGGTGTGTTCTAGCTTTTTAACCGCTAAGACGATTTTTAAATTATCTCAGAACATGCTTGAGACGTGGTCCTTTTTTTTTGGTCCTAACAGAAAAATAATTAAATTTAGATAAAACCCGTATAAAGGCCTTTTAATTACGGTTCCTTTCCTTTCTTTTATATTTCAGAGTAGAAGAATAATTTAAAAACAATCAGTGAGAACATTTGGAGTAAACATAAGAGCAAAATGGTAAAGAAGATGAAAGAAGTCCAGTAAAAGCAGAAAATGATGCACAAATCAGATGTGCTATGTGATATGATAGTTGTTTTAGTGACAAATAAAATAATTGAAAATTCATAGATAAGAAGGAATCAAATAAAAATACATGCGAAGTGAAATTAAAATCACACAGAACGAAAGCTTGTATCATAATTAAAAGCCAAGTAGGTACAGGGTAGATAAAGGAAGGTTTTTTTCGATTTAAATGGATTCAAATAAAAAGTCACGGGTAGGCGAACCTTGATTCAAGATCATGATGCTTTTGCGTGGCAATAAGATTAATTACCATCATGTAGCTGTCTATTTACTTACTTATCCTGAAGTTAGACCAAGGTTGCTCTACCTTTTTAGAAGTCGGACCAAATTGAGAATGGATGATTCAAAAATGATTGGCGGGTCATCTGACGGTGCCTACTTACTTAGTTGAAATTTTCAAACTTGCTCACCTGGAGCATTAAAAAAATCATCAAATGTTGCCCAAATCAAAATCTTGGCACGCGCGCCCCTGGGTGGAGGCTTGAGTTAAATGATTAAGTACCAGTTGACTTTTAATTCTGATAAAAATTGACTTTATACTTAATCAAAGTTATATTCGAAATGTAATCTGTTAGTAATTTTACACTAACATATCCGATTCACACACTTGCTATTAAACGTGCTTCGTTAAAAACTCGACTGCTATCCCCTTTTCATATCATTACCAAATGCAACGAAACACATAGGTAAGTATTGCAATAGTTTTCACGTGCCTTCTGTCTCAATTCGAATCCGGTTTTTCTTCGGCTTGATCAATTTGGCACCAGCAGCTGTTTTAGAAGGTAAGTAAATCATTAGATTTGACTTGAACTTTATATAATTTACACTTGTCATTGTCGACGTCTGAATACCTAATTATATTGAAATGATTGTTCAAAAGGCTGCATGGTTACAACAATCTGTAATCTGCTCTGGAACGTGTTATAGGTATATTCACTACCATATAGGTCTTAGTTCAATAGTTAAAATCATAATTGTAACCATCCTTCATCAATTTCCCAGCAACTAACATGTCTCTTAGTGCACAGCTCTTCGCCCTGCACTACTTAAGTATATAGCACATTATGAATGCTAGAAAATTAAAACATCATGTATTGTGTGTCGCATGCGTCTTCAGAAACCTATTAGAAACTCTGCCCTTTAACCTTTAACAGTTTTAAATGATTTGCAGTTTACATGAAGGCATATTAAGTACGTGATATTGACCGCGATTATCTTATTATGTTGAGCTCCCCCTCCCTTGCCCCTTGTTTTATACTAACCAGGGCACACAGCGTTGCACTCTTCCTTGCTCCTGAAGTTGTTGTGGTTGCCAGAGCAGCCGTGATACTTGAACCGTTCGCAGCGGTTCCGTTCGTGGCTGAAGTGCCAACGCGTCGCGTTCATGCCGGCGGTGGTCGTGCAGTTGCCGTCGTCTTTGCCGTCGAAGCATACTGTGCCTGTAAAGAAGGATGATTGAATGGTATGAGAAGATGGATCAGAGCATTAGGCCTATTAAGGCCTGACGATAATCTTGAAGGTAAACTAAACCACGATTAAAATTTTGAGGTTCATCTAATTTTCGCACTTTAAGTCTCGGATTAATAAAACTTATTTTTTAAGTATTCAGAGCTCAAGTTCAGTTCGCTTCATTAGTCGGTATTGCCCGCATGCGGGGTGCGGGAGATTTTCGTAACGCATGCCATAGGGCATAAATTCGGAGAATCGTTTTCATTGGTCAATAGGGCCCGGCAACGGCATGCGCGGCTAGAGAGGTTTCCATAACGCATCATAATGTTATGGTCTTATGATTTTCACAAGTTCACAACTACCTATATATGCGGCGAATTACCGCCTGCTGTATATCGACCGAGTTATCGACTTATGAGTTTCACTAATCGTTATACCGCCTGCGGGGAGTCACCGCATGCTTTATATATACCGAGTTATCGACTTATGAGTCGACCAATGAAAATGAGCCTTGCGATTTTAGAATGCTGTCAACTTACGTGGCTTAGGACAGCAGACCGGCGGCCTGGTGTCATGGGGAGCGAAGCGACAGGCATGGGTCGAGGGGCAGGCTGCGGCGTTGGGGCCACACGTCAGTACGTCGGTGCCTCCGGGGACCTGAAGGGGCTCGCCTTCGGGACATTGAGGAGTTGGTGTGCAGCGAACAATCGGAGGGCAGCTGTCCGCCTGAGGAGAAGCGATGTTTGAACGGTAATGGAAATGCGAGTGATAAAAGACCTTGACCAAATTGATGGTATAATGTATCTTCGCCTCCTTGAGTCCATGTCAGTTATCTACCATGTATGAACTTCTTTCGATTATTACACTGACTGAGCTAGTCTTCTTGTCTGACGCATGATGCCCTGATTCATAAGTATATCATAAAGAAAAATAACAGGGCCATGAAAACCAACTTTAGTACCTTTGCAGACTTTGCTGTTCAGCTTACTACCGCGAGTACGGACTTCTTCCTTCAATCTTAATTGGTACTCTGTTAGAGCCTTTAGTTGAAGGTATACTCCCACTCCCAGTTTCAGTTATCTATGGCTGTTTACCTCACTAAAGACGATCGAAACAGTTATTTGTTATACAAAGGTGCAAAGTTGTATTTTACCCGCGAGTGTGTAATTGAAACGCGAGCAAGCGAAAGGATTCTATAGTTGAACCACGAGCAAAGCGAGTAGTTCTAAAATAGAATCTTGAGCGTAGCGAGTGTTTCAACACACGAGAAGTAAAGTACGTTTGCACCCGTGTGTAACACAAAACTTTTCTCCTCACTGTAGCGAGGAAAGCGCAACATGCAAAAAAACAGCTCATATAAAATAAATATGCAGGATTCGGTGAGATTTTTTTTTTGACAATGTTGACATTTCTGACGACGCGTTTTGAAATTGCATCGACTCAACTTGTGCGTTCAGAATTATATTCGACATCATTATAAAAAAGATTCCGACGAAATGAGAACCTCCTCCTTTTTTTTGAAGACGGTTAAAAAACAAATTTTCTTATAGAATTTTAAGGTTTATGACTTAAAATCGTTAAACAAACCTAAATTTGGTATTTTTTTATTAAATTCTCAACCCATTTATCATTTACTTAATTATAATTCATATCGAACGAACCATTATTATGAGCGTTTTACGTTTTGTTATCTGTCAAAAGCTACTTGAACACCGTCCACTTCAAGGTCAAATTACTTTCCCCACTAGTGAATAAAATGCGTTTTTACCCGTTTGTTTCAAAGGATAAAATACGGCTTTCCGAGGTAGTGAGGGGAAAGTAACAAGTACCTTTAAATACAGTTACTTATAGTACTTTTAAATACAGTTGCTTGTTGCTTTTAAATAAAGTTGGATTTTTGCACTAGTGATTTATACATTTCCAAGGCGGTGGAAGAAGATCACCGCATGCCGCCGCCTGCCTCCCCGCGGGCACCGCCGGGGCGATAAGCTCTCGTAGCGCTCACCGCCTCATTGTAAATTGTTCGCAAATGTATTTCCCAAACGTGGTTTGGTACACGTGCGGAAGCCTCACGGCTCGGGCCTAGACACCTCGGGACTCGTGCAAAATGACATACTTTCCGCACTTATATCAAGTACTATAAAAGCATACCTCGCACTCCAACGGCACGATCTCGCAAGTCTCGTCTGGGCGGCACTTGGCTTCGGCGCAGAGGTCCCGGCACCCGCAGGCGGGGCAGCCCCGGCTGTCCAGCCGCCGGCCGTGGGCGCAGACCTCATCCTCCTCGCAGCGCGGCTCGGGGCACGGGGCCGGCGCGTCGCAGGTGGGCGTGGTGTTGAACACTCGGGTGCCAGGCACCTGAAAACAAAAATAAAGTGTTTGATGAGGGTCTATCTCGAGTCCAAAATTCACTAGGATCGGTAGGAATGTCGAGTGGGTCTATCTGTCTGTCCACGAATGAGAGACAAGCCTATGATTGGTGGGAATTGTCAGTTAAACCTAGCGATAACTAGCCCTCATTGCAAGCGTAGGACATATTGAGATGAAACAATATTCCGCCGAATTGGGAACCTCCTCCTTTTTTTGTAGTCGGTTAAAAAGATAGATATTGGGTATTATGGCAATGGTAACCACATAAAGTTCGCTTCATACTTCTTTTGCACCCAATTTTAATTTATCAAAGAGTCGGTTTAGTAAAACATAAAGCATACAATTATATTGAGGCACGGTAGAGCCACCAACACTTTTTGGGTTGCGTTTTAAAGATCCACGAATGATCAGTAACCGTATTAGTCTGCACGAGGGATAATTTTCTTCTAGACTGGACTAACTTAGCCTCATGTTTATATTACCATATCCACAAGGTCCTCACCTCATTGCCGCCGCTGTCGACACACCAACAGCTGTTGTCAGACTTGCGGCACTGCACAGGCTCGTAGGCACCATCCAGCTTGCAATCCGGTACGTCCTGATACGACGGAGGCTTGCCGCTCTCTGCGGCCGTGTGGAGGGCTAGCGCTCTGTTGAGAAGAGAGAGTTTGTTAATTAAAATTGCTTCATCCAATTGGGAAGTCTGCTTGTTAGAGATGGAAAGAACTTTGTAGTTAATTTCTTTCACTGAGAATATCCTAGAAGACTCGTCAATGTGACTGACTTCCGCTGCTGGCATTGCTAGTGATTGCGGCGACCGGTCTCACGCTCAGATATTCGAGAACATTCTGAAGACTCAGGGTCAGACCTTCGCTGCTGGCACGGCGAGTGATGCGTGGCGGGTGCACAAGCGGTGCCACATCCAGTAGCGCAGCAGCGCTCTCCTGCCCCGCACTCGGCGTCGCCGCGGCACGACCACTCGCATGCCCCCGTGTGAGGCACCAGGAACGGACACTGGCCAGGTTTGCGGGGAAGACCTGAAGGTGATAGTGCCAATTTAGTGTAGTTGAGTATCAGCTTAAGCCATAATACAAAGTTGCCTATAGATAGACATCTGACAGATGGCGCAAATCATTTCATACGACAGCATGCGGTTGATGCTCAGAAATATTTCCAGGTCAGTTTAAAAAAATGTTTAGCTACTTTTCTTGTACCCTAACAGGGATTGGTGTCATAGTCCATTGATATTTAAAAAAAAGGCACCCAGAAAATAGTTTTTTTGTTAGTTGCCCTTACCCCATCTCAACTTTCCACCCTGTACTCATGTTTACGGTAATTGCATTTTCGATTTCTAAAGCACTTAAGATCCGAAGGTCCTTACGAGTAACAGAATATACTTACAGGCAGGCACTGGCGGGCAGTAGTCAGCATCGCAGGCGACATCAACCACAGCGCAGGCGCGGCCCTCGGCGCAGGCGACGCCGGCGCAGGGGTCGCGGCAGCGGCACGTCGGGCACCGGTTAGAGCCCAGCTCGAAGCCGTAGTCGCAGCCCATGCGGCAAGTCAGGTCAAGGCAGGCTAGTTGCTCACGAAGTCTGGAAGAAATACATTTTGATAATAAAATAAGTGCATGGGCGCATTCTTGCGCGGCACCTGCGGGCATGGTCTATTCCCACTAGTTCCATTGACAGTTCTACTGACAGAACTAGTGGGAATAGACCGCGGGCATTGCCACTACCATCGGTCGCTTGCGGGTAGAGCCCGGTCTACGCAACATTAGCGTCCATGCGGGTGGTAGGACCTTGTGCGTGGTCCTTCCGGATTGCTACCACCATCTTACTCGCTAATCCTGCCGCTAAGCAGCAGTGCTTGCACTGTTGGGTTCCGGCGTGGAGAGTAAGACAGCCGGTGTAATTACGGGCACAGCAGACATTTCATCTTACCTCTCTAGGTTGGCAACGCATCTGCAAACCCCCCGGGGTTGCGGGTGTCTATGGGCAATGGCAATCACTTGACCATCAGGTGACCCACTTGCTCGTTTGGCTTCCTTGTCGTATAAAGAAAACCCGCGTTTCATCAGTATACCCACGTGATCATGATGCATGTATAGTGGTGGTGGTGATAGTTGGGTCTGTGTGGCATGTGTTGATTCGTGTAGCAGTGGAGGCGGAGGTGTTGCATGGAAACATACATTTGCCGCACAGATATAGCTATTTGTCATTAGTGGTCGCGGGTGAGCAAAGTAATAGTTTTTTAGTTCATGTAACTGCGTTGAAATATCGGGAGCCCATCCGAGCCTAGTAAAATAATGGCGGTTAATATCCCGTTTTAAATATGTCTAGGGGGTGCGTGTCGGATAACCTCCTCGTGTGCTCGAGCGTTACGAGTCTTAATCTTAAGGGGAAGAGTAGCGTTTGGGCCGGTGCACCCTGGGCAACAACGGTTAACTATTTTATTTATTAATATAGTTAACCGTTGGCTAATATCCGACGAAGGGGGAAAGGGGGGGGGGGTTAGGTTAGGCTGTGAAGTCTAACCTAACTAACGACAACGTTAACATTACCTACCGAACAACGTGTTCTACACTGATAGTGTCTTTATACTCGACATTGGCGAAATCATCGATTGTATCGATGGAGCCATATTTTTAAAGATTGAATTGAAATATGTCTAGACATATATAGCGATTATAGCGAATTCCACTAGTGGAATTAACCGCTAATCATTTCAGACTGTTACTTACTTCTCGCAGTCCACAGCTGAAGCGTTGTTCGTGCTGGTGTCGGGTATCTCCGTGCCGAAGGAGTCGACGCACCAGCAGCGGCCGCGCGCGCACTGCTGCGCCGCGAACGAGCCGTCGGCGGTGCAGGCGGGCGCGGGCAGCGCCAGCTTCATCCCGTCCACGGTGCCTTCCATCTTCTCGTCGAAATCGCGGAGATATTCGCACACTGGGAAGGCAAAGGACATTTGGCATTAATATAAACATCAGGATATGCCCTTTGCAACATTTTGAAATAGGAACAGTGCTGCTTAGCCCACCGGCAGAGCGGTGCGCAGCCGGCGGCGCCCGTGTCCGTGCGGACGTGCTCGCGGCTCATACACTAAGACTGCTTTGTAGTCTCACAGAATTGGAAGACCTATGTCCAACAGTGGACGTTTTCTGACTGGTATGATGATAGCAAGCAGGATGCCGATTATTGAAAAGGAAGTGTTCAATATTGGGACGTTTAGTTTTACTTGGTTTTGCTTGGTGATCGAAAATTCTCGAAAAGATAATTCCCTGGAAATCTGGCTTTACACAAGACGAGACTAATAATTTGTAACGCCTCAGGCGACCAGAGGGCTGGCCACTCTTGCGCACAGCGTATTACTATCGCTACACAGCGAGGAAATACGGCCAACCTTCTGGGCACCTTGCCTGTTGACGGCGATTTAGGTCAAATTTTCTACCTGCTTTATTGAAATAAAAATAATTTGTAATTCGGTCAGGCAATCTTGAAACTACTTTATGAACTCACTAGTGGGCGTGTCATCGACCCGGTCAGTCTGCAGCCGCATCTTGGCCGCGTCCACGCACACCGGGCCGCAGCTGGTCGCGCAGCACGCCAGGCCGGCGTCGCAGGCGCCGTCCGCGCAGCTCAGCGTCGAGTTGTGGCCGCACACGGCTTCCGCCTCGGGGCCGCAAGATTCCATGGTTAGCTGGAAAGTGTGGGGCTTTTGTTTTAGTTTAAGTAGGAGGTAGTGGAAAGTGCAGACTACAGTTTTATCGAGGCAACGAGTCCTGGCATTTCTCGAAGGTTATTAGAGTAATAATATTAGTGTTTTGTTTCATTTCTTCATGTAATTTACGAGACAAAACACTAATTAGTCTAATAGCCTTCGAGAAACGGGGCCCCGCAAAGATATTAGAACGAATGTAGATCATATCCATTCATTTCATTCGCTGTATAAATGTGGGTGTTCGTTGTATAATAAATAACAAAAACACTGAAATATACATATAAGGTAGGTATGGCAAAAGATCCGGATTTGATAAGAACGACAATAATTATTTTAATGTAAGAAGGAGCAAACGAGCACGAGGGGAATCACAGGTGTTTTGTCAGCCCTTTAAGGAATAGGTAGGATAATGTCAAGGGGAATCATAGAACTAAGGTATACACTAATTTCTTCTGGCAAAGGCTGCATTGCATCACTACCTTCCTTCTTCAGCGAACTATTGTTAAGGAACTGCCATTAATGTTTTTTTATACGACAAGGAAGGCAAACGAGCAAGTGGTTCACCTGATGGTAAGTGATCACCACTGCCCATAGACACTCACAACCCCGGGGGGTTTGCAGATGCGCCGCCAACCTAGAGAGCTAAGATGAAATGCCTTTTGTGCCTGTAATTACACCGGCTGTCTTACTCTCCACACCGAAACAGAACAGCGCAAGCACTGCTGCTTAGCGGTAGGATTGGCTGTGCGTCCGTTTTTAGGGTTCCGTACCTTAAAAGGAAAAAAATGGAACCCTTATAGGATCACTTTGTTGTTCGTCTGTCTGTATGTCTGTCTGTCTGTCAAGACCCTTTTTCTCTAGAACGCGTGGAGGTAGCATGCTGAAATTAATATCAAATGCTCAAGCCTGCGGTCCCTTGAAGCTGTGAAAAAATCAACCTTCTAAGTTAACGCAATCAAAAGATAGTCATTAAAAAGGCTATTTCCATACAAATTGCCGAAATCCGAAAACCTAAATGGTACTTTCAGTTGTCCTAGAAACTTGAAATTTGGTATGAAGGTAGCTCTTATAGCACAACCATTCCGAAAAGTCTCAAAATCTCAATTTTTTATGTCTGTCTGTAGATTTCACAGATCAATATAAGTTGACCCCACACTGCGTACATTTTGCTTAAGAGCAGGGCTCTGTTAACACTAGACTTCTTAAAACACTGGGAAAAGCGTTAAAATCTTTCTACGGAACCCTCGTGCGCGAGTCCGACTCGCACTTGGCCGGTTTTCTAACTACTCCACACTTACCTCCATAGAATCACTGTCCGTGGAGTTGTCAAACTTCGGGTCGGGGCAGCAGAGCGCGGCGCCGCTGCGTCGGGTGCGCGTGCAGAGATGCTGGCTCGGACAGTCCTGGTCGCTGCCGCAGCCCACCACGGAGCCGCCGTCGTCGGTGGCCGGCACGCCCGACTCGCACGGGTTCTCGTATGAAACTCGAGGACGGCCTGAGAAGGATTGTAAGTTTACTCAAACGACAAATGGTAGTACATAGGTACAATGGTACTGTAGAGGTGTAACCCTGGAAGAGGTCACTTGTTGGTACGGGAACGCGACCTAGCGTATAATATCTAAGTGCCTTATTAAACGCATTGAAATAGAAACACATATTTGTATGACTCATTGAAATAGAAACACATATTTGTATGACTCATTGAAATAGAAACGCATATTTGTATGACTCATTGAAATAGAAACGCATATTTGTATGACTCATTGAAATAGAAACGCATATTTGTATGACTCATTGAAATAGAAACGCATATTTGTATGACTCGTTGAAATAGAAACACATATTTGTATGACTCATTGAAATAGAAACGCATATTTGTATGACTCATTGAAATAGAAACGCATATTTGTATGACTCATTGAAATAGAAACGCATATTTGTATGACTCATTGAAATAGAAACGCATATTTGTATGACTCATTGAAATAGAAACCCATATTTGTATGACTCATTGAAATAGAAACCCATATTTGTATGACTCATTGAAATAGAAACCCATATTTGTATGACTCATTGAAATAGAAACGCATATTTGGATGAAACTGGGATTGTATTGATCTTAATAGAATAAGGGCTTATGATTAAATAATGGTGTTGATGGTTTGAAGATCCCAGTCAGATTATGATGTTTCCAAAAGTAGAGACTGCTGTTTTTTAATTAAAATCTTTCGCATTGGCATCGAACCGTAATCCAAGAAAGCCTGATAGGCGAGCATTTAAGAGTTCTTTTAATAGTTTAGTTAAACGGCTCTTACACACAGGATATCCAGTACACAGCTCGCCGGTACAGTCCGCGTTTCTAACTCTTATACATTCCTCCCCTTCGGGACAGGGGTAGCCTTCACAAGGGTCATCGCACTCGCACGTCGGGCATCCGTTGGCGCTCTTGTATCCGTACTCGCAGACGCCAGCGCAGAGCGTTCGAGAGCAGGAGTCGAGGCTTCTGCCGCCAGCGCGGGCGGGGCGGGGCGTCTCCGAGCATTGGACGGACGGAGCGGGACCCATTGAGCCACGGAGTTTGTTCCCTTCTGTGTCTACGCACCTGAAAATTATGGAATATAAATGGTGTGAAAGAAATGTAATCAGTACCTAGATCAGGGCAGCCACAAGCTCACTATTCGATATCATCATCATCGGGTAAGTAGCACCACTGCCCTTGTTTTAAGCCAAGGAATCACCACGCAAGTGGATAAATTTAGACGTCCATTTTCAGATGGCAAATGCAATAAAGGTTGAGAAAAAAAAAATGCATTTGTTTGACAGGATTGCAACCTGCGAATCTGCGCATTTTAATTATATTCTTATAATTATATTCTTGAATTTGTAAGAGTTTCAACCCTGACGCTATTTTAGTTCGTTCGTATTTGGTGAAGCAAAATGTTAATAACTTACCAACAAACCAGTCCATTCCTCGAGCATTGCCTGGACTCGAACGACCCGTCCTTGGTACACTGCGGCACATATCCCCGGCCTTCCTTCTCACTAATGACCAGCAGTTCAGCCAGCATCTTCTGCTGATTGCACATGGTCACGTTCTGTGGTAGAATACAGTGTTTTCCACACTCCCCGCCGTCGCAGCACTTCTGCATGGAAGGGCACTCCAGGTCATGGGCGCAAGGGGTTCCGCAGTCCAGGTCTGATGTGGTTGGTGCCGGGCAGGTGCCAGCCTTACGGAGCTCTAGAGATGCTGGACAGCATACTCCGTAATCATTACCTTAAATGAAAACTTGAAGTTGGAAGAAATGTAACCTTATGGAGTGGCATTGGCAATCATTGGCGATTAACAATAATAAAATTGCAGAGTTAAATCGCTTGGAGGTTGCGTACAGCTGTTCAGCACAAAATAAATGTAGTTCAGATTGAATCCGATGAAATAAATATAAGCTCGGATGAAGCACACGGTTTAGGTTCTGTTCTGGTGTATACCTATTAGTGCAAAAACTTAACTTACCTGACTCAACGAGACATTTGTAGAGAGGTGGGCAGTTAGGTTTGCCAGGGTCCGTTCCGCAGAGGAAGGGGCGATTCGTTTCTGATATCAGCAGCGGTTCGCCTGCTGGGCAGATGTTCTGAAGGCTTCTTGCTCGTTTACCTGCAATCATTCAGTTATATTGAAATCACAAGTGGAAATTTAGGCTTTGTCTACTTACAGTTATTTCCAGCTTCTTCTGCTTCAAACACGTCGCGCGTGTTAATTGAAAATATTGGAATATAAAAGGACTGTAGAACACGTTAGCAACGCAATTTTCTTCAGTTTGCCCCAAGTTGACCATACTGATGATGCTACACTACTTATAGCAGAATACAAATTCAAGCTTCGAGACATGTCTGTAGTACAAATCCTTGACCAGACAGACTAAAGGATTCATGTTGCATCACAAAACGTTGCCGTGTTGTAATGGAAGTGTGCAAGATATGGTAATCGATGTGTACAGAATGCTATATCGCTTTATGTCTCCTTTGTTTAATTAGTAGCTGAATACACATCCCGCCAAGTACCAGTGGCAAATTTACAGCTAAGTATTAAGTAAATTTGCGCCGTATAAAGCATGATTTTATGTGACACAAGGTAAAATATCACGTTGAATGTCACGGTTAATCTGCCAGCCAATATCCGTCTCTCCACTTACAGTTAGGCACCGGTGGGCAGGGCGGCCGCAGACACGGCGTTTCTTCCAGCTGGCACGACAGCTGGCCGGGGCAGGTGACGCCGGCGCAGGGGTCCCGGCACTTGCACAGCGGGCAGCCGCGCGCGTCCAGCTCGAAGCCGAGCGGGCACAGCATGCGGCACGTGTGTGCTGCGCAGGGCGCCTTGCGCGTGCAGTTGACGAGCGCGGCGGCGGGCGCGCGGGTGCCGGGCACCTGGGGTTGGGAGGGCTGGATTAATAACCCTTACAGTACAGGCTAAAGCCATTCAATGTTTTAAATTAGGCGTCTCTCGATTAAGGCAGCCATTGAGGCATGTTTTAGGTACGGCCCAGGGTTATCGCGCCAAAAAAATTTAGTTACCTTGTAACTCGTTCTAACCATACCCGTGGGCTTATTGCCTATCGCACTCAGCTTCGCTTTTTTTTATACTACGATGAAGACAAACTAGCAAGTGGGACACCTGATAGTAAGTGATCACCACTGCCCATAGCCACCCGCAACCCCGGAGGGTTTGCATCTGCGTTGCCAACCTAGAGAGCTAAGATGAAATGCCTCGGATCTTGTGCCCGTAATTACATTGGCTGTCTTACTCTCCACACCGGACCACAACAGTGCGAGCACTGCTGCTTAGCGGCAGGATTAGCGGGTAAGATGGTGGTAGCGATCCTACCACCCGCAGAACATATTCGCTTTGGCATTCACCGTCTTTTTCTGTCGAATTTTACAATAACGTAAGAGTAAGTGATGGCGAATGTCAATGTGAAGCTGAGCGCGTCAATAGTGCCTCCGGTTTCGAATACCAAACTGGCGGCAGAAATTAGCTCTCTTACCTCAAATCCGGCCTGGTCGACGCACCAGCACGAGCTGACGATCTCGTTGTCACACTGTATTTCCTCAAACTCTCCGTCCGAGGTGCGGCAGCGCGGCGCCCGCACCGACTTGATGAGCCCCCGGCCTCCGCGGCTGTTCTCAGCAGCTAAAGCTCGAGAAATCCGCTCCGAAGATTGCCTGATGTTCTCACAGCCTGAAACAGAGGATATTTAATGGTTAACAGAATTTTTAAGAGGTTTTCTTATTAAGTGACTGCTGAGGGTAATACCAAATCTATCTTTAGGTCTACATGATGTCTTTCACTCGGGTTTATTTAGACCGATACTAGCGTGGTGCTCGTTTTTGGGCACATATCAAGGCAATCTTGGCATGGCGTGGTCAGCACGCTCTCCCAACGTGATCCAGCTGTCTGATTTACTATAGGACGCAAAGTCTGAGAGAAGGGTACACCGTGTGCAGTATCATATCTTTGAGCAGATCCAGGTACTACTTATAAATATACTTTACTAACTTACTTCACCATTTTCTCGTTTCACCATTTTTTCGTTTTTCCGAATGCATTTTTTTTCTGAAACTATACATATTTAAGATTTTTTATAAAACGGACCTAACCTAACCTACACGATGGTCCTGAAACAAAACCTGAAAATATTTACAGTTTCAGAAAGAAATGCATTCGGACAAACGAGAAAAAGGTGGAAGGAATCGAAGGTAATTTATGCAACTGTAACATAACTGTAACATGAGTCTGTATGTTTATAAAACAAGCCCGAAGGGCGAGTTTTCATAATAAATCACACGAGTGTATAATGACCAGTTATGTACCGTTGTATATATAACTTTTTCTACGACTTCATTATAGTAATAAGAAATATTTGTAAAGAAATAGTTAGGTAAAACCTTTCTTCATTTTCAAATTTAAAGTTCCAAAGTAAACCCGCGACCCGGTCGGTAAAGCAGAGTGCCGCTAAGGCGGAATAGTTTTAGAGATTATAAATGTCGCGACATCTCGCGATATATATATATTTGTCCCTGGCAACAATTATCCGACTGTTCCGTCACCTCCTTTATTTGTCTATGGTAAGATATTTGAATCTTTATAAATGAAACGTTTGTGTGCAATTACTTTGATCTAGAGTTTGATATATTCCTTGATAATAATTAAACTACAGTGATTGTGTATAACGAAGGAAGGCATCCTCGAGCGCCTGAACATCAATGAGAGCTAAGTATTATCTCTAGTTGCCAATGACAGGTTTTATTATGTGACCGTTAGCAAAGAGATTGCTCCCGAGCTTCTGTTGTTTTAACATGTATGTAGTTTCATCCTAGCTAGGTGGAATACAATCTAAAGGACGTGGCCCGCCAAGGTCACTGTGGGGTACAAGGCGTTCACGCCCTGAGACTACATCTTACTAAAACCGGTTGGGGCAATAAAGCCTTATATCTGATGTACCCCACGGGGGGGTCCTCGGAGCGAGGATGACCCCCCAGATGGTCCGTGCAGAGCCCACGTGTGGGTTGCTGTATCTTATTCTGTAATTGGCACCTCAGAGAGAAATCAGGTCATCATACCGATGGCCGCCCTTGTAAGTCGGTGTATTCCCTGGGGACATTGTTGAATTCTGCTCTGGGGTGTTTTATGCGTGTCTGATGTACTCTTTGTGTGGTTTACTCCCTGAGACATCCGTGGAGAAGCTCGGGGCGAGTGACATGGAAGTCATACTTATTATCTTTCAACAGGTTGTGCGATACACCAGAGCAACTGTACCTGTACTCTGATGGGGCTCGTCCCGTGAGGGGATAGAGATGAGATGATAATTTATCTGGGTATGTATGAGTTTTGTCTAAATCCGCACCAACACAGATATATGAACGTTCATGAACCAATAATAATAATACAGCGAAGTAGATACAAATAATTCTTGTTATACTAAAGTTACTCGTATTATTTAATTATAAAACCAGGGCTTTATTAAAGAGCAACCCACATAACATTTGTCGCTGTCGTGATTTCCCCGCGCGGCGGCGACAAACTGGTGGAGACAGGCTGGGATGCTGACAACATTTTGGGGAAGATGTTGGAAGAATCACTGGCTATACTTAACATGATGTAAATATTTGAAATGAGAAGGCTAAAGTATCACAAGTTAATTTCAAATTAATGTTGGTTTGCGGTGGATACAACTCATACAACTAATCGTAATTGAATGAATGAATGAAGACAGCAATGTTACAGCATTAATGAATAATCTAATGAATAATCTAATGAATAATCTTTACTAAATAAATTGTAAATAAGTGACTTGCCCTGCCATCTAGTGGCAGATAGCAGAAGTAAAACCACAGTGTGACCAGTTAAATAAATAACATAGACTGCCATCTGTTGTCGGATAGCAGAGTGAAATACAGCGCTCAGAGTACAGGGTTGCTAGTATAAAATATGATATGCTTTACTATTTTGAACAGGGATCGGGATCTCATACATTTTAATTTAGAAAGTATTGAGGATACTATGGCTTATCGAAAGCATAAAGTGTTTTTCAAGAAAATGTTTAAGTTTTCATGACATTATTTATGAAATACTATACGTTCTTACTTGGCGGGAAGTCGGATAGTGGTTGTCAGAAAGTTAATCATGGTAACATTGAGGAGACAATGTCCATTATACTTTATAAAATTAATTATTTTTATTTATAAGAAGGAAGCATTACGAGGCAATGCATTCTAAATTATAAGATTGCGATTTATGTATCAATGCATTAATTGATGCAAGTGTTGCTATCAGAATGTCACAACACAATACACTTCCGGTTTCGGTTGTGGCTCTGCTCTGTTCCGTCGATTGTGGTGTCAAAGTAATGGCGTCTGAGTTCGTTTTCGTTCGGCAAGTTGTGAAAATTGCGGCGGTTAAGTTGAATAATATAAGTTTACAAGTAAAACAGTAATGCTTGTGGTCGAAGGAGTTTGAAAAATTGCGGCGAGTGAGTGAGTTTAACATAAGTTTGCAAAAAAAAAGCGGTGAGTGCTTATTGAGAAGTAATTTTCTATATGATAGCAAATCGTCTCACGCGAGAAGCTTCGTGAAGTAATTATAGAACACTTAAGTTTGTTTAAGCTTGTAACTAAACTATTCCCGTATAAAATAGGGATTCGATTGACTCAAATGAGTTGGATTATTAAACGAGATTGTCAGAACAATGGTTGAAACTTGGTTTGCCTTTGGGGGGCCATGAATTTTCATGTATTTGTGTCTGTGTGTACAATTGAGGAAATAAATGAAATTGGTTTGATCTGTGCTATAAAACCTAGACCTTTAAGTGTTATCTCATTTCTCAGGCAAACAACAAGATCTCATGAGCTAATTTACCTGATTTGGTTCATCATAATCAGAACAAGTGACGCCTCAGCACATCTACTGTACCGTGTAGATTTTAATATCAGACTTAGTAACGGAACGCCTATAGTCAGGTATGTCAAAGTTTGCAATTGGTATTCACATGATTGATGATCTAGTAGGGAAATAGGTAAATTTACAAACAAGATATTGCACTCTGCATTCATAAAGTTTACAAATTACATATTTTCATAGGTAAGATGATTGAATGGGTGATTACCTACACAATAACAATGAATATACAGTGGAACTAAATGGGTTTCCATTGTGGGGATATATTGCTAATTCACATTGAATTACTTTTATTCACAAGAAACAAAATAAAATGAAATAAAACTATTTACATACTTAATAATTACATTACATTGTTTTATGATTGAAACTAGTGAAACATATCAATGTTGTTATGCAATTCAGAGCATAAATTGAAACTATATTTATTTAATATTTACCTTCATACCTATTTACCTCTTAAAGTACCTAGTCAGATATGTACATTTGATATTCTGGATTAGGAATTGTACCTATATTCTGTTGGGTGCGTTTACAGAAAAGAAAATAAAAGATGGAGGAGATATTATTGAAGCGTTTGTCTACCTTTGCGTCTAATATCCAAACTTTGTCTAAGGACACTCAGAGTTTATGTGCATGCCGTCCATGGGGCACTAATGAAATGGAAAGAGGCGCAGTTACTGCCTCCAAGTTACAGTCCATGCTTAACAGGTTTAATGCTGACCTTTATCAATATTTCAATACATCAACAAGTCCTAATGCGGATGAAGTTTCAAATTTAACTACTCTACAGTTAGAAGGTGAGGAATCATTGGCGGAACTTAATGCGCGGATCCAAACTAGTAAGGACTCCCGGTCATTGGAACCCCACTCAACTGAGAATCGAAGCAAATTACCCGAACTGAATTTGCAAAAGTTTCGAGGAGATGTTTTGAGCTGGCACCAATTTTGGGACCAATTTAGTTCCAACATTGGACAACGCAACTTACGTGATGTTGACAAGTTGCTGTATTTGAAGGCTTCGTTGGAGGGAGAAGCTAAAATTATGATTGATGGCTTGGAGACCACCAACAACAATTACAAAATTGCTGTAGACACACTGAAGGAAAGATATGGAAGGCGTGAACAGATAGTGGATGCACACTATTCAACATTGTACAAAATAAAACAAGCAGTTAAACTTGAAGACTGCAGGAAGACTCTTGATGAGATTGAAAGACATCTTCGTGTCTTACACTCATTAGGTGAAGACACAAATCATAACCACTTAAGGTTCCTAATTATGGAGAAATTTCCTGAAGAAGTTATATACGAAATGAAATTAAAATTAGGTTCTGAATCCATTCAAGAGATGAGGAAGCAACTTAATATCATAATTTCGGCAAGAGAAGATGCTAAAGGTCTTAATAACAAGAATAAAAGCGAAGAAACCAAATATACAGCTGAGATGTTACATACAAGAGTAACAGGAACAAGAAACTTAGCTAACAAGGCAGCACATTTTAGGTTTAACGGGAAGAGAAAAAAATCTCAAAATTTCAATCGTCTTAGTACCTCTGCGTTTGCTGGATCCTTTGTACCGAGGAAAAGACAACATGATTTCAAAGGAGAGGAGACAGATACAACAATTGAACAGAAACGTAGAAGGCTAGAATGTATATCTTGTAAAGATAACCATTTTAACGATAGCTGCACCAAGTTTAAGACAATAACTGAAAGAAAAGGGAAATTGATTGGCCGCTGTTATTGCTGTTTTCGAAACGGACATCGTAGTACTGCCTGTAAAAGAGTTATTACTTGCCCACATTGCAATGCAAAGGGGCAACACAACAGGGCGCTGTGCCCTAAGATGTTCGAACCGGGTGTCAGACATATCAACGCCTTACATGTACGTGGGGGGGGATCTACATTTTTACAAACAGCGGTGGTCAATGTGATAGGGCGAAATGGAGTCACAAAGAAGTGTCGACTTTTGATGGACTCTGGTAGCCAAAGGAGCTACGTGACGAGTAAAACTGCGAACGAACTAAAACTGAAGATTGAAGAAGATAATCATCTGTTTATATTCACGTTTGGAGCGAAGAAGCCACAAGAAATTAGCAGTCATTTAGTCGAGCTTAGTATACGGACAAGAACTGACAAAACGAAAATACTATTCGCAAATGTCGTGCCTTCAATTACTCAAGGTATTTCCTGTCCAGGACAAGAATTGTCAGACTGGACGGAGAACGGGAATTTCACACTTGCGGATGACGGCTCATTGTCAGATCAAGTCGATATTTTAATTGGGAACGATTATTATTATTCAATGATGTCAATGGAGAAGATACAGCTTCATGAAAATCTGTACCTCATAAATTCTGAATTTGGTTGGATTCTATCAGGTAAAATAGAGGATACAGCCAATGACGAGTTAACGGTTCTTACTTACTTTCAGTCATCTTACGAAACCAGATTGAATAATCCAGATCCACCTTTTGACACAGGAAATACAAAATGTCTGTGGGACTTGGAATCGATTGGCATCACAGACTCTCCTAATATCAACCGAGACGATGAAGCGATTAAAAACTTCAATGAGACTACAATGATCAAGGACAATCGATACTTGGTGAGCTGGCCATGGAATGAGTACCCACCTGATCTACAATCCAATTTGGGGTTAGCGCATGGTCGACTTATAAGCCTGTTAAAACGATTAGATGAAGAGACTTTGCTTGTTTACGACCAAACTTTAAAAGACCAAATGGATAAAGGTATTATCGAACATGTATCTGTCTCGGAGAAGGTTGATCATCCAGTACACTACTTACCTCACCATGGGGTCTCGTCACCAGGAAAAGCCCTAAGGATAGTCTATGACGCATCTGCTAAAACAAGAAACAGTAAAAGTCTAAATGAGTGCTTATATTGTGGGCCGATAATGTTGGAAGATTTAACAGGGCTAATGATTAAATTTCGATGCCACACTATAGGGATGACCGCAGACGTAGAAAAGGCTTTCTTGCAACTGGGACTTCATACAAAAGATAGAGATGTCACTAGATTCTTGTGGATTAAGGACATTACCAAACCAGCTACAGAAGAAAACATTGTTCACTATAGATTTACCCGGGTCCCCTTCGGAATCATTAGTAGTCCGTTCTTGTTGAATGCAGCAATTAAACATCATCTGTTGAAAGCAGATTCTGAAAATGTAAGAAAATTAGCAAGTGAGATATACGTCGACAATATTCTGACAGGTACGAGTAATATTGAAGAAGCAATAGATTTGTATAAAGATAGTAAAGCGGTATTTCAACAAATATCCATGAATCTACGTGAGTGGAGTTCTAATTCCCAGAAACTCATGAAACACATTCCAGATACTAGTCAAAACGAAATAGTAAAGACCTTAGGGTTGAATTGGGACTTAAAGAACGATACACTTCAACTCAGAGTGAAGGGTATGAATAATGCGATCACCAAAAGAGGAGTTTTGAAAACAATTGCATCAATATACGACCCATGCGGTTTCGCAGCACCAATAATTTTACCAGCCAAATTACTATTACGATCTTTATGGGAAGACAAACATCAATGGGACGCACCATTACAAGAAAATATAGCAGTGAAATGGAAAGACATCCTAGAAGAATTAAAATCAGTTAAAGATATATGTCTACCAAGAAACATTTCGAAAAACAGGGATTGTCAACTCCATTGTTTCACAGACTCATCAACTCAAGCCTATGCAGCTGTTGTCTACATAGTGCAAGAACAGAATATAAAATTCGTTATAGGTAAATCAAGATTGGTTCCCATAAAGGAAAAGGAAAACCTGAAGATTCCACGCTTGGAACTATTAGGAGTTTTAATTGGAAGTAGACTGATCCAATATGTTACAAAATACCTTCAAGTAAATATAACACACCAAATTCTATGGTCTGATAGTCAAATTGTAATAGATTGGTATCATTCCAACAAACTGTTACCACCTTTCGTGTCACGAAGAATAGAGGAGATCAAACGTAATAAAACATTGATGATACGGTATGTTCCATCTGAATTCAACCCTGCCGACGTCGCGACCAGGCCAATCAAGTCAAGTGAAGATGTGGAGCGATGGTTGAAGGGCCCGAATTTTTTGTCTCGGAACCCATCCAGTTGGCCTGTTGGATCTACAAGAGACACTTCTCTTTTGCTGGGGGAGGGTCTACCGAATAACAACACTTCGGAAGCAGAGTTGCATTCAGAGGAAGAATGGCAAGACTCGATAGAAGAGCACGAAAAAGAACTATTAGATAAAGAACAGGTAACTCTGGATAAGTGTAATGAAAATCAGATTTCAGAAAATCCGAATAAAATTCTAACACCGGTAGATATAGACATGAGAGTAACCTCTGAAGTACAAGAAATAATAAATATACAAAGACAATTTTTTCCAGAAGAAGTAAAAGGTAAAACGACCCATCTTGTTCGAAATTTAGGATTGTTCACTGACGTTGACGGAATAATTAGATGTGAAGGTCGCATAACACACTCGGATTTAACATATGAGACTAAACACCCGATTCTTTTACCAAAGGACTGTGATTTTACCAAGAAAATTATAAAGAAGATTCATGAAGAAAATCATCACATTGGAGTATCACACACTTTGAACTTAGTGCGTCAACGGTTCTGGATTCCGCAAGGCAGAACGCAAGTTCAAAGGGTTATAAGCAGATGTCCTCAATGTGTGAAGCACGGTGGTGGACCATACGCATTACCGGTCACTCCTAATTTACCACCAGAAAGAGTGAAATATGAATCGGCTTTTGCATACGTAGGCATTGATTATTTCGGTCCTATGTTGGTAAAATCAAATAAAGAACAAGAAAAGCGATGGATTTGTTTATTTACATGTCTGGTGATAAGAGCTATTCATCTCGAGGTAGTAAATGATATGACTGCTGAAGAATGTTCGTTAGCATTTCGACGGTTCATAGCTTCTAGAGGAGTTCCTACATTGATATTGACCGATAATGCGCTTCATTTCAAACTTCTATCTGAAGTAGTAACTGAAAGTTTTTCAGACAAGAGGATAATGTGGAAGTTTATACCTCAACTAGCTCCTTGGCATGGTGCGGCCTATGAGCGCCTAGTAGCGGTAGTAAAGCATTGTTTAAAGCGCACGCTGCAGAAACATTTACTTGGTGACAATCAGCTCCTGACCATCATGAAGGAGGTCGAGGCTGTGGTTAATACCAGACCTTTGACCTACGTCGGAACTGATTTGGAACACATATTAAAACCCGCAGACTTCCTAACACCTGGTAAATGTATAAATTTTCAGAACGTCATGGATAATTTATCATCTTCAATTACCTCCACTAAGAAACAGCTTGTAGAAGGATGGAAACGTGGTGAAACCATAATTAATGAATATAAAGACATGTTTATAAACCAATACTTACTAAGTCTACGGGAACGTTATCACCACTCTCCAAAACAACCTAGGGTCAAGTCTCATGACACACCACATATTGGTGATATCGTACAAATTAAGGGGGAAGCCAAAAACCGAGGAAGCTGGAAGGTAGGACGTATTTCCGAACTACTTCGGGGTACGGATGGAATGTGTAGAGTAGCAAGAGTGAAAGTTGGTGATACTGTATTCACGAGATCTATAGCCCATCTGTATCCGCTAGAAATGGACGAATTACCACCACGTGATGTTTCTCTTGGTGATAGACCGAGGAGCATTCGAGCATCGTACACAAACGAAGTAGAAACTGAAAGGAGGTCAGACTTACCGGTGACGGTAACGGAAGAATTGACTGACTTATCAAATGAAAATATGAACATGGATGTAACTAATAACGTGGATATAACAAATAACATGGACAAGACATTTAGTACGGATATGACAAAGGAAAGCACAGAACAAGTCAGTGAAGACGCAAAGGTGACACGTGACGATACTGAAGCTAATATTGGTGGATCATCAATGACACTACCCAGAGAAGAGAGACATAAGAGAGCTGCAGCGGTCCAAGCCATGGATAAGATTAGGGAATGGACCCAACACATGATGACCACACTGACTAGTCTACATTAGCTCGCCTCGGCGGGTGTGTCGCGACATCTCGCGATATATATATATTTGTCCCTGGCAACAATTATCCGACTGTTCCGTCACCTCCTTTATTTGTCTATGGTAAGATATTTGAATCTTTATAAATGAAACGTTTGTGTGCAATTACTTTGATCTAGAGTTTGATATATTCCTTGATAATAATTAAACTACAGTGATTGTGTATAACGAAGGAAGGCATCCTCGAGCGCCTGAACATCAATGAGAGCTAAGTATTATCTCTAGTTGCCAATGACAGGTTTTATTATGTGACCGTTAGCAAAGAGATTGCTCCCGAGCTTCTGTTGTTTTAACATGTATGTAGTTTCATCCTAGCTAGGTGGAATACAATCTAAAGGACGTGGCCCGCCAAGGTCACTGTGGGGTACAAGGCGTTCACGCCCTGAGACTACATCTTACTAAAACCGGTTGGGGCAATAAAGCCTTATATCTGATGTACCCCACGGGGGGGTCCTCGGAGCGAGGATGACCCCCCAGATGGTCCGTGCAGAGCCCACGTGTGGGTTGCTGTATCTTATTCTGTAATTGGCACCTCAGAGAGAAATCAGGTCATCATACCGATGGCCGCCCTTGTAAGTCGGTGTATTCCCTGGGGACATTGTTGAATTCTGCTCTGGGGTGTTTTATGCGTGTCTGATGTACTCTTTGTGTGGTTTACTCCCTGAGACATCCGTGGAGAAGCTCGGGGCGAGTGACATGGAAGTCATACTTATTATCTTTCAACAGGTTGTGCGATACACCAGAGCAACTGTACCTGTACTCTGATGGGGCTCGTCCCGTGAGGGGATAGAGATGAGATGATAATTTATCTGGGTATGTATGAGTTTTGTCTAAATCCGCACCAACACAGATATATGAACGTTCATGAACCAATAATAATAATACAGCGAAGTAGATACAAATAATTCTTGTTATACTAAAGTTACTCGTATTATTTAATTATAAAACCAGGGCTTTATTAAAGAGCAACCCACATAACATTTGTCGCTGTCGTGATTTCCCCGCGCGGCGGCGACAATAAAAAGATTGTAAATAAAGAGATGATGATAATGGCGATTACTAAACCTTATTTACTTAATTTAATTTGTTTAGTTTATTGCAAAAATATCTATATAGGAATTGACAATGTGAGTAAAAAAAGGTAAATGTTTCTTTGTTTACTTACATCAGGTAAGTTTTCCTTAAGTTCAGTGTAGTTTTCTCATTGAACATAACTCATTCAAATAAAACTTTACAGAGCAACACATCGTTTAATTCATTGACAATGAGAAAAATAACGTTAAATAATGAAAAAGATGTAACACTTTTTTCAATTCACCATTTCACGAAGTTGTTTATCTGTTTTTGTTATAAAGTTTTTGGACTTTTCCCGCAACACATTTTCCGTCACTGTTTGCGCCATTATTTTAACTTCTTCGGTATTACACAGTACCTATCTCATTTTCATCGCTCAGTTTTTTACTGAACCGAAACCAATCCGATAACTAATTAAGTGCAATTTTTGCATCAAAGAGAATTTATTTAGTACGTTTTGCATTATCAGTCTTTGTTATCAGTAAAACTCGCCAGCTCTTTTTTTTTTTATTTGCATCCGTACCACAGACCACAGCAGAGCTAGGATATTAGCGTGTTCTCAGTTACGGAATTTTGCTTAAAAAAATACTCCTTAATTATGATTGGCTTACAGCTGTTCTTACTCATGTTTAAGCAACCAATCACGAGGCACATGCATGTTTAAAAAAACTCGATATCAGAATCGAACTTAGTATTCTTTTTTCAAATGCTATTATTTTACTCAATATGTGTAACTTAATGAAATTTGTATTCTATGGGTTACTGTTTTTTTACCACAAAGCATAAAACTTGAAACAGACTTATAACATTAGTTATTATTGTATACTTTTTTATCATTTAATTGACAGATTATAATATAGAACTAGAAAAAACGTTTTTTCGGAGTTGTGATGCATACAATAAAATATTATCAAAACAAAGAAATAAGTAGTTCGCTACAGTACCAAGATGAGTACTTTTGAGTGGACCCATTACCTGTGTAGAGGGGGTCCACGCAAGCCTTCCCGCAGGCGGTGTCGCAGCAGGCCCGCTCGCCGCACTCGTCGTCGCTGGCGCAGGGCGCCGCGCGCGCCGGGCACACCGCCTGCGCAGGACAGCGCCCGATTAGCTCCGCGCTTGCTGTTGAGGAAACAATAGCGTTACAGCTCAGACGGTTTCAAAAGCATAAATAATGAGCCAAGTAAATTTTCAAGTTTACTTATACGTTTTTAGGCGACGGTTGCGATGCCGTCAAGTGTATTTGAGTTACTGAACCTAAGCTTTTTTTTTTAAATATATTCATTGAAGTATCTGAAGAAAATAAAATTAAGTGGTTAAACTAATACTGTCAATACAATATAAGTAAGAAAAATTAAAGAAGTATTTTACCCATAACTACGTAACTGTGCACAATGACTTAGGTATTTCATGATTTTTTAGAACCACTAAAGCTGGTGAACCAGATACGTCATCTGTGGTTTAATTTTTTGGGTGACTTTGTCTAATTTTTTTTGTAACGACAAGGAAGGCAAACGAGCAAGTGGGTGATCTGATGGTAAGTGATCGCCACTGCCCATAGACACCCGCAACCCCGGGGGTTTGCAGATGCATTGCTAATCTAGAGAGCTAAGATGAAATGCCTCTTGTGCCCATAATTATATCTCATGTCATGATCTAAGGCAAGTGTAGCCGGATTTAATTGAAAAACTTGACAGACGGATAAAGAAAAATCGCTTTCCGGTAGGAAGATTGGTAAGCCAAGTATTCGTGGGTCTACATACCGCTATGCAGCAGCATCGCGCAAGCGCAGAGCATCGCCGCCCTCACCGCGACCGCCATTGCTGCATTACACACGACTGCTCTGTAATAGTAATAAAATAGTAGTTTATGCAACTGCTACATAATGAGGGTCCTTAAAACACGAGTGTGTTTTTATGAAACGAGGCGAAGCTGAGTTTCCTAATAGGATCACATGAGTGTTTTAAGGCCTAATTATGTGGAGTTGCATACATTACTTTATCTACACACATATTATAAGTACTCTAAGATGGGTTCAGAAGCCGAAGGCATATATCATACCCATACCTGTCACGAATTAGACTGTTTTTTTTAAATCATAGACAAACATACCGAGCGGACGTTTTGTAAACTGTTTTTTTTTATTGTAAAAAAAAAAAAATCACATTGTTATTTATACATGTCGGACTGAACTCAACTTATATACGTGAGTGATCCGTTTTATTTCACTATGATTGTAAATTACGTTGGTTTTCAAATTTGAAACATCGAATTCGATATCGAAAAGTCATTACGATATCGAATTTGATGTCGTAATGACTATTACTTAACTGGTGGTGGTGCTGGGGCTGGCGCTGTCGACGAGAAGGCCACGTCGTGCTGCAATGCTGGTCATTTTCTACGGTTTCTGAACGCATTATAGAGGACTTATGATATGTGTGTAGATAAAATATGTAATTAGTCATACTGTTAATTGGTAAACATCAATGAAAACAAATAAATGTTGTTTCGAAGTTAACCTGACAAACGCACTATACTTAAATCCTACTAATAGGTATTATAAATGCGAAAGTTTTCTGAGTGAGTTTGTTACTTCATCACGCTGAAACGGCTAAGAGGATTTGGATGAAATTTGGAAAGGGTATATATAGCTTATACCCTAGATTAAAACATAGGCTATGTTTCATCGCGGAAAATTGTATAGTTCCCGCGAGATAGCGATAACCGAACTCTACGCAGAGGAAGTCGCGGGCAACAGCTAGTATAATATAATATTTGAACTGACAGATAAACATTGAATCTAATTAAATAATTCCTAATTTGAATACAATACCAATCTTAAAAATGTAGTATTAAGTATGATCGATTCGGCTTAGTTTGGAAGATATTTAACTTTTTGTGAAAAATAATCTCGAAAAAATCTTCAGTGCAACGTACCCTAATATTAGGCAACGTTGCCACTCTTCAAGCCTGAGAATTCCTTATAACAGCTAACGTCAAATGAATTTTCAATAGTTGACATTGTCATTTCATCGTTCCTTGTCAATCAAATAATTTTAACAGCAAACGGATAATTTTCTCGAATTTTGCATTAATATGATAAAATAAATGGTATTGCGGTAATCAAACGAGAAAACAATATTATGGGCTCTTTTTTTGAGAACTCTGGTGATGAACATTACTTACTTGGAAATTTGGATTGATTGTGGTGTGTTGTGCGCGAAACTAAACTAATCGGCAAATTATCCCAAAACGAAGACTCGCTAAGGAATAAATCCAACTAGAGACCTAGTTTTTAAACGTTATTGTTATTTTTATTCTCGGATACGTAAGAAGTATTGGTGATACTGATCAGACATGAAATGGGTTTCGAGTGCAAGAAAATTATGAAAGCAATCCTCGACAACAGCAACGGCAATAACTGTATAATAATGGACGTAGACAGCCTGCTAACTTTCTTTATTATTATAAACCTGGTGAAGTGTCCCACTGTTGGGCAAAGGCCTCCCGCCATGTCCTCCATGCGTCCCGATTTTTAGCGGTTTCAGGCCAGCCGTAAAGGAAGACATACAGATCAACCCGCCACCGTCGTCTAGGCCTGCCACTGCCTGGTACCCGCTTTATTGTGGGGATTTTCACCCACCTGTGTGGATGCATACGGCTGATGTGGGCTACCCAGTCTCATTTTAGCTAAGCCTGCTAACACCAAATGAAAAATTTCAATAAAACTGTTTATCTGTACAAATCTACTCTGAGTTTAATTTACTAGATTTATGCATTTTAAAATAATAAAGTTAATAAAGTTTAATGAGAACCTGAAAACCAACAATTATTGATTTTGGTAGGTACGTAGGTACATTGTTTCTGAACACAACTTACTTAGGTCTGAAACTATACCTACCTACTTAATAAGATTATTAATCAGCGCGAGCACAAAAACATGCCGATAAATTTCTACTGACTGATCAATTTCTACAACCTTACAACTGCAACAACTTCTACTGTTTCAGAAACTCGCACCTCTTTTCTTAAACAAGAAGATTTCTGAAACTGAGTTTAATAAATGGCTTCAAATTTACAGAGGATGTTCAATTCCGCTCTCCACGATAGGAGAACTCCAGAAACGTGGCATAGGAGCATAACAGTGGTCTTATTTTTCAACTCATCTCGCCCCTAAGCCACACATTTAGACAAGCGGCAGCGTATCAAGCCAAGTTCATAGTAGTTTTCGAGGATCATCAGGAATCATCTAGTTATGAGAGTTGACGACTTTTAACACCAAAGACCACATCCACAAAGTGAAGCAGATTATTCAGAAGACTGAGGAGTATGATAATCAGCCCCTGGTAACCCTCTTTTTTAAAATATCGACACCTGGAATTATACAATCTCTGCAGCAGTGCCAAGTTGCCTTGGGAGATACATCAAAGTGCTTGGATGTCTGTACAGCGCCGCAATTTCCATTCAAGTTCAACACAGTCAAACTTGACTAGAAACTGTTCACTGATGCGTTAGAATATTTAGTAAAAACCCTCAGAATACAGAACAAACCAGTACTCGCGAGCTCGCCTAAAACAGTTAAGTTAGAACTGCGTCCCCTACAAAAACGAACTACTAATGTGTATCAGAAAATGAAGTAAGATTAGGACTGTGAGCCCAATAAACACAAACGGCTACCAGAAAAGCATGCATGAATTTTATGGGACGGGTAGGTGTGTATTGTGTTAAAATTATGAAATTGATACGTTTTCAAACAGCCATGAAGTTATTTTCTGTGTAATTAGTAAGTTGTATTGTATTAAACAGTTTTAAATGATTCGCGGTTAATTACTTAAGACACAATGCGTCGAATTATCGGGAGGTCGTCAAACCTTTAAGGTAATATCGATCCATATGCCGTTCTCATTATGTTCTATTGTACCTACTAAATAAATAAAATACCTAAGAGTTTCAAAGAATATTTTAATTGTTGTTCTACGATGTTCGAATTGAACAAATTCAAATTTATTGGTGTTCATAATGAAATTAAAATATGAGAAACATTTTCAGTGGAACAAAGGTCAATAAAAATATTGTCTACTAAATAATGGTAAGCCATTTTCACTGATATCGGTTCAGCCGTTTCTGAGATATTGACTATTGAAATGGAAACGTCAGCACATTTTCACAATTGTGTAAAAATCAATTTGTCAGCCACAGCTTGCGATAGAGCCACGTTAAAGTACAAGTAACAAGAAACGATGACTCTAAGGTTGTCTGGTAGAGATCCCTTAAAGGGATCAGTCCGCCTTTATACTTGTATCTAATTGTTTGTACTTGTCTTTGTTCTGTACAATAATTTACTCTTACAATGACGACTCTGATCCGAGAGTAACCTCTATCAAAAGATTGACCGTTTATGTCGAATTTTTTAACACTCATAAAGGAACAAATACCTGTAGGGAACTCCCCTTTGATCTAGAATCATGAAATTTGGCAGGAAGTAAAAAAAACCGTGGTTTAACGTCACAAAAAAAGATTTTTCGTTTACAAACATAATCGATTCTTGAAGGTTAACTGGCAGAGACCCCTTTGAGGGACAAGTTCGCCTTTGTACATGTTGCGGTTCTGTAACTTATTATTTGTTAGTGGTAGACGTGCAATAATATTTTTGCAATTGGTAAACTGACCGCGACCTGTGTCGATGTATGGGACAACAGTAAGTTTTCCAATGGCAAAGGTAATAAGTTTTGTTACTCAATAACAGCAGTACCTATTTAACTTTTGTACGATGCTAGAGCCCCTGCTTTACCTAGCTAGAGCATTTTGAAACGGTTTAGCTTTAGCACTGGTGTTGTGTTGGTCGCCAGGCTTGTAATAAAATAAATACGCTAAGAATCTGAATAGATTTAGTTGATCGAATACAGGACCATGCGAAGTGGGATGGAAATAAAGAGACCTTTACCCAGCATTGTAACCCAAACCCGGAAGTGGCTTGATTTGATGAGTATATACCTATTTGGTATTATAATATTATTTACCTACTAGCTTTTACCCGTGACGTCGTTTGCGTAAAACATACTTAATAAATTAATTTCTTAGGACGCAAGCAAGCAATCAAGAATGCAAAGCAAGCAAGCAAACATGCGATTGGCGCCCCGTGGAGCGCCATGCCCCGACTTCTCGCACGAAAAGGCGTCGACATGAGGCACCTGGCCCTCCTATCTTTGGTAACAGTCTCCTCAGTCCCTACTCCAACCTTCAAGAACTACCTACTTGAGGAATTACATAAATTTCATTTATTACAAAATAGCTGTTTTTTTGCTACTTCATCTGCGTAGAATTCGGTAATCTCTATCCCGCGGAAACCATGAAATGTTCCAGGATAAAAAGTTTTAACCGGTTTTAATTTTGTTAGACCGGTCTGAGTGGAGAGCCTTGGGGGAGGCCTATGTCCAGCAGTGGACGTCTGTCAGCTGACATGATGATGAAAATGTTTTAATGTTTTAACCTTGGGTATCAGCTTTTCGATTGCAAATTTGGTCCCAATCCGTCCAGCCGTTTTCGCCAGAAGTAACTAACTAGTAGGTAGGATATTAATAAACGCAATCATGCTACCTAGTCCACCCGTGTTTTAAAACCTCCTAATGTGTATTTCACGAAACTAGAATGGTGCGGTACGCGACGACCAGGAACTCTTCTCCTGTACCTACTTATTCAGCAACTGCTCTGTGCAAGTTGCAGTTACAAAATCCGTATACAAAGTTAATGTCCACCAAGCGAGCAGAACAATCACAGCGGCATAGCGATTAGTCACTTATTTATTGAGCTAGACAACGTGATTTTATTTTTACTATTAATACTTATTATGATACATGTAGTCATTTTTGTGACACCCATTTTAAACTATGGCTTTTATTATTAGCCTAATAATATTTTTTGCATTCTCGCGATATAAACAGAAACAAAACTTTTTTTTATACGACGAGGAAGGCAAACGAGCAAGTGGGTTCCTGAAGGTAAGTGATCATCACTGCCCATAGACACCCGCCATCGCAGATGCGTTGCCAACCTAGAGAACTAAGATAAAATGCCTCTTGTGCCCGTAATTACACCGGCTGTCTTACTCTCCACACAGGAACACAATAGTGCAAGCACTGCTGCTTAGCGGCAGGATTAGCGAGTAAGATGGTGGTAGCGATCCGGACGGACCTCGCACAAGGTCCTACCACCCGCAAAACTAAAAAAAACTGGACCGATCTGATTATTTTTAAAACTTCGGAAATAAAACCACATAAAGGTTTAATTCCTAAACTTCTCCCTTACACGAAAAAATACGAAACTCCTTAAAGTTTTAGAGATTTAGTAAAAAAAACTTATCTTAGGCCGAGAGGGATGCGGAAATACAATAGAGTAAGATAACCGTTCACAAATCTCATTTTGACGTAAAGCTGCGTCCCTCTCGGCATCAAGGCAAAATTATCCGGTAGGCTTTAATTCTTTTTACCAAACCTTACCTTTTTTCAAAATTATTTCTTTTCGCCACTAATATTGCAAGTAAGAAAGGGATATCAATATTAGAGCATTCACACATAGACATACATTTTAATTGGCGCCAATACTTTAATGACGCCATGTCCAAACTTCAAAATAATGCGTTGCCAGCTCGTCCTGAGGAATTGATAACTTGAATTTCCTAATTTTTAATATTTTTTTGTTTGAAAAAAAAAAGAAAGTTAAAAACGCAGATTAAGCCATATGTTCATATAACGTTTCTGACTCCTGAGGACCTCAGAAATGCGTGGTTAAAATTGGTCGGGTCACTCGGGCCCACGGTGTAAAAACGTAGGTACATCTCGTGTACCCAAACGACGAACCTACAACCAGTACAACTAACAATTAGGTAATTCATTGATTCAAAATATTCAAATTAATTTATGTATCCGACTGGACCCGGAATACAAAGTCCTAGCCGTAGCATTAATTGTGTACCGCATGCGACAAACCGCCCACCACTAAATCACGCCGTGTCGACCGCCTGATTAATCTGTGCCGAATAAGGCCAGATGTAGTAGTGCCCTGTGCTTAATAAGGCCCAGCCTTGGGGAAGTGATTACTATTGTTGTGAGCGCATCAATTGATAATTTTGAGAGGACTTAGGTGTAGTGTAGGTTGACTGTATTCTGCGGGTTGGTTTGTAAACATTTCGTCAATGATTAATTATGAATTATGACGATACCACATTGGTAAACAAGAAATTAAGTACACATTGTGTGTGTATGTAATGCAAATCACAGGTCACACAAGCGAAAGGCTTTAAGGTTCGGAAAAGATATACTCAACGTCCGATGTTAATAAAAATTTTCAACACACTTGCTCGTAAATTGGATCTTATTACATAGTATTAAAGTTCATAATACAAGTGTTTTTTACTTCATAATTACCGCACTAGTGTTTTTTTCGGTACCTAATGTAAAAAGCTATTTGTTTTCATCATACAACGTCCTTACCTCCTCTGAATCAATTTGGTGACACTTGATTTTAACGAGTATCTGTGTCTGACTTACTATCGAATAAAAAAAACTTTACAAGCATTCCAGCAGGAACTACCACAGGGACCTACAATTGGGGTCAGTGCAGTAACTCTTGCCAAGTTACATGGAGCATGTCAGTCAATCCACAACTTTTTACTAGTATGATCACGTCCGATTTCTGAACGCATCGTGATTCAGAGCGTTTGCGAATGTGTCCTCGCGCCACTTGCGGGCTTTCCCGCCTAAACGATGTGTTCAGAATGAAATTAATTCTGGCTGACCAGTGACCACATATAGTTTGGTACAATCGTTCAAAACAATAGTTTTTTTTTTCAAGTAAACTACTCATCTTGCTCTCATCGTCATCTCTGGTGGACAGCTTAAAAGTTACTTGCATATTCGTCACTGTTTGTTGTTTTTACATTTTCCAGTAATCAAATTTCGTAGTTAATTTGTTTGACCGAACAGCTTTTTTACTTCATGTATGTATTTGGTATAAATAACGGTCCGTGATATTTCTGCATGCAGTCTATTTTAAGGTGCATTGCAAAAAGTCTTGTCTTGTAAAGCTCATATATGAACATGACAGTTATGCCTTATTTCCAAATGTGGCTAAAATCTGTGTTAATTCGGCCTTTAATTTCATTGTACTCATTGTAACCACAGCACTAGTGTGGTATGCGCTTTGTGCATTGTTCTGGCAGCTCCCACAATTCCTGTAGTGAATCATGTGTGCGTCATAATAATACTCGGGGGAAGAAAATATGGCCTAGTTGACACTTAGTTTATTGGTAGTCCGGACCGGGCTATATTTTGCCACTTAGCATTTTAATAAATATGAGTAAACAGCGAGCAAAAGCGCCATGCATTAAAAATTGTAGAGTCGGAAAACAAAACACCCCCTTAGCCCCTATTGCCCGACGCATAGGAAGGTAGTTATAATTAATCATTACAATTACCTATAATTAATTTTGAATGGGTCAGCTAGTTAGCAAAAATTGTGTGCAAAAGGGAATTCATGTTTTATGGCGTTGTTTCCGCGTTAGACACAAGTATGTGCTAAGGCCTTCCGTTAAATTTAAATCGCTCTAAATAATACGTACACGAAAAATACTTAGACTTTTAGTACGATAGCTTACCTCGCTTAAGCAATAGCACAGAATACACAATGCAATAGTTTACCTCGTAATTTTCTCTATGTATCTTATTCAGTACATTACGTGGTTTTCAAAGAAGAGTCATTGTATTCTATTGCATTGTAAATCCTCATGTTCAAAGCTACCCAAACTGCCGTGCCGTTGTTTAAAAATCAACGAAAATGACATTGAACCTCGATGACGCAACTACGCGAGGCGTCAAGCTAATACTTTGAAAGCACTTTCTCCTGCGGTCGCCGACCCGGGTGACAATTAACTCGCAATAGAATTGTTTTGTTTAGCTGTCTATTGTTACAGCTGTCAACTGTTTCATGATTTTTAATTTTTAACGCTATTTGTGCGTTTATTATACAAAGTAAAATCTAATATCGTTCAGTTTCAGAGTAGTTATTTGGTAGTTACATACAGTTTTGGTACTTAATTGATAGTGATCTATGTATAGTTTGAGTTTAGAAATAGTCAACGTCTCTGATGGCGCAATTATGCAGGTATGCAAACGGGGTGTAAAGACATAAAATTGCTGAAATTTTAAAGTTTGATGCTCTATCTGAAAGTAAAAGTAAAAATTTCAATTATATAAAATGTACGAGTACTTATAAAGTATCATCATTAGCTGTAATTACGTGCATTTTATGCTTTGCTTAAAATGTTAATATATTTCTAAAGAGCCCTTAAAGAGCTTTAATTTGTTTTACCTTCATTCCTATGGTTGCCTGATACAGATCACTCTGCTACCTTCGTAGCTAAATTGCTACCTTCAAATATGAGTACTTAAGTAAATACTTACGCGAATGCGACATTTCTTTACGTTTGTACCTATATGTAGGTACCTAATTAATGTCAAAACTATATAAATACTTGCTTTGTTGTAATAACACATTTGTCAAGCTTGTACACCTTGTGCTTGCCTTTCTGTCAGCATATAAGCCAGGTTCCGATTTCTAATTCAAGTACACCGGATAATAAGGCACGCATGATCATTAACTAACGCCCACTAATTGCATTGTTAGCTGCTCTTTCTCCATACAAACATCTTCCTGTCAGTGTGTACTGTGAACGATTCAGCATAGAGTTTCCGTCCCACGCTTTACGCATTTTTCCGTTGTAGGAAAATCAACGGACTCGACAGATGTGAACAAGGTATCATGTTACTCCACACACTTATATTTATTGTGAATTTATTTCTTTAACGAAGGCGGTAAAAAAGTATGATTTTGAATAACAAAACAGTAAAACCGACTTTTAGAGAATCTCTAAAGCCATCATGCAGTTTTATGGCCTAGCACGAATATGAAGTGTATGGTAGCACCGACTTCATATTTGTGCGCCGTGTGGCTTTATTATGTGTGGCGTAATAAACATTAAAAAACATACACTCTAATTGAGAAACTTCTTTGAATTCGTTTAAAAATTAAACAATCGCCGCTCTACATTGGCTATGCCTGTATGCTTGTATGGTAAGTAAGTACATTATTTGCGACAAATGTATGGAACCAAAATATGACCTTTTTATTACAGTTTTTAATTAGCTCTGTTGCAAACTTTCAACTTTTAACTAAGTATTAAAAATGCAAAATGTAACCTAATGAAAATGAACTTTTAAGGAGAACCTGTAAAAAGTACTGGCAGTTTGGCTGGATTCTGCTTCATTAAAACTTTAAACAGAAACTTAGGAACTCCTAACGATTTGAAAACTAAGGTGTTTTTAGGTGTCCGCTACGGTTAGGCAACGTTGTGAGGTAAATTTCGACGCAGTGAGTAATGTAGTTGACGAGTTCATTATAAAGAACCCAGCGGTGACGCAAGGCGCGCGTGGCGTGTCGGTGGTGAAAGGCGAGACGTAACGTACGAGGGCTGTTTGATAAGTACCCGTTTTCTAAATATATTAATATCACTGGCCGCAAATAACTATACCACCATTTTAAGCCATTTTTCAGAGGCGGGAAAATTAAAAAAAAAATGGCATTCTTTTATTTTTTTTCTCATTTGACAACGATTCAGTGAAGGCGTGAACTTAAAATTGTTAAAATGGAGAAAGAACAGTATCGGTCCGTAATTAGATTCTTATTTTTGGAAGGAAAAACATGTGATGAAATAAAAGTAAGAATGCAAGCGGTTTACCATGAATGTGCTCCTTCTATGACAATCGTCAGATATTGGTATAACGAGTTTAAGCGGGGGAGAACAACCGTCTTTGGTGAGGATCGCCAGGCCGGCCAGTTGAGGTGACTACAGACGATATGGTTAAGAAAATGGAAAATATCGTTTTAGCCGACCGCCGAATTAAACTTCGAGAAATCGTTGATGCTGTAAACGTTTCAATCGAGAGGGTACAACACATATTAGAAGAAAAATTGGGTATGAAGAAAGTACGGGCGAGGTGGGTGCCGCGTTTACTCACGGAGGAGCAAAAACGGAACCGACTGACTACTTCGGAGCAGTGTTTGGCCGTGTTCAAACGTAACCCGAAGGAGTTTCTGCGTCGTTTCGTGACCGTGGATGAAACGTGGGGCCACCACTACACCCCGGAAATGAAAGAGCAGTCGAAGCAGTGGATTTTACCGGGTGAACCTGCTCCAAAGAAAGCAAAAACCGTCCCATCGGCTGGAAAGGTCATGGCGACCGTTTTTTGGGATTCGCAGGGTATTATACATATTGACTATTTAGAAAAGGGAAAAACAATAACAGGGCAGTACTATGTCAATTTATTGGATGAATTTGACGCCGTGTTGAAGGACAAACGACCCCATTTAAAAAAGAAAAAAGTACTGTTTCATCACGACAACGCCCCGGCTCATTCGTCCAGAGTTGTGACGGCTAAATTAGCACAGTTACGCTACGAACTATTGTCTCACCCCCTGTATTATCTAGATTTGGCCCCATGCGATTTCTTTTTGTTTCCCAACCTAAAAAAATGGCTCGGTGGCAAGCAATTTGGATCAAATGACGAAGTCATTGCCGCCACAGAGGCCTATTTTAATGACTTTCCAAAATCATACTTTTTGGATGGTTTATTGAAGCTTGAGTATAGGTGGAACAAATGTATAGAGTTAAAAGGTGACTACGTAGAAAAATAAATGCATATATATGATAAAAAATGTTTTTTTTTTTCATAAACGGGTACTTATCAAACAGCCCTCGTATGCTAATGTTTGGGTGTACGGATTTTGAAAATTGAATTTTGAACGTTGCTTAGCAGAACAAACGTGAAGTCTCTTTTGTTCTGCGCTAGTTGGAAAAGGACAGAAGTGCAATCTTAGAAAAACCACTTTGAAAACTCTACTTCTCAAAACTTTTTGGAGGGTGATCTGTAACCACAGTATGATAAGCAAAATCCGAATGCATGTGTGTTAGTTGTTTGAGACAACCTGACTCGAATTGTGGGCAGAATGTAAAGAATTTTAGTGAGCCAAAATTTTTGTAAACAGCATGGTTAGAATTGCGTTGCGTACCTTTTGATTGCGTTAAGATAAAAGTTACTTCGCTGTTACGGTAACATTTGGCTTGTCTGAGTACGACGCTTTAATAACGGTACTAACACATAATTACCTACTCAAATAACGATAATTTCTTAATCGTAGTTAAGGCTTGGGCAATGTTTGTTTCCTTCACGAAACAAAAGGAAGTTGGTGTCACGTCATTGTTGGCTTACGACGCCGGCGGTAGTACAGTATCGTAACTTTTATGGATCCACTGTAGAACCTTGTCGCAATGAGCTATTGTTACCTGCTAAGGAAATCATAATGACGTTTACAGCGTCATGGTTACACAGTGGGTTGTAAACTTGTAACTACTTGTATACTTAATACCTAGTTTGATTTTAAAATAGAAGCTATTAAAATATAAGAAAAAAAAATGTAAGTAGGTACCTAAAGTGAAGTCTTAATTGTACTTATTTCTACGTAGGTATTCGATTAGATTATTACGTCTAACTTAAAATCCTTCCTCTAGGGTCTGTTCTGTTCTGAACAGTGACAGGCGATACTAAGTTATAGAAGAATAACATTTCATTAAACAAAATTCTATGAAATCTTATATACCTAACAAAATGTTATGTACCTACCCAACTATTTTGCACGAAATATAATTTCTTTTTAATATTACGCATCACAAAAGGAAGAACCCTTATAGGATTACTTTGTTGTCCGTCTGTCTGATTGTCTGTCTGTCTGTCAAGAACCTTTTTCCCTGGAATGCGTGGTTTAGTATCCAGTCTACAAAATTTTAAGACATTGGGCTACTAGATGGCGCCGGTGTTGAAGATTATATTTAAAGCCTTTAAATCTTTAAAATGGCTCATTAAAATTCATAATAGGCCGACTGATTACGTATTCCATCCTTTTGGTTTTACAATTTAAATCAGTTAAAATTGTATAATATTACATTTGCTTCAGCTCTCCATTTGGTAGTGACCTGTGACCTGAGAGTTATGACCTTTGGACTTTTAATTAAGCCTATCATTAGAAAATAATGCAAATTTTCTTATTTTTTTGACCTCCCAAACGAAAATGGTAAAAAAAAACTTGGTCTTTCTGTTTGTCGGTCCGTCACAGCCAGTTATATCAGGAACTACTTACCACGTAAAGTACCTAACACAAATAATATGTATATGCTGAAGTTTTTTTTGGATACAGTTTAGAATTGAAAAATCCACTAGAGGTTTGTGTAATAAGTACCTACAAACGAAGGGTTTGGTGTCTTTCAAGATTATAGATCACATGATGGCAATCCTAAAGAGTCGTACCTACTCAAAATCAGCGCCTCAGTTACCTCAGTATTGTATTGTATTTATTTTATTGGCAAGAAACTTGTTGACAAGCACTAAGTAAAAATTACACATGTTAAATTTATACAAGTTACTTCCACACAAAATCGTCGCACGACTTGGACACAATCCAAAATGCAAGCCCGGAAACACTCTCCTTTTCGTAAAGTTACGAAAAAAATTCAAAACGGTATCGTGACAATGACCTCCGCGAAAGTGAAATCGTTGTTGACTTTTAAGGAATGCCGATGACGACTCGAGGCAGTATCTTGGTCAAACAATAAAAGAAACTTTAATTCAGTCATAATAATTATGCACATTAAAAACTTTTTTTTAATTTGGTTGTTGTTTCATTTTAATATAAAACTAATGCAGACTCAACCATAGACGGATCACTCAGATACAGTCACCAGCAATAATATATGATTATGGACAGCGCTGCAAAAATATCTGATCACGGTAGAAGGCAAAAGTATATGACGACACTCGACGGCATAAAGATCTAATGGGTTGCGGCCGGCATATATATCGTTCTTGGTTTAGGGCATAAATATCGGACACTGAGTCGCTTAAAAATATCTGATATTATACAAAATCAAAATTAAGTGACTCGTCACCAGCATAAATATGTATTCACTTTGGAAGAAAAAACATCAAATCGCACGGACCGCATAAATATCTCACATGTTACAAAATCAAAAATATGTGATCAATCAGCAAACATGAACTTAATTCACTAGTATTACGAATCTAATTTGAATGCAGCGATCTGACGCTTCTTGAAAACAGTGCTACTTGTCACTACGTATATCTATTTCACGTTTCTTAGCTTTTAAAATAAGAACAGTATTTTTGTGCTTGAAGCTTTTTTTATTAGCGGTTAAACTCCTTGGTAAAGTATATGGAAAAAATAATACGTCAACAGGGTATGTCATATTAGAAACGAAGAACTGAATTTGTTGGATTTAGATAAAACAAAACATGAGACAGACATATACAGTGACAAGTACGCACTGTTTTCGAGAAGCGTCAGATCGCTGCATTCAAATTAGATTCGTAATACTACTGAATTAAGTTCATGTTTGCTGATTGATCACATATTTTTGATTTCGTCAAGTATCAGATATTTTTAAGCGACTCTGTGTCCGATACTTATGCCGTTACCCAAGAACGATATTTATGCCGGTCGCAACATATCAGATCTTATTGCCGTCGAATGTCGTCATATATTTTTGCCTTCTACCATGATCAGATATTTTTGCAGTGCTGTCCATAATCATATATTATTGCTGGTGACTGTACGTAAGTCAAGTTTACCCTGACATGTTTCGAAAACGAAACGACACGGCGGAAGCGAAACGCACACCACGCGCCAAGGCTCTGTGCCCTTAGTGTAATCAAAAAGCACAAAATACGTCTCGATCGCGTTTGCGTTAAAGTCTCAAATAGTATGAGAATTGTTTAACGCGAACTCGATTGAGACGTATTCCTTGGCCTGGTCGGCGATTACACTACGCGCTCAGTGCCCTAAGCACTTGTCGAATCCTGCGTTACGTTACGGTTATCGTATCGAGATCGAGAAATCTCATACTAAATTTTAGTTCCAAATACGCTCACGGGCGGGCGCTGTTCCAAACGTCATACAAACTCGTTATACGAGGGCAGGATGATAAGTAACTAGCCTAATATAAAAATACTTAGGTTGGCGTGACAAAATAGATTTTATTTTTCAACATACTCTCCATGTACCTCTAAGCACTTGTTCCATCTTCGTTCTAAAGCTGTAATGCCCTCGATAAAATTAATGATAAATAAATAAAATAAAATAAATGCGTTTATTTCGGACAACAGAAACTAAAGCCTAAAGTTTTATAAGTTTCGTCTAAGTTTTATAAGTTGTCTAGTTTTAAGTTTTTTAGGTCATAAAACTTTAGGCTTTAGTTTCTGTTGTCCGAAATAACGCATTTTATTTTATGTATTTATCATTATTTTAGAGGATTATTTTAAGTTTTTTTTGTAAGGTTTTTTTTTTGAAGGCGGATTTACTTTTTTGTTAAAAGATTTTTATTTCACAATTTTACGTTGATTTAACATTTTCAGAATTATCCTCCAACTCCTAACCGTTAAGGAGTTGTACCTTCCATCATCAGATCATCAACATGAGATGATGACTACCGAACGCAAATAATTGAATAGCCTTAAAAAAAATATGAAATATGCCTATAAAATTTGAGGGTTGCCCTTGATTTCCCTGAGATCCCATCATCAGATCATGATTTGGTGACAGTGGGACCACCTCAGGAGTATACCCTTTCGAATAATGATTTAACATTTTCAGAATTATCCTCCAACTCCTAACCGCTAAGGAGTTGTACCTTCCATCATCAGCTCATCATCATGAGATGATGACTACCAGACGCAAATACTTGAATAACCTTAGAAAACATATAAAACACATAGTACGTGCCTGTAAAATTTGAGGGTTGCCCTCGATTTCCCTAGGATCCCATCATCAGATCATGACTTGGTGACAATGGGACCACCTCAGAAGTATACCCTTTCGAATAAAAAAATAATTTTGAAAATCGGCTTACAATTGACGGAGTAATCGATTAACATACATAAAAAAAAAACATACAGTGGAACGTAGAACCTCCTTTTTTGAAGTCGGTTAAAAAATGACTTCTTTCAAGACCGGCAAAATACTCTTCTACGGCGGCAATAACTTCATAATTTGTGGCAAACTTCTGTCCACCCAAAACATTTTTTAGCTTGGGGAAAAGGTGGAAGTCTGATAGTGCTAGATCAGGCGAATAAGGTGGGTGGGCAACAAATCATAGTTAAATTCGTTGATTTTTGCCATAGCCTTAACACAAGTGTGAACCCTTGCGTTGTCTTGATGGAAGATGATTTTTTTTTTCGCAAAACCTGGTCGTTTCTGCTGAATACATTGATAAAGCTTATCTAAAAGATTAGCGTAGTATTTCCATTAATAGTTTGACCTTTGGGAAGGTAATCTATAAACAAAATTCCATTTGCATCCCAGAAGACAGAAGCCATCACTTTTCCAGCCGACTTTACAGTCATAGCTTTTTTAGAAGCTCACCCAGATTTAGTCCACTGTTTTGATTGAATTTTTGATTCTGGCGTGTAATGGTGAACCCATGTTTCATCTGTTGTTATAAATCGACATATAAAATCTGCTTTATTTCTCTGAAAACGATCCAAGCATGCCTTCGAGTTTTGCACCAGAATTATTTTTTGATCGTGCGTAAGCAAACGCGGCACCCAACGGGCGGATAACTTTTTCATATTTAATTCGTGACTTAAGATATGATGTACCCGTTCTTTCGAAATACCTGTAGTGTCAGCTATTTCAGATAGCTTCAATCGTCGATCTGCTAAAACTATATCATGTATTTTGGACACCATTTCCGGAGTCGTGACGATATTTGGACGTCCGGGGCGGGCTTCATCTTGGACACTTGTATGGCCGCGTTTAAACTCAGCCACCCAGTTTATTACTATGGCGTAAGAAAGAGCACATTCACCCAAAACATTCTTTAACTCTTCATAAATATGAAGCCCCTTCATACCCTTCATATAAAGTAACTTAATCAGCGCTCTTTGTTTAATTTTATCCATTTTGAAAAACAACGGACACAATGTATTTTCAAATGCCAAAAAAGCAATAAAATATTCAAGCCACCAAATTCAAATTTAGAACAGAGATGGCCAGAGACATATTTAAAAAAATGAGAAAGTTCTTTTGTTAATTAAAACTTTTTAAATACCTAAGGCTAGTTACTTATCATCCCGCCCTCGTACTTTACTATTCGATTTTACGTGACGCAGGATTCGACAAGTCGTGCTTAGGGCACTGCTCGTGCGACTACATACCTACCTGAGAGATTCGTTTATTTCACTATGGTTGGTGTTTAAATAAATTATTATAATGACAACTAAGTATAGTCTCTTGCTTACCCATCAAATACCGGCTATACATGTCGGGGCTTCCTCCCTATAATCAACAAATATCAGAATGAGTTTGCCATTTGTTAAGAACGTCGTCTGGAAACCGGAAGTTGCATTTTATGCTTGGGCTTAATTATTAAATAAATAAATAAATAAAATAAAAATTGTAAAAAGGGTCTGGTCGTGATGTTAGGAGAAAGTCAAAACATAAACCCAGAAATACAGTTTAATCAAAAGAAACACAAACGTTACACAATTGAGGGGCATTCGTTACTTAAATTGTGTAACGTTTGTGTTTCTTTTGATTAAACTGTATTTCTGGGTTTATGTTTTGACTTTCTCCTAACATCACGATCAGACCCTTTTTTACAAAATCCTTTATTTCAGGCCAGATGACCCATACAATTAATAATTTATAATTATTATGCAGCATTAAAAAAATGCGTTACCAAACATTAACGCTCAAAGGTTGACTGGTAGAGATCCCTTATTGGGATATGTCCGCCTTTGTACTTGTATCTCACTGTTTGTAACTTGTATTTATTTCTGTATTTTCTGTACAATAAAGCGTTTACTTACTTACTTAACTTCCGTCTAGTTAGTTTAGCATTAAAAACGGCGTGAAATTTCCTACTTACTGAAAATTACTTAATACTCGAAAAAAACTTAGTGGGTAAATACTAGACGTAAGCGTCTACAAAGTTAATCAAAGCTTTGCTATATTTAATAGTTTGTCCCGTAAATGCGCTACTGAAAAACTCCGGGGCTTATTAGGTACAGTGCCCTAAGCACGACTTGTCGAATCCTGCGTCACGTAAAATTCGAATAGTAAACTATAACGAGTTTGTATGACGTTTGGAACAGCGCCCGCCCGTGAGCGTATTTGGAACTAAAATTTAGTATGAGATTTCTCGATCTCGATACGATAACCGTAACGTAACGCAGGATTCGACAAGTCGTGCTTAGGGCACAGAAAGGCATTTAAAAAGGCTTAAGAAATTTTACTATAAGTACGCTTTCCTTTTTTAATAAGATTACAAAGTAAATACCAACCTTTGAAATTAAAAACAAACTCAGAAGTAAAAGTTGAACTTTATTAAATCAGCTTAGTATGCAAATTTTTCTTTGGACAGTGCATTGTTGAAGCAATTGAGTCGTGACATACAGTCAGTTAGATTGATACACACTTTCATATGTCTAAATTAAATTACACAATAGACTTACTTTCAGGTCATTTAAATACACTATCAACTTTCTTGTTCCACTTCTAGAACTTATGCTGTATTATCGTTAGAATCCAGTTAAAAATAACGGCAATTTTGACAATTCTAAAGACTGTCATCGACTATACAGTGCCATATGGGTAGCCGGTATCTAATTAGGTAGGTTTCTATCTATATACCTATAAAACAGTACCGTGACTGACTGACTGACTGACAGACAGACAAGCCTAAACCACTTGAAATTTGTCTAACATATACCTTGAGTATCCTAGAGGTGCACTAAGAAGGGATTTTTCGAAATTCCCACGGGAAGGAAACTAGCCCATTTTAAAATATTTCACGAGGGCAAAAGCCGCGGGGCATAAGCTAGTTTAATGATATTCACAGCGAATAGGTATTTTTAAGTCAACTTTTTTTGCAACTTTGAGTTGAGTAGTCTATGATATTATATTATCGACAACACAGATGGCACGACACGCTTCCAATAATTTATTTCAAATTAAAAACTGTGGGTCAAAACGACCGCTATAAGTATGTAGTTTGTACCAATTGACAACATTTCATGTTTTTGAGACTGTAATTTGATTAATTGTCTGTATTCTACTTTAAAAGAGCAGCAAACCTACGGTTTTAAATTTTCATTAGGATTTGTAATTAATTTATTATTAATTTATTAAAAGGTAAGTACTTATTCCAAAAGGACGTAACTCCGAAACTACGCTAGGATGGATCAATTGTCTTTGTCTTGTCACGATCAAAAAACAAAACCAAGATGTTAAATTTGTCTGACATTGTCAAACCTACGTGTGATAGTTGCATATTTTTTATTTCGTGAAAAAGGCAAAAGTATTACACCCATTCTAGCGTAGTTTTGGTAGAATTGGTAATTTTATTTTATTCTTTTGTATTTAAAATAATAAGTAATATAATATTTTTATAAATATAGTGGTGTGTTCAAAAGGCAAAGCCCTTTCGATACCTATATTAATTTCCAGGCGTGTAAAATACGAAATATTGTCAATTGAATTACCCACAATTACTATGACGTCATAATTTTCAGTGATCAAACTGTGCCCTTTAATCCGTTTTTGTTAAATTAAAAATCGCTTAAATTGCAGTAACAAGCGAGGGTTCGGTTTTTTACTCGTATTTTCAAAAGGTTCATTACCTACATAAGTGCTAACAGTTTTAAATGATTCGCATTTTTAGTTTGCCCGTGATCATGATGCATGTAACCGCGTCGAAATATTGGAGCTCATGAAACCTATATGGTAATCGCGGTCAATATCCCGTTTTCATTTTATCTAATACTTAAGTGCAGTGTAAAATGATATTAATTTGACATCATTCATCTGTAAACTGTAATCATCTGTAATCTGTAAACTGAACCGAAATTCAAAAGCCCCAATTGTGGGTCAGGTTCGCTCAACCCATTGCACCGGAAAGCTCAGTCCAAACAATATGGTTTTATTTTATGCACAACGCTTGCTTGCAACAACGTTTTGAGTGACAATGGCATCCAATTTATTGGCTTTGTGTTCGTGTGTTGTGTTTTACAATAACCTGGTATGGCGGTGAAATAAAAGCTACGAAACAGCTTGGGCCCCAGATAAACAAATGACTAAATTTAATGTTATCCTGAATTTACCACCTATTATTAAAAATACAAGTTGCATTTCATTGCGTGTCTACGAAACGAACGGTTAGAAGTAGTCGATCGAGTGCTGCATGTAATGTAACTTACGCGATTTTAGACTAGGTTAGGTTAGAGTTGCGTCGAGACGCGTTGCGCCAACCACACGGAATAGGAGCTCCGTTAAGCGAGCTCCGTCGACGTTGTCTCACAGTCGTCAAATGAAAACTAATAAAGGTGTGCTATGGGGAATTTAAATTTCCGGTGGCTCAACCAATTGAGCAGCCTAGTCTATAGGGTTTTTTGCTGATATTGGCGGTGTGACTCAGGCGCCACGGTCCGTAGGACGTTTGAACAAGTAGCGCACATCAGTGACGGTCGAATGGTTCACTATGTGTGTTCTAGTGGACGACAATAAACGACTATGTAGTGACCTGGTACTATTGGTATAATACGGAGTTATTGAATGGATTAGGTTTTCATAAAACTGTGGACAAAATGTATGTTATTATTATACTTTCAATACTCACATGAATACACCGAAAAGTGAGTGTGAGTATCCCCGGGAATAGAACCCACATCCTTGACATTTCGTGTCACGTGCCGTACTTACTTTGGTGTAATGGTATGACACGTGACACAGAATGTCAAAGGATAAGAATATATTTTAACGGGAAAAGCGTAAAAATAAAAAGATGAAAAATTATTCAAAAAGATACCTACTCCATTGAGATACCAAAAAAATTAATTGTAATAAATATGCCATCAGGTAATTCTATTCTATTGCGTATAAAATGCTGACCTATTTACTATTGGGCTTTAGGTACTATGAGAAACAACAACGTTCTAATATAATTAAATTACTGGCTAAGCCATAACAATTTTATGCCTCCATAAAACCTAAGCCATACATTAGTTACACAGTCAATATTTACTGCAACTTTACTGTTATATTAATATTTATTTAATTAATCTAATTGTACTGTATCACACAAACATCTGCCCGAACCGGGGATTGAACCCGGGACCTCAAGCTTCATAGTCAGGGTCTCTAACCACTAGGCGATCGTTCGTCACCACCCGGTCGTCGAAATATTCTGAGCCTCTGTGTAATCGACAGCCAAAAATACGTCTGAATTAAATAATATGGGCAAATTAGCAGCGCCACTAGTGGCACGTGTCGACAACAAACAAATCTCACACTATTCGACACTTTAACGCAAACGCAATCGAGACGTATTTTTTGGCCGAAGATCACACTAGAGACTTTGTAGGCCGAGCACGAAGTTTACGAATCCTGCGTAACATTACGTTATCGTATCGGAATCGAGAAACCTCATACTAAATTTTAGTTCCAAATACGCTCACGGGCGGGCGCTGATCCAAACGTCATACAAATTTCTCGATAACGTTTACTACTCGATTACGTTACGCAGGTTTCGAATATTCGTACTCGGGCCTCACAACAAGGTACCTAGACTAAGACAAGTGAAATAGGTACCACCGACGTAAGAATATGAGTAAGTATAGCGGGGTCATTGATGTCTGCTGCGCCTGCTTTCTCGATTTCACTGCTGTTGCCGGGTGGTAGCCAACTAGCCATTTCTAAACACTGGCAGCCTTGGCAAACACTACCTTTCGTGTGATCAAACAATAAACTGCGATGCGACTATGCAGAGTTACTAAAGATTGACATAGAAGTGACGTCGCATTATAAGTTATCGAAAAAAAATGTACACAAATTGAGATTAATAAATTGGGACCCTCCTTTTTTAACCCCCGACGAAAAAGAGGGGTGTTATAAGTTTGACCTGTGTATATGTGTGTCTGTGTATCTGTGTATATGTCTGTGGCATCATAGCTCCCAAACGAATAGACCGATTTCGATACGGTTTTTCTAATCGAAAGCTAGTTTAATAAAGACGGGTCTTAAATAAATTTCCTTAAAATCGGCTCACCCGTTTTCGAAATATTGAAATTTGAAAGGATAATGTCGGGGGTTTTTCAACTTTTCTGAGTTGGTTAGGTTATACTCATTGCAGCCGAGTACCAATATTCGAATCCTGCGTAACGTAATCGAGTAAACGTTATTGAGAAATTTGTATGATGTTTGGAATAGCGTCCGCCCGTGACCGTATTTAAAATAAATAAATAAATAAATATCATGGGACAATTTGACACCAATTGACTTCGTCCCAAACTAGGCAAAGCCTGTACTATGGGTACCAGACAACGGATAAACATGCTTATATAGATAAAAATACTTACTTATATACATATTAAACACCCAAGACCCGAGAACAAACATTCATATTCATCATACAAACATCTGCCCCGACCGGGATTTGAACCCGGGGCTATTTGGCCGTATTTGGGACTAAAATTTAGTATGAAGTTTCTCGATTTCGATACGATAACGCTACGTTACGCAGGATTCAAATATTCGTACTCGGGTCTCCGTTAAAACTAAAATAAACGCAGAATAATTAAAAAAAAACATGTCATGCGGCATAGCATGACGATGGACCCTTGCTCATAATTACTTTATTCATCCCAAACATGTTACCCACACGTCCGTTTGGGATTTTTAACTCAGTCAGCCTAAATAACACGCAGCCTGGGTGTTTTGCTCATTATTTAACCCCGCAAAACTTGGGTTCCGCTCATGAAAATTTCAGTCGGTTCGGGGAGACGTATTAAAACTAAGGGGCAATTTGCTAGAGGCTCGCCAGCTTTGTTACTAAACAATAGGGAGGACATCAGTTTTTAGACGAATACTGGCGACACTGGGCCGTAGGGATACTTGAGATCGTGTCCGTGAGATCCTGCGTCCTTTATTTATTTGTAACATACAGTGAATCTGATAAATGTAGTTAATTTTACAAATTTCAAACTGATGCGTAAATATACGGAAAACAAGAAAAAAATATTCTGAAACTGGAGTCGAACCCAGACCTTTGCCAAACCGTGGTAACGCGCTAGTCTAATTACGCTATTCGAGCAACTGGTGGCTAGTACGAAAAACTTCAATATATTCACGCACCAGTTTTACTAAGAGTTGAATTGAATTGAGATAGAAGTTTTTCGTGCTGGCCACCAGTTGCTCGAATAGCGTAATTGGACTAGCGCGTTACCACGGTTTGGTAAAGGTCTGGGTTCAAACCCCAGTTCGATAACTATTTTTTCTGGTTTTTCTGTATGTTTACGCATCAATTTGAAATTTGAAAAATTAACTACATTTTTCAGATTTACTCTGTACGAGTATGTTGCAAATAAATAAAGGACACAAGATCTCACGGACACGATCTCCAAATGTCTCCAGGGCCTAGTTTGATATTTGGAAAAATAATTTTGAACGGGACGACCGTAAAAAAAAATACAAAAAGTAAGTTTAAAATGTAGTTAATCCATACTAATCGGCACTTTCACCGGCGCATGCGACATACCGCGCGAGTGAAACCGCAGAGAGAGCCGCTGCCCGCCAGCAGTCGATTAACACGGCACGACTAGGTATACTCTAAACACATTTTGATGAAGCAAAGCATCCTTTAGTTCGTGTCAAAGTTAAATGCGCCTGAAGTGAAGGGGAAGCGAGACGCACTAGACTACCGGGAATGTGGGAGCGGGACTGCGATATATACCATCTCCCGTGGCTTGAACACCTTCAAGTTTGAAGCGTACTGAAGCTCCAGTGTAATCAACGGCCAAAATTACATTTCCATCGCGAGCGTTACCTACGGGTGTCAAATAGTATTAATTACTTATGACGTGGCCTCGTGCCAAAAGAAAAACAGAATTGCAATCAAACTGGCATGAGTTAGATGTCCTTAATTCAAAGTTCTTCCCACCGTCAGATCCTGACCTGATGGCAATGGGACTAATGGGAAAGTATACCCTTTCAAACAAAAAAAAAAACTGAATCCAGCCGTTTTGGAGTAATCAGGGAATATGCATACGTATAAAAAACCGACGAACTAGAGAACCTCCTCGTTTTTGAAGTCGCTTAAAAGAAATGGAAGTTACTAAATGCCACGCCATCACGTTCGACATTTTTACAAAGGATAAAAAATTGCAATTAATCAAACCTGATAGCCGATATTAAAAAAGGAAGTTATTTGCAAGTGGTATAAATATAAGTAAACATCGAGGTGGATTTTGGTTGCATCCACTCCACGCAAAATTGCTTTTACGATATCTCTGGAATGATGAGCCCGCGCGCAATATAAAAATATGTATATCGCAAGCCGCTCCATGTTGTGATTTGTGATTGATGAAAAATAGTTCTAAATCTAGTCATTGAAATGCATTGTAAACTACACACATGCCATATACTATCACTCAATAACTTATTCAATACCTGTTTACAAACAGCAATATGTTTGTGGAAACACAATAATCTTGACAATCTTCCGCTACGTGACTAGGTTACAATATTACCTCACACTAACGCTGTCTGGAAAGCCTGGTAACTTCGAAAACTTTGTTCGTCTCTTCGCACTCGCACTCCAGTCGTCAGCCAATCGAGTGACGGTGACAGAGAGAAATAAACTTTTTAATTTTTATTTTTCTAACCTGTCGCGAGAAAACGGCCAGTGCCCCAGGGTTTACTGGCTTCCTCATAGCTTTATAAACGTGGTTTAAAGTTTACGATTTAGCGGCTCAAGATAATGCCGGCGGTTTTTTAGAGTGCTTTAGGCCGTTACGGAGATGAAAAACGTTCATAAAACTGCGATATTGCTTGGGGGGGAATTTAATAACGTCACTGAAACGTTTGCGGGGTTACTGTCAGGTCATCCATTAAAAACGTCATACCAATTTCGGGCATTTTCAACACCCTATCGCTTTGTCTGACATTTTTGCTGAATCTTGTTAATTGCGCAAGCTCCTTTGAAAATCTTAGGCCTGTGTTACAATCTTACTATTTAATGCTTTCTGTAGAAATGTAATACAGCTGTCTACAGACTGTAGTAGGAACGTACACGTAAATTTTTGTATGACGCTTTCCAGTAACCAGACCGACAGCGTGAAACAAGAATCCAAGTCCTTTAGATCTTTTGGTATTTTCTCGGACGCTACCATAATTAATGGCCTAAATCTCACACCGCATGCCGCATCTTTGCTGTTGTCTAATCTACTACAAAAAATGTCTTGTAAGATATAGTGCACTTGTTTACCTAGTGAGCATCATCAACTACTTAGTTAGCAGTTTCAAACAGCCCCTCTAGCACGGTAAGCTTTATCCACCCATTTTATCTACCAATGAGCGATAAAAGATTTTATATAGCGGTGGCTAGCACGCTAAATTATGTCGTATTTTATCCACACTTAATGCACGGTAATGCACAATGACATGTAGATAGTCACATTTACTACTGTTTTTACAGTTTCTTGGAATACATGTAAACCTAGCGGTAATTTTATGTTTCGTCATGGCCAAATATTTTATCTATAAACGTATATTTGTCTACCTTTCAGCGTGCTAAGTAGAGGGGCTGGAAAGCATTTTGACGATGCGTGGATGACGATGGTGACGCGTCTCCGTAATGGCAGAACGGATACACGTCAGTATGATTTAAGTGGGTATGCTCTTCTCCTCTTGTTACTTTGACCTTGCCTTGTTAGTCAACGAAAGAGAAGACCATACCCTCTAAAAACACACGATAGACGTCGCTATCCTCTCTACCATTTTGGGGGCGCAGTGGGAGGGACATTCTACCACGACGCCCCCGTTGGCCCCAAGAACAGAAGACCATGACCTTAGCTCGTTTGTCTGCAGCATGCATCGCGTACTATTGGCTCTAACCTTACATCCGTACTATTTTCGTAAGTACACGTCAGTTTCCCTTGTGTTCGATTGCAGTGGCCGAGTCGAAGCCGCCGTATCCGGTAACCTCGCAACGCTGCGTTCGCTGACCTGAACATCCGTTTGGAAAATCACTGAAGTTTTAAGGAAAACTCAAGTAAGGCCAAGCACCTAGCATGAAACAATGGAGGATAGAAATTGTTTTATTGACTCGTAAAACTAAAACAAGATGGGTACATAAAACTTGGGCACATTGCTCGATGGGGTCAGAAGGTTCTCGAATGGCGTCCGTGGACCGGGAGACGAGCTGTCGGCAGGCCTCCAACAAGATGGAGCGACGACCTGGTAAAGATCACGGGATCGCGGTGGATGCGGAAAGCACAAGACCGGTATGAGTGGAGAGCCTTGGGGGAGGCCTACGCCTAGCAGTGGACGACTTTCGGCTGACATGATGATGACATAAAACTTGTGTAAACTAAATAATGTCTCAAAGTAGGACAATTAAAATTTTTGGAACAGAAGAACCCATTCTCTTCCTAATTTTATTTATTTTTCTAATTTTTGTCTTTGCATCGTATCGGAGAGTCAAAGATACCTAGCATTAATTAGACTGGAGAACATGCATCGACAAGAATGATACCCTTAAGTAAATAAAATATTTGATGAACTCATTCTAATATTCGTGATTATACTTAACATAAGGGATAAACCTAATTAAACGTCCGCTGCTTCTGCATTGCTTAACTCAATACTCCCACTGGAACATAACAGCTGGGATTATCTGATTATGTATGTACACGGCCCGGTTAATATAGTACGAGCGGCGGCCGCAAGATTCCCTACGTTACTTGATACAAAGTAACCCCCATGCTCTTAAAAGTGATTCTGCTTCGATGAAATAGAAAAAATAATAATTAATTAGCCGAAAGTCCTAAAACAAAAAAAAAACCGGCCAAGTGCGAGTCGGACTCGCGCACGAGGGTTCCGTAGAAAGATTTTAACGCTTTTCCCTAGTGTTTTAAGAAGTCCAGTGTTAGCAGAGCCCTGCTCCTAAACAAAATGTACTCAGTGTGGGGTCAACTTATATTGGTCTGTGAAATCTACAGACAGACATGAAATTTTAAGATTTTGAGACTTTTCTGAGTGGTTGTGCTATAAGAGCTACCTTCATACCAAATTTCAAGTTTCTAGGACATCTAGGACATAGGACAGGGTACTTACCCTTTAGGTTTTTTAAAATCGGCAATTTGTATGGAAATGGATTTTTTTATGACTGTATCTTTTGATTGCGTTGACTTAGAAGGTTGATTTTTTTCACGGCTTTAAGGGACCGCAGGCTTGAGTATTTAATATTAATTTTAGCATGCTACCTCCACGCGTTCCAGAGAAAAAGGGTCTTGACAGACAGACAGACAGACGGACAACAAAGTGATCCTATAAGGGTTCCGTTTTTTCCTTTTGAGGTACGCGGAACCCTAAAAATGGCGTTTACGTGACTGGCTACAAAGATAATATTTATGACATCAACTATCTCTTTCTTAGTAGTGATAGACAAAAAGTTCCCGTGTGATCGAAAGTGCTCAACAGACGCTTCGAAAGGTCTGATGCCCCCCCTCGGAATTGACCACTTTTCAGAGTGTCTAGCGAACACTTTCGACCACACAAGAACTGACAGACCAGGTTTTTCTATCACTACCAATAAAGAGCTAGTTGATGCCATAACTAACAATAACTGACATTACTAACCAATTTTGGACCTTATTTTAAAATAAGTATTTTCTTTGTATATCATCGCGTAAACGCCATTTTTAGTTTTTGGACTTTCAGCTAATTCCATTTTTTTTTCTCTATTTTATCGAAGAGTAGCACGTTTAAGTTTAAAAGCATGTTCCATGGGGCTATCTTTATATCAAGTGACGTAGGGAATCTTGCGGTCGCAGCTCGTACTAATACAGCTTGGCGGATTTGGCAGCCCCGTTCCTTTATTAAGGGTTTACGCTTATTGTACGATGCTCGGGCTTAACCTGTCACTTGCCCTTTTCCTTCTGCCATAATTACGTTAACATGGATTATGTTTGCGAATACGGCTTTGGTTGTTTTGGCTAGAGATATTAAGTATAAATTAAATTTCGGATCAGAGGCCCGAGTATGAATATTTGAATCCTGCGTAACGTAACGTTGTCGCATCGAAATCGAGAAACTTCATACAAAATTTCTGTTCTAAATTTGTACGCTCCCGCCCGTGATAAACGTTACACAAATTTCTAGATAACTTTACTACTCTATTAGGTACGTTACGCAGGGTTCCAATATTCGTACTCGCGCATCTGGATACGGATAAGGAAGGATATAGTTATTAGGGGGGCTAATTATTTTGGAGTATCCATTAATTTCGGATAGTTTCAGTTACGAATATTAGATTTTTAAGTACTTAATTGTAAAAGTAAAATTATAAGTACTGCAGTTGGTTCGTCTATGTGTGTGCGTATGAGTTTTTCCGTAAATTCTTAACATTGTTGGTCGGAATTTGGGTGGTGTCTTACTAGTAAAAATAAGTATCTTCCGCCGGATTGCTGCGTAATTACCTGAAAAAAGGAAAACGATGTTAGTGTTTTGTTAATTACATTACTTATAATATACCTAATTCTGAGAAGATTATGCCCACACAAAAAATTACCAAAATACTTGAATCTACACCATACCTACTTAAATTTCGTGAGATTTAACTGAAACCAATTTTTCCTACATTTTGCTGCCGGGTACTTTTTATGTTTTAGATTAGAATTTGTATGGAAGTGACAGATGGCCTTCCTGACGTAATAACATACGCAAGATAAAGATCGGAACCTTCCGCTTCGCTCCAATGCAATGAATCTTCCATAATTAATTATTAGCAGACAAATACCAAACTAGGCTAACCTAACAGAAACAAACTAGGGTCTTCAGTGAGGTATTCCCCGAGGAGCCAGAGCACGAAAAGACCGGGGATAAAGCCCGATACCCCAGAAATAATCTTCTCTCTATGTTTAAATCATCATCATGTCTACTCTATTTACGTCCCACTGGTGACCACAGGTCTCTTCTCAGAATGAGAGGGCTTAGGGCTATAGTTCTAAAAATCAATTGGTACCGCAGGTACTTGATTTTGATGATTTTTGCTGTTGAATTCGTAAAGAAAATGTATAGTATCGAAAAAACATTTGAGGAATCAGGAATATGGCAGCAGGGACAAGGCTATTCAGCCTTGCGCTACTTTTATGTACCTACTTAAGTAATGTTTTAGAAACAACATCACAACAAACAACGGATCGTGAATCTCAAGTACCTAAAGTGAATAGCCGATTCTGCAGGCCTCTATTATGGCAGCGCAAACTAAAATACGGAAAAATCCAGTTAGGTACGCGGAAACCCTACGAGAAGGATCATCTTGAGTAATGGACATTTAGCGCACTCGGACACTTCGCTAGCACTCTTGATACCTCGGACGTTTGCTACGTGCGCCATTAGGAAATTACACAGAAACGTCTCGGTCGACCTCCTGTAACAGTGGATTTATTGTGCCATTTGTTGCCAGTTGTCTCGTACTTTGTCGCTCTAAGTAATGGTTAAAACAATGCGACTTACCAAAGGATATAGTTGAAGGATTTTTAAAAACACTTTATTCGGCGCCAAGCGTATTGCCGTACTTGACATCAACTTCCTTCCTTAGTTAGTAGGAAGGAGTTACCCAACGAACATCCATAATTTAAGATGATGTTTCATTATGTACATATTACTCGTAATAAGTACGAAATGTCTCAAAATTGTTATCCGATACTAGCCGTTCAAGCCGCAGCAAGCCAAATGAAGGGTATGTACATTTTGCTGGCGGTAGGACCTTGTGCGAGGTCCGTCCGGATCGCTACCACAATCTTGCTTGCTAATCCTGCCCCTAAGCAGCAGTGCTTGCACTGTTGTGTTTCGGTGTGGAGAGAAAGACAGCCGGTGTAATTACGGGCACAAGTGGCATTTCATCTTAGCTCTCTAGGTTGGCAACGCAGATGCAAACCCTCCAGGGTTGCGGGTGTCTATGGGCAGTGGTGATCACTTACCATCAGGTGACCTACTTGCTCGTTTGCCTTCCTCGTCGCATAAAAAAAAGGTACCTATATAGAAAGGACATGTCTAGTCACTTTTTTTTAAAACAAGAAGTTAATCTCAAAATGTAGAGTACACAATATCAATAGACAACTTATCTTTTTTATCACTTTAAAACAAGATGTACGTACCTGCCTATACGAAAATTATAATATGGATAATTACATCGTTCCAAACTTTCAAATCGCGATAACTCAAAAAGTTGCCAAGGCTACTATAGACACGTTCTTTCCTTGTACCCTTCAAATTGAGTAGCGTCACGTCAAAATCGGACCTTGAATAAGTATAACAACTGAATTGGCGTCGCGTTGGATATCCAAAGGTATTGAAAAACAACGCGACGTGCGATCGATCAACGAACGATCGTGATTGTCAAAAATCACCACGCGCCAATAAACATAAATCTAACACATATAGTCATACCGTATCTGTTTATTTTCTTAGAATTATAATAGAGCTGACATTCATTTATTTGTTACATATAAATATAACTCTGAGGGTCCAGGTCGAACATGCCCAACAATAATTTGGATTTGCAGCTTAATTTGTATACTGAATGCCAGAACCGTGTTTATAAACGTAAGTACAGATAGGTCAGAAGCACGGCAAAACCCTCAGGTAATTTTTATTAACTTATGAGCAATTTTTCATCGTTTTCCTAACTGCACGAGGGGTGCTCTAAATGACAAAATAAAACGTAGCGACATAAAAGCCTTCATTAAACAACATAATTATCCACGAGGGAAGCTACGGGGTAAGTGCTTTATAAACGCTAGCGCAAAACGCATTAGGTACTTTGCCAAATTAATAGAATATTGACGGGCTATTTCTGTGCTCATAGTTAAAGTACGGTGAAACCTATTAGAGTATACTTCATCATCAGCTTATTTACGTCCCACTGCTGGGCATAGGCCTCCCCTCACAATGAGAAGGCTTAGGCTATAGTTCCCACGCAGGCCCAGTATGCGTTGGGAACTTCACACACACTGTTGAATTGCTTCGCAGGAGTGTGCAGGTTTCCGTTTCCTCATGATGTTTTCCTTCACCGAAAAGCTCATGATAAATTGACAAATGTAATTTCGCACATAAATTCTGAAAAACTCAAAGGTGACCTTCTGCTTGAGAGGCCATAGGTTAGCACGGGTTTCTGGACTGTACTATCGTGACAATAATGTTGATAATGTTAGTCTCTATAAAACGCCAGTGTCGCGTTCATGACTGTTTCAGCGTCGAAATGGCATATCGGCTGTCATTTAGTACCGAAAGGTGACACTAAACACTGTCGAGACTGCATTAGAGAATCAAATCAATAGGCCGCTAACACTCAAATTACTTAAAACGTGCGAAATGTGTCGACTTTTAGAAGGACAGCACGTTCTCCGTTGATTTTTAAGTGTCTTTGAGTGGAAATACACGACACACATCTATTCCAATAATGAGATAATGACCATCTATGGCAGTGGGACACTTATGCACAAAAAAAAAAACCTTAGAAAAAAAACGTAAAATAATCCTCCAAAATAATGATAATTAAATAAAATGCGTTTATTTCGGACAACAGAAACTAAAGCCTAAAGTTTTATGGCCTAGCACTAAGCAGCAGAAATATGAAGTCGGTGCGGTGCGAGCGGAATATTCTTTGAATGAAGCATCATTATTTTAGAGGATTATTTTACTTTTTTTTTCTAAGGTTTTTTTTTTAAGGCGGTTTTACTTTTTTGTTAAAAGATTTTTATTTCACAATTTTACGTTGATTTAACATTTTCAGAATTATCCTCCAACTCCTAACCGTTAAGGAGTTGTACCTTCCATTAGCAGCTCATCAACATGAGATGATGACTACCGGACGCAAATACTTGAATAGCCTTTTTCAGGAGTATACCCTTTCGAATAATGATTTAACATTTTCAGAATTATTCTCCAACTCCTAACCGCTAAGGAGTTGTACCTTCCATCATCAGCTCATCATCATGAGATGATGACTACCATACGCAAATACTTGAATAACCTTAGAAAATATATGAAACACATAGTACATGCCTGTAAAATTTGAGGGTTGCCCTCGATTTCCCTGGGATCCCATCATCAGATCATGACTTGGTGAAATTGGAACCACCTCAGGACTATACCCTTTCGAATAAACAAAAATTTGAAAATCGGTCTACAATTGACAGAGTAATCGATGTACATACATAAAAAAAATATATATACAGTGGAACGTAGAACCTCCTCCTTTTTTGAAGTCGGTTAAAAACCAAACGAAACTGAGATCTTTGTAACTTATCCACATGAAAGCAAGTACATAATAAAGGAAAATAAAAATGGGATTATTCCATTCAGAATACTGATGCTACTGTGACAAATAAATTGGACGTCACAATTCTTATATTTCTCCATATCTTATCGCCACATCAAATTTGGTGTGCCAAATGAAAATTTTAAGTTTCAATTAAATTTGGCACGACCCACTTGGCATCCCTTATTGCTTGGCGATTTGGCCAAGCTGCAAAGATTTATTGACAAGATTCCCGCCGTGTTATTCTGTTTTCGTATGTTGACCTATTTGTTAGAAAGAAAGAAAGAAAAACATTTTATTTCAGGTCCCAGAGTGTCACCACCTAACAAATGAATGTGTTATGAATTTTTCACAAGAATTACATTCGTAAAGCGAGCGAGACAGCGTGTTTAGATTCCATAATTACTTACCTACTAATAACAGTTTTAAATGATTCGCGGAATGATTTGCGGATGTTTTGAATATCGGGATCTCATCAAACCTATAAGGTAATCGCGGTCTATATCCCGTTTTCATTATGTCTAATACTTACCTATATACTAATATTTCTTTTCTTCATCAAAGTTTAAAGTTTAGAAACGGCGGGCAAAAAGCTTTAGACACCCAATTTTGTCTTTTGAGACAAACGTCTTTTGAAACTGAGTTTTGTGTTTACTAGTATTTTGCAAGAAGGGGAAATTTTTCAGACGGTGAGGCCCTAGAATAAAAAACAAAAGCATATTTTTGGGTAAAAAAATAAAATTGGTGACTTCTACAAAAACAGATGATGACATAAATCTATTAAGTATCTCCAATACAAAGATTAGAAAGAGCAATGATTAGAAGGAAAATTCTGTTACAGAAAAAGCTAATGTCCCCGCTAGTTGCCAATTCTATCTCTATATTCGTAAGTGGTCGTTAAAAGTGGAAGCACATTAAAGCTGCTTTATACGACGAATTCCACATAAATTAAACTGCCATAATAAACATCCCGGTTTTTTCTATATTATACAGTTAATATCAAAAGTATCTAGTAATTTTCGTACCCTTTCGCATAACATAACATTTGTCTAACATGTGTGAGGTTTTGTATTGGATGTAGAGTGACATGGTAGCTACAAAACTTATCGACTTTATACAATACTTAATATGGATCTTCTATAAATTTTAACCTATTTCACTATTGCCATGATGTCTACTTACACTTCTGGCTTATAAATTATCTTTTATTATAACTATTTGAAATTATTGTACTTACTTATTTCATGTTTAATCTGTTTTGAGTGCCAAAAGTTAGTAAATGAATAAACAAAGAGCAGACCTTCTCCCCATTTATTGGGTAATTCACCCAATTCCATAGCCAATATAACCTCGTCCAGAACCGTTGCTCGGTACACTTACCCTGTAACGGCAAATAAACTGCATCAGATGCATCGAGATCGGATACCGTTACGAAGCAAGTTTGAGTTTATTTCGCTACGAAACTTTACCCATATGAATAGTGATTTCGTAGACTATTGCGACGTCGTGTTTAATTTTCTAAAGAAAGTTAAGACTTGCTAGTGTAATCGTCGGCAAAAAACTACGACTCGAACGCGTTTGCGTTAGTGTACGAGAATTGTTTGTTGGCGCTGCTAATGTGCCCATAGTAATTCAGACGTGTGTAAAGGCAAATGCGACCGAGACTTTTTTTGTCGTTGATTACACTAGTCGTTAGGGGTGCAGCCAGTGTCACAACCATCTTTGTATGTGGCTTGAGCTAAGCGCGTGCGCACTGGAACAGTGGACCGCGCCGTTACCACGGTACCGGTAACCGGGCCGAACGCTCCGGCGCCCGCGCAGCTCCGGCTTCTCTTATGCCCGCTCTACACTCAACCGAGCCCCTACACCGAAATCCGAAACCCGAAGTTCGTACCCGACCCGACTCTTGCTTTCGTGTTACCTATGTTGGCGTGAGCGGGAAGGACGGATACGAACCTCGAATTTCAGACTTCTGAGTAGGGGCTCAGGTCTAGCCCGTGACCGTATTTGGTACTAAAATAACTAAAACTAAAACCTCGTGCTCGGCTTACTAACCATGACGCGATTTGCCGAAACTTCTAACCGCGACTCCATACCGTTTGGTACACGTGTGGAAGTGTAATTTTTAGTCGTCCCGAGTCGCGACCTATACACCTCGGGACTCTTGCAAAATTACACACCTTCCGCATTTATATCAAAAAGTACTATTTAGTGAGTTCTAATTCTAAAAAGAACGTTAAATGTACGGTCGAGGAAATTAATTCCTGACCCACCATGGAACCTTTTCACAGTAAACGTCATAGTGACATCGCATAGCTTGTCAAGGAAAACAGTTATGACGTTTACTATGAAAATGTTCTATGGTAGGTCAGGAATTTATTTCCTCGACTGTACATTTTATATTAAGTATGACGTCGATCAGATGTTACTTGCATTTATCAAAATGCATGCCACGTGGCCTTCGCTGTGTTTCCTGCTATATTGCATTCAAATTCATTCTATTATTAATTATTTATGTAGAGTTAATAAATGAACTGTATTAATTTTGAAACAAGCATATTTAGTTATAAGTAGAGTTTCAATTTGATTGGCAATAGGTAGATTTTCGAATCACGATTTGGACTGACGATTTATTTTCGTGATTTTTTTGAAATATGGTTATCGAATGCATAAATTTATGTAATGTTAGAGTCGATTATTTCGTCTAACAGACGCAAAAAAATTTGCTCACTACTGTTTTTCAAGTAAACATAATTTGTACAAAACATAATTCCAGAAATTAAAATTTGGGTAGTGGAGAGCAGTATTAGTTTATTAGGGAATATTGAAAGCCATACCCTTACAATACCTGTTACATGAATGAATACAATACATAAACTCATAGAAAAATCTATCATATTGTATTATTATACTGCTAGATGCTAACGAAATAAAAATTATATAAGTTAATTTATGGATCAGCATAGACAAGCTACAAGATGTCTGCCTCAGCTTCTCTGTCGTAGGCTAAAAAGGGAGAAACATTTGAATACCTAAGTTTAAGCAAACGCATAAAAAAATAATCACTATAGTTAATAGGTAAATTTAAATTTCAAGAGATGTGCACTACAGTCATACATGCACATATCATGGCTCTCTATGTCTTGAGTCACCGACTGTGTGTGAAAGCCATGTTACTGGCTTTCCTCATCCATTTCCCAAAACTAATTTAAGTTAACAACATAATTTTCAATTCAGTATTACGGCAGTCATAAAGACAAAACACACGGGACGCTCGAATGGGGTCAGTGTTTTTACTACGAACGCAACGGTCCATGCATGCTTTACAGTAAAGCCTAGTTTACACATGTTAGAAAAATCCAAGAAGCAAACAAACAAACAAAGTATGCAGGGCCGGGTAGCTAACAGAGTTAAAAGTGATCGGTGGCCTTACTGGCACGTGTAATCTGGGCATAAGGCTATACACCAAAATTGCGCAGTATTCACGGAAGCCTTTCGGTACACTCGTGTTTATGGCTGTCATCGTAAAAGTAATGCTAAATAAATGCCAGCAACTACTTCCACGTCAGTGCAACACGCAAACGATGGGCGATTGGAAAATATGAAACCCAACATTTGTATTGGAAAGCCCATTGCAGTATCTCAGAAACAAAGGAAGAACGAGAGAGTGCTAGCGCACAAAGGACGTGTAATCACTTGTCTCCGCATTAAAAAAATCGTAATATGCAGAAAAAGTAAAATTATCATTAGTAAACAAATATTAACGTGTTAACTACCCACTTATCCGTGCTGTGGTGTAAACTGTAATTAAAAATACTTGAATAACCTTAGAAAATATATGAAACACATAGTACGTGCCTGTAAAATTTGTGGGTTGCCCTCGATTTCCCTGGGATCCCATCATCAGATCATGACTTGGTGACAATGCGACCACCTCAGGAGTATACCCTTTCAAATAAAAAAAAATTGAAAATCGGTCTACAATCGATGTACATATATAAAAAAAATACATACAGTGGAACGTAGAACCTCCTCCTTTTTTTGAAGTCGGTTAAAAAAGTGACGCAATAACATTACAAAACAGTATATAAAATAGAAACTCGAACGTTGAAACGTTCAAACTCCAACTCCTCATCTTTGCCAGCTCTCGCGTTGGTGAAGACTAGCCTTAAGTACCTACCTATTCTAAACCATCCAGTATTTATACGGAAAAGTGCCGGGACGTTTTGTAGCATCGCACTGTCTACATAAATATTTGTCTAGGAATTTCCAAGAGAATTCTTGAGTGCCATCTTGACGAAAGTCGATTTAGTTCTAACACTTCGCTGTATAGTGGGGCAAAAATTTAGTCCAAAAAAGGTGTTAAAAATATAACGCTGTATTGTATAAGTCATAGGTATTTGCTTTGGCGCTTAGGCAAAAATGCATCGATAGAGGTACAGGTACGTACAAAGAGTAATGAGAATCATTTTAATATCTTTCGAGTGTACACTACATGTGCATGCGCCAGAAAGATACCACCGCGCCGTCTTCTTACAATGCAACTTATTTAGGGAAACGAACTTTAGTCGTAAGCGACCTGAAAAGTCTATTGTCTGCGGTATCGCAACTGAACTTTAAAATTTCATAGGACTTTAATGAGATAAAAGGTATTTTTGCTATGAGAGAGAGAATGCAAAGGGGTAGAGAGCTAAAGTATTTTTAAATATGGCAGATTAAATTAAACTCAAGATATTGGCTAACACTTTTATTACACGAAACTTGACATAGAGTGTCGATTTCACGATGGGTACGGTTAGCTGCAACTTGACATTATTTTTTATGACGGGTATCCTGGTGGGTGACTGCTTGACATTTTTGGCAAAAAAACAACTACCTAGTACAAAAATTATTGTATACAATCATTGCATAATTTGGTCTTAAAATCTCGCAAAAAATAAAATTTAAATTGAACGCGCTACCTGAACTTAAAAACCCTCATTAAGAAACGATTGTATAAATACTATTAAAGGCCCCTTGATCTTCAGTGTTCCTGTATTAACAATAAACAGTGATCATTTTTCAAACCGTATATTTTTCGCAAGTCACTCCAGCAAAGATTTAACGCGCCCATAAACTAAAGACAACAAACAAATCCTAAACCGAAACTCGATTACCATACAACATGGGTCCATGCCAGGACAATATAATATCGGCATATCTACAATACGTCACAAAATTACATTACGCTCCTTTACTGTTCACGTAATAGAAGCCAGTTTGGGATAATTCTTTCTTATCCGGCTTTAAATTCTTTGGTTTTTACCATGTGGGAGAAGGTTCTTTGGATGGCGGCCAGTAAATACATTATTTACAAAAAGACCCATTGAAATATTCACACATGAACTATGGTTTGAATAAATAATTCTAAGAAGGTTTTATGTAGGTATACATAACACAGTGTACCTAATGTATTTGCTTTGCGGTAAGAAAAGCTTTCAAAGCACTCTACTCTCTTTTGTTTAGACTTAGAGTATTACACTCTTACGTATGTATGCCACGTCGATTTTGTTGCATACCACAGCCTAGGTAATGTGAAGTACAGTAGGTAGGTACCATTGTAACAAACGATTGTATAATCAAAAGTCACTTACAAGTGTAGATTAAATCAAAACAAAGTAGTAAAGCAATTTCATAATTTAAAAAAAAACAATAATTTACGCAATAGAAACAAACAATCATAAATAAGAAATTCTTATTCTTATTCTAAAAATTTGCATTAGGCTTCGTCAAATAGATCCATGACAATAATATACAACATAATATAAGGATAAGTCCGCCTTTGTACTCGAATTTGATTGTTACAACTTGTGTTTTATCCTTTTTTTTGTACAGTAGAATGTCTACTTACTTAATTAATTAACATACAAATTGGTAAGTATCCTTAAAACAGTTCGACAATTTCATGATTGACTTTAACTAAAATTTGATATCGTTATTTGTGCGTTTTATATTATTATGGTTCATGGCCGTAAAAAATTAAATTTGCAAATGGTACTCGTTATACCAACATTATTATTTATGCATCTGGATCGATCAAGTTCACTGCACTCTTTACTCCACAGTAAATAATAAAAGCAATACACCCTTTGTCATATTATGATTTCAATAACAACTCATTCATAACCTAAAAATACACTCATCCACTGCAACGTAAATTACTCTATTAAAATTATAACGAACATAACCTACCATAACCTAGAAACGAGAGCTTTCGTATCCGCCGAGCTTAAAGGAGCATTTTATCGGTATAATATCGCGATATAAATATATGCAAGGGGAGTGCACCCGGTCAGTGGGCCACGGAAAGCGAACCGGTTCCGCGCGAGGCGACCGCTTTGTTTTTACACACAACCGGTTTGCGAAATCGTGAAAAGAATTAAAAACACATAAGCGCCAACTTTTAATTTTAAAGTTAGACCTTTAAGTTTAAGCATAAAGAACGATGTGCAACTTTCGCATTAGGCTCCTAAGTTAATTTGAATTCATTTCCTGGTTATTGCGAAAAGAAGACTGAAGTTTGTTGATTTAGGCTCGAGTTTTGTTCGCGGGTTCGAGTGATATGGAAATATAAGTACTGCGTGAGTGTGTGCACTTCAAAGGGACTCTGTTTTCTTTATATTCCGTAGTTGCTTTATTCGCAGCTTCACGTACTTAGGGTAAATGTGGCGCATTGGATAAAAGTACAAACAAAACAAAAAACGCTGTGTGAAAACCACATTCATTGAATCCTCTATAAAACCGCTCTTAGTGATAAATTTTCATATTTTTTTTAAACGGAACCATCGCTAAGTGCATGCGAACTGAGCACATTATGGCGGTTAGTGAAAAATGCGGAAGTGCAAGACCTCCTTCCTAAGTTAGATAAGAAAACAGTTTATATAACCTGTCGCAAGTTTGCCTAACTGCCATCGCGGGAACTACTTCCCGTTCTTCCTGTTCCCGAGTTAGTTACAAACAGTTGCTGTACAAATTATCTACTGTCTTAGAGGAATAAACCAACTGGAGGCGCCAAAGAAAGTTTTTGATCATGTCGCTATGCACGCAGATTTTACGGATTGTATTGTAGGATGTTTTATAAGGTCTATCCGGATCGCTACCAACATCTAAAAAAAAAACTTAGCCCTCTGGTTGATATTACACTGGTGTTGCGGATATCTTAGGGCAGCGCTGATCTTATATTATCACTTGCTCATTTATATGCATTCCGTTTTATACTATGAAAAAAAAAAGATAAATACCTAAATAAATAACATGACATCATATTCAAATAGGTACTACCTTTAGCTTCACGTATAATTATCACATTCCAGCACCCCAGACAGTATACCACAATAATATTTTTTACAAAGGGGCGCCGTCATAGCCCAGTGGTTTGACCTTATAGCCTCTCAAGCAGAGGGTCGTGGGTTCAAGCCCCAGCTCAGACCTGTGGATATTTCTTAATTGAAGTGCAAAATTACGTTTAGAATTTGAAGGAACACATAGTGAGGAAACCTGCACACTCATGCGAAGCACTTCAATGGTGTGTGTGAAGTTCCCAATCGGCACTGGGCCCGCGTGGGAACTATAGCCCAAGCCCTCTTATTCCAATGGGACGAAAAAAAAGGCTAGTGATGATGATGATGACAAAGAGGTACCTCCACATTAAATGGTGAGGCTCTCTCCGATTGGTTGCATGCTCTAAGGCTACTACCGATTAGTTTGGCGAGTGTACAAATTGCTGGGAAACTAATTAATTAAACGTCTTTTCTGGCTAATGGCTGTTTGTTCTAGAACTAATCAAGGATTGTGATTAGTTTTATTGTATAGTCAGCAGCAGAAGTAGCTAAGCAACCGAAGCGGTCACAATGATCTAAGCGTGGCTCTATTTTTACAGACGTAAGAGCTTTGTGTAGATCATGAGACCGATACGGTTACTTAGCTACTTATGCTGCCGACTGTACTTAGTTTAACTTTAGTCCGTCTAGCGTCTAGTACTAAGTTTGTTTTCACGTTGGTGGATGAAGTGTATGAAAATAAAGTAAAAGAGGTACGTATTTAAAGCGAAGCAAACTCTTAACTGTTACTTTCGTTTTTAACCGACTTCAAAAAAAGAGGAGGAAGAGGAAACGACAACTTATAGGCAGTTTGAAACACCACACGCACCGACATTTGTATTTCGAATACCAATATCTCAGAAGCCACAAGAACCTTAGCTAAGAACCGATTAAAGTGGCTTTCATCAAAAAAAAAATCGAGCCCTTGAATCAGTCGTGCGTTTCGCTACGATGTCTCAAACAGACACACAGAAACAGAAAATTAATATTCATGGTTAGTAGTATAAGAAAAGCAGCTACCATTTAGCGAGACAAATTCACAAACTAAGTTTGTTACGTTATCGTATGTCTTCCATTCATAACTCCCCCCCCCCCGCCTACCCCCTCACAGTTATTGTACCAACAATAAGGCTTTTACCATGCCTCTTCAAAGTCCAGCGAACTCACTCTACTCAGTCATAACCTAACCAACTTAGAAAAGTTGAAAAACCCCTGACATTGCCATATCAAAGTTCAAAATTTCAACAACGGGTGAACCGATTTTATTACAACTTAGCTAAGAACCATCTCGATTAAACTAGCTTTCGATTAAAAAAAACCACATCGAAATCGATCCATCCGTTTGGGAGCTGTGATGCCACAGAGTGATACACAGAAACACAGGTCAAAGTTATAACACCCCTCTTTTTCGTCGGGGGTTAAAAAGGACATTCCCACAAGACAAACGAGTTAAATATTCTTAGAAGCTGAGAATAAAATACTTACAAAGCTGGTATTCCAAGACCTTTTACCCTGGCCATTTATCTGAGTCTGTCCGAGACATAAAAGAACGTAGATATACGATAGAGTCAAAGAATTATATCGAGATAGAAGGATAGTGTGTGTGGCGACATAAAGCGCCACGCATTCTCCCAGGCAGAAACACTAGTCCATAGACTATTTGTTTAGTGGCCACACTGACCCGGCTTTTCTAGCGAAAGCCGGGTCTCTGATTGGTCGAGCTGGTGCGAGTCGCTCGTTCGTTACTCCATAACTCTTTCAAAATGCGGAAACGGCGGTTGAAATCGGACACTAACTTATTCAGAGACGCACTCTATAAGTCGAGGAAGAATATGAGACTGAATAAATCTAATCATTCCGAAAATACCCCAGGTAGGTTTTTGATTTAATAAATTTAATACAATAAACTGAAACAAGGGGACCAACTTCATTAGACCCATGATACGTTTGTTGAATGTATTCCGTGAGATCTACAGTTAATTTAATTCATCATAAAACCATAGGTCCATATTCATGAACTAAAATCAATTAGGTAATTTACTCCCGTGCACGACACCGATGACGTAGTGACACAACTACGGGCTTGGATGGCTGATTTACGTCCTATCCCGGCCTCCCGTCACGGACAGCCAAAGTCATTCATATTTAAAGACTTGGCAACTACATCACACGTTTTTCTACGCGACGATACAGTCCGCCGATCATTACAGCCACCCTACACGGGCCCCTATAAAATATTATCTCGTAGCCCCAAGACGATGACTATCGACATCGCTGGGCGACGTACTACAGTCAGTATTGATCGCGTTAAACCAGCTTACGTCACACCTAATCACGATTGTATCGCCCACAGGAACCATGCCGCACCGGTCCGACCAGCGCTGCCGCCGGCGCCTGTACCTGCACCTTCAACGCGGACGCCGACGCCTCCAACGCCCGCACCCGCACCCGCACCCTCAGTGCAGACACCAGCGCTCCTCGTTCCCAAGACCGCTAGAGTAGTATCTAAAGACCTTCAAAAACCCGTTACCACTCGATCAGGTCGTAAAGTTAGATTTAAGGATATTCTAGATTTGTAATTAGTACTTAATTTTAACACATAAGTTAATAGTTTATTTTGCAACTTAATTTGTATAACCTTTTTTTCTCCCTGGGGGGGTGATGTGGCGACATAAAGCGCCACGCATTCTCCCAGGCAGAAACACTAGTCCATAGACTATTTGTTTAGTGGCCACACTGACCCGGCTTTTCTAGCGAAAGCCGGGTCTCTGATTGGTCGAGCTGGTGCGAGTCGCTCGTTCGTTACTTCAGAACATTGAATACAAGCAACGGCCTCTTTTGCCTCAGCGACTCGAACCGAGCGGACCACTCTCCATATGTGTATGAGGGCTGTTTGATAAGTACCCGTTTTCTAAATATATTAATATCACTGGCCGCAAATAAGTATACCACTTTTTTAAGCCATTTTTCAAAGGCGGGAAAATTAAAAAAAAAATTGCATTCTTTTGTTTTTTTTCTCATTTGACAACGATTCAGTGAAGGCGTGAACTTAAAATTGTTAAAATGGAGAAAGAACAGTATCGGTCTGTAATTAGATTCTTATTTTTGGAAGGAAAAACATGTGATGAAATAAAAGTAAGAATGCAAGCGGTTTACCATGAATGTTCTATGACAATCGTCAGATATTGGTATAACCAGTTTAAGCGGGGGAGAACAACCGTCTTTGATGAGGATCGCCCAGGCCGGCCAGTTGAGGTGACTACAGACGATATGGTTAAGAAAATTGAAAATATCGTTTTAGCCGACCGCCGAATTAAACTTCGAAAAATCGTTGATGCTGTAAACGTTTCAATCGAGAGGGTACAACACATATTAGAAGAAAAATTGGGTATGAAGAAAGTATCGGCGAGGTGGGTGCCGCGTTTACTCACGGAGGAGCAAAAACAGAACCGACTGACTACATCGGAGCAGTGTTTGGCCGTATTCAAACGTAACCCGAAGGAGTTTCTGCGTCGTTTCGTGACCGTGGACGAAACGTGGGTCCGCCACTACACAAAGACTACTAAAGAGCTCCAAAGAAAGCAAAAATCGTCCCATCGGCTGGAAAGGTCATGGCGACCGTTTTTTGGGATTCGCAGGGTATTATACATATTGACTATTTACAAAAGGGAAAAACAATAACATGGCAGTACTATGCCAATTTATTGGATGAATTTGACGCCGTGTTGAAGGACAAACGACCCCATTCAAAAAAGAAAAAGTACTGTTTCATCACGACAACGCCCCGGCTCATTCGTCCAGAGTTGTGACGGCTAAATTAGCACAGTTACGCTACGAACTATTGTCTCACCCCCCGTAGTCTCCAGATTTGGCCCCATGCGATTTTTTTTGTTTCCCAACCTAAAAAAATGGCTCGGTGGCAAGCGATTTGGATCAAATGACGAAGTCATTGCCGCCACAGAGGCCTATTTTAATGACTTTCCAAAATCATACTTTTTGGATGGTTTATTGAAGCTTGAGTATAGGTGGAACAAATTTATAGAGTTAAAAGGTGACTACGTAGAAAAATAAATGCATATATACAAATAAAAATGTTTTTTTTTTCCATAAACGGGTACTTATCAAACAGCCCTCGTATGTACCTCGCGCGGCGAAAAGATGCTGAGGTTCATACTCACGCGTTCCAGCTCCCGAGCATCTAGCTAGTGTAATTAACGGCCATTAGAAAAGTTGAAAAATCCCCGACATTGTCATTTCAAAGTTCAATATTTCAGAAACGGGTGAACCGATTTTAATGAAACTTGGCTAAGAACCATCTCCAAAAGATTTTTATTTCACAATTTTACGTTGATTTAACATTTTTTCAGAATTATCCTCCAACTCCTAACCGTTAAGGAGTTGTACCTTCCATCATCAGCTCATCAACATGAGATGACGACTAGCGGACGCAAATACTTGAATAGCCTTAGAAAATATATGAAACACATGATACGTGCCTATAAAATTTGAGGGTTGCCCTCGATTTTCCTGAGATCCCATCATCAGATCATGACTTGGTGACAGTGGGACCACCTCAGGAGTATACCCTTTCGAATAATGATTTAACATTTTCAGAATTATCCTCCAACTCCTAACCGCTAATGAGTTGTACCTTCCATCATCAGCTCATCATCTTGAGATGATGACTACCAGACGCAAATAATAACAAAGAATAACCTTAGAAAATATATGAAACACATAGTACGAGCCTATAAAATTTGAGGGTTGCCCTCGATTTTCCTGAGATCCCATCATCAGATCATGACTTGGTGACAATGGGACCACCTCAGGAGTATACACTTTCGAATAAAAAAAAATTTTGAAAATCGGTCTTCAATTGACGGAGTAATCGATGTACATACTTACATAAAAAAAAGAAAAAAAATACGTACAGTGGAACGTAGAACCTCCTCCTTTTTTGAAGTCGGTTAAAAAACACCACATCAAAATCGGTAAATCCGTTTGGGAGCTACGATGCCACAGACAGGTACACAGATACACATGTCAAACTTATAACACCCCTCTTTTTTGTCGGGGGTTAAAAAAACATATCACAAGAATACGGTTAAGATAAAGTTTTGGTGTCAGCGACAAATTGAAATGATCGCGAAAGGGTTGCAGCAAAAAGCAGGATTTTCCGAGGGATCGTTCATAAACCATATCTGTGGGTCGCTTGGCTTAGGGAGGTTAGTCACCAGTGGCGGGATTTATAACTTGTAACTATAGTTCTCGAATGTATACTTACTTAACCTTGTCTTGTGAAAATGCCTTTGAATCTTGGTTTTCAATTTATTACAACAAAACAAACAAAAACAAAAAGAATAATAATAACATAATTAAATTTAGAACCTAAAATGGAAAACGTCCCCGAGTCCGCTACCTCGGGGCAAGGTGCCCAAAAGACTGGCGGCGTTGCCTCTTTGTATAGCAATACCTATACGTTGGCCGAGGAACGCGCCAGCCCTTTGATCACCTGTAATTTTGTTTTTTTTTTCTTAATATATTTAATTTTTTATAATTTTATATTTTTATTTTTAACTTCTGTGTCGTTTCTTTGTTTATTTTAAATGTTAAATAGAGTACGGTCAGCAAAGCTCAGGTCGCTTTTAACGGAAGGCTTATTTAAACGTTCATTTCTCATTGAATAAGCGACGCTATTAGCTATTATCCCCACAACTTGTACTATTATGTATTCTGTGACATTACCAACAATATGTGTTTTAATTACAAAATCCTGAGCTTTACTAAAGCAGAAATGCATTTCTATGGGGTGAGAGTGAAATGGGCTCATGTCGATGCTGTCAATTGGTGATGGATAAGCACACCTACTCCTTTGTCTGAACGTGATAACAATGAGTTACGTTTCATAAGAGACAATTAACAAAGTTCTTAGACAAATATCTACGTTCTAGACCTGACACGATGCGACTTCAAAAAAATTGTAGCAGCACAGCTATGCTAACCGTAGAACGTCTGCATAAGCACTCACATGATGCTGTAGTGTATAAACTTCCAACTGTTTGTTGCCAACGATGCGGAAATACTTTAAATAAATGCTGCTCACATTTCGTCCGTGAATAATAAAATTGTTCGCACATGAAATGTAAATATAAACGCAAAATTGGTGTAGCGTTTGGTGTTGGCATTGCTATACATGAACATGGTAATCTCAATCTCCAAATAGAAAAACTGGCCATGTGCGAGTCGGACTCGCGCACGAAGGGTTCCGTAATGTTCTATAAACAAAGCAAAGTGATTGACAGCGCTATCTAGTGTCGAGTAGCAGTGGTACGACAGTTATTTTATTTTATTTAAGAGTCAAGCTCAATGAGAATGCTGCCTAGTTACACTACTCGTCCACAGATGTCATTGCGTAAAAAATCATGTCTGTTGTATGGGAGCCCCACATAAATACTCCTTATATTCTGTTTTTAGTTTTTGTTGTTATAGCGGCAACAGAAATACATCATCTGTGAAAATTTCGACTGTCTAACTTTCACGGTTCATGAGATACAGCCTATTGACAGGCGTCTTAGTAATAGGGTTCCCGTTTTATACCTTTTGGGTACGGGACCCTAAAAATAGTCGCTGTGGCTTGCATGTTCCTTAATGGCTTTCGATGCGGTTTTGCCATCATTTAGAAAGTTTTTAGAAAGAGTCTCTAGAATTTTAATATCTTTGACCATGTCTTTCATTCGTTCATTCCGCCATCTTTGTCTCTGCGCCCAATGTTCGAATGGTTCACTGCCTGTTCAGGCATCGGGCAGGGAATCATTCGAACAAAAGCGCCGAAACAAAGATGGTGGAATGAACGAATGAAAGACAGTTAATTATATTAAAATTCTAGGCTCTTTCTAAAGAAATGTCTGAATTGCTGTGGGCCAATTGGCACTCCTCTAACGGCACGTATCGACATCAAACTATTTAATTCTCATAGTATTTATTGGCACTGGTACTTTTTGGGCGTTGATACACGGCGCTCGTTTAGTTAACGCGAACGCGATCGAGACGTTTTCATGTATCAATAGCTACACTAGAAGCTCAGTTGTGATGAGCTGACTCGTACTACCAATGCAGGTGCTACATCAATACACTCATAGTAGGTAGTAGTGACTTAGTGACTGAAATTTGACACATTTACGTCAATCACTGCAATATTGTAACAAAGAGACTCACTCAAATACGAATGAATATTTAATTTGAACGAACGAATACGGGCATTGAAGCTATACAGTGAGAAGATTAACCGCGACTCGGCAAACGTAGTGTGGGACCCCTCCGGTCAGGCGAAAGATTGCAGGCAGATGCTGGCTGCGACAAGCTGAAGGCAGGGCGCTATGACGCTCACTAAGGGAGGCTTTATGTCCGGCAGTGGACTAGAATAGGCTGATGATGATGATGATGATAGTGTTTTTAACTGGGTTTATAATTATTTAAAAAAGTAAAACCGCCTTCAAAAAAAACCTTAGAAAAAAAAACGTAAAATAATCCCCTAAAATAATGATAAATAAAATTTCGGACAACAGAAACTAAAGCCTAAAGTTTTATGGACTAGCACTAAGCACCAGAAATATGAAGTCGGTGCGGTGCGAGCGGAATATTCTTTGAATGAAGCACCGACTTCATATTTCAGCTGCTTAGTGCTAGGCCATAAAACTTTAGGCTTTAGTTTCTGTTGTCCGAAATAAACGCATTTTATTTATTTATCATTATTTTAGAGAATTATTTTACGTTTTTTTTCTAAGGTTTTTTTTAAGGCGGTTTTACTTTTTTGTTAAAAGATTTTATTTCACAATTTTACGTTGATTTAACATTTTCAGAATTATCCTCCAACTCCTAACCGCTAAGGAGTTGTACCTTCCATCATCAGCTCATCTTCATGAGATGATGGCTACCAGACGCAAATACTTGAATAACCTTAGAAAATATATGAAACACATAGTACGTGCCTGTAAAATTTGAGGGTTGCCCTCGATTTCCCTAGGATCCCGTCATCAGATCATGACTTGGTGACAATGGGACCACCTCAGTAATATACCCTTTCAAATTAAAAAATAAAATTGAAAATCGGTCTACAATTGACGGAGTAATCGATGCACATACAAAAAAAAATACAGTGCAACGTAGAACCTCCTCCTTTTTTTGAAGTAGGTTAATTACATATTTTTCGCAAGCTTTATCCACCACTTCGTTGTACGTAGAATTAGCTTATGCTTCCCTTGGGAATTATGCATTTTTTAATGTCAGTGTCAGCCACATTCGAGTAAATGCTTATAACTCTTATAAGAACGAACAGACCTTCACCTGTATAATATCTGTATGTCATCATCATTACGTATACGAGTACCTATCACATATTATACGTTTAGATATTAATACCTTTAATATCTCTATTTGAAATCTCAGAGGTACTAAACCATTTGATCAGTCGCCTGGGAGTGCGACCCGAATCCCGAATTATGTATTCAACTAATTAAAACAGGAGTAAGTAGATTCAGTTAACTAAGACGCGTTAGAATGTATGCTGGTGTAATCATGTGAATTGAATTGAATCACTTCAAGTGAATTAAGAGTCTTAGAAACACTTTTGTGAGTTTGTTAGAGGATTCATATTTCTCAAATTATTTTTTTTTGAAAAAAAATAAAAACAATTTCCCAAACGGAAGATATAAATGAAATAAATATTATCACGGGTCAACTTGACACGGGTTAAATTGACTTGTACCGTTAAGGGAATGAACTTTTTTGCAAAGATAGGCGGCGTAGGGCATACCTAATACGCTTTACTTAACTGCAATAAGCGGCAAAATCAAACTAAAACCAAAACTAACATTACATAATAATGCTCGGAAGCCGGTACACCTTTAATCAAATTCCAAATTATCATAAAGCTAAGTATCGCGTGAGTTGCAGACATAAAACCAACTCAGCCGCGATCGAGCGGCTGCCACGGCAAACGGGGACTTTGACGGCACCTGGAACTCGTAAAATATAGGAGTTTCAAAGTTGAGCGATTGGTGAGATACCCTGCAAATTTCTGAATAATATAAGCAAGAACTTCCGAACGTCAAGCACGCGCACTGTTTTCTCCGTCGTACCTGAATGCGTCCATTTCTTAGTAATAGAATCAGTGAAGGACGAACTAGCCCATTTTGAAATATTTCACAGGGGCACAGCCGCGGGGCATAAGCTAGTCGGTACGTATAATAAGGTGTACAAAACACGCGGTCAGTTGATTAATGCCCACATTCGTACCTTAAATAAATCGTGTTTACTTTGAAGGCTATTAATGTCGCCAATTAATTGTTAATGCCATTTCGTTAGCATGTTTACAAGCCCTGACTATACATTATGGCGGCCGTTAACACTTCTATTTATTAGTGGACACCTTTATTTTGGTTGTTTATGGGTGCACTTCACACGGTTGGTGTAAACAGACTGTAGTTTTTATATGGAACTTCAATTAACATGGTCATGCTAAGTAGTTAGAGAGGTGAAAGAAGTGAAAATGCTCGTACACAAACTTTTTATTTTGGAAGACGTTGGACAACTATGAATTTATGATCTAAAAGGACATCCATGAGGTATCTTTTTGTATTTTTTATCCAATTGTAAAATTATGGTTTGCCCACATTTTCAAAAATCTCCCCAAGGCTCGCTATTTGACACTATTTCATTTGAAGAGTACACGGAAAGAGCATGTTTATTCACCTTAGCAACTCTTTGAGTTATCGCGATTTCAAAGTTTGGAACGATGTAATTGTCCGTATAATTTTTGTATAGGTACCTACATCTTTTTTTACAGTAACAAAATCTGTAAGTGAGTGTTAAGTTATAGTCTATTGAGTGCTCTACATTTTGAGATTAAAAAATAAGTGACTGGACAGGTCTTTCCGTGTACCCTTCATTTAATCCTCGTTCTGTCTCCATTCCATTCCATTTTTTTAAATCTAATTTTTTAATCACACGTTCAACAAGCATACTTTGTATATGAAAGTAAGTATGTACCTATGTAGGTATTGTATAAGTATTATAATATGTAGAATAATGTTAATAATAATGGCTGGAAGCCGTGATAGCCTAGTGGTTTGACCTATGGCCTCTCAAGCAGAGTGTCGTGGGTTCAAACCCCGGCTCGTACCTCTGAGTTTTTCGGAATTTATGTGCGAAATTACATTTGTAATTTATCATGAGCATTTCGGTGAAGGAAAACATCGTGAGGAAACCTGCACACTCCTGCGAAGCAATTCAATGGTGTGTGTGAAGTTCCCAATCCGCACTAGGCCCGCGTGGGAACTATAGCCCAAGCCCTCTCATTCTGAGAGGAGGCCTGTGCCCAGCAGTGGGACGTAAATAGGCAGATGATGATGAATGTTTGTTCATGTATTAATTTTATGTTATTGTTATTACCAGTGGACCTACCAAGAATACATAGAACAAATACAAAATGTGTGTCCATAGTACAAGCAGTGTTGAAGCTTCAGGAATTACCAGAAGCGCGGTGACCTTTCTACTTGAGATAAAGCAATGTCGTGGGCGGTCTCACTTAAGATTCTCCGAGACCCTTAACGTTTGCTAGCAGATACAATGTACACAAGTGCCTCTAATTACACATACAGGTTGTCACAAAAATCAACGCAAAAACGAAGAGAGCTGATTAATTAACACAGCAGGTGGTTAATTTGATAGTTTACGAGTACGTAAAATACCAAATTAACCAAATTTACTTTGATGAAAATTTCAAAGCTTCCGAGACATTGGCACTTTTAAAGCGATTTGTAATAGTATTATTAACAGTATTTACTCGTATTTGTCGGCACAATTCAAAAACAAACAGGTAAGGTCACTTGGAGTAAAAAATAATCTTCTAAAATAATGATAAATAAATTAAATTAAATAAAATGCGTTTATTTCGGACAACAGAAACTAAAGCCTAAAGTTTTATGGCCTAGCACTAAGCAGCTGAAATATGAAGTCGGTGCGGTGCGAGTGGAATATTCTTTGAATGAAGCACCGACTTCATATTTCAGCTGCTTAGTGCTAGGCCACAAAACTTTAGGCTTTTGTTTCTGTTGTCCGAAATAAACGCATTTTATTTTATTATATTTATTTATCATTATTTTAGAGGATTATTTTACGTTTTTTTCTTAGGTTTTTTTTTGAACGCGGTTTTACTTTTTTGTTAAAAGATTTTTATTTCACAATTTTACGTTGATTTAACATTTTCAGAATTATCCTCCAACTCCTAACCGTTAAGGAGTTGTACCTTCCATCATCAGCTCATCAACATAAGATGATGACTACCGGACGCAAATACTTGAATAGCCTTAGAAAATATATGAAACACATGATACGTGCCTATAAAATTTGAGGGTTGCCCTCGATTTCCCTGAGATCCCATCATCAGATCATGACTTGGTGACAGTGGGGCCACCACAGGAGTATACCCTTTCGAATAATGATTTAACATTTTCAGAATTATCCTCCAACTCCTAACCTCTAAGGAGTTGAACCTTCCATCATCAGCTCATCATCTACCAGACTACCAGACGCAAATACTTGAATAACCTTAGAAAATATATGAAACACATAGTACGTGCCTGTAAAATTTGAGGGTTGCTGTCGATTTCCCTGGGATCCCATCATCAGATCTTGACTTGGTGACAATGGGACCACCTCAGGAGTATACCCTTTCAAATAAAAAAAAAATGAAAATCGGTCTACAATTGACGGCATAATCGATGAACATACATAAAAAAAAAAAACGTACAGTGGAACGTAGAACCTCCTCCTTTTTTTGAAGTCGGTTAAAAACGACTAGCGACTATAGGTTTATTGCTTTCATTTGAATTATTTTTTAAGCAACGTGAATAACAGCTCCTGCCGTCTTATGACTTATGACAGACACATTCGAATGTTCTGCCAGCTGCTTCAGAACCCTGGGCATAGTAGGTAGGTACCAAAAATGGTGGCAGCTTTCCCTCTTTTGATGGCTATGGCTTAACCTTTGTCCGGGAAAGCTTGAATACTTATGTCTATATTTGTAAAACTTTTAATTTATGAAGCTCAAAATTTAATCTGATAACTCACGAGCTGTTCTATCAGCCCTCGTCGTATTGCCGTTTATTTTGGGACAACCTGTAGTAAGCGGCATGCCAAATGAATCACTCGCGGATTAGGTGGCGACGCGATACGCCTCTGTAATCCTTAGCGAAATTGAAAGCGAAATAATGGAATAGCGATATTGCGAGTGACATAATTATTTCGCCCTAGTGTGTTTTTAGAACGAGTATGTTTAATGAGAATTTGTTTAGTGGTTGGGATGAAATAGTTGTTTAAGGATAATTTATTAATAATACACTTTTGTTTTTTTGGTATTATTTTGCGGTCATAAATACGTACTTTTGATTTTTAGGATGTCCCAGTTTCTATAACGTAATTTAAATATCCAAGGGGCACCAGCGAGACCCCTAATCACTAAGCCTCCGCTGTCTGTCTTTAGTTCTTGTTCTGAGGCCCGAGTATATGCTACCTACGAATATTTAGAATCCTGCATAACCTCATACTTACTAAATTTTAGTTCGAAATACGCTCACGGGCGGACGATGTTCCAAACGTCATACAATTATTTCTATAACGTTACTACTCGATTACGTCTACGCAGGATTCGAATATTTGTAGGTACTCGGGCCTTTGTATCTTGAAAACCTGTTAGAACCGCATTACTATGGACGCTACAATAACAAATACTTACCTTATTAATTCAGTCGAATTGAGAACCTCCTCCTTTTTAGAAAACCTTGCCTAAGAGGCTGAATTAATTATGTTAGTTAATTAAATTTACAAGCAATTTTACCTCGACGCCCTCAATGCACGCCCTCCTGTAAACAAGGGTACTTAACGCCTAAGTGCGTCACTAATCCCCCATCAAGCTTAACTTAATCCACATTCACCAATTTTGCTCAGCAATTCGAACTCCACTACCGCACCAAGCACCAATCGATATTCAATATCTAAACGCTTCTCAATTATACGCTTCGGTTATAATTTAAACCTTTATCATTAGAGATATCCACGGGTAATACACTAGTCTATTTTACGGGCAATATAATCTGGTTATTGGAGCTAGAATAGGGTAAATGGATCGTAAATAAAGATTTGAGCAGAATGCAGCGCCTCGCGAACTGCGGTTTGGCACGCGACGTGCCGTATTGGAATTGGTATGTCTTTTTGTAGTCCAATTTTAGGTTAAACTTGCATGTTTTCAAACACATTGTAATGCTACTCAATGATATTATAAGTATCTTTTTATATGTAATATCATTGATGCTACTACAATTCATTCTTAAGGTGAAGACTACGGCTGAAGAGTTCTAGACAGTGCAAGTTGATGTTCGTTTGTTTGTTTTAGAGTAGGTACTATGTTGCACAGATGACTAGCAGGACCTTTTTACAATGAGGTTCCTTATTAGAACTTGACAGTTAAGTATTAACAGATTTGTCAAGCGACATGTTTTCTAGGTACCTAACTCTTCATGATAAAATATTCAACAATCAAAAACAGTTTGTTCCTTGACAGTTCAAGTGCTAGTACATACCTAAAGACTACGAACTCACCTTCCGATGTTTACTTAATTATAAGAATGACGACATAACCGAGACTAATAAAGGCCACAATGATAATATAATAATAATATATTGCCTACCTAGTCCAAATAATCTCCAAAAACGCAATTTCATTATATTTCTCACAGCTTTGTTTGGGCTCATTTGAATTTGTATGGAGAAAGTAACTCGATTTTCATAGATCAATTTGTATTTTCGAGATAGAGGGCTCAGCTAAATCATGATATGGCACCGTCCGACCATGCAGGGATGACAATGGCCGGTTGTTTTTGTAATTCAATCATTTGTATGGCTGTACACGTACTATGTACCTACTATTGTGTCTGTATAGATGGAACTTAAGTTTATGGCAGGCACAATAAAGTAAAGCTCTGTATCTAATGACCAAGGTCACTTTGATTAAATGGAATTAGTTATTTACCGGTTTTTTTCAACAAACTTTAGTGTGCTAATTATGGAACCCGTGTGAAGTTTTTTGTTACCTAATATCAGACACAATGTTGTTATGGAAATAAATAAACTGAAATTAGAATCCTGAGTTTTCAGAAAATAACGTATTATGAAATTTATGAATCTCCATATCAGTGTTGCCAACTAGCAACATTATAGCTAGAATCTAGCTTTTTTACAAAAGTCAGTTTTTTTTTAATTTAGTTTCGCTTGTCGCTGCATCTATCTGTTTGTCTGAGGCCCGAGTACGAATATTCGAATCCCGCGTAACGTAACATCATCGTATCAAAATCAAGAAACTTCATACAAAATTTTAGTTCCAAATACGCTCACAAGCGGGTGCTGTTCCAAACGTCATACAATTTTTTTGATAACGTTAAGTACTAGTCGATTACGTTACGCAGGATTCTAATTTATATACTCCTGTGTGTAATCAAATCTTGCAAGTAAAATTTTCCCACCCACTTCCAGTAATCCAGTAGTTGGATTAACTTGATTTTTTCTAAAGAAGCTTGTTCTCGATACTCCAGCATTTGTAACTGATTCGTAGTTATCCATAACTTATCCAAAATTATATAAGTAATGCCATTATCAACTCGCAAACTTTTTTCTCATTTAATTTTAAAAATGCTGTAATTCACTCGACGATTGGCTTATGCAGTATTTTTTATCCACTCCGAGGCAATTAACCTTCCCTGCTTAATTAAAAGCCCGGGGCAGAAGGGGGCTGTTCACGGCAAGTGAGTATTTATAATGAGCCTATTTAGAGTTTAGAGGAAAAACGGGCCAAGAGCGTGTCGGACACGCCCAGTATTTTATTTATTTACCGAAAAAAAAAAATACACAGCTTGACAGTAACAAAACAAAAGCGTTGGAAAATTTAAACAATATGAGTATACAGAAAAAATACATAGGTATGAAATATATATGAAGTTTTGAGTGACATTTTCGCTTCCCTAAAGCGACGGAACCCCACCCTCCGGCCAGGCCCCTGTTTCACCATCTTTACAATTGACAGTTTTATATGACAATTCGAACTACATTTCTTTGACAATATAAAGCGCGCTAAAATAAAAGCTCTTAAAGTCAGCAGTTGACACCGAGTTATCATTGAAAACTGACAATTGTAAAGTTGGTGAAATAGGGGCCAGAAGTCCAGGATAGGATTCCGTAGACGTTACTAATAAAGTCATTGCATCTGACTTTAATAGCGGTTTTATTTATATCTAAGCAAGTTCTTTTGTGCGTTTTATAATTATATATGTAACTAACATAGATATGTATAAGTTCATTGTTACTAACCATCTGGTTAAAAGTGTAGTTCTAGGATTGAAGTAACTTTTATAAGTTGGTTAAATTTAACTTATAAACTACCGTGGAACTAATCGTGAGTTATCGTAGCGAAATAAACTTATCACTCACGTACGTAAGTCGAGTTTAGCCCAACATGTTTCGGATTAATTCGTAGTCCTTCCATCACAGCGCGCCATGCTCTGATCTGACAGCATCGCACAATCACTACTATGTTCATTTTCATAGCACTCGGGCACTTGTTATGCCGAAGATATGTAGCATTTCCATTTTTCCTTTATAGGTACGGAACCCTAAAAAGGTACAGCGAATTTAATAATCAAGTCCCAGTGGGTGAACCTTCTCTAGAATTAAAGCAGAATGAAATTCCGTTACACGCCATAAAATAATTATGACGTGAAAGATTCCGTTTTCAGCCTAAGAATGTGTGACGTAATTTTAGGAAGTTTTAGGCGTAAATATAATGGTTTTATTAAAATGTCTAGTTCTACGGTTAAAGTCCCAGTTCAATCTTAATTCATAGATAAAGCTGGCAAAAGCAGCGTGTCAAAGGTAGGTATTTTTTTAAGATTTTATTCCAGCACTTTATTGGTCTAATTAATATGTATGTTCATGTAAAATTACAGCTTCTTACTAATAGTCTCTGAGCTAAGCCGCGGCTAGACAGACAGACGGACATGACGAAACTATAGGGGTTCCGCTTTTGTCTACGTTGTTGGCTACGGACCCCTAAAAAAACCCTCCAATTAGAAGGAAGCCAACTATAAAAGCCTACAAGACCAACTAGAGGCCTATTGTCACAGCATCCCGGTGCTTCCACACAATGGAGCCCCTCTCGCCTTGACGAAGCATTTTCTTGAGACGTGTCCCACTTCTAAATGCGTTCGTTACAAGCACTAAACACTTGTACGGGAGTTGCCTTTAGCTTGGCTTTGCACTACGTTTTTCTGTTTTTTAGGGTTCCGCATCTCAAAAGGAAAAACGGAACCCTTATAGGATCACTTTGTTGTCTGTCTGTCTGTCAAGACCCTTTTTCTCTGGAACGTGTAGAGGTGGCATGCTGAAATTAATATAAAATATTCAAGCCTGTAGTTCCTTGAAGCTGTGTAAAAATTAAACTTCTAAGTCAACGCAATCAAAAGCTACAATCATTAAAAATTGCCGTACTGTGAAAACCTAAAGGCTGCTTCCAGTTGTCCTAGAAACTTGAAATTTGGTATGAAGGTAGCCCTTATAGCACAACCACTCAGAAAAATCTCAAAATCTATAGGCAAAAGCCAAAAAATATATCAAGGAATGCGTTACGTGTAAGTGGGATGTATAACGAGCGGGGGGCAAGCACGCGCGCCATTTTGTCGCTTGTCGCTCAGTGCGTCCTTCACTGATTCCATCACTATGAAAGGGACGCACTGCGCGACAAGCGCCAAGATGGCGCAAAGTGCTACATGTACAGATGATGTTACTGGTAATTAAGTAAGTAAGTAAACGCTTTATTGTACAGAAAATACAGAAATAAATACAGGTTACCAACAGTGAAATACAGTACAAAGGCGGACTTATCCCTATAAGGGATCTCTACCAGTCAACCTTTGAGCGGTAGAGAGGAGAAGTTAATTTAAGGGACCGACAAAGAGTGCGTTTGTATTCACAAATAGTGAAGGCGAATATATAATAATACGATATATAAACTCATAAAAAAGCCAACCATATTATAACACACTACTAGATAATATATATACATGCATACAATACATATACTAAATACAAACACAGTTGATAAAAAATAATTTGTAAATATTTAAGAACATGGTGACAGCCACATCTTCTTCAAGTTTTCCCTAAACGAATACACGGACGGAGATTGCCTGACGGAGGTCGGTAACCGATTCCACAGCCTAGCAGCGTGCACAGAGAAGAATTTGGAGTAAGTCCTGGAAGAGGTAGAATGAGAGGCTAGAAAGAGATTGGTACTAGACCGCAAACGCTGCTGGGTGCCGACAGCTAAGTAGCTGAAGCACTCAGAGAGGTATAGAGGAGCAGAAGGATTGAAAAGAATGTTGAAAAGCAATGACAAAATATGGACGTTCCTACGATCCCTGATAGGCAACCACTTCAACTGCGCGCGAAAGTGTGACACGTGATCGTACTTACGGAGCCCAAAAATGTATCGAATACATACATTCTGTAGGCGAGGTCAAGAAGCCCCTTAGTAAGGTCCAGGTAACCAATATCACCATAATCAAGCAGCGGTAGCAAAAGAGATTGAGCTAGTGTGATTTTGGTTTGGAGTGGCAGAAAATTCTGCAAGCGTCTGAGCGAGTGAAGCGAGGCAAAGAGCTTCCGACTGCCCTCAGCAACTTGAGCCAACCAGGAGAGCGTTTGATCCATGATGATTCCCAAATTTCTGACGGTAGGTGAGAAAGGAATAACTGTAAATTTGGAACTACCAAGTCAGAAATCCGAGAAATAAAATGTGGACTTCCAATTACGATCGCTTGCGTCTTCTTTGCATTAACGCTGAGGCCAAAGCTCGCCGCCCATTTGCGGATAGTGATAAGGTCAGCATTAAGCCGATCAATCAGTAGAGGAAAATCGTCAAGGGTACCTGCAGAACAGATTTGTAAATTATCATGTTAAGTTGAGCATTAGAAGAGAATGAAATTATGACGATAATGGTTTTGACAACGGATGAAAACAATAATAGAAATATAAGTTTTGCATAAACACGAAAGGTTGCATACGTGTACCTCCTACCTAATTGCTGTATTTCTTAGAATAGTGACTATTTTGGAAAGAAAATTGCAAAAGTTGTACCTACTTACAAAACTTAACAAAATATAGAACATAACTAAGAAACAAAATAACGAGTTTAAAAATTCCATCGCGCTTAATAGCATGAATCTTCGGTCGATCATTTTATTGCCTTTAGATGCCGTATAAATTACCTCTTCATAAATATTGTCCTGAAGCTTAAAACACGTTTCGCGTGTGCCTTGCACAATATTGAGTTTTAATTGTACATAGTTATTATACCTTTTATGAGTATAATGACAGAATGCTTTCAACTTTATTATTAACAACATCGTAAACTTCTAGGGGACTATTAAAAGCATCCATAGTAACTAAGTATTATGCAGTATAATTATTTCAATTTCAATCATTACGTAATCTATCGGATGTGTCTAATATTGTGTGAAATTCTTCAAGACAAACTTTTCACCTACTTAAAACTTTGAATATTAATTGGTATTTAAATATGTAGTAATTGTTAAGAAAATAAATGTTTGTTCCGACTTGATTAAGTATTGATTTACTTATCTGTCATACCTTGTCGTATCTGTCTGTGTGTACTTGCGGCACACCTAAAACCAGCAACGCACCAGCAGTCCCAATGGTTCTGTGGGTGTCCATGGACGGCGGTGATCACTTATGATCAGGTGAACCGCATGCCCGTTTTGCGGGGGTTTATAAAAAAATGCTTGGACAGGAATAAAAATTATTTTATTCCATTTGTGCGTTTCAAAAGTCCGATTAATCCGTCAAATATTTGGGTCAAGTAGGACACGGACACGCGGCTTAATCGGATGTCAGCTAAAAATCGTGGCCGATATATTTAATTAAACCAAAGCTTGTTGTGAAAATCCATCAGTTTGTGTTCAGTCTACAATGTACGCCGTAAATTTACTTGTCCGTGTTTTCAATAAAACGTGACTTGCAGTAAACGCTTTTTAAAACATCGTTTCATAATCTGTGCTTTATCGTGCAACAATAAAATTAGTAAATTTAATCTTGTAGGAGGTACACTGCGTCCCATAAATTATTGTAAATTTTAGCAGCCTTAAGAAATCGTCAATGTACAACAACCTGTGCGATATTCCGCGTTTCGGAGTTAAAACTAGATCTCAGTTTCACCCTGACGGATGTAAAGCAGTTTGGGCATTTTCCTAACGACAGGGTTGATGTTAATCCCCGCATTGGAGAATAGCCGTTGCGACCAAAATACTAAGTTTGGAAGTACCTTACCTAGTTTCAGGAACAGTTAAAACCACAACTGGCGTTCTAGAGTTTAGTTCTGTATCTGTCTATGTGTCCAACTGTTTAGAGTTCCGCGGAATATAAAAATTGAATTCCCGTATTTTTTTTTTCATGCTGAATTTCCAATTACTTGTACATACCAAAAATTAAGTTAACTCGACCACTGGTAGCGTGTGAAAACGCGGAAATGGACTAATTTCCGTAATTAAATAATTAACAACTTTAAGAATCCTGTTGTTTGTTATGCAGTAGTTAAAATAATATATAATAAGCACATAATAAAGTATTTGCAGCCCGTCTAATGCAAACAAACGTGTTAGTAGATATTAATATTATATCATCTCTATATTTTTCTACGACAGCAACACAAACATAGAGCGTTTATTTTGGACGTAGCTTTATTTATTTTTGTTATGAAAACATAAATTCAAACATATTTAGACGTTATTTTTACATATTTCACGTACTATTTCTAATAGGTATCTAAAATATACAATATCGAGTATTTAACATTAGAATTTACATAAGATCATAGAAACAGATTTTGCGAACCTTTTCGACAAAACGTTATTAGGTATAACTTTTTAATTGCCAAGATTTTGTGTGTCTTGAAAATACAAAAACTAGAAGCTTATTTAATGAACACTTTACTCTTAAATAAGCAGCGCACTGTATCAACAGCTGCTATTTTTCCGACCGTTCATAAAGAAAGAAAAATAATACCGCAGCGTTTTGTCGTGCGCCAAAGAATAGCTTCAAAGTGCAAAGGTGCTGGTTTTTGTAACAATGTTTACTGAAGCAAAGTCAACAAGGAGTCCAAATAGAATCCTTTTGTATCCGGCTATTAGCGGGCAAGAGTCAACGCAAACACTCGGACGCTTATAAATAAATAAAAATAAATATCATGGGACAAATTGACACCAACTGACCTAGTCCCAAACTAGGCAAAGCCTGTACTATGGGTACTAGACAACGGATAAACATACTTATATAGATAAATACATACTTATATACATATTAAACATCCAAGACCCGAGAACAAATATTCGTATTCATCATACAAACATCTGCCCCGACCGGGATTCGAACCCGGGATCTCAAGCTTCATAGTCAGGGTCTCTAACCACTAAGCTATTCGGTCGTCAGGCAGATTAAAGGCAGAGTCAGCCCAGGGGTAGAGCAAGTTCGCGGGGGTATGCGTTTTGGGGAGGACTCCAATAGAGAGATCTCTCTCCAGGCAGATGTTATGCCTGGGGACCGAAGTCCAAAATGAAAATTGAAAATTGAGATGAAAATTGTGATGTCATTGAATTTTCAATGTTACTGTACTACTGGTTTTGGGTTTTGGGGTTTGTGGTAATATTTCATTGATTTATTGACTTTGGCATAACAGAAGTAGTAAGCCTTTAGTTTTTGCATATAATTCGTAGAGGGATCTTACAAAGTCCATCCACATTAAATTATATTAATATCATGGTTGTTAGTTTCGATCGGTCCTGTATTTAACTGGAGTACGTTACCTACGTAACCAAAGTAGATTTCATTGTTTACGTAAGTTGTACAGTATCTGGCAGCAGGTGTTAACGAATTACAAGTTTGTTAATTATTGTCTAATAATGAGTTACATCATGCCAATTATACGCGAAACTTACTATTGCTATGAGTTATGATAATACTAATTGTTGTTTTGAAAAACTAACAATCGGTGTTATGGACACGTAAATATAACAAACGGGATCGTGTATTCTCAATAGTGGAAAGTGTCCATTTATTTCGATGTACATATTATTTATATGACTAGGTATAATATGAAAATGTAATGAAATACATTAGGAGTCAACTGTTGCTTGCAACTGGCGGAGAGAGACAATTAAGACCAAGCTAAGTAATGTCTAACTAAGTTCCGTGTGGCATATCTATGTGGTTGGTACATAGACCATAAAATAATATCACTTTTATATTTTTTGCTTATATTATAAGTAGTGAGTGAATGATATACATACCTAAATGTGAATGATATTTATATACCTACGTATTTCAATGTTTTAATAGCAATAAAGGCTCTATATTCTGAGCAGATCGAAATTATAGTGAACGGATCCTCAAAACAAACTAAAAAAAAACTTTCACACAATTACGCCAAGACTGCAGCTAGACAAAATAATAAACAGCAAAACTGCAACCAGCTAAGCGTGACAATATCACGATAGCGACGGATTCTCAGACCAGACGTAAACTTTCACAATTTTCGCGCGTCCAAACGCGGGAAACCTTAAAACATTTACAGCTCGCTCGGACACACGTGAAACAAGTAATACATAAACAAAAACACACCTCCTTAGTTGACTGTGTCGCTCCAGATTTGCTAAGTTATATCCTCACAGTCACAAATCACTTCCCTGTCACTTTCACGGTGCACTTTGCCACTCGCGACGTTGACTCACGGTTTGGGGCGCGCAATGCGTTCGTTCTCTCGGACCGTCGGGCAGAGACTGGCTTTGGCTGACTGCAAACGCCGCGTCGTTCTGTAGCTACCTATTGAATCAAGGCCATGCAAAATGCTGCCCCCATTTCCTCAGTGGAAAGTGTTCGTATCCGTGATCCGTGCCCCTTTCGGACAGGTGTGGGAGAAAGCACACAAAAAAGCTATCGTTCTGACTCATGAGATGATTCGCTTGTTATATCTGTCTTAATAGTGAGGAAAGTGATAAGACCGGTTTCGGCGACCGTTTTGTTATTGGAAAGGAAAAGTGTGCTGAGTATGAAATTAATGTATTTGCATCTTGAATTGAGGTCCGGAGCTTAATAAGTGGCGCCTGGGCCTGGCGCCTGTCGGCGGTCCAATGTACCTCTTCGATATCTCAAAAACATAAATTAAACTTCGAAATGTTTCATGGAAAATGTGTACTCCTATCGGAGAACGCGACCCCATCACCCCGGTAGTAATTAACGATTTGTCTGTTCGGTCATCAAATTGATAATGTAGAGTAAAAATGTTTTGACTTTGCCCATGACAGATGTCACGGGCAGACGTCACAAGATCTAGCTAGATGAGCAAATTTAACATGAGTGTTTGTGTCATGTACACGTAGTACGCTGCCTTAACACTAAGAGTCCTTGTACGATTGATTTACTCAGGCCAGACGCTTAGCATGGACCAAAACAAAACAAAAAGTCGAAGTGAACCCCGCACTCGCATTCTCACTGGCGTCGGTAAAGTTCGCGACGGCGGTTGTTGGCTAGCTGCAGTCATTGACCGGAGACTGCAACGATCTTAGTTGCACAAAAGACACAATCTACGAAATTCCTTAAGTCGATACTTTTGGGGCGGGGAATGTTAACTTAAGCGGGGCAACGCTATGCAGTAACGAGTGAGTCAATAGAAAGAGGGCTTGAAATTATTAATACATGATTTAATTTTTGTCTTACCAAAAAAAGCATAACTAAATACTTTTGTTTCCGTTCAATCGCAGTTACAATTTTCCTTCTCACTTCGCTTCGGAAACAATATAAGTGCCGATACAGGCGTACCTAACTTCAAAAAATATTTATATAAAGGGTTTTTTTTACAGTCATGATTTCACTTTGGGGTAGATACTTAATGTGTGTCTTACGAATAGAATATTGAACGAGATAGGTTACTGAAGATGTGTCTGTCATGACAATTGGAAACTGTAGAGCCTAAATGCGTGAACCGATTAAAAGGCGTTGAAATAAAACGAAAACTCATAGGCAGGTTTTCAAGCTAATACTAACATTCCAAAACAATAATATGAAATTATTCAATGAACATGAGTATTGTTACTAAAGATACTTGACATTCAAAACTCCTGAGTGGATTACAAAACTTTGCATCGGGACCCTTTAATTTCGAAAATCTTCCACTTCACGCTTTGCTAATAGTGTGGTCAATGAATGATTGTGGATGGAATGGTCGAAAGCAGAAAGTTTGACTTTGGGACTTTGTTTGGACTAGTTAAGAGACAAACATACTAAAAGTCCCCACCCCTCCGAGGTGAGCCCTAGGAGGGGGGGGGGGCAAAGAAGGACCCGTTTTTTGGTTTCTTGCTTATATCTCGGAAACGATGAGTGATAGGAAATTTTGTCGTACTGCATAAAGAAAGCTAATAAAATTTTCTGCAACTTGGTAGTACATACTTTTTACCTATTCTCAATATTTGTCTAGATATGAGCTTTGATAAACAGTCGTTTTTCAAAAATGTGGTTTCTACCTTACTCCTTAACTTTAAGCCTTCTTAATGTAAATGGAATGAAGAAAATCTAAAAATCAGCCCTCTACTCCATGTTTGATGCAACTAGCAAGCCATGTCACCTACAGAACCTTGTAATTTTACTTGGTGGAGGATTCCTCATTCATAAAGTGATTTGGCCAAGAGGAGGCATAGTGGCCACTGTATGTAATACTATCTAAAATTCATAAAGCGTAACTACCCAGGGAAAACGTGTAATGTTATATTCGATGGATACACCAACTCTGCCAAGAGTTCCAAGTCTGATGAATAAGAGCATAGGTATCGACTAAAAGCAGTCTACGGATATAATATCTGATATATTTGCAGCTGAGAATACTTAAAATAATGGGTTGTGCCCTAATTAACTGAAATTTGTATACATTTTCAACGGTAGTTGATAATAATAGTATACTTAAAAAAGGTTTAAAAAACGCATTTTTGAAAAACAACTGTTTTTCGGAGCTCATATCTAAGACAACGATTGAAAATAGGTAAAAGGTATATATAACCAAGTTGTAGTAAATTCTATCAGCTTTCATTGTGTAGTATAACGAAATTTGGTATGACACATTGTTTTCGAGAAATGAACAAAAAATGATAAATAAATAAAAATAAAACAATGAAAATGATAAAAATAAAATAATGATAAATAAATAAAATAAAGCAGAAATATGAAGTCGATGTGGTGCGAGCGGAATATTCTTTGAATGAAGCACCGACTTCATATATCTGCTGCTTAGTGCTAGACCATAAAACTTTAGGCTTTCGTTTCTGTTGTCCGAAATAAACGCATTTTATTTTATTTTATTTATTTATCATTATTTTAGAGGATTATTTTTCGTTTTTTTTCTAAGGTTTTATTTTGAAGGCGGTTTTACTTTTTTGTTAAAAGATTTTTATTTCACAGTTTTACGTTGATTTAACATTTTCAGAATTATCCTCCAACTCCTAACCGTTAAGAAGTTGTACCTTCCATCATCAGCTCATCAACATAAGATGAAGACTACCAGACGCAAATACTTGAATAACCTTAGAAAACATATGAAACACATAGTACGTGCCTGTAAAATTTGAGGGTTGCCCTCGATTTCCCTGGGGTTCCATCATCAGATCATGACTTGGTGACAATGAGACCACCTCAGGAGTATACCATTTCAAATAAAAAAAAAATTGAAAATTGGTCTACAATTGACGGAGTAATCGATGAACATGATCGATGAAAAAAAAACACATACAGTGGAACGTAGAACCTCCTCCTTTTTTTGAAGTCGGTTAAAAAGCGGGAAAAACCTTCAAACTAGTCTAAACAAAGTCCGAAGTCGAACTTTCTGCTTTCGACCATTCCCTCCACACTTCCCTTGTGAGCATTTATTTCCCAGACTATAAGTTCGGTATTCTGTTTAAGTTATCCTTATTAGCCTTTGGGCTCTATGGCGGAAAAGACTTACAGACAATCAAAGGCCCTTTCAAGTTATTTGTGGGTACCAGCGACGGCTGACAAGTAACAGTACGGTCAGAATTAGGTAAAGGTGGGCAGAAGGATAATTATTTAGCGAAAACAGTTTTTCTACAATAAACACCTATAATATGTAAGTAAGTCGGTGGTTTCGATTCTTGATTCTTAATTATTTAAGGTATAGCTAACCTGTACCGTTACCGTAACCATGTTTACCGTAACGTGAATTTAAGTCTCCCAGCAGCCTGCTAAATTAGGAGAAAGAGGGGGTAATTTCGGACTCCATGTCACTTATTTATAGCAATATTTTCTTACTATCCTGTTTATTTGACTGATTGACCATTACGTTAATCCACTTGACCGTACATCATATTCCCATCCCAAGACTAAACTAATGTAGGACCTACCAAAAACCTGTTTTCTTCCTTCTTTCCCGATTTCTTCCGTAATCGACACTACAAAACGCGTGACGTCACTACACTCGATTCTCCGTATTTCATATCAAAACAAATGACGTACGATCTGTTCTTGACATAATAATACTTGAGCCACCTCGTACCGGACGAAGGCGACAAAAGACAATTTCAGATTTTGATTCTTGTCTGTGGCTTTGCAAATAGTATCTATATGAAAATAATTCAGTAATGTACTAACCGCAAACACAGATTTTCTTTTAAAAGATGGAATCCTACTACTAAGCCTACGTTGGCATGTCTGTGACGGACATCTGTCGTCCTATCTGACTATTTTAATTGGAAACGGCTCACTTGAACTGATTTTCATCATCATCATCATCATCATCATCAGCCTACCCACTGCTGGGCACAGGCCTCCTCTCGGAATGAGAGGGCTTGGGCTATAGTTCCCACGCGGGCCCAGTGCGGATTGGGAACTTCACACACACCATTGAATTGCTTCGCAGGAGTGTGCAGGTTTCCTCACCGCTTAATTAATCACTCACCACTTAATTAATCCGTTACAGATGGCTTAATTAATCCGTTATAAATAATGCGTACAGGATCACACTTAAGATTTTCTATTTGCCGACACATCCGCAACACGCGGTTCTGATCTGATGTCATAAGCAAGATCCGCTTTTCTCAGAATAATGTACTTACTTAACTATCTCGACGACTCAACTTCGCAGTGTTGAAACAGTGATGTCCGCGCGTCAGCAGAAGTGACGAAAGTCTGAGACCCTGGGGTTATTTGAAGGTGCAACAAGATACTTCTCAAAAGTCAACATTGGAAACGGCTGTCTTATTACATTATACTGTATGATACAAAATCGCTTCCTTTCTCAGAAAGTGCTAATGGATTCCTTTGAACAACGAGAAAATAGGAAGTGTATAAGTTTTAAGCACAGAGTACATACCTACGTACTTAGAAGTTTTGCCACAGACCAAATATTATGTTTTACTTATCTGTCTTGGCGTATAGAAATGTGTCCCATAAGGCATCGTAGTGCCCTATGTAATGATCCCCTAGTGTAAATTTGTTCCGTAAGTAAATGGCTATGACACTTGGTGAAAATTTCACGTCGCAATAAACGTCTCGAGCGCGTTTTCGTTAAATTTTGGAGAAGACTCCAATAGGGAAATCTCTATCCAGGCAGATGCTATGCCTGGGGACCGAAGTCCGAAGAAAGAGAGTTGGAAGTTGGAAGTGACCTGAGAAACTTTTTAGCGCGTTGTAGAACAGTGATGACGTCATCCGCGTGTGGCGCTAAGGTCGCTACAAAAGTGTCGTACTATGGAAAAATACATGTCGCTAGATTCGCTGCCGATTTGCCCGATCGAGACTTTTTCTTGGAACTAAAAAACAATTACTTTGCTCACCCGCGACCACTAATGACAAATAGTTATATCTGTATGTGTTAGTTGTTGTTTTTTTTTTTAGTTCATAAATATGAACCTCCGCAAAGTAACGCCTGATTCAATAAATTACTTTTTCTTGGGTAAAAAAATAAGTAAATCCGCTTTTACAGCGGTTATATTTATCAAAAAGCCACGATACGAAATTATCCTAAGCCGTTATTTCCCATAGACTAATTCGAGATCCTTCTTAATGACGTTTCTTTGATGTTTATTGGCACAAAGCGAAAAGCCGAATCATTGAAATACAGAGCTATAAGAGCCTCTCTGGAACCTCTAGTGTAAACGGCGGCGAAAAAATACGTCCCGAACGCGCTTGCGTTAAAGTGTCAAATAGTATGACAATTGTTCGTTGTCTATACGTGCCGCTAGTGGCGCTGATGCCAATTTCAGAGGTAAACGCGAACGCGATCGAGACTTTTTTTTTGGTCGTTGACTACCAGCACAGAGCGTCTAGTCACCAGCACCAAGGCACCAGCCTTGTCTCAACCGTCAACAACTCCTGGCTTGCCGGTTGCCGGTTCCAGTTTTTCATCCGGTCGTGTGATTTCGGTTGTTTTGCGTCCGGTGCCGGAGCGTGTGAAACGGGGTCATTGTCGCTACTAAATAATGTGATGTGAGAACTTTTTAGTAATTGCTCTTGTTTTGTCGTTCTAGAGTATTTTAAGGCACAGGCGTTGAGCGTTTCTGTTGCTTCATGCTAGTATTTTAAAATCCACTGGTTAAGATCAGTCAACTTATGCCTTTTTATCTTGTATTTTAATCTTGTAAGACGACTGTAACATAAATTGTTATCGACATTTGCAGTGATATTTTTTTATGTGTAACGGTCCTTATTTCATTTTTTTGTAAAATTTCTTGTACTGTTTTGCGGTGTTCAATAAAGAATATTTGTGTTGTATTGTAAAGTCGACGTGCTTAATATAAATAGTAAAATCATGCATGTAACTTTCGTGGCTGGCTCAAATAAAACCAAATAAATATTTAATTTTTCATTATTTTCCGCTATAGCCTGTGGCTAAGTCCACACAATGAAAATAGATCAACGAAGGTGACTGTTATCAATTAGTCCGTGAGAAATGCCTCAAAGCCGTTGCTAGCTCGTTACCTAATTGAAACCAGTTGTGGTAGAGCAGAACGTTCTAGAGCAATTAATAGCAGAGCCACTGCATACTGTCTGTAGAGGCGGAGTCTCTTGAATTGTCGACAAACGTTTAATAAAACGGTTTCATTTCATAGCATTTTCATTACATCGAAAGCTGTTTTCTGCTAAAATCAGGATAATTTCAGGATATATTGCGGATGGCAGGAACTTGTGGTAGGATTTCGATTTGCGCAGGATTCGAAAACGTCGTGCTTGGCCTACAGAGCCACTGCATACTGTCTGTAGATGTAGTGGAAAAGGGCTGAATTGTGCTGGTTGACAATAGGTATGGGAAAATGTATTTTTAGGGTTCCGTACCTCAAAAGGAAAAAACGTAACCCTTATAGGATCACTTTGTTGTCCGTCTGTCTGTCTGTCAAGACCCTTTTTCTCTGGAACGCGTGGCGGTAGCATGCTGAAATTAATATCAAATACTCAAGCCTGCGGTCTCTTAAAGCCGTGAAAAAATCAACCTTCTAAGTCAACGCAATCAAAAGACACAGTCATTAAAAAATCTATTTAAATACAAATTGCTGAAATCGGAAACCTACAGGGTACTTTCAGCTGTCCTAGAAACTTAAAATTTGGTATGAAGGTAGCTCTTATAGCACAACCACTCAGAAAAGTCTCAAAATCCTATTTTTTTATGTCTGTCTGTAGATTTCGCAGACCAATATAAGTTGACACCACACTGCGTACATTTTGCTTACTGGGCTCTGCTAACACTGGACTTCTTAAAACACTGGGGAAAAGCGTTAAAATCTTTCTACGGAACCCTGGTGCGCGAGTCCGACTCGCACTTGGCCGATTTTTTATAAAAACTTCACACGGTTGCTCACTTAGATTTTACTTACTCCACCCCTGGCTGAATTCTTGACGGCTCATTAAAACGCATCCTGTATAAACCTTAATTAATGTTGTCCAAACAACATAATCTAGTAGAAAGCTACAACAAAAACAAGGCTGGGTCATTGCAGTGGAATAATGATAAGAAGTTCTAAGTGTGAACGACCTCAAGTAATCATTATATTTTACTTCAAAACAAATTCATGATAATATGAACCATTATTATTTTAAGCGACAAGACCGCCTATTGTCCACCTTACCTGTTTTGTTGTAATCTCCTTGTACTGTTTTGTGGTTTTCAATAAAGAACATTAATTCATTCATTCATTCAAAGAATACTTGAATTGTATTGTTTAATGTATGTGAAATATCGATTTAGTTTAAGTAGGCAAAAGTTTGGGAACTGAAACTTTTGCCAAATTATTAAGTCAGTGCTCTCACATATTAGTTAGATAGGTAGACACTATTAAAATTGGTTTCAACTAATGACCTAACCATCTTCCAACATTTTGATTTAAATTAAATTCAACATCTCAAAAACGGCTGAATCGATTTTGATGAACCTTAACTAAGAACCAAAGCCGTGTCCAAATCGGTCCATGTGTTTGGGAGTATGATGCGACAAACAGACTCATACACAGATACACGGGTCAAACTTATAATGCCCTCTTTTAGCGTCGGGGGTTGAAAGCAGAGATATCAGCCATCAGTCCGGTACATTTGAACTGCTCGGCAGGCAGCAAACCGTTCGTTCATCTGGAAACCGCCTGATACCAAGCGAAAAGCCAGGTAACCTAGTTTGAAAAATTTGCCCAAAATATACATATTTTGACGTGCGAAATTTGCTGATGAAAACAAAAAGAGCGTTATGCTTTTTAAATACTGCAACATGAATACACAGAAAAAAGCAGAAAATGCTAACCCCGGGACTCGAACCTGGAACTTCGACATTCGGTGTCGCGTGCTATATCCCATTACACACTACATACACTACGATTAGCATAGGGAAACACGCTGGTTTTTTTTTTCTATTAAAATCTCAGTTCGTTTATCACTTTTTGCAGTGACTATAGCTTTGCCTATTAATTTGGGACTAGGTAGGTCAATTGGTGTCAGTTGTCCCATGAACCCATGATATTATTTATTTATTTAAGTCCAGCTAAATACCCCTGTAAAAGTTAAAAAATAAATCAACTACGCAGACAATTAATGTACCTATTTTATGTTGAAAAGTGTTTAATAACTTGTGGTTCTGGATCGCTTTCAGTCTTAATAATCCGTGGCACGGTATCGCGTAGGAATTTGTTAGTAAGTCGTACTAGACGCAAAGGGACATTCCTGGAATTTTCCGCGAATTTACATGCCTCAATAAGCCCATCCAATATATTCGTTTTACTCAAATATTCGGCACGTCATCTCTTTAACATGTTATTGCTTCGATAGGAGGAAAATTCGGGCAAATTAGAATTTTCGATTGAATGTAACAACCGATAGAAAGATGTGCCGGCAATACTCTAGCTTCAAACGGGAATATTTATATTTTTCTGGAAAGAAATGGAATGCTTCCGACGGTTCCAGGACGTTAAGAGTGTACCCCTATTTATATAACAGGTATTTCCTATTCATTTGTAATGTTAAGTTGAGAAGAAGCTAACACAATGAAATCTACTGTAGTTGTTATTTCCATGAGATACAATTCGATTTCAAGGAAGTCTCGAAAACACTGTTCGCCTCAGTCATACCCATGTAACTGCGAAAACCCTTTTAGTACGTAAATGTACATACATAAACATATTTTTAATTTACACAATACAAAGGACGAGTCACCAGATTTGATATTAACATTTGAAGCACATTCCAGCAAAACAGAAACCGAATAAACTTTACTCATCTGTTACGTTTAGTTCGACAGTTTCTAACAACAAACAGAATAGATACCGCCAACTCATAAATAGATCCTGAATGCCACATATCGTGTGGGTAGCGCGTAAAATTGTTTGGTAAATACTTAGGTAACCCTAGCATAATTATTATAGAAACAAGGAGATTTATGTCTACCTATTGTGTGTTACTCTGTTGAACTAGTAGTGGCAAGAAAATAATTTGCCTGCTTATAGACGTATTTATAAGTTATAGGTATACAGGGTTGGTTATAATGATGCATTAAGAATTGAACCAGGGGTTGAGTAAGTGAAAAAAAACGGATCACTCATGGCATGAAACTACCGTGACACTCAATCATAGTTAAATAAAACGGATCACTCGACTACGAATACTACGAATTAGTCCAAAACACAGGATCACTCGTGTATATAAGTTGAGTTTAGCTCGATATACATCTGACTAATTCGTAGTCTTTCCTTTGGGAGCAAACGCTTGGGCGGAAGCGAAACTATACTCAACGGGCATATGTGAGTTTCATATTACAATACCGGAATTCATTTTGTAATATTACATTCTTTACCCGTATGTCGTCCCTGCACGAATACGAAAATATCGTTTTCAAAATTATTACGAACGGGAAACATGGATGGTGACTGAATAGTCCCATTCTGGGCGCCATAATTCAATTCGAATCAATGTTCTCTCACACGGCGGGATAACTCATTTATCTAGTGATATTGTACAAGCTCCCTTTGAGCGTCTCTTAAAATTCTTGTCGAGGGTCGATGCGAGCGTGTTGGGTACTTTAAGTAAGTGCGCACACCTGGGACGGGCTTTGTAAAATGCATGAGGTTGACGTGTCGCAATGGGATCACTCATGGGTAGGTGCCAGTGTAAATTAGAGGTAGGCATGTGTGTTTTACACAAGTGTTTACTTGGTGCTAGGGTACAAAAGTCTAAAAGGAAAGTTAACCCGATAGATACTTAGGTAAGTATTTGGACATCATATTGGTTTCAAATAAGATTCTTTTCAGCATTTTTTTTAGGTTATTTTTAGTGAGAATATTTTTATTCAGGGAATAATTTGGAAAATAAATATAAAATACCAGCTGTCCCGTGGGAATTTCGAAAAATCCTTACTTAGTGCTACATCATAAAGGCAACCTCTATGCAAATTTTCAGTCTTCTAGGGCCAATGGTTTCGGCTGTGCTTTGTCAGTCAGTCATTCAGTAACGGAAGAGTTTTATATTTATTATATTTAACTTAAAGTACCTAAATCAGATATGAATAGGGCTGCTTTTTAAAGACATTAAACAACAGTCAGAGAATCAGATTTCAAAACATAGGTTAAGGTCTAGGAATATCATTTAACATCATCCAAGATTTACTTAAACTATGAAATCTTATCTCCAAGAAACTAATAAATAACGTTGCTTAACAAACTTTTAAAGAATTTCCCGAAAAGTTCTTCGACCCGTCCGAATCTTACAATTGATACAAGAATTACGAAATCGTTTAGAAATCATTCGTTTAACAATCATTTTCTTTCCGATGGACACAGACTACTTATTAATAACTCGACTAGGACAAAGGAAAATGAAGGATAACAACGGAAAATGTAACGGTTTCTCTTTGGTGTTTAATCGCCGAGACAGAAACAATTACAGATTGTGGTAATGAGTTTTTGGAAGTTTTCTTTTGGGGCCCTTTTCGGCAAAGATTACTTTGGGGCATTGAGTCAAATGAGTTAGATTGTTAAGCTGTCTAATTGCCTGTCTGTCTCAGGAATCTCATGACCTAAATGGATATTGAATAATTTCAAAGTGGCGTTATTTCTTAATGGTTTTGCACTAGCCTCATCTTTACACCGATTTTTATACCTATCTTAAAAATTACGTATTTATATCTACTTATGGAACATTTTAACGGAAGTTAATGGGGTGTAACACGATCACTGGGACCTCTTGTTAACAAGGACACTCGCGTGCTCCAGATCTATGTCATCCCCTACCTTCATATCGACATACGATTTGTCAAAACGCCCTACCTCAAAAAGAAAAACGGAACCCCTATAGGATCACTTTGTTGTCCGCCTGTCTGTCAAGACCCTTTTTCACTGGAAAGCGTGGCAGCAAGCAAAAATTTATATCAAATATCCTAGCCTGCAATCCCTTGAAGCTGTGAAAAAATAAAAATTTTAAGTCAAAGCAATCAAAAGGTTGCTCTTATGGCATAATCAGCAGATAAATACGAAAATCTCAAATTTTTACGTCCGTCCGTATGTGTCCGAAACCAATATAAAGTGACCCCGCACTGCGTACATTTTGCTTAGGAGCTGGGCTCTGCTAACACTGGATAATTAAAAATATACTTGGTATCAAAACCTATAGGGATCCAGTTATCCAAGAATCATGAAATTTTGTAAAAAGGTAGCTTTTAATACAGTCAATTAGATAAGTCTGGAAAAAAAAATCGGTCTGTATATGTCAGACCATTATGAAATTATGAGAGTAGGAACTCTGCGTATATTTTGCTTAGGAGCAAGGCTCTGCTAAATCATTGAGACTCCATTCCCGTGATAGACAAACTATTTACATACCTGCAAATTTGTAAGGAACCCTCGGTGCACTAGTCTGACGTACTGAGTACGAAATCGTGAAAACCCCTAAAACTTTTATAACTTTGGTTTATTAGTGATTTTAAAACCAAAAACATTAGGTACACCAGAGCAATAAAATTAAAGTTTTCAGCTCGCCATGGCAATGGCGCCCGTCTCCTCCATCTTACAATGTAGACCGCCATCTTGTTTGACGACCTCCTCAAAAGAACCCTTGATGCGCGACAAAGATTTTTATTGTCCTCTTCGAGTTGAATGTGTTACTGAAAGCTTTTCAATTTCAAAGTGGCCTTATGCTGGTTGTCCACGAAAGGCTTTTCTGTGCATGATGGACACCAAACGGTTAGCTTCGACTTTCCTAATACGAACTGCCAAGGAATTAATTTACATAATATACAATCTGGGTCTCTACTCTCTACAAAGCTAGTGTGAACAGGATGTTACTAAACCAGAGAGTAAGTATAAAGCATAATTTGAACTTGACCTGCAAGAAAAATCGTGCACAATTTTTCTTCCTTGTGTAGACTTTACCCTTTCGCCTCATCTGCACTTTCTATCGGTAGGATAGGTAATACTTTTTTGTAAAACAACAGTAGATTGATAAACAAGGGTCGCAAGTAATCCATTACACCTGAGATATTTAGAGCAAGGGCGCTTATATTTCGAGGAGGTAGTGTAGGAAATGGATCACTTACACTCGAGTTTAACGCACTACTTTTCATCATAAATGCGAGGAAATAAAGAAAAGTACATTATTTCCTTTGTAATTAAAGGTAATAATTTTTTTATGACTGCCTTTGCCTCTAGTTTTACCGATTCAGGCGTCAAATACAAAGTCACTAGAACTCGTCATTTTTCGCTAAAAATATATTTGTACTTTGCAACAAAGATTTCAACAAGTCAATTATTTAGCGCGTCACACCGTTTTTTTTTTCATCGCCTCGCACACTCTTGGAGCTTCAGTCACCAGCATCGTGCCGTCTTTTGTGAAAATTTGTTTTAACGTGCGATCGTAAGTCGTGGTGGCCGTGAGCTTTTTTTTAAAAAATAAATAAATAAATAAAAAACCTATTAAATATTAGTCACGAAACAAAAGACGTTCTTAAAGAAGCAACTAAGAACAACTTAAAAATCGATTAGGTTCACCGAAAGCGCTATGTGAACTCGATTTGAATCCCAATCGAGTAGAAGCACCGATAGTAAAGTACAATCGATTACCCCCGAGAGATTGATGGAGGGGCGTCGTCGTGGGACGCTGAAAGCACTTTTTCACTCGCCTGTCACTTTGACACATATCACGTCATGGTCAGTGGCAAATAGGATCCGAGTGAGATGCTGACGCGACCAGCCCTGATGTACAACGACTGTTCATTTTCAAAGTGAAGGAGGCAATTGAGAAAATGAATAACCCATTTGTTCAGAGGGACGGTGACGTCATAGAAGAAGATCCTACTTACTTTTTTTAAACTAAACGTAAGACGTTCTTGTTAACTCCCGATGCAAAAAGAGGGGTTATAAGTTTGACCGCTGTATGTGTTTTTCTGTAGCAACGTGACTCTTAAACGGGTGAACCGATTTGGATGCGTTTTTAGGATTCCGTAGCCAAAATGGCAAAAACGGATCCCTTATAGTTGTCATGTCTGTTTAGCTATCTTTCTGTTTGTCTATCTGTCTGTCTGACTGCGGCTTAGCTCAGAGAGTATTGGTACTAGAAGGCTGTAATTAAAAATTAGGTATTCAAGGACTTTTTCGTAATGGCTAAAGAAATCCTATCCTGGGCGTATCCGACAGACTCTTGGCCGGTTTTCTATTTCGAATTACTATTACACTTTTTCAACTTTTCTGACTTGTTCATCCAGTTATTTTATTTACCTTTTGTCAGTCTGCTACAAAGTAAGAATAGAACCAAAACTTACCTTAATATTAAAGCCTGAAAATTAAGCGGGTTGTGGACATTCTGTGAAATTTGCGAATTGTTTCGGCTTGTATAATATTTACGGTTCGTTATGGCCCTACTAATTCCACCCGAAACTTTGTTCTGTTTGATTTCCAACATTAAACCTGCGCTGGTTTGTAATACATAATATCAAATGAATTTCAATGGTCTATTTTGCGAGGATTTTATCATTCAATATAGTTCCTTCAGCTCAGGAATAACAGCGTAATTCCCATAGAAGTTTTTAAAAATAATCATTTTAATACCTACAAACCTTTTCTGCTGAGTGTACTTATCGTTTACTGTAGGTACCTGCGTTGTCATTAAATTTGCATATTTATACCAAATTTCAAGTCAATCCGACTACTGGAAGTGGTTCAAATTTAACTTGCAAGATTTGATTACATTCAGACAGAAAAATAGACACTGGTAAGGGTAGCACTAAATAAAAGCTTGTAAAAAATGGATTACCTACTATAAAGTTACCCAGTAGATAAGCAAATTCACAACCAGCTCCATTATATAATTGATTGATTGATCTACCCTCTAAGCTATTTCTCAGAATGAAGCATTTAAATCCGTAGCGTGCTGCAGCCATTTTCATTTTTCAATGCTCTATCATAATTAAGGCGAAATAATTAGCGAACTTGACACAAATCACACTTAACTATGGAAAGGTTTACACAATCATAATAATGATATAACATTCACGGTCACTATATGCCCCACTTTAACAATGAAAGGATCGAGTATTTACATTTTTACTATGTTCCAAGGTCGGTGGGTTTCACGCTCATTTCTAACGGCCTTCAATGACAGATGTGCGGGGAAATTGCTATAAACGGATACAGTGAATGATAAAAATAGTAGGTATAAACCCAGTGGCTGACCTACAATTGTCGTGTATGTTGCAGATTCGCACAAGCGCACATTTCAGTTCGAAGTCATTCATAAATATTTTTTGTGTGCGTCTCGCTCGCGAGGCGGTTTGTGCGAGTGAAAATGTTGTTTAGTCGGACATCGGACGGATAGAGTTACAAAATAAGGATTCCTTTTTTTACCATTAATTCATAGAAGTTGTCGTTGCAAATGTCACAACCGTATTTCAGAGTGCGCTACTATACATAGATAGTTACAGGTAGAGTCAGTTCGAAGGTTATGTAGACAACTTTTTACACGACTAAAGCATTCAATCAAAATGTGTCACACAAAACGCTTTATCGCAATGCGATTAAGCAATTTATTTCTGACCGAATCGTGCCGTTTTGATAACCTTTCAAACTTTTATTCCGTGACTGTTACTTTATATCACGGAACATTTTCTTCCGTGCTGTTCGTGCAAACCGCTCAAGGCCGTGTGAGAATAGGTAATTAGCAGGATGATTCGGCAAAGGGCCGAAATACACGAAAAAATAAAAATAAAATTCGGGTCGTGTCAAATAAAAAGTTCATAAATTAGCACCTTTTGATGCTAATACCTTTGCTACCACAACATGTTAGCACGTCGTGGATAAAGCCAAATGAAAAATTAAAATTTACAGCGACAAACCGTTTCCTGATTTCCGAAACAAAGAATCTCTTTAATTGTTTCTTAAAATGTTATTATGGAATTCACATCCAACTTACATCTACATTAAGCTTAGCCCATAATCTTAACTATTTAAATTGTCAGTTCCAATTTTTTGCAGGGAAATTCGTCGCGCAGAATACGGCAAGGCCGTGTGAGAATAGGTAATTAGTAGTGGATGAGTCGGCGAAGAGCCGCTCCTGAATCCACGCAATCAGGGTCAGCATTGGGGGGGGGGGTTAGGGGTAGTTGCTGATCCATTGCTGAGTGAAAAGCATGGGCTGGCATTACCTAAGTAGGAAAGTTCATCGTGGGTACGAAAACTGTAAGACAGACATGAAACTGATAGACGCTCAGTTAGTTCATAAATTAAATTAAATTAGGTACAATAAATTAAATTGAAATAAATTTTTATTACATAAACAGGAGGTATATAGATATAATATGTTACTACTACCCAAGAGTTGAAGATTCTTAAACAACCCAATATAAGGGCTCGCGAGTTAAAAATCAGCTAAGATCGGAGTGTCGAGTAATGTCTTTCTGTCATTGTCCACCAACGAGAGACAAGCTACTGGGCTATGATTGGTGAAAATTGACAAATAGACCTCACTCGCCACTAGCGATCCTAGCGGATTATTGACTCGCGATAGCGCTCATTGCATTAACCACTCTTTCTGACAATTCACCTCAAACAACTATACGAAAGTGACGCGACGGCCTATTAATGTATGCAACAGCGACTATTTTCAAACTCATATACTAGGATCGTAACATATGTTTACTCTGCTGTAATGTCATCGATTAGGTATCTATATAAATATTTAGTTCAGTAGTAGGTGAGTACTGCGTACTGCGTGTAAATCGAATTGTAAAAACAAAAAATGTAGTTTCCTAATTAAATGATAATTTGGTCTCAGTTATAAACTTAAAAGTAAGTAGGTATACAAGTAGGTAGGTAACTAAGAATCGAACTTAAAACTGTTTGAAAATTATTAGTCTCAAATGTCTACCACCCGAACAGTAGGTATTACCAATATTGCCAATGTTGAATTTTTCGATCAAAAAAGCTCTCCCAAAATTGCCACAGTATTGGACGGCGTCCACGCGGTTGGTTAGCTAGAGAGCTTTGCGATGCGCCCCGACAGTCGGAAGCTGATAAGAGCCGCGATAGCTTTGTATCTCTGATGGATTACATCCATTCATCAGCCTTGAATAGGCCATGCAATCGCTTTACTTTTCTTTCGTGTAGTAAGGCTCGTTTGTCGTGTGAAGTTGGATAGTCTTTGTCAAGACTAGCGTTAGGTACTAGGTCACAGTTGGAATGAAGCCTGTTAGAACTTTAAGGCTCTGATGGCTGTGGCAAGGACACTAAGATGTAATTTACATTGTAAGCGTGTCAACTTCTGTTACATACTGCATCGCGACAATAAGAAACTACAAATTTCGCAACTATAAGAGTCGCAAGTAAGCAACGACATACAATTACATTTCCAAAATGCCTTACCATACCCTTATCTGTTTAAACACTTTTTTCAAAGTGTTCTAGAACACATTGAGGTTAGACGAGAAATAACTCTTAAGTAATATTTAACTGTACAATTTTTACGATACTAACTCTTTAGCAACGCAACGTCGTCTCGGAAAACAATCTAGGCTGCCCTCATAATTGCGATCATGGGCAAGAAAACCTCTAACGATCAATTGTTTAACTTTCCAATAAATATTTTTATGTGCCCACATAATGGTTCATTTAAACAATCCCGCGACACAAACGACCCCTCTCTAAGCTCTCAAAATAATTATAAAGAAAACCGACTCCTGGCCATAAATCTTAATTTCGGGTGTTTTCAAGGCTGTATTTGAAATAAGGCTCCGTTATTGCTGGGCAAATTTTGGAGAAGCCATTAGTTATACGACCGGCTTATTATATTAAATAACTAGCGATCTCCCCTGGCTTCCCCGGAGAGATGTTCCTAGCAATAGACTGTCAAATCTAAAATTGAAGCCCCCTTTAATGTTCGCTTACATCTTACATACAAACATTGGTGTAACTGCACTTGTAGATGCAATAAACACCAATAAACAGTTCCGTGACTGACTGACTGACAGACAACGCACAGCCTAGAAACTACTGGCGCGGTGCTAGAGACTTGAAATTTGGCAAATTTAAGAATATCATAGAGGTGCACTAAGGAAGTATTTTTCAAAATTCCTCCGGGATAGGGAATAAATGGGATTTATATTTTCGAATCAAAGTGGCTCTCACAAAGACAAGTTAAAAATAAAGTGTTCTAATACTCATAAGTATTCCGCTATTCATACATTGAAACCTATTATTAATGGTACCTCTACTACCACTTATTTGGTTGCGAAACTAAGTGTGAGTCACGCAACGTGCTGGGAAGGCCCGCGACTGAAACATCGATTCGTTACCAGACCGAGGCCTCCATAGATTACTCGTGACCAATCGGGGATCCGGCATACCCTGGTCAAGGGTATTTGAAGTTATTAAGCGCAATGTTCGAAAAGTACCTACATAAAAAATATGTGTGCCTAAAAGAATTGAAAAACATTTTTTCCGGTCTTTATCCCTACGTCTCATAGCCCGCCTAAATGTGGTGTGAAATGTGGAGCGCAAAATTTATATTGACTTTAACTGATTCGGATACATTAAACCCTAGTCTCTATCTATGTGTTAAGCCTTAATCCGCATTCACATTTGTCGTGCTGTGTCGTGGCGTATCAGAACACTATCGGTTTCATACTTTTAATATGGTTGTCACAACACGCTGCATCAGAGAAATATGAAAACAACCTTAAATGTATGAAACCGATACAGTTCTGATGCGTCGAGTCGACACTACACGTCAGACAAATGTGAATGCGGCTTTAGTACCATTCGAAATAAAATTTAGTTAGGTACATTGATATAGTCACAGAGTCCTTGCTTGCGAAACTTCGTCAATGCGCCGGGAAGGCCCACTACTGAATCCGATTCTTTACCAGAGCGAGGCCTGCATGCATAAACACTCAGTCACGACCTTAGAAAAATTATCTGTTCATTGCGGCAATAAGGCGCTCATAGTACAGCGGTCAACTGGGAACTCGCGCAATGGATTAGAAAAACCGTTAGGTATATACTTCGCAGTTCGCTACAATCGCCACATAGATAATTTAGGTTTTTTTTTATGAAATCCTTTAACTCTTTACTTGAAATAACAACCCTGATATGTATACAGAAGGTTAGTTTTCAAAAGTACAGTGCGGTGGAGTTAGTACAGTACTTCGTGCAACGATTATATGTAGAGAAATCCGGCGTGTTCGCTGTGTAAAGGTACTTGAGTAACAGCCGGACTAACAGATCGGTGTTTTTGTTACACAAGATATTATTCAGATTCTTGCAGTGGAACTATATAAAGATGGAGTAATTTTATGACCGAACTTAGTTAACTTTTTTTGTTTAATTAAAAACATGCATGCTTCAATTAGCAACTTGTGAATTTCAGCGGGAGTCAAACGCGGAAACCTAATTGAAATCTGTTGAACAAAACGCGGACACCCAAGGGACAGACTTTGCTGCTCGAATTTCGTTAAAAAAATAAATTAAATGTTGAGGATCACGACCCCGACAAACGCCATCAACAGCCTCCCTCCGCTCGCTCCGGTCTTCTAGGCGGTGGATCGCTGTGCCAATGCCCACGTCCAAGTTTTCGGAGATCTGGTCCACTTTTCCCGTTACCAACAGCTTTTCCAGATTTTCGAATCCCTTGCGTGCTTGAATCTGCATCCAATCAAACAAAAACCAGTTATCTCTATATTATAACCTAACCCACATTCCAAACCCTTCGCATGCCCAGGTACCAATTACTATTACGTATTTTTTTGTACAAAAACATTGTTTACAAAAATCACCCGCTTAAACAAACCGAAACAAAGAGATAATGATGTAATTCGTTACCACAGTCGCGGTTACAGGCAGTTAAGTCATTACATCGTTCTGGCGTTCTACTAGAAAGATTTAGGTAACTTTTGTACTAAGGCGATATTTTGCTAAAAGTCCATATTTATGTAAATATCCATTATCTTGTTACTCCGCCATCACACGCACCAGACAGCTGTCTCTGTGGCACATTATTGTACTTATATTTTTATGCAAACTCTCACCAAACTTGAAATAGGTACTTCATTAGAAATCACACAGACTAAACTATCACCACTATTTACTAAACAGTAAATAGTGGTGATGAGTTTCCGAGTTTTCCAACACAAATATGTTGTATAGTATATGAGTTCGTCCTCTCCTCAGAGCCAAGAGCGTTACATGTTTCTGGTCTGAACGGTTGTTCTACAAATTATATGTATACCTAGTATACATAATAGTTTACTACCACAATCTTAACTATCGATGTGTTTAAAATTCAAACTACCCGCATTATATTTCTCAAAAACCGGCCAAGTGCGAGTCGGACTCGCGCACGAGGGTTCCGTAGAAAGATTTTAACGCTTTTCCCCAGTGTTTTAAGAAGTCCAGTGTCAGCAGAGCCCTGCTCTTAAGCAAAATGTACGCAGTGTGGGGTCAACTTATATTGGTCTGCGAAATCTACAGACAGACATAAAAATTTAAGATTTTGTGACTTTTTGGAGTGGTTGTGCTATAAGAGCTACCTTCATACCAAATTTCACGGGTTTAAATAATAAAATTTTGAACTAATTTTGAAATACATACAACTAGTTAATTGTGACAAATCCTAAACTCATCTTACTGACACTGGCAAAAAATACTATAAAAACAATCACGCCCAGTCAGTCTGTTAATTGATTGAAGTCCAAAAACATGCTAAACGCCGTGCTACCTACGTCTACGTACAATTTATATACTTAGGAGAAAAAGCTATTCACGAAAAATATGCGATGATTTATTTACCCCTGCGTTCGCCGTTTTATTGCCTGCGCATTTTCAAATACCAATTTCATGTTTTACATGTTTGCCGCTGGTACGGTCCAGTGCAAAAATATGTACCGAATTAATCCACCACAAAAACAAAACCACAACCTTAATTCTCCGACATATATAAGAGCCATGGGACATATTTTAAGTAAATATTTTTATCTACACACATATCATAAGTCCTCTATAATGCGTTCAGAAACCGTAGAAAATGACCAGCATTTCAGTACGACGTCGCCTTCTCGCCGACAGCGCCAGCCCCAGCACCATCACCACCACCTCCAGTAAAGTAATAGTCATTACGACATCAAATTCGATATCGTAATGACTTTTCGATATCGAATTCGATGTTTCAAATTTGAAAACCAACGTAATTTACAATCATAGTGAAATAAAATGGATCACTCACGTATATAAGTCGAGTTCATTCCGACATGTATAAATAATAATGTGATATATATTTTTTCTTTACAATAAAAAAAAACTGTTAACGAAACGTCCGCTCGGTATGTTTGTCTATGGGTATGATATATGCCTTCGGCTTCTGAACCCATCTTAGAGTACTTATAATATGTGTGGAGATAAAGTAATGTATGCAACTCCACATAATTAGGCCTTAAAACACTCGTGTGATCCTATTATGAAACTCAGCTTCGCCTCGTTTCATAAAAACACACTCGTGTTTTAAGGACCCTCATTATGTAGCAGTTGCATAAACTACTATTGTACTTGACTCTAGGTACATGAGTGCAAAATATAATAGTCTTGTCTCGTTATAACGTTACGTTTACGTAGCGTAGAGCAGTGCCCGAAGCACGACTTGTCGAATCCTGCGTCACGTAAAATCGAATAGTAAACTATAACGAGTTTGTATGACGTTTGGAACAGCGCCCGCCCGTGAGCGTATTTGGAACTAAAATTTAGTATGAGATTTCTCGATCTCGATACGATAACCGTAACGTAACGCAGGATTCGACAAGTCGTGCTTAGGGCACTGAGTTTTGGTCAAGCAAAATTGTGAAATAATTAAGATACATAAGTATTGGTAAACAAACTCGAATGAATAATACAAATAAAATAATGATAAATAAATAATAAAAAAATGCGTTTATTTCGGACAACAGAAACTAAAGCCTAAAGTTTTTAACGTTTCTAACGCATTTTTTTTTAATTTATTTATCATTATTTTAGAGGATCATTTTGCGTTTTTTTCTAAGGTTTTTTTTTAAGGCGGTTTTACTATTTGTTAAAAGATTTTTATTTCACAATTTTACGTTTATTTAACATTTTCAGAATTATCCTCCAACTCCTAACCGTTAAGGAGTTGTACCTTCCATCATCAGCTCATCAACATGAGATGATGACTACCGGACGCAAAAACTTGAATAGCCTTAAAATATATATGAAACTTGCACATGATACGTGCCTATAAAATTTGAGGGTTGCCCTCGATTTCCCTGAGATCCCATCATCAGATCATGATTTGGTGACAGTGGGACCACCTCAGGAGTATACCCTTTCGAATAATGATTTAACATTTTCAGAATTATCCTCCAACTCCTAACCGCTAAGGAGTTGTACCTTCCACCATCAGCTCATCATCATGAGATGATGACTACCAGACGCAAATACTTGAATAACCTTAGAAAACATATGAAACACATAGTACGTGCCTGTAAAATTTGAGGGTTGCCCTCGATTTCCCTAGGATCCCATCATCAGATCATGACTTGGTGACAATGGGACCACTTTAGGAGTATACCCTTTCGAATAAAAAAAGAATTTTGAAAATCGGTCTACAATTGACGGAGTAATTGATGAACATACATAAAAAAAAACAGTGGAACGTAGAACCTCCTCCTTTTTTGAAGTCGGTTAATAAATGAAGAACACTGGGAAACATGCAATATGAATATGACATTGATGTTAGAATCCTACTCTATTTAGCTTCGCCGTAGTCTAAATATAAATAAACGACTTATAATTTCGTAAAATGGCAGCTTTGGGGCCAACTTCCAATATACGTTGTTACTATTACCCTTAAGATCGTAATTATTACGCGACTTTGCCAAATTGTGGTGCACTCTACACAGGGCTCTGTGCCAAATTATTACTGGGTTATTATACTATTTATACCTATACCTTCTTACCTTCTTCTTATACCTTCTTCTGAATGTATTCTAAACTAGGATTTGCCACTAAAAATAACACATTACTAAAGAACACGAAATTTAGTCAAAATCTTATCCACCCTATTATTTCGTCATCAATTTGCATCCTTCGGCCACCTTTTAGTCGTTACATTGTTTCTGATAGTACTATAATTTATAGAAAACCTACCTACTATATTATTTGCGTAGATAAAGCACGTAACATATAACATGAATATTATAGCAATTTCATGTTTGTAATAGTATAAAACTAATACAAGTAAAATCTGAATGATTACCATCATTAGCAACGAGTGAACGGTACCTACTACGCAAACAGCATATCTCCAGGATGGGATGCAACAAAATATCTTTCAAATGTTGTAACATCCACCAACATTACATTAAGCATCGGGCACGAACAAATAACTTATTGCATTTATTACAATTGTAATATCCTGGTAGGAAAGCGAGAAACAATGGGACGAAATTTCACAAGACTTCCGCGGTAGGGATTATTCCCTGACGACCGAAATGACCGGACGTGAGTGTCGAGTGGAACCAAGTAATAGATTCAGGGCAATTTACCAACTTGACTTTACTCGGAACAAATTTCTTTAAACCTCAATGAGACTACATAAGGTGTAGTATGGTACGGTTCGATAGCAAAGGTTAAGTTAGCGAAGTTTCGTACATATTGCATAAATATATTGACTCACTGTTTGCTTAGGGACTACTTGCAACATGACTGCTTGGCGAAAGTTGAGATTTGAGTAAGTACCTACTTCGGTCGCGAGATGTAGGTACTTTTTTTTTTTTTTTATACAACGAGGAAGGCAAGCGAGCAAGTGGGTCACCTGATGGTAAGTGATCACCACTGCCCATAGACACCCGCAACTCCGGAGGCCTGCGGATGCGTTGCCAACCTAGAGGGCTAAGATGAAATGCCTCTTGTGCCCATAATTACACCGGCTGTCTTACTCTCCACACCGGAACACAACAGCTTATACACGAAATTAAAAAGATCGATTTTTGAATCTCACTTGGTGACTAAATTCTTACCTATGACATTGATATCGCTGTTTGCCAAAAGCCTTATTTTTGAATGTCATACCCGTCTACTAACATGCAGCTAATTTGCGATTCTGTCATAGACAAGCATATCAACATAGTAGATTGAGGTTAGCTGTCACTGTCAGTGGTCAAGAAGTCACTCAGTGATCTCGTTGGACACCGATCACCTGTAGCTTTCAACTTTGACGCTGGCAAAATTGTCCAACCGGAAAGAAGCCATTAAATAAAAAAAAAATAAAAAAAAAAGATCTCGTTTACGAGTGGGTCGGGGCATTCGTATTTGATAATAATATCATAGGCATGCGAATTTTAGTCACCGATGAGATTCAAAAATACGGACTCTTTTTTAAATCACTGAATTTAGTCACCGGGTGAGATTCAGAAATCGACCCCCCTAGTTAACCTTAACCACATTAAGCTAAATAGATACTTCAGCATTCTTAGTTATAAAATAATTAGTAGTAGTGAGTATTGGGAAACTTTACGTCCGTAGGTAAAGATGGGTGCTCTTCAGACAAAAAGAGAAGTAAATCATAAAATTCCGACTGCACATAAAGAGCTCTATTATCTAACAGGCCATCCGCCAAGCCGCTGCGCCCGCGAGGCGCCTGGAGTTTTCAAATTCAGTTTATTGCCGCGCTAGTTTTTGTAGGCTCATTATTATTAAAGTGGTTCTGTTTTTACCCGTCTGCCCGAGGGTTATGTTTTTCGAGCGTATGTATGTATGTCTAATTCTTTGGCACCCTCTACAGCCTAAACCGTTTGACACATTTCAACCTATGAGGTGCCATTGGATTCGTCTCAGTTGTGGGAGTGACATAGGGGTACTTATATTGTTTACCAGAATTGCAGTCAGATTTCTGTTTTTAATTTTAAGTTGGTTAGGTTATTAGGTTCTATTATTGGTTCTATCAAGAAATAGACAAGTGTTTAACACTGTTTAGAAAATTCCTGAAAAAACCAGGCAAAAATGACAACTAATTATTACCTACCTACATAAGTAGATACCTACAGAAAAGCTACACTTTGTAAAGTTTTTAATTTTGAGTTTCGTTATCTGTGTTTGTGTGTATCTTGTGCAGTTTCCGTTTTTTTTTTCTATAGAAAAATAAAGAGGTCGAGCAAGTGGGTAAACTTAGTGGTATCACCGCTGCCCATAAACATCCGCAACACCGCAAACGCACATGCGTATCCAACCTAGAGGGATACGATGATTTGCCTCTTTTGCTCGTAACTTCCCCGGCTGTTTATCAAATAAATATATGTTATTTTTATCTTATCTTTTCTTCTGCCAAGTCAAACTTTTGTTAAACCGTATTGTACAATTCGATAGCCCAACATGGGCAAGACGACGAATTCAAAACCGATTTATGATTTGAGGGTTTGCGGTTCCCTAAATTGAATCCCGATGATTTCCTCCGTGATTGGATTGAAAGTTAAATCTGGAATTATTTTTAAGCCGGGACAGATTCTCAACTTTTCGTGATTGCTTTTTATTTGGCCGGGGTACGGGGTACTGCGAGTTAGCGTTAACATAATGTCTTGGGACAACAAATCCTGGCAATTATTTGATAAGAAGTTCGTTGTCCACTGGTTGTTGTTTGAAGAACCCGCATCTTGGTCTGCAGCTTTGACGAAAGATGTGACCTCGCACCTACTGCTACAATAACATCTCCTGTTTTAACCACGACACACATTAACCTTAAAACGTTAAACTTTATAATACGCCCCTCGAATAGATAGTTTCCATCAAACATCGTAGTTCCCAAATGGATAGGTCGATTTGGGCGTATTTTTTTTGTATAAAATCAATTTAACTATGACGATTCTTTGCTAAGTTTCTTCAAAATCGGTTTTCAGAATTGTACTTAGGTACTTTGAAATTAAAATATTGGGGTTGTTCAACTTCTTTAAGTTGCAATTAAATTAAATACCCGTGGCACCCAGCATATAAAATCATAGTTGACATATAAAACGCAGACGATTATACCGCTTTATGATAACACTATGATAAATATTTCAAAATGGGCTAGTTCCCTATCCCATAGGAATTTCGAAAAATCCCTTCTTAGTGCACCTCTAGGATACTCAAGCTATATGTTTGTCAAATTTCAAGTCTCTAGGTCCAGTGGTTTAGGCTGTGCGTTGTCTGTCAGTCAGTCAGTCAGTCAGTCAGTCAGTCAGTCAGTCATTCAGTCAGTCACGGTATTGTTTTGTAGGTATAGATAGATTATTTATACTAAACATACATAAAGACAAAGGCATCTATTCCCATAATACCTAAGTAATAGTATCAAGCTGGTAAAGCAAACTTCTTACGGGGTAATCTACGACTCTCCGGTTTTTCAAGAGCTCTCCATTCTGCCATAATAATGTTTGAAGAGGGTAAATGAGCGCGGAATTCTTCAATCCTCGTTTATTTTAAGGAAAATGAGAATAAACATGTCACGGACAGTTGGGTTTCGCGGAACATTTTTCTGTGGGCACAAAAGTAGGTACGGATGTAGGTATTTGCTTTATATCCAGTTTTAAGATGTGCAAACAAGGTCGGGAAAAATTGCCTTTTAATTCATGCTTTGCTCTTTGAAGTGGGTGAACACTCCACTCCAAACAATACTATTTAGGTACGTACGACAAGAGCCACTTTTATGCTCTGGGCAAGTGTAAGTACCTATTTGAGTATGGGCCATAGCGCGAGCCAGGGCCTCAAGCGTAATCAACAACGGCCAAAAATATGTCTCGATCACGTTTGCGTTACGTTACGGGTTACGGGTGGCAAATAGGATGAGAATTGTTTGTTGTCGATGCGTGCCACTAGTGTGCACTACTAATATGACGCTGCTTTTTTTGCCGTTGATTACGCTAGACGTCCAGGTAATTAAGACGTTAGGTAACTAGAACGGGATCGAGACGTTTTCTTCTGTCAGGAATTACACTAAAAGCTCTGCATCGACGGTATCCGATATCGTTGGCAGACGCGGATAGAGGCTATTACCATGTACATACCTACCTACCACATTAGATATCGATGTACCGAAACATCGGATAGCTTTGAAACAATTGAAACGCAAAAGCAATTTCAATGCGCGCTTTTATATTCCACATCAAAATACATAAGCACCCATTCTCATGAACTCCGAACAACAGTCGTTGGTATATTTCCGCTATTAAGGACATGCTTGGTCTATAATGCGTCGTGACTACTATAGAAGTAAACTTGCCTTTTCAAATCATTTCTCCGGTCACGTTGCAAGACATGTTGAGCTGTTCCATTTGAAAAGTAGGTATCATTCAGTATCAGGTACAGTCGGAGTCATAAATAATGTTTACACTTTAGTACCGTCATGTTTAAACTGCCATATGAAATTGTCACAGCGATTAAAGTGACAAGGTATTAAAGTATAAACATATTTATGGCTTCAACTGTACCAGCCAGTTGCGCTACCGACGTACAAACATAGTCAACAGATTTCAGAGATCAATTAAAGCCCACAAATTTAATATTAGTGGAAACATCTCCATTCTTTCTAACTGAGTAAAAACAAAAACAGTAGGATTGCTAGCTCATTGCTTAGTAAACATAATCGAAATCTAAACTCAGTTTTCATAGCTAAAATCGCATTCGTATAAATGTAAAATAATACAAAATGTAGAGCAACAAATGGAAAAAAACTGGTACCAAAGTTTACATTGTTTTGTTTTGATAAAGAAAAAACACCGTTTGATGACAAAAGTGATCATTTTGGTTACAAACTTAACAATAAAACGTTTTTATGTTCTAATAAACTTTCCCAATTTGGCGCCATCAGCGTTCTAAGTACCTACACTTCGCCCATTATTATCCGATTCTCAAGAGATTACATAACAGAATCAGTCAACAAATAAGTGGTCATTTGAAAGGGGAGATAACCCTGGTGTCATGACAACCCTAACAAGGGAGAGAACGAGAAAGCCAGAGAGAAAAAGTCAAGTAAATTTTGCACCAATCAGCCATTTATCCTATACAGCCATGCTTGACCGAGAACACCACTTATCCTTTAAAATTAACCGTTGACAGCTAGGAAGAGGCATTGAATTGGCTCTCCCAATGCCAGTGTGTTGTACTTTATCTCATTGTAACCGCGACCGGCAGTTGTTGTGCTCTTGCGCAGACGGACGGAGCTATTCGGAAAATTTTAAGTTTTTTTTGTAACAATGAAAATGATACTTAAAATACTTCCTAGTCTTGCTGCGGTATCGCTAGTTCATGGTAAGCTTTAGTATAATATTTATTTTTGTATAATATTCTTGGTGCATTCCTGTCGTCTAAAGAGAGGTAAAAATTTTAAGAAAATTGCAGTTTTAAGAACAGCTGACTACCTATCTGTAGGTATTTAACAGCTTATAAAACTTTATACTTAACGTAATAAGCCACAAATGCATAGATCGTTAATAATGATTTCTCGACTATAAATTAATAGGGATTTATAAAAACATTATTAAACACGCTGTAGGAAATTTCTTCCATTGTTTCTAAAATCTTATTAGCGTTAGCATCTCCGTGCAGTATGCAGCTGTGTTTCTAGCCGCTGTCCTATACACTTGATGTCAAATTAAGGCTTTTAGACGTTACACCGTTCATTTTGAAGGTAGTTAGCTCTGGTTTTTCATAATAATGCAAAGAATCTAAATCAAAACCCACCCACAGCTATATGCACGACGCTTGGTGTCTGATAGAACAAATGTTATAAATGTTTTTGAATACGTTTTTGTATGAGTTTAGTATCGCAATATATTAATTCCTTCCTGTGCTCTTATTTTTAAACATGCACTTACGGTGGAGTCATTCATTCATTTATTAAGGTATTTCAGTCAGTTATTCATCGGTTAAGTTTTATCAAAGTCGTTAAATATTAACATGGTGCATATCATCAGCCTATTTACGTCCCACTGCTGGGCACAGGCCTCCTCTTACAATGAGAGGGCTTGGGCGTTCACACGCGTACCTAATATGGATTTGGAACTTCACACACACTATGGCATTGCTTCGCAGGAGTGTGCAGGTTTCCTTATAAAGTTTCCCTTCACTGAAAAGCTCATAGTATATTAAAAATGTCATTCCACACATAAATTCCGAAAAATCAGTGGTGCCTAACCTGGACTCGAATCTACGACCCTCGGCTTGAGAGCTACATCACTAAGCTAACGTAGTTTTTTGACACATTAATACAGAAATCTTCGATAGGTGTAGCTAAAGATCTTCACCTCTTACCATTAAATAGGTACTCGTCATTAATCGCACCTGACATTCAGCACAAAAGAGGTTATTACAGCTCAGGTAGTAGAATGAAACGAAAACAGCATTGTGTGTTATAAGAGAAATCAAGATAACAATGACGCACTTAACAAGTCTACATAACAGACCCGTGTACAGTCGAGTTCTCCAATATCTGAACAGCCAAATGCTCATAAATATCTAAACATGGACCTTATGTGACTGGCAGTAAAATCTGTGTACATAGATATTTTTGAATGGTTGGCTGTACAGGTATTGGAGATCTCGAGTAATCTCGACTGTACATAACAACCACCACAATTGGCCAGTGATATTGATAAACGGTAAATTTTTCGAAGAGAAATGCAAAGAGTACAGAAATGTAGAATTCAGGTAGTGGTATATTCATAAAATATAAGCCGCCAAAGGTTTTTTTTACTCAAAAAAAAAACCGGACAAGTGCGATTCGGACTCGCACACGAGGGTTCCTTAGAAAGATTTTAACGCTTTTCTGCAGTGTTTTAAGAAGTCCAGTGTTAGCAGAGCCCTGCTCCTAAGCAAAATGGACGCAGTGTGGGGTCAACTTATATTGGTCTACGAAATCTACTGACAGACAAAAAATTAAAATTTATAAGAGCTACCTTCATACCAAATTCCAAGTTTCTAGGACAACTGGAAGTACCCTTTAGGTTTTTGGATTTCGGCAATTTGTATGGAAATAGCCATTGTAATGACTGTATCTTTTGATTGCGTTGACTTAGAAGGTTGATTTTTTCACAGCTTCAAGGGATTGCAAGCTTAAGTATTTGATATTAATTTCAGCATGCTACCTCCACGCGTTCCAGAGAAAAAGGGTCTTGACAGACAGACAGACAGATGGACAACAAAGTGATCTTATAAGGGTTCCGTTTTTTCCTATTGAGGTACGGAACCCTAAAAATTTACCAGCGATTGACCCCCATTATATTCTACTGATGGAAAGTGCATATTATGAAGCTAAAAGTGTAACACGCTGGTTCAGACACACCCTAATATTCACTCTAGCCTTGAACAGAATGAACAGGTATCATGGCTGACGAATAGTGTAATGTCTAGACAGGTATTAATGCTTGCGATATAAAACATTTCACAATACTGTAGCAACCCTAGCTTCTCAAGCATATGACGTCAACATCACTGTTCTGCAACGCGGTAACAAAGTTTTTCAAGTCAAATGCATCTTTCCTTTTGACGTCAATTCCCAGGCCAGGCATTATCTGCCTGGAGAGAGATCTCTCTCTATTGGACTTATGTTTGATGTTCGGACCAACTTACGCATCTTTGGCACTAATCATCGGATATACCCAGTCAATCTATTCACAACTAGGTACAAGTACAACATTCTATTTTAAATTGTTGTATAATTATATTGTTTCGTTGTGTGTTAAAGTATGAATAAAATAAATGTAGCGTTATCGAGATGTTTATTACAGCGTGATACACAACAGAGTAATATGACAAGAATGAAGGGAAAGGTTACACAACAATACCATTTTATACATTCATTAAAACCTTAACACCTAGATCTCTACTCTTAAATTATACTTAAACGTGTAATTTAAGAGTACGTATACGACGTTAGTATGTGCCCATGCGACGTTGCGCTGTTTCTCAAAACGTTCTACCTATCCACTTCTACGAGTAGGCTTAGCACTAAGTGGCTGATTGGGACAAATTTCACCTCGTTACATCTTATATAAGTATTATTTGATTAGTGCAATCACTCTGTGCCCATTGGAGCGTTGTTTGCTGACGCACAAAAACCGAATCATCCGGTTCAATGCATAGTGTAACAATTGAAAATCAAGGATACTGTACCTTCATTTCCTATCATATCTGATTGATGAAAAAAGCCTAGGCCTGGCCTTTAGGCCAGAAAGTGGCACAATTAGCTATTAATATTTAGAGAGATGCTAAAACAACGTACATGTTATACATTATATTCTTAGAAGTTAAAGAACTTTCCTAAAGTGGATGAAACTTCAAAAACTCTTGCCTAACTTGTGTAATAGGTATCTAAAATCTTGCCCCTACCCCCTAAGCGGTTTAGCTAGTAAACTTCAATTGGATGCGATAAATAGAGCCTGAAACTTCTTTTTTGATGCGAGATATTTTTTAATTTAACTTGCTAAAAGCGTTTTTTGTTTGTTGCAGGTATTGAATACGATGGATTAAGGGGTAAGTTTTGAAGTTACGTACAATGAGTACTAGAGTTCAGTCTTAACCACAGAGGTCTCGAAAAATCGACTCTAAAATATAAAAAAATATCACCATTTCTTAAACACCCTTAAATTGTGAATACTATTCCTATAACGGATTGTACCGATGTATTTACTTCATATTGAATTCTTAAAAGTTAAATGTTGATAAAGAATCTTTGCTTGTAACTAATTAACTCAAAATCTCCAGTGACGTTTGGCTGGTCTGACGCGCTGGCGGACGTAGAACACTTCTACAAGATTCCTCGCACCATCAGCGATGTGGAGGCGGAGGGCTGGCGACGGACGGAGCGGCCCCCCGGGGCCCTACCAGAGCTGAGGATGTACTGCCCTCCAGGGAGAGGCGTCTGCCCGCTGTACGATGCTGGCGGCTTCGTAGCGGGGCTGCAGCTAGCAGTAAGTGTCCCCCACACCAGTAGGTCTAGCACAACTCACAGTGCAACTTCTATCTCGCGCGAGAACAACTGCCCGTCCTGTTCTGTCATTCAGAATGCAACGGGACTGGTAATTATAATCTCGCGCGACAAACAAAGTCGCGGCCAGTCGTGTTAGCCCTATAGCAGCAGAGCCGTGGCGCCAGATGGTGCCGATGCCGTACTAGAGCTGCTGATGTGTGTACTGTCTGTCGGGAAGATGGATTCGACGCCAGTAGCTTTGACAATTAAAAAGAGCCACATAGCTCTCGTCTGTAGTTCTCCACATACCTAATGGCACCATATTTTTCGTCTCAGTCTCGTGTTGTAGTTTTGTTGAAAATATCTTAGCGTTATTTTCCCATCTAAAACACTGTCTGACCTTCGAATAGACTTATATAAATCAAAATCGCAAAAGATCCCTGAAATCTGAGCGTCCCGTTTATTCCCATGACCTCCATTTTATCACTATTTAGGCACTATCTTAAATTTGCCGAAGCCTAAGCCCTTGTCTGCTTGTCTGGAAGCGCGCCAGCCTTTACTGAGCCAGACTTCTCTTTATTATATGGAGTTTACATAAATCTTGAATTCAATAGATGTTGTAACTCAACATCTCGAATGGAGTACAGGCACTAGTATTCACAGTGCTCTTTTCTATTTTCGGCCCTTAAGTACAAAATAATTGTGCGCTTATGGAAATAGGAAATTACTGAAGTCGTTGAGTCGTTCAAGATTTTTGCCTATTTTGAACGGTATTGTACAACGTATGCATGAAATGCTAATAACTAAGTTGATGAACATAACAGAGTGAAGTTTTGCAATAAAGTTTTACTTTTACGCGCTTTTTTACTGCTATAAAACTAGAGACTATGGTAGGTAATTTCCTCTTGAGCGTAGGCAATTTTCCTCAGCTAAGTTCCACCTGTAAATAGACAGCGAGTACATACAATATTATTGCGCCGATTTATTACCATTGCCAATTTACCATGCAGAAAGTTCCAGAAAGCGCTACCGCGTTCCTGCGAGTCAACACCGCCCGATGATAGATCCGCCGCTAATTCGGTGAATTAAATAATGCGCTCTCGCCGCCGGCCTCTGCGCAGATTCCTGCTGCCACAACAATGCATAAACTTAACAATGTTGTTATGTTAGACTCGTAACGCGTTTGAAATACCTATACAATACTAGTTTTTTTTTTTTATTTACATTGCGGATAAGTGGTTCCCAAAATCGAAACTCAAATTTGATATCAATTCCTGCTTCTCCTTTGCTGTCGATCGACAACTGTGTATCTCTTTAAGGTAGATAAAATAAAACAAACAAAAACCGAAAAACAGTCGAATTGAGTACCTCTTCCTTTTTTGAAGTCAGTTAGAAGCAGCTGGCATTGAAATGGGTGACATAGAAGACCAACGAATGACGAACGTTTTTCATAGGGCCTCAAATCAAACGGTCTTTCCGCGTGGGAGCAAAATTGGCTGCTGGATTAGTTGAAATTAAACTTTTAAAATGTATAATTAGTACATTTTATAATTAGATTATTATCATAATGCTACAACAACAAGATAATACGTACCTAATCACGGCTTCGTAATAGATTGGTTATCTGTTTTATACCCTCGTGATTGATGGGCAAAATGTTACCTAGCACTAGCAGTTAATGAAGTATCGAACGCCGGTTGCTAGGTATATTAAGAATAATATTGCGGGTGGTAGGACCTTGTGCGAGGTCCATCCGGATCGCTACCACCATCTTACTCGCTAATCCTGCCGCTAAGCAGCAGTGCTTGCACTGTTGTATTTCAGTGTGGAGAGTAAGACAGCCGGTATAATTACGGGCATAAGAGGCATTTCATCTTAGCTCTCTGGGTAACGCATCTGCAAGCCCTCTTGCCTCTAGACTTGCTAAATCATAATGTCGAAATATTTAAGGGTCAATCATCAGACGCCATGTACTAATACTTAGCTGGAAAAGTTCACTCAAACGCGCTTCATAATGGTGTGCATAAGTTCTAAATGGAATAAAGGTTTCACTTAGATGTTACTCTGTTCCAGTTGCCAGTGGACGAATACGAGTCATTGGCAGTGAAGCCCGAAAAGAAGTTTGTCAAATGGAGGGCTCCGGCCGCGGAGGGCGAGCCCTCCCGGGACTACTGGACCGTCACGCAGTTCTTCGTCTCTGAAGGTGAACACACGATACCTACGTACCCGTTTTAATGTCATCATTAGCCCAAAGCAGTCCACTGCTGGATGTAGGCCTCTTCCATGGCGCGCCACAATACTATCTCTAGCCACTCGCATCTATCCGCCATAAGCAACCCTCTTAAGATCGTCCGTCCATCTCAGGACACCCTGCACTAAGTTTGCTGTTTTAATGTAGGTAATCAAAGACAAACGAGCGAAAACCTGAATTTGGTTTTTTTTAGTCTAAGTAATTAGGTGCTAAGTATTGTCTTGCCCCGTTCTCTTTATTTCTGAACTGGGCTTGATCTCGAATATATTTTCCAAAACACTCCAAATCGTCCCTATATTATGCTCTATATATGCTCCGGTGCCTTTCACAATAGGTGGTGGCTTTAATCCAATGATCCGTATGCATTCGGCACTTTATTTTCACGACATCCTCGGTGTTTGAAGGATTGATCGATTCAGAAACACCGACCTGTCCAGAATTTATTGTCAATAAGGTACCTACTTAATACAGTTTTAAAAATCTTTACAGAATCTCTAAAGGCTGGCGCAGGCCCGCAGGTGGCGAACGGAGCCACGCTACAGGACGGAGGCGTGTGGGTAACCGGGCTGGACGGACGACTCATGCGCATCCCTAGCACAGAGGCAGAGCTCAACAGTACCGCTTTTAAGAAACAGAACTGCATACCTAACATGGGTACATAGATATTGTCTACCCAAATATTGTATCTGATAACTTCGGAGTGTCACACGGGTTCAGATCAGTCAACTAAGATGGAATGGATAAGCAGTTTCTTTCGTCTGCTCATGTTCCAAAAGCAAATAAGGAAAAGAAATTACCCACCTCTGAAATCTGAGATAGTAACTAGACTACTTTACTAAACAAAACACCAAAGCGTGGTAATACACATAATCAACCTACTATAGGAATGTATCTGCAGTAGACTCTCATCATCCCCGCTTGATTGATACGAGCTCGGAGCCGTAACGATAAGTAAACAGACAAAAGCAATTTTGACATAAAACAGGCGAACCCGACACGCTGGGTAGCGTTTATAGCAACGTTCTGGTTACTACAATATTTTTACGGTCTTTACTGAATTTTACAATGCACTTAAGGTAAATGTTCCATTGCTGAACATTGAGCTTATAGTTGGCACCTTCAATCTAAGGTAGCGACAGTGGTGACAGACGAGTGTCAACTATTGGGCAATAGGATGTCAACCATTGCGACTTTTGCCTTTTACCTTTACTCAGCGGCACAATTCGCTCGCCCTAAGTTTTACTATTAAGTAATTCTAGAAGCACTCATTGATTAAATAACAGTTTTCACAATAACGAAGAACTACAGGAAAATAGAGTGTGAGATAAATTGGGATATCCGCAAAGTGACGCCTGATTCAATCAATTGTTTTTAACGGCACTAACTAAAAGTTAAGAACGAGAAGAATGGGAAAATAGTCTTTAAATTGATACGTTTTTGCGCCAATCAATCGGTCTCTTTGCGGAGGTCCAATTTTATTCCGCATGAAAATAGGAAAATTTCCTTCTTGCAATATTTTAATTTTATATCCCCGATATTATGACAGCAAATAATACATGATTAAGTAGGTAATTGGACTATTTCTGATACATTTATATTCAAATCAAATTCAAATTCAAATATCCAGTAAACGTGCTAGTGCCGAAAAGGAGGACACCTCTTATTATTTTATCATTCTCTCTCTTGGTATTACGGGAACGTTAAATCACTATGGCCCATAATTTGCTCATGAAACCAGGTGAAACGCCACCTCGGTTTCAGAAAACAAAATATGTCCAATAAAAAAAAAACACAAGTCGCTTATGGTTATGTCCTTTTACGTGAAGACTAATCATAATAACTACTTTGATTAGATTTAGGTACCTACGTATAGCATGCTTATTTTTTATTGTGGTCAGTTCTAAATATGTTGTACATGTACAATTAATCCATCCGTCCAGGTACCCACTACTACTACAACATGACAAGTGAGATGAAGTGCGAAGATATGCTTCCCTGGTTCGCTCTGGTCAACCAGGGAGAGCTGGTGGGCAGCGGCTTTCAGATGTTCGGACGCCTGGCGCGCCAGAAGTACCGGGACTGGTTCGAACGCCCGCCATCACCGAAAAAGAGCGCTGAGGTAACTGTCAAAGGGAAGATCACTGGCAGCGCTGGTCAGCCACATTTAGCAATGGTCTCTAGATATTGCGACAGAGGTAAGTAGTGAAACTGGAGCGCTCTCATTCACCCGAAAAGAGCGCAGAGGTAACTATCCTGTGCTAGGAAATGTTTCCATGGTTCGCGCTGGTCAGTCATAGAGAGACTGACGGGCAGCTGCTTCCAGATGTTTGATCGGCTGACGCGCCTTAAGTATCGGGATTGGTTCGAACGCCCGCGCTTTCGACGAATAAGATCGCAGTGGTAACTATCATAATTATGCGAAGAAATGATTCCCTGTTTCGTGAAAGTTTTGGGACTGGTTAGAAGTGGGAGGACAGCAGTATGTGTTGGTCAGCCAAGAAGAGCTAGTATCAGTGGCATCCAGGTGTTGCGAGCCACCATCACCCAAACGCAGGGCTCTGGTCAGCCAGGGTTAACCTATATACGTAGGTAACTAGGTGGTACTTTATCCATTCCCGTCCCTATTGAGTGTTTTGTGAGCACTACAGTTGATAAATTGTAAAAAATATCAGCCACCCTTAAAAACTCAGATAAGTAGACCGACTGACGTGGGATGAATCCACTCTATCTAATTCTGCCTGCAGCCAAAGAGAAATATCAGTCTCTACATTATATCGCGCATCATATCCGTGCCGAATATATTCCAAACCTAGGTAAATCTGGGACATCCTTTTGCATAAAACATAAGGCATTTGGGATTTCCGCATCTACTACGATAGATGCGTAGCGTAGGTAAGTATCTGCTAACAATTGAAAAGCATCCTTGCCAATAGGTACATACACCACTTTTGGTGTTAAAACTCAAAACGTTGTTGCTTATCCTTTATCGGACATTCTTTCATTTGTGATTTACGATTATGTTTTTTTGCTGATGTAATTCTTGCGTCTTTATCATAATTAAAATCATTACGAAAACCCACACTAACACAAGAATCATAACGAAACAAGCTACTTAAATGTTCCCAAGAAACTCTTTTACGAGACATTACACCTATACGTACCTGTAATGTTGGGAAGGTGTACCGGTTGCGTTCAATTTAAACAATTCATAACTACTTCGTACAAGCCCGTGACAAAGCTTCGCAGAGCCGAGGCAAACACAACGGCGTAAACCTTTACAATTGGAAAATTAAAATGAAAATCCGAGCTTAAAGTAGGTAGGTACTATCATTTTAAAGGTGATTGAAACGGTAAGATTTTAATGGGGCATTTATAAAAGCTGTCCTCCTGGCGCAATCTGTCGCGAAATTATTTGATCTGCTTTTGCTTTAAGATTTAGCTAGGTCTAAGTTTTTTCATTTCATCAACTTATTGGGGCTTTAGGAAGCGGAATAATAAATGAGCAATTGCAAAGTATGCTTTTACTGACGTGACGCGGTCGCATAGATATTTTATGTTATGTATTTTGTGCGGAAAACAAGTTCTCTTACGAGCGTTAAAACTGGACGTAATGAACGAATCTCTCCCTTTTACCACTTTTTACGCGCAAACATTACGCGTTTTAACTACAGTGGGAGATTTCCTAGGAGGCCGATTTGCCATTTGTCAATTTTGTCATTTCCATAAAATTGTAACCTACTTTTTTTTTTATTCAACGAGGAAGGCGAGCGAGCAAGTGGGTCACCTGATGGTAAGTGATCACCACTGCCCATAGACACCATAGACATAGATGATGAGATGCGTTGCCAACCTAGAGGGCTAAGATGAAATGCCTCTTGTGCCCGTAATTACACCGGCTGTCTTACTCTCCACACCGGAACACAATAGTGCAAGCACTGCTGCTTAGCGGCAGGATTAACGAGTAAGATGGTGGTAGCGATCCGGATGGACCTCACACAAGGTCCTACCACCCGCAAAATCTTCCACTTTACAGCCTTATCACACTGGCGATTTGCTAGCGAGTTTTGTATTGAGGTGGTCACGCAACGTGTTCGCCGCGAGCGATATTAGTATGAAGCACTCGCTCGCAAATCTTGTTTCTTGCAGCGCATCCTTCTTGGCAAGATTGACTAGACTAAAAAAAAATTACGTGTAAAAGTGCATTCAACTGCCTATTTGCTGTGTGATAAAACTCTTAGGATACACTTTAGTATACTTAGATAAGTGTAGCTACTTAGTAACAATATGTTTCTGGTTTGACTATAATTTTCTAACCACGGTCCCCAGATCACTATCCCGTTCGCGCCGGAATGCCTGCTGGAGTGGGCCTCGTCTTACGGAGTCGTGTCTCTGCACATCTACTACATTGACAAGCCCTGGACAATTCGATGCAAGTAGGTATACTTGACCGTAAGCCGTGGTAGTCTACCGGCTTGACCGATTGCCTCTCAAGCAGAGGGCCGTGGGTTCAAGTCCCAAATATTTGCCCCAACATTTGTAGTTTATTTATCATGACATTCATGACCTTTTCGGTAAAGGGAAGCATTGTACCAAGGTGTAAAACATTTCAAGTGTTTGTGTGTACGAACTATAGCCTAAACCCTCTCGTTCTGAGAGGAATCCTGTGACCAGCAGTAGACGTAAATAGGTTATATACCATGTGCCACTATGGAATCATTTCTTAGTAACTTTCAGTGTGACTTTTATCTTATCCGACTCGAAGGACCAATTAAATCGTGGCAAAGCATATTGATCCCCTAGATATCCAGATTAAAATAACCATTTGGGTGAGAAGATTAGGTTCGAAACGAAGGAACTTTTACCTTGCAAGAAATGGCATGATTAGAGTTGTCAACTTTAAAAAATGTTGCTGATCGTTCTTAAAAAATATGCTTACTTAGGTATAGATACGAATTCGGCATGTTTCGACTTTTTGTGCTGTCGAATAGAAAGGTACAAGCGATGAAAAGGTCGTTCGTTAGATTTTCGGGCGAATCCATTCGGGACAGGAACTGAACTTAATTGTCTCGAGTGAGGTGATAACTCATGTTCCCGGTTCAAATGTACGAGAGTCAGCGGAAAAGCGACAATGTAGTTATTATAGATACCTTCCTACAAACTCTTCGAAATAATGACCTGTGGTGTGTGTGTTAGGGTGTCGATTTTACAGATCACGCCTGTAAAAACACCATTAGAAAATTTAGAAAAAAATATATAAATTTAAAATATCTGTAGAAACTGCCTAACTTAGATAAAGAGACAGATATGATGATATGTCTCTGTTAAAATTGACTGAAACCAATTAATATCTACTTGCGATTAGATATTTGACATCTTAATCCAAACGCCAGCAACTTTTTTTCGAAGCATTATAACGATCGCTGCATGTGTACAGTTGGTAAGAATTATTGAAATATAACGTTATAATATTCAGTCTTCAAAACAGCCTCCTTTTTAACCGACTTCGAAAAAGGAGGAGGTCCTCAATTCGACTGAATGTTTGTCTTTTGTTTTTATGATACGAATGTACAATGATTTTATTTTATTTTGACATCGACCTCAGTCAAATAGATACCAGCCAAAACTCGATCGACTATTAAGGTAAATAGTTAGAGCTAAGTATCCAAATGTAACCATTGAAGCACACGCCGCGTTTCAAATCATAAAACAGTTAAAATTTAAACTTTCGTTCTCTTCACTACTCAAATACCTACTATAAAAAATTGTGTTTCTTACTGTGTGTCCAGGACTGGTGACTCAGCGAAGCCGGCACCTGCCCTAGACCGCCTGGTCCTCAACGGGTACCGTTACGCCAACCAAGTCGCTGATGAGGTGAAGAAGCTATTCAGCGGATAGAAGGGACGCCTATGGAGTGTAGAACTACCCTACACTGGAGGGCAGGGATGGGCAAACTTCGGCCCAAGTCTCACCAAAGTCGGAATGTCTCTTGGAAACACAGAATTTCACAGTCTTTTCAGCACAAACAGGCGCAAAACGATATGAAGATGCATTTTTTGTACCAGTAATTCTGGCCCTCTGTGAAATTTCTTGCGCTTTTTTACCCCTGATGAAAAAGTATGCCCGCCCATGTTGCAGGGTGATGTTGTGGCTGAGAGCTTAGTTAGAACATTATTAAGTGTCGGTAAGCACAAGCAGATAGGTATTATACCTACCTAAACGGCGAGGCTCAAAACTATCGAAACCTTTATAGACACACGCAACATACGTCGAGTGAAACTCCTAACCTACAGCTGGAGATTTACGTGTCCGACTTTTACAGCTGTCACTGCCATATAAAATAAATTAGCCTTTTAGGTTACAGTCTGTATAGATGTGACAGATGTAAAATCGGTGACATACCTATATAATCTCGCCGTAGTTAGGTACGCGTAATGTTTGCGCGTAGAAGGAAGAATCTCGCTCGCATCGCCCTGCTTTGGTGTTCGTAGGTATCTCGTTTCGGCACTAAATAAAAAAAATGTATGTTGAATGACACTAGCTACGAGTACAGTCAGCAAAAAGTACAGTCGGCAAAAAAAAAGCTTTTATTACATTTTTTTTAACAGAGAATCATTCTCACCTTAAGTATTCTGATGTGCTTAAACAGGGCTTTATACTTCTAAGTTTGTCTTTTAATAATAATGAGGTGACTGATTCAAACGGATAGGTAGGTACATATTTTATTTTTGTAGGTATAAGGGGCCGTCCGTAAATTACGTGAGGCGTTTAGGGGAGGGGGGGTGGGGGGAGGGGGTGCAGACGAATCTCACACAACCTCGCGTGGGTGAGAGGGGGGTCTCGGCAAATATCACATGATTTTTTCCGCAAGAAACAGTGTAAAAATTGCGAGATAACTATGTTAACATTTTAACGAAATCAGCACTAAGCTAATTACGCATTTCAAAAATCTCACTTGAGATTACGGGGGGATGTGGGAGTCGAAACAAATCTCACATCTCACCAAGGGGGAGGGGGGGGTCGGTTAATGGACCTTGCGTAATGAATGGACGCCGCCTAATAGGTATAAAATAAATACCTAGTGACCATTAAGTCAGACTGTATTTTATAATGTTAATTCTATAAGGGCAGCTACGAAATAGCATATCAGTATTAATTACACTGTAAAAGAAAGATATACATACCTACTAGGTATAGCCAAACGATTCTTAGTTATAAGGCAAAATATGTTCAGTAAAGTTATTTGCAATAAAGTTTACAACCAAGTTATTCTAGTTTTCTTTGATCACCGCTTTATTACTGCATCTAATCTAAGTACTTATATTTAAATAATATTTGTTATAATAAATGGTAAAAACAATTCAAATTACAAAACTAGCTATAAATAATTAAAACAAATAAAACTAACCTAAATCTAAATATGGCCCCCGTAGCATGGTGCCCAAAAGACTGGCGGCATTCCCCCGTTGAACAGCGATGCTGATTCGCTGGGAGAAATAGCTGCCAGCCCGTTGGTCGCCAGTAGCGTCGACCAGGCGCTTTTTTAAATCTCTAAAAAAAGCATGCGCACCGGGACCCCATGGACCCCGAGTCTCTATTCCTGCACCAACGAAATGATATGCGGAACCGAGACCCTGATATTTTGCCTGCTTTTTGTTTTCGGCCGCTCCCGCCGCCGAGTCGGCTTTGTTAATGGTTCCGTGGAGGTGAGACGGGGCTAAGGTGTCGACACAAGTCGCATCCCAGACTAAGACCCGACCCATCTTCCACGGAATCAAAGACATACCATCCGGCCTCTTGCCATCGTCCCGTGCAATGCCGCTTGGCTCTAAAATGGCCGGCACGTTCGCGGTGGCTAGAGACCGGCGGATAATGTCGTTAAGTGCAGCATGACAGGCAAAGCGGCCGGCGCTCCTTTGGCAGGAAAGTCCATGGTGACCCAATAGATCGACGTCTGTACCACAGGGGCGACGGTGTGGTGAGCACAACTTGACTCCCAGCCTCAGACCTACGGCAATCTTCAAGGTTTCTGGCTCTAGGAAAGTTCCGGTGTTGGCAGCAGGGTAGGCGTGAAGCCAGTCTCCGGATTCCTTCTTTCCTACAGCCAAAAGCCTTGCACGGTCTGGGCCTGAGCTAGAAGTAAAAATTTCCGAATAAGTTAATTTAGTCAAAACGTCGTCCAAGCTCCTTTGAAAATTTGGATGAGTGGGAAGATTTTGACCCGGACAAGCCAAAAGCCAAGCGTTCCTAGCGTCGGTCAAACCCGTCGTCTCGTAGTTTAGAGGAAGGTCCTTTAGGATTTTACCTACGAGATTGGACGTGCTGTGGACAGATGATAGGAAAGCTGGCAAAGCGACACTGGGAATTTTGCGGATCCCTAACCCACCATATCTGATGGGAAGGGATGCCTGGGACCAAGATTGCTCGCTGAGTTGAATGTTGAGAATAGATTCCAAAGAGGTTTTTAAGAGAGAGTCAATTGGAATTAGGGAGTTTTGGTATTTCCAAAAGGGGCAACAGCGAAGCAGATAGGTAAAATAGGGGACAAAAAGGCAAAATTTTAAAATAGTAATGGCGGGATGAGCGCTGATTTCGAGCAGCCGATCTGTACAATTTTGGAATTTTGAAACTGATTTAGCGATAAGGTCTGGAATGGCATCTTCATAGATTGGTGACCCTAAGAGGCTTAGGCTTTGCTTGTAAAGAATTTTGATGTTTTAGCAAAGAGCATTAAAACGTTGGACAAGGTCTGAAGTATTGTTAGAGTTGCTCATGTACAGTTCGCATTTATTAAAATTTAGATCTAACCCAATAGCCTTAAATTTGTTTATAATTTCCGAAAGGTCTGATAGTACCATATCTGCATCGCCTCCTAGAGTCCCGTCATCTAGATACCACACGTTAAATTAAGATTGTAAATTTTGAATGATAGAGTTAATTGCTAAGCTGAATATGGCTGGTCTGAGGGGATCACCTTGCTGGCAACCGACTTCCGAAGAGAGTTCGTTGCTTTTGTACATTAATTTTGAAGGTTCGTGGTAACAGTTCAGTAGGTAGTTGTAAATTTCTGGAATATTATTTCTTGTTTCTGTAAGCAAGGTGTCCCTATTTACCGAATTAAAAGCATTTTTTACGTCAATTTTGAGTAAAACCTCACACTGATCGTTGTTGAGATAGGTACGGAGGGCGTGGACCGCAGCTTCGCACCCACCTCTAGTGCCAAAACCTAATTGTATTGGTTCAAATTGTTGTTGCAATTTAGATATAATGTGTCGAACTGACATTTTGGATGTTAACCGCCGAAATGTAGAACCGACCGCGATGGGTCTGACTCCGCCGTCTTTTTTGGTAAGCACAATTAGGTTGGCACCATAAAGGACGGGGACAATTTCCGGATTTACATTACCGGACAGCTTGAGGTTAACTAGTTTTGTCAGACCCAGGATCAGGTGTTTAGCTGCATTGCCCACACAGTGAGAAGTTAGGTATTTGAGATGTTGAGGTGAAAGTCCATCAAGGCCTGCTGCTGCCTGCTGAATATGAAAGGGTGGGGCAGGTGTATTGGTAAGAGAACTGGTTTGAGGGGGTACACCATTTAAAAATAAAGCTGGGGAGTTTTGGCTGAGACATTTATGAGTTTTTGATTTGTGTATGTTTAGGCTTCTGATACTATTGAATGATCTCTGGCATAAAGGACATAAATGAAAATGTGGCGTACCGTCTCCAGGTTGGGTTGTGCTCGGCATCAACTAAGTTCTTTAACAGAAAAATCCTACGTACAAAACTTAAGTAAAAATAAAATAGCGAAAAGTAAACACAAAAAGAAAACACAACAAAGTTCACAATATGTTCACAACGTAGGTAAGACTTGACAGTTGACGTAAGGGGCTCCGTCAAGAGCGGGCGCATGCGGGAGTCTCTGAGATTATTTTTAAATGGTTTTCGGCCAGCCTGAAGAGAAAAAGCGACCCGCAGGCCGGCGGCTGACACGCTGTAAGTTGCTCGAGCGCCTTGGTGACCGTCCTATGATGGCAAAAATATCTTGATCTGATGTCAAAGTTCCGAATGAACGGTTTTTTAATCCGGATTATTGCAATTGCAGCTACTTATTTATTTATTTTGTGCGGTGTATTTGTTTCATAAATCTGTGGCCTACTAATACTTGAATAGATAATTAAACTTGAACTTAAAATGAAAAATAATTTTCATTTTATTTGACGTATTCGGCCATCAAGTTTTTGAATTTAAAGCTAGTTAGTTTAGTTTGTATTAGTTTTTCTTCAGAACTTAACGAAATGAATGGTACATAGATATCTAGATAGGCTTATTAGACATCGGCAGTTCACTCTGTTTTATCGTTTAGATACACCTAGGTACAATGTCAACATCTCATCTGATGGAAAGTCTGTCATCCTCAACCAATGTGAGAAAAGTCACTGGCCTGTGATTGGTGGAAAGGTAGACCTCACTCGATACTTGCGATCCTAGCGGATTTTTGACTTGCGATGGCTTCGCATGTACCCAACCTAATATGCAACAAGTTTATCACCAAAATGACAACTGAAGATAGCGATAAAGCTTCGTGATTATAAAAACGTGTAATTAATTAGTAGATTTCATTTCGTTTCTAGTCTCTCATATCAATATGAAGAATATCCTTGTGTTGTTTGCGCTCATAGCTGTCGGCAGCACCAGTAAGTTTGTTGGATAAATAAGGTAATAGGGCTATACCTAGCGGGCGTAGCCAAGGGGCGAGTTTTGGGGGTTCAAATTTGTAACGAAAATCGGTTGAGAAATGAGGTCTATAGAAAAGAACATCCGGACAAACGGCGAATAGACGTCGGACGTACGAAAGCGTTTTTGTCCAAGCTGAAACGGAGACGCTTCGCTCGCTCTGTCAGTAATTCGGTCGGTACCTGCTCACAAAATTTCACGAGAATCGGTGGAAAAATGCGACCCTGTATAAGCACTTCTGTGGTTAAAGCGTATTTAACTCTAAGTCAGTGATGACAACCTGACTATTCCAAAATCTGTTTTGGAATTCCAAGTGCGATCAAAAACTTTATCCAAATAATTATTTACTTACACATCCACTACAAATCGTTTCCACTGCTACCCCAGAAAATACTTTCTCAAGCCTAAAGAGACTTTAAGAGACTACAAAAGTGTTTGCGCAACACATGAGTTAAACCAGACTGAACGGATTGGCTCTCATGAATATTCACTATACGGCAGAAATTAACGCGTATGAAGTAAGTAGGGGATATTTTTAAACAAAAAAATAGAAGATTAAGCAATTATCTAAATGCGTTTGGGTCTACCACCAGGTGATCGCAATTGAATTGGCCGTTACATTTAAGCTCCAAAAAACCATTGCTTATTTTATTTCTGATCAAAAAGCTATTCATTAAACGTGATATCGTCAAAAAAAGAGTTAATAATTTTTACTGTTGAACGCTTGTTAAAAAACCGCATTTTTTTGCCTCTCGCCAATTAAACTGTAGGGGAATAAATAAAAACAGTAAATAAAATGATCATCAAACTCAACTTAGAATATTCAATAAATAGGTAAACGATTAATATTACCTTAACTTGATAATCACGCTTTTTATTTTCAGGTGTCTGGAACGGCGGATTTAGAAGTAAGTGATAATAGTTACTCCTTGCTTGATTACTTATTTCTAATTTATTCATTTACCTATCTCTACAGTACCTATACCTACCTCGAAAGTTACAGATACTGGAGAAATAAGTTGGAATTTGTTACTCAAGGATTAACAATAAATATCACAAAAGATATATCGACTGCCGTTGCTATGTTTACCTACAATAAGACTGAAACCGCTTGCTAGTCCTTTTGTAATTTTGTAGACTTGTAGTCTCCGTAAAAAATGACAAATACACATATCATTAAGTAACTACCTAAATCTACTTTACTTTATCACACTTCTGTTTTCCTCAGTTAGATTCGACTTAGGCATTAACTTCGGAGGCAGCTTCTTCTACGACATCCCCCGGACCACCGCCCTCGCCATCTCCGAAGGATGGACCCTCAAGGACCAGCCCTCAGGCCTACCGGTCACATCTGTCGATATGTACTGCTACTCTGACCTCGTCGTGTGCACATTCTTCGACGCCAACGGCGATGTTGCTGGCATGCAAGTTGCTGTAAGTGTCTGAAGACTAAAAAACAAAACCTAAGTTTCTTTTCTCGGACTTATTGAGCATTGACGACTTTGCTAGCCTGCAAACTTTAACCCTGTGCTGTGTGTTACATCACACACTACGTTGAAATGACGCGAGCGAGGTTTTTTACCACTCACACGCGTAAGGTTTAAGGCATTATTTTACGCCGGCTTGACCGCTAACCTCATCCCTGCAAGTGCAGATTAGAAAATGAAACTCTGGTTCAGTGTAACAGTCTATTCACTCAAGCTATCTTTAAAGCTAACGTAGATTACAGACGATAAGAGCGGATTCCATTCCTTAGCAGTTCGTTTTGGGACATCATTCTTCTTTATAAGGATCTTCCTTACCTCCTAAGTACAGAGCGAATCATACAACAGTCATATTTTCTAGCTACCTGTGCACAGCTTCACCGAAAACTACTATGATATGGAAGAGACTGGCTTCACCCTGTGGACCCCGGCTGTAGATGATGGCGAGACTGAGATATCCTACTGGACGCTCCAGCAATACTTCACTACTGAAGGTAGGTAGTACTTCTTGTATTAGGAAACTCAACTTTAGTGATCACCACAAAATACTCTGTTAGCATGTGGCTACCAGAAGGCGTATCACACTATTGTACAGCGGACACAACAGCACCCATCCCTCCGCACATCCACTTAGCATCAGCACAGTAGTCAATACAATGGAAATGGAGTTACAAAATTTTAAAAAATGCTTATTAATTTCCAGAGATCCTCAACAGTCGCAAGGGTCGTGCCACCCGTGACAACGTGAATAAGATCATCGAAAACGGCGGCGTCTGGGTGGTGGGCGTGGGCAAGGAGCTGGTGAAGATCGCCAACACCACTGACGAGCTCGTCAGCGGAGGACTGTTCACGCGACAGGCTTGCACTCCTTGGATGGGTAAGACCAGGCTTTAGTTGAATTTAATAGAGTTCAAACACTGCCTTTCGTATTACCTACAAGGTAAATGACCCTGTCCCATTAGGTCAGCACTATCAATCTTAATAAATCTCAATAAAGGTGACGGCAGGTTGTCAATATTTGAAATTAACGTATCAATCATTGGGACGTTTACCTTATTTCCGGATTTTAGTTTACGGCGTAAGTAAGTAGAATGTTTTAATACATAGTACAGTACATAGTAGCAGGTATGTCCTAGATTAGTCCTACTCAAGCTATTGGTGCTGAATAAAGTCAAAGTTCAGTTCAATGCTTCAAACATTAACAAATTGATCAAAGATGCCAAAACATTTTCAGAGCATGATACCTATTGCTTAGGGAGATGGCATTTGCATATTTCTAAGTATCTCCCTACAGCTTTGATGCCAGCGGAAAAACGGTGGGTCTGGCAACTATGTAAAGACTTCTTCCAAAACTATAATACCTACTAAGAACATTCAAAGACACCACCAACCTCTTTCCAGGTCGTCACTACTACTACAAGATGTCTCCTGAAACCAGTTGCACGGACGAGCCGCTCTTCCCATGGTTCCCCATCATTGAGTCAGGCGAGCTGATCGCTACCGGCTTCATGGTCTTCGGGAAGCTGAACCTCGACAGCCACGTCAGGAACTGGTTCGAAGCGCCTTCTCGGTCCGCTGTTCAGGTAATTTGTTTTTAATGGATTTATTTACGTTTTTATGTAATTTATTTTGACATGATTATTTCGGGGCAGTAAATATAAATAGCAGATAAAAATATGAATCTCTGCTTGTATTCTGTTATACTCATCCACGATTTAGCATCATAGCATCAACAGAAATTTCCGTAAGTACTTAGCTGTAGTTAATGGGTGTTACGTAATAACAGTGGATTTTCAGGCATCACGCAGATTACATTATATGAAACTCTTCAAAACTTCCGTTTCAATCTTCCATAATATAGGTACCATCAGCAAGCACATGAGTAATCTATGCTACGCCCGCTCATGGGGGGTGTCCTCAGGAAGTATTAGAGGGAGATCTTAGCTCTCTAGGTTGGCGACTGCAAGCCCCCCGGGTGGTGACGTTGTGGGTGTCTATGGGCAGTAGTGATCACTTACCATCAGGTGTTCCTTGTTGTATAAAAAAACCGGCCAAGTGCGAGTCGGACTCTCGCACGAGGGTTCCGTAGAAAGATTTTAACGCTTTTCCCTAGTGTTTTAAGAAGTCCAGTGTTAGCAGAGGCCTGCTCCTAAGTAAAATGTACGCAGTGTGGGGTCAACTTATATTGGTTTGTGAAATTTACAGACAGACATAAAATTTTAAAATTTTGAGACTTTTTTGAGTGGTTGTGCTATAAGAGCTACCTTCATACCAAATTTCAAGTTTCTAGGACCACTGGAAGTACCTACCCTTTAGGTTTTGGATTTCGGCAATTTGTATGGAAACAGCTTTTTCAATGACTGTGTCTTTTGATTGCGTTGACTTAGAAGGTTGATTTTTTCACAGCTTCAAAGGACCGCAGGCTTGAGTATTTGATATTAATTTCAGCATGCTACCTCCACGCTTTCCAGAGAAAAAGGGTCTTGACAGACAGACAGACGAACAACATAGTGATCCTATAAGGGTTCCGTTTTTTCCTTTTGAGGTACGGAACCCTAAAAAGTGATCCTCTAAATGTTTACCGTCACACTGTTTCAGGGGATCGTCAATTCGGGTCCAACCTGCTTGTACGAGCTTTCCGACTCCCCCGGAGTTGTCACCATGCACATCTACTACGTCAACGAGCCCTGGCTGGTTTCCTGCATATTCCAGTAAAGTCAACTCTACTTCAGCAACTTGACTCCTGACGGAAACAGCTATAAGGACACATTCATCCATGATGTTGATTAAAAAAGGAAGCGGAATACATGAATAATACATGGATATGTAGGAATTCAATAAATAAACATAAATGACCTAAAACAATTCATTTGCTCACCCGCGACCACACGTGTAAGGGGGCGTTCATTAATCACGTGATGTTTTTTTACCAACTTGGCCCTCCCCTCTGCCCCGTGATGCGTGGTGAGGTTTTAGACTAAACTCCCCCTCCCCGCACCCAGAACATTTTCTTTAAAAACAAGTAGGTACCCCCCCCCCCCCCTCTCGCTAGCCACACGTGATTAAAGGACGCTCCCTAAGATAGCTACCTATGTATACTCTATTTATTTTAACATTTGGATTAACGGTTAAACTAAGTATCACACACGTTCTTCGGCAATTCGAAGATAAATGGGAAAAAATGCATATGTACCTAATTCCTACCATTTGTTAGCGCTACCAGATCGCTGCATATTATGTTTTCCTCGTACAGTTTAACAAGATTGATTGAGCGAATTTGACCGTTGACTTTCAAATGTTAAAATAATAACGGAGTTTATTATGCGACAAATGTATGTGTCCTTGCAACACCTCCGCTTCCACCGCCACACTAATCAAAACATGTCACACATACCCAACTATTACCACCACCACTACAATATACGCTGACGCGTTTCGACACTCTCTACAAGCCCATTTTCAAAGCACCAAAACCACTGTTCAACATGCTACGAGTTCAACCAACAGGATTGTAAATAAGACGAAAGACAATTTAACCATGGCTTTACTTCTGAGCAGTGGCGTCGCTGATAAGAATCAATATTTTTATTTTAAATATGCTAAATTTACGTAAGCCTGATCATTATCTCATTATATCAATACCTAAGTATTTAAACCAAATGAAAGATGACAATAAGGCGTCACATAATGTGATATTGCGGCTAGTCCTAAGTATTAGTCCTTAACGCCCGAACGCCAAAACTTGAGGAATAAAATCTCAAAAATATTATTGGGTTTTCAAAATCAAAATCAAAATCAAAATCAAAATTTTATTCAGCAAATAGGCAGTTGAATGCTCTTTTACACGTCATTTTTTTGAGTCTACCAGCGCTTTCGAAAAGACGATGATTGCCAAGAAGAATGCGCCGCAAGAAACTTGGCACAAAGTCATTTTTTCTAAAAACAAGTTACATTAGCTCTTACAATACGTAACCACAGACAAATTACACAAAGAAACCTCACTCTGTCATTAAAAGATTAAGAGAGAAAAAAAAACCGCATTTTAGAAACAAGTGTAAAAAGTAATTATTAGAACAGCAAACCAGAACACTACTTTACTGGCACGTTTTAATTGAGCAGGAGATGTATAGGGTCTCCAGGTCAAATATCTGTGAAAATTTAAATTACAAAGGGATGTATAGGTTCCCAGAATTAATACTATAATATAATACTTAATCTAAATGGCTTAGAGATGTATAGTCTCTAGGGTCAATTTAAACTAAATTTAAAATCAGCAGAGGTGTAAAACGCCTCCACGGTCAAATAATAAGTATAATAATACATATACATAAACTGGAGATGTATATGGTCTCCAAATGTCAAATAACAAAAATTTATGAAATATACATTTCATGTCATCACGTCAAATAAATAAAAAATTATTTATGTCAATTGTATTACAATTAGTACGCAGCGGACAACGGCAACAGAGCCGGACACCATACACGAATATCTTCGGGACGCAGCCAAGTCACATTGATGTCCTAATTATCTTCTGTTTTCAGCCTTGGCCAGGTGGTGCCATCACATAAGTATTCATCCACTTTGTAGTATGCTTTTTTTCAAGAGAGCGGTCTTTATGTATCTTTTAAATGAATTGTGAGGCAATTCCCATGCATCTACAGGCACTTTATTGTAGAACCTCTCGCAATTTCCCAAAAAAGACTTAGTACCTATCACTTGATAAGCGACTATTATCTATTATCTAACGCAGTGACCAGTTAACGTAATTAGCGGGGTTGCAATCTAATTGAATCTAAAGATAATTCAAATAAGTAATTGATTAAATTAGTTTGCTCCTCCGCGAAGTATTGCAGTAAGTAGGTACTTTATAGTTGCAGAATAGAAGCGCTGCGGGAAAATGTATTGCACGAGAATAAATACTCAGCGCAGACGCGGCTATTTTTTTTGCAACTATACTGCACTAAGTACTTCGCAGAGGAGCTAACTAATTTAATCCATTATTAATTTAAACATGGACCTCCGCAAAGTTACGCCTGAATCTATATACAATAAGTATCTAAAGATAATTTATGATTAGGTAGTACGGTTTTCACCAACCGACCACGTGAGCTCCCTATACCTATTTAAAGTGAAAATATAACGCAGGTTATTATTTAGTCGTCGATTAGCCTATAAAGAATATTATAATAGGTAGAATAATAGTTTTGGTAAAAACTAAGATATTATAATTATTCTAAGGCTCTCATGCCACAGATAGTGTATGGGTATCTATAGAATAAGAGCTTATCTGAGGATTGAAAAGTCGGCCCTAAGAATTGATAGAATACTACGTGCATGTGCAGAACAGAACATTATACAGGAATGCGTTCAAAAAGCATCACATTGCCTTTAATCGAATCCCGTCAAGTCGAGGATAGGCCCATAGTATAACTTTCTTTAACTTAGTAAATCGAATTTGATGAAATGAAATCCAGATCCAATCTAAAAACTTTGAAGAAAGAAAAACAACGGCACATAGAATATGTATACTTACTTAGTCAATTTACACTCCTCTGAACCAAGCTCACAAGAATCAGAATAATATAGTACCTACTAAGAAATACTTTATCCATTAATGATCAAAGTTTATCTGGCATGAAATAAAATTAATAACCAGTACTTAGGTGGTACCTACTGGCATATCTTTTCGCAATGTTAAGCTTAGTACCTACTTAGATCTAAATAAAAAATCAATTGGCTTTTGATTACATTCTAATTATGATTAGATAATTATCATGATTCATAATTATGGTAAACAGATATAGATAAACAAATATAACACAGAACATAACAGATAGATTCTATTATAACTTAGAAAAGCCATTTGGGAAAACTTGCATTAAGTGGGTATAGTTAAAGTGAGAAAGTTTCCCTGTCAAAATGCTTATGGCATTGTCATAAGATTGATTTTCGCCTGGCCCGTGGGAAAGGTTTTTCTACTACTACACGGATCAACTGTTTGCAGGGTTGATGGATTTCCTAACCGTAACAGTTTTTTCAACAAGGTATCGATTTTACAGATCGTACTTGTGAATATATGAATGCTGATGTGATGAATTTGAAATTACTGCGCGGTTATAGTGAAATAAATAGATCACTCGCGTGTAGGTCTGTATACCTAAGTCGAGTTTAGGCTGTAGTTATACAGAGTCGTAGAAACGTAATGGGTCTTTGGTGACAATTAATCCTTAACTAATAGGTATTGTATGTATTTAAATTAGTTTACAATTGTATAGTAGTAAATCATATTTTTATTGAAGTCTATCACAATGACAAGACATATAGAAAAGTAAGAAGAAGCATAGACACGACACCTCTGCCGCAAATCTGGACGATAGGGTCTGATCAGCCTCATTTCAATCCTCCCCCGCAATGGAGGTGCTTAGCATTTGGTCCAGGTAACGTTTACAGATCTCGCCTGCATCAGTCCTGACTTCATAATGTAGTCTACCTAGAACCCTGATCATGGTCTTGAATTCCCATTTAATGTGTCTATTAATGTAGCTTCTTATTTGTTGTCAGAACCAACGGTAAATGTTCGGATGTTCGGATGCTCACTATTATGCCTGATGTTTCTTGTTTCTGTAGTCATCTTGAATTTGACGCTTAAGGAGTTCCTTATGTCTCTTCCGAACATTAATTCGTAAGGGGTAGCCCGTGCTCGTGTTTGGCGTTCTTCGCAACTGTTTTCTTATCGTCAACAGCTTGTCCTGCAGGCTGCCGGTTTCGGTGCCGATACTATGAAGAGCCTTCTTGACAACCTGGACAAATCTTTCCACTTGTCCATTAGTCGCAAGATGGTATGGTGCCAAAGTTTTATATGAGTTAAGATACCTTGAGATAAGATTCGAATTCATATGAAACGAACTGCCGGGCGTTATCCGACACCAAAGTAAAAGGGAAGCCGAAGGTAATTCTTTGAATTCTGTAATCTTAGTATCTTTTAGTATTTTCGTTCGAATATCATTGTCATGTAGCCCTCTTATAAACTGTAGCGTTAGAAAATTTTAGATATTGACGTCTTACAGTTTTTACATGTAAAACCACAATCTTGAGCTAAATGCCTTAGTCCGGATGTGTAATTCATAATCGATTCGTCTGTTCCTTGGATCCGCGTGATAAATTTATGTTGGCTAGCCCAAATGCTCGGTTTTGGATCTATGTAGTCTTTCAGGATTCGTACTAAACTATCAAAATCTTTCTCACAGGGGTCGTTTGGAGAGCACAGATCGTAAGCCTTTTGATGTATTTCAGGGGGTAGTGAGCTAAGGAGCAGCAAGGTTTGGGTGCGTGGATCATGGCAGTTGCTTAACTTCATGTACCTATGTTTCCAACCGTTTCATAAAGTTGTTGAAGCTTTCCCGGTCCTGAAGTGGTTGAAAATTAATTTTCGGTACGTGGATAGCCACAGGCGTGTTCTCGAGTGTTGTCTCATAGCTCCGGGTCCGCTGGGACGCCGTGTCGACGGTGCCTCTGGTAGTGTAGGGCGTAAGACGTGTAGCGCAAGTTTAAGTTGTAATATATAATATACTTTCTTCCGTCGTATGTCGTTGTTCTATTTCCGTCTCGGCGTCTGGCGTGCGTGATTCTATTTCACTTTGTTAACCGACTTCAAAAAAGGAGGAGGTTCTACGTTCCACTGTATGTATTTTTATTTTATGTATGTACATCGATTACTCCGCCAATTGTAGACCGATTTTCAAAATTCTTTTTTTGTTTGAAAAGGTATACTCCTGAGATGGTCCCATTGTCACCAAATCATGATCTGATGATGGGATCTCAGGGAAATCGAGAGCAACCCTCGAATTTTATAGGCACGTATTATGTGTTTCATATATTTTCTAAGGCTATTCAAGTATTTGAGTCTGGTAGTCATCATCTCATGTTGATTAGCTGATGATGGAATGTACAACTCCTTAACGGTTAGGAGTTGGAGGATAATTCTGAAAATGTTAATTCAACGTAAAATTGTGAAATAAAAATCTTTTAACAAAAAAGTAAAACCGCCTTCAAAAAAAACCTTAGGAAAAAAAAAAGTAAAATAAAACGCATTTATTTCGGACAACAGAAGCTAAAGCCTAAAGTTTTATGGCCTAGCACTAAGTATAGCAGTAATATGAAGTCGGTGCTTCATTCAAAGAATATTCCGCTCGCACCGCACCGACTTCATATTTCTGCTGCTTAGTGCTAGGCCATAAAACTTTAGGCTTTAGCTTCTGTTGTCCGAAATAAATGCATTTTATTTTATGTTTTTTTTTTCTAAGGTTTTTTTTTGAAGGCGGTTTTTACTGTATCAAATTTCTTTTCATAGTTTTCTAGGCTTGCAAGCCATTGACTTACTTCGTATTCCGTGGGTGATTGCGACTGTGTAAGTTGTTGCTATAACTTTGTCAATTGTCCGCGTATTGACGCGCGTAAACGCGCGAGACGCGTCAATTCTGCCTCCCCGTCGTCGCCATTATTGTTTATATTTGAATTAGTTTACAATTGTATCGTAGTAAATCATGTTTTTATTGAAGTCTATCACATTGACAAGACATATAGAAAAGTAAGAAGAAGCATAGACACGACACTAGGTAAGTAGTAAAAAAATTCTTTACGCAGAAATTCTGTACCAATCAATACAGACTTCCTTACATTAACTTTGAGTGCGATTTTCACAGTAGGACCTGTAAAATCGATCAATCGATTTTGGTTTTTAATTATTTTTTTTGGGACTCAGCAAAACTTAAAATATATACGTACTTAGTGTATACGTATCGCCGTCACCGATGTGCGCGCTCCCAGAGGAAGGACTACAAATAACTTAGTCCCAAACAGTCGGGTTAAACTCGATTTATATACGAGTGATCCGTTTTAATTTACTATAATAGGTATCTAAATATAGAATTGACAATTTTATTGACAACGTCGCCTAACATTGACTCCTTGGAGCAGGAAAGGAATGAAGATGTTAACGCGCGATATCCCCTCTGCCAAAAATCTAACATTAAGTCTGTGCAAAATAAATGCACAGGGTCTGTTGATTGTGTGCGTGTTTTTGGGGTTTGTGTGACCGTTTTTATTGTGAGTTTGTTGGAACGTGACAAATTTTGACGTGAGCATAGATGTGTGCTGTATGTATGTGTTCCTCGTCCCCCTCAAAAAGTGACAGAAAAATTTTAGTGCATAGATAAGCCAAAGGCGCCTCCCGTTTGTCTGCTTTATGATTAACTCTAATCCTAAATTCTATTAACATGCAACGACCGCCCTATCAACAACATCTCCTTATCGGCCAAGATAGTGTTAGGTATATTTATATAAATTTAGTTAAGACAGAACTCCTTCCATTCGTTGCCAAGAACCCGAAACCAACATGAAGCAGATTTTAGTGTTGTGCGCGTTGGTCGTTGTCGGGAGCTGCAGTAAGACAATTGTTTAATTACCTAACGGTGTGCACCTTATGTCACTAACAGATTATCTATGACGCGCGTGGAACACCACCCTCCTCTCATACTTGGGCAAATGGGCACCCCCCATAAGAAACATAGCTACGCCCGTGTCTTGATTTCTCAGCTTCCCCACTGGTCGAGACAGAAGAAAGATTCAAGAGACCATCAAGAAAATGGGTTGAAAGTCTGGATTACCCCATCCCCATCATATGTGTTACAATTTGACCTATTTCTAGGTTTAAGTAAGCCTACTGCTAGGGAAAAAATCCTATCAGATTCGCTGTAAGCTTCAATATCATACCTACCTATGTTATGGTACACTTACTATATTCTTTATTACGTTCAAATCCCTGCTATTGTGTTCAATTAAGCGCAAAGCGCCTTAAAAATCGTGATTTTTAAAAGTGTAGTTAACCAGTCTATTAATGCTACATTTTTATTACAGGCGTATGGAAAGGTGGATTTCGAAGTAAGTGTGTTTAGTTGTACGTTTCATTATCTATCCTATTACCGTGGCTGACAGACAACGCACAGCCTAAACCACTGAACCTATAGACTTGAAATTTGGCAAATATATAGCTTGAGTATCATAAAGAGGTGCACTAATAAGGGAACTAGCCCATTTAAAAATATTTCACGGAGGCAAAGCCGCGGGGCATAAGCTAGTAATTTATATAAATTAAATCCACGCTCACAGAATATTGCCGCAAAACTTTGTATTCGAGCGGTGCAAAACTTACCTTTCGGAATTTCGCCCAAAACTTACCAAGCTACTCTCATCTAGTCAACATTGAAGTTTCATTCGAAGTAATTTGTCGTAAACTTTTAGCTCTTATACCCTTGTTTCTGAAGAATTCCAATTTAGGTACCACCTATCTACTAAGATTTTTTCCTTCAGTTAGATTCGACATAGGAATAGGCATCGGTTCGAGTTTCTTCTACGACATCCCTCGTACTGTGTCTGATGCCGTCTCCGAAGGATGGACCCTGAAGGACCAGCCGGCAGACCTTCCCGTCACCTCTGTGGACATGTACTGCTACTCTGATTTGATCGTATGCACCTTCTATGCTGCAAATGGCGACGTCGCTGGTATGCAGATCGCAGTAAGTAAAACGTCTTGACAAACGGTGTCAGTATTAAGAACATTGTAACGTTCATGATCTCAATTGGAGTATCTTTTTGTATTTTATTCCCAATTTATTTTTTACTTTTACGGTTTCCCGTGAATATCAATCATACTTTTAAAATACTCACTGAAACATGAATGCATAGAAAAAAAAGCAATCTTGGTGTAAGGGTAGGCACGCGAGTCACGCGACTCGCAATGTCCAGGATCTGGATTCGATTCCCAGGATTGGCATTTTTCTGGATTTTTTCTATGTATTCATGTTTCAGTGAGTATTTTAAAAGTATAACATTGTTAACACGTTGTTAATATATAGCGGAGAAGAGAAGGACGAGTACGAGTTACTTACACAATATGGTCTGGATTGGATTGTATTATTTTCGCGATGGCATTAGGATCTCTATCCTCCACCCACTCAGCGCTACTGTAGTCAATAGGTATTTTCACCAGTCAAATCATTTGTGGAACACTGTGGTATGTATTGATAGTCCCTTCGAGACCATGGACGCAACATCGCGTTAGAAACGTCGAGGTATTTAAATTCAAATTAAAAAAAATTATTTTTACGCGATTAAGTCCCGAGTATTATAATAATTATACTGTGGTATGGTCCAACATGGTAAAGATATTGCCAATCATTCTCAAAAACTTGTTTGCAGCTGCCCGTGGACAGATTCACAGACAACTACTATGACATGGAGGAGACTGGCTTCACCAAGTGGACGCCGGCTGTCGCAGACGGGGAGACCGAAGTCTCCTACTGGACGCTCCAGCAGTACTTCACCACTGAAGGTTAATACTTCTTACATTTAGTATATCTTGAAAATCATGAATAACTATGAAAATTTTGTAATTATTTGAGTTCTTGACTTATCGTTACTCCTATTCCCCGCTTAAGGAACATCAATAATTTTCACTTCCCTTAGATTTGTCTTCATTAAAATGGTTAAGACTTTCGCTATTTTCACGACGCCTAGTTATAAGTAACTACATAAGTTAAAGTAAAGCACTTTATAGTACAAAAAAAAAACAGGATAAACAATCAAATTCGAGTGGGTACAAAGGCAGACTTATCCTTTTTAGCGGAATTATCTCATACAACGGGATTTTATTGACGTTATTCTCTTCGCTTTGACATTACGATAATTTTTACAAGCAGCTCTTCCGCAACTTTTTGAAATTATGGACGTAACAAAATAGTTCTTTGATCAGAAATCCTGAGCAGCCGTCAGGGTCGCGCCAACTCCAACCAGATAATCGAGAACGGAGGTGTTTGGGTGCGAGGAGTCCGCAAGGAGATGCTGCTCATCCGCAACTCCACTGATGCCATCGTCAACGAGGGGATCTTTACCAGACAGGCCTGCATTCCTTGGATGGGTAAGACCAACAGAATCACAAGCTGCAAGATTTGAATTTCCTTTAAATTTCTAACCACCCTTTTATACGCCACCCGATTAATGTGGCAAATAAATGACTCTCATCAATGACACTCATCAATCCTGCAGACTAGAACACTGACCTGACACTCGACTCTTGACTGGCTGTCGAACTTGATGATACAGTCTATTAGATCGTAACCAAAAAAGTAGATATAGGTACAGTCCGTGAGTGTTTAGAATAGGATTCGAGTTCGGGTGCATTCGTATTGACATCTCTTTCTTTGACATAACGCACGCTTAGTGACTCAATTCTCAATAAGTATGACATATCGCAAAATTGAATTATAAATCTAAACCTACAAAGTTTATTTAAGATTTATCATGTATTTAAAGAATTGGGTCACTTTAATTCTAAGCGTGCGATAAGCGCCATTGACAGCCTAAGCATTTCTAAAGCCCTAATCCTATTCTAGAGACTCACAAACTGTATTATTTTCAGATTGTGCGTCACATCCACGTTTTTAACTAGTTCGAGTCGTTTTCCTTTCGTATGTCGCATGCTATTTCAGTACTTAGTTACACTTCTTTATTTTATACTAGCTGTTGCCCGCGACTTCGTCCGCGTAGATTTCGGTTATCGTGGGGTATCGCTATCCCGCGGGAACTATACAATTTTCCCGAATAAAATAATAATAAGTAGCCTATGTTATTCCTCAATATTCAAACTATCTTCTTACCAAATATCATCTAGATGGGTGCAACGGTTTTCCCGTGAAGAGGTAACAAACAGACAGACAGACAGACAGACAGACAGAGACAGAGAGACAGAGTTACTTTCGCATTTATAATATTAGTCAGCATAAAAACCGCCTTCAAAAAAACCTTAGAAAAAAAAACGTAAAATAATCCTCTAGAGCCTAAAGTTGGCCTTCTTTGAATGAAGCACCGATTTCATATTTCTGCTAGTGCTAGGCCATAAAACTTTAGGCTTTAGAGGATTATTTCACGTTTTTTATTTTTAGGTTTTTTTTGAAGGCGGTTTTACTTTTTTAATCGACTTCAAAAAAAGGAGGAGGTTCTACGTTCCACTGTATGTATATTTTTTTTATGTATGTACATCGATTACTCCGTCAATTGTGGACCGATTTTCAATTTTTTTATTTTTATTTGAAAGGGTATACTCCTGAGGTGGTCCTATTGTCACCAAGTCATGATCTGATGATGGGATCCCAGGGAAATCGAGGGCAACCCTCAAACTTTACAGGCACGTACCATGTGTTTCATATATTTTCTAAGGTTATTCAAGTATTTGCGTCTGGTAGTCATTATCTCATGATGTTAAGCTGATGATGGAAGGTACAACTCCTTAGCGGTTAGGAGTTGGAGGATAATTCTGAAAATGTTAAATCATTATTCGAAAGGGTATACTCCTGAGGTGGTCCCACTGTCACCAAGTCATGATCTGATGATGTGATCTCAGGGAAATCAAGGTCAACCCTCAAATATTATAGGCACGTATCATTATGTGTTGCATATAATTTTCTAAGGTTATTCAAGTATTTGCGTCCGGTAGTCATCATCTTATGTTGATGAGCTGATGATGGAAGGTACAACTCCTTAACGGTTAGGAGTTGGAGGATAATTCTGAAAATGTTAAATCAACGTAAAATTGTGAAATAAAAATCTTTTAACAAAAAAGTAAAACCGCCTTAAAAAAAACCTTAGAAAAAAAACGTAAAATAAACCTCTAAAATAATGATAAATAAATAAAATAAAATGAAATGCGTTTATTTCGGAACAACAGAAACTAAAGCCTAAAGTTTTATCGCCTAGCACTAAGCAGCAGAAATATGAAGTCGGTGCTTCATTGAAAGAATATTCCGCTCGCACCGCACCGACTTCATATTTCTGCTGCTTAGTGCTAGGCGATAAAACTTTAGGCTTTAGTTTCTGTTGTCCGAAATAAACTCATTTCATTTTGTTTTATTTATTTTTGTTAAAATATTTTTATTTCAGACTTTTATGTTGATTCAACATTTTCAGAATTAATCTCCAACTCCTAACCGTTAAGGAGTTGCACCTTCCTTAATCAGCTCATCAACATTAAATGACGACTACCAGACGCAAATACATGAATAGCCTTAGAAAATAAATGAAACACATAATACGTGCCTATAAAATTTGAGGGTTGCCCTTGATTTCCCTGGGATCCCATCGTCAGGTCATGACTTGGTAACAATGGGATCACCTCAGGAGTATACCCTTTTGAATAATGATTTAACATTTTCAGAATTATCCTTCAACTCCTAACCGTTAAGGAGTTGTACCTTCCATCATCAGCTCATCAACATGAGATGATGACTACCAGACGCAAATACTTGTATAGCCTTAGAAGATATATGAAATACGTAATACGTGCCTATAAAATTTGAGCGTTGCCCTCGGTTTCCCTCGGATCCCATCATCAGATCATGACTTGGTGACAATGAGACCACCTCAGGAGTATACCCTTTCGAATAAAAAAATATTTTTGAAAATCGGTCTACAATTGACGGAGCAGTCGATGTACATACATGAAAAAAAAAACATAAAGTGGAACGTAGAACCTCCTCTTTTTTTGAAGTCGGTTAAAAATCCAAATTTTAGCTTCCCAGGCCGTCACTACTACTACAAGACAACATCGGAAACGAGCTGCACCGACGAGCCGCTGTACCCTTGGTTCGCCATCGTGGAGTCAGGCGAGCTGATCGCCACCGGCTTCGTGGTCTTCGGCAAACTGACCCTCGACAGCAGCGCTAGGAACTGATTTGAGGCACCCACGCAGACTTGAACTTGACCTACCGAGTTTGCCCGGAACTAAAGTCGCTCAGAACAGCCAGCCAATGGGTAAGCCGGTCAAAGTTTTTCAAAATGGCGAAAACAAGATGGCCGCCATACAAAATTGAAAAGCGAATATCTCAGAGGCCAGTCTAGATAGATAGAAGGTGCTTGAACTAATGTTGTTCAAAATAGGAAAGGTAATCCAATGAAGTAATATTTTTTTTCCAAGATGGCGGATTCAAAATGGCGGCAAAATTTTTTTTAATTGATTCGATTGAAATTTTGCATCCAGGGCTCTTGAAGGCCACAATATTCAACGCCATAATTATTTTTTCGATTTCTCGATTTTCCAAGATGGCGGCCATACAATGTTATGTCTGACTCACTGACTTACTGTTGTTTTGTAGCAGCCTTTAGAGGTTGGGTTCGATTCTATACACCATCGCATCAAAAATGCCGCCACGATCAACAAAAAAATATGAAACCGACTTGAACTTGGAAACTGACCCGACACATGGGGTAGCTCTCTGTAACGACTTGACCTACCGAGTTTGCCCGGAACTAAAGTCGCTCAGAACAGCCAACCAATGGGTGAGCCGGTCAAAGTTTTTTCAAAATGGCGAAAACAAGATGGCCGCCATACAAAATTGATTGTTGGTTAGTTTGGTAGTTTGGTACTTGGTTAGTTGGTTAGTTTGGTAGTTTGATAGTTGGTTAGTTGGTTAGTTTGGTAGTTTGATAGTTTGTTAGTTGGTTAGATTGTTAGTTGGTTAGTTTGTTGGTTGGTTGGTTGGTTGGTTGGTTGGTTGGTTGATTGATTGGTTGGTTGGTTATTTGGTTAGTTGGTTGGTTAGTTGGTTAGTTTGTTAGTTTGTTGGTTGGTTGATTGGTTAGTTTGGTACTTTGATACTTAGTTAATTGGTTAGTTTGGTAGTTTGATAGTTTGAAAGTTGGTTAGTTTGATAGTTTGATACTTGGTTAGTTGGTTAGTTTGGTAGTTTGATAGTTGGTTAGTTGGTTAGTTTGGTAATTTGATAGTTTGAAACTTGGTTAGTTTGGTAGTTTGATAGTTTGATACTTGGTTAGTTTGGTAGTTTGATAGTTTGATACTTGGTTAGTTTGGTAGTTTGATAGTTTAATACTTGGTTAGTTTGATAGTTTGATGCTTGGTTAGTTTGTTGGTTGGTTGGTTAGTTGGTTTGTTGGTTGGTTAGTTGGTTGGTTGGTTGGTTGACTGGTTAGTTCATTATTTGGTTAGTTGGTTTGTTGGTTGGTTGGTTGGTTAGTTGGTTAGTTTGTTAGTTTGTTAGTTTGTTGGTTGGTTAGTTGGTTAGTTTGAAAGTTGGTTAGTTTTGTAGTTTGATAGTTGGTTAGTTGGTCAGTTTGGTAGTTTGATAGTTTGATACTTGGTTAGTTGGTTAGTTTGGTAGTTTGATAGTTTGATACTTGGTTAGTTGGTTAGTTTGGTAGTTTGATAGTTTGATAGTTGGTTAGTTTGGTAGTTTGATAGTTTGATACTTGGTTAGTTTGATAGTTTGATACTTGGTTAGTTGGTTAGTTTGGTAGTTTGATAGTTGGTTAGTTGATTAGTTTGGTAGTTTGATAGTTGGTTAGTTGGTTAGTTTGGTAGTTTGATAGTTTGATACTTGGTTAGTTGGTTAGTTTGGTAGTTTGATAGTTGGTTAGTTTCATAGTTTGATACTTGGTTAGTTGGTATGTTTGGTAGTTTGATAGTTGGTTAGTTGGTTAGTTTGGTAGTTTGATAGTTTGTCAGTTGGTTAGTTTGTTAGTTGGTTGGTTGATTGGTTGGTTGGTTAGTTAGTTAGTTAGTTAGTTAGTTAGTTAGTTAGTTAGTTAGTTAGTTAGTTAGTTAGTTAGTTAGTTAGTTAGTTAGTTAGTTAGTTAGTTAGTTAGTTAGTTAGTTAGTTAGTTAGTTTGTTGGTTGGTTGGTTGGTTGGTTGGTTGGTTGGTTGGTTGGTTGGTTGGTTGGTTGGTTGGTTGGTTGGTTGGTTGGTTGGTTGGTTAGTTTGTTAGTTGGTCAGTTTGTTGGTTGGTTGGTTGGTTGGTTAGTTGGTTGGTTGATTGGTTGGTTGGTTATTTGGTTAGTTGGTTTGTTGGTTGGTTGGTTGGTTAGTTGGTTAGTTTGATAGTTTGATACTTGGTTAATTGGTTAGTTTGGTAGTTTGATAGTTTGATAGTTTGATACTTGGTTAGTTGGTTAGTTTGTTGGTTGGTTGGTTGGTTGGTTGGTTAATTGGTTGTTTGGTTGATTGGTTGGTTGGTTAGTTGGTTTGTTGGTTGGTTGGTTGCTTAGTTTGATAGTTGGTTAGTTTGGTAGTTTGATAGTTTAATAGTTGGTTAGTTGGTTAGTTTGGTAGTTTGATAGTTTGATACTTGGTTAGTTGGTTAGTTTGATAGTTTGATAGTTGGTAAGTTGGTTAGTTTGGTAGTTTGATAGTTTGATACTTGGTTAGTTTGGTAGTTTGATAGTTTGATACTTGGTTAGTTTGATAGTTTGATACTTGGTTAGTTGGTTAGTTTGGTAGTTTGATAGTTTGATAGTTGGTTAGTTTGATAGTTTGATACTTGGTTAGTTGGTTAGTTTGGTAGTTTGATAGTTGGTTAGTTGGTTAGTTTGGTAGTTTGATAGTTGGTTAGTTGGTTAGTTTGGTAGTTTGATAGTTTGATACTTGGTTAGTTGGTTAGTTTGGTAGTTTGATAGTTGGTTAGTTTCATAGTTTGATACTTGGTTAGTTGGTATGTTTGGTAGTTTGATAGTTGGTTAGTTGGTTAGTTTGGTAGTTTGATAGTTTGTCAGTTGGTTAGTTTGTTAGTTGGTTGGTTGATTGGTTGGTTGGTTAGTTAGTTAGTTAGTTAGTTAGTTAGTTAGTTAGTTAGTTAGTTAGTTTATTGGTTGGTTGGTTGGTTGGTTGGTTGGTTGGTTGGTTGGTTGGTTGGTTGGTTGGTTGGTTGGTTGGTTGGTTGGTTAGTTTGTTAGTTGGTCAGTTTGTAGGTTGGTTGGTTGGTTGGTTAGTTGGTTGGTTGATTGGTTGGTTGGTTATTTGGTTAGATGGTTTGTTGGTTGGTTGGTTGGTTGGTTGGTTGGTTGGTTAGTTTGTTAGTTGGTCAGTTTGTTGGTTGGTTGGTTGGTTGGTTAGTTGGTTGGTTGATTGGTTGGTTGGTTATTTGGTTAGTTGGTTTGTTGGTTGGTTGGTTGGTTAGTTGGTTAGTTTGATAGTTTGATACTTGGTTAATTGGTTAGTTTGGTAGTTTGATAGTTTGATAGTTTGATACTTGGTTAGTTGGTTAGTTTGTTGGTTGGTTGGTTGGTTGGTTGGTTAATTGGTTGTTTGGTTGATTGGTTGGTTGGTTAGTTGGTTTGTTGGTTGGTTGGTTGCTTAGTTTGATAGTTGGTTAGTTTGGTAGTTTGATAGTTTAATAGTTGGTTAGTTGGTTAGTTTGGTAGTTTGATAGTTTGATACTTGGTTAGTTGGTTAGTTTGATAGTTTGATAGTTGGTAAGTTGGTTAGTTTGGTAGTTTGATAGTTTGATACTTGGTTAGTTTGGTAGTTTGATAGTTTGATACTTGGTTAGTTTGATAGTTTGATACTTGGTTAGTTGGTTAGTTTGGTAGTTTGATAGTTTGATAGTTGGTTAGTTTGATAGTTTGATACTTGGTTAGTTGGTTAGTTTGGTAGTTTGATAGTTGGTTAGTTGGTTAGTTTGGTAGTTTGATAGTTGGTTAGTTGGTTAGTTTGGTAGTTTGATAGTTTGATACTTGGTTAGTTGGTTAGTTTGGTAGTTTGATAGTTGGTTAGTTTCATAGTTTGATACTTGGTTAGTTGGTATGTTTGGTAGTTTGATAGTTGGTTAGTTGGTTAGTTTGGTAGTTTGATAGTTTGTCAGTTGGTTAGTTTGTTAGTTGGTTGGTTGATTGGTTGGTTGGTTAGTTAGTTAGTTAGTTAGTTAGTTAGTTAGTTAGTTAGTTAGTTAGTTTATTGGTTGGTTGGTTGGTTGGTTGGTTGGTTGGTTGGTTGGTTGGTTGGTTGGTTGGTTGGTTGGTTGGTTGGTTGGTTAGTTTGTTAGTTGGTCAGTTTGTTGGTTGGTTGGTTGGTTGGTTAGTTGGTTGGTTGATTGGTTGGTTGGTTATTTGGTTAGATGGTTTGTTGGTTGGTTGGTTGGTTAGTTGGTTAGTTTGGTAGTTTGATAGTTTGATACTTGGTTAGTTGGTTAGTTTGGTAGTTTGAAAGTTTGATACTTGGTTAGTTGGTCAGTTTGATAGTTTGATAGTTGGTTAGTTTGATAGTTTGATACTTGGTTAGTTGGTTAGTTTGGTAGTTTGATAGTTGGTTAGTTGGTTAGTTTGGTAGTTTGATAGTTTGATACTTGATTAGTTTGGTAGTTTGATAGTTTGATACTTGGTTAGTTTGATAGTTTGATACTTGGTTAGTTGGTTAGTTTGGTAGTTTGATAGTTGGTTAGTGGGTTAGTTTGGTAGTTTGATAGTTTGATACTTGGTTAGTTTGGTAGTTTGATAGTTTGATACTTGGTTAGTTGGTTAGTTTGGTAGTTTGATACTTGGTTAGTTGGTTAGTTTGGTAGTTTGATAGTTTGATACTTGGTTAGTTTCATAGTTTAATACTTGGTTAGTTGGTTAATTTGGTAGTTTGATAGGTGGTTAGTTGGTTAGTTTGGTAGTTTGATAGTTTGATACTTGGTTAGTTGGTTAGTTTGGTAGTTTGATAGTTTGATACTTGGTTAGTTGGTCAGTTTGATAGTTTGATAGTTGGTTAGTTTGATAGTTTGATACTTGGTTAGTTGGTTAGTTTGGCAGTTTGATAGTTGGTTGGTTGATTGGTTAGTTTGTTAGTTTGATAGTTGGTTAGTTTGGTAGTTTGATAGTTTGATAGTTGGTTAGTTTGGTAGTTTGATACTTGGTTAGTTGGTTAGTTTGGTAGTTTGATAGTTGGTTAGTTGGTTAGTTTGTTAGTTGGTTGGTTGATTGGTTGGTTGGTTAGTTAGTTAGTTAGTTAGTTAGTTAGTTAGTTAGTTAGTTAGTTAGTTAGTTAGTTAGTTAGTTAGTTAGTTAGTTTGTTGGTTGGTTGGTTGGTTGGTTGGTTGGTTGGTTGGTTGGTTGGTTGGTTGGTTGGTTGGTTGGTTGGTTGGTTGGTTGGTTGGTTAGTTTGTTAGTTGGTTAGTTTGTTGGTTGGTTGGTTGGTTGGTTGGTTAGTTGGTTGGTTGATTGGTTGGTTGGTTATTTGGTTAGTTGGTTTGTTGGTTGGTTGGTTGGTTAGTTGGTTAGTTTGATAGTTTGATACTTGGTTAATTGGTTAGTTTGGTAGTTTGATAGTTTGATAGTTTGATACTTGGTTAGTTGGTTAGTTTGGTAGTTTGATAGTTGGTTAGTTGGTTAGTTTGGTAGTTTGATAGTTTGATACTTGATTAGTTTGGTAGTTTGATAGTTTGATACTTGGTTAGTTTGATAGTTTGATACTTGGTTAGTTGGTTAGTTTGGTAGTTTGATAGTTGGTTAGTGGGTTAGTTTGGTAGTTTGATAGTTTGATACTTGGTTAGTTTGGTAGTTTGATAGTTTGATACTTGGTTAGTTGGTTAGTTTGGTAGTTTGATACTTGGTTAGTTGGTTAGTTTGGTAGTTTGATAGTTTGATACTTGGTTAGTTTCATAGTTTAATACTTGGTTAGTTGGTTAATTTGGTAGTTTGATAGGTAGTTAGTTGGTTAGTTTGGTAGTTTGATAGTTTGATACTTGGTTAGTTGGTCAGTTTGATAGTTTGATAGTTGGTTAGTTTGATAGTTTGATACTTGGTTAGTTGGTTAGTTTGGTAGTTTGATAGTTGGTTGGTTGGTTGGTTAGTTTGTTAGTTTGATAGTTGGTTAGTTTGGTAGTTTGATAGTTTGATACTTGGTTAGTTGGTTAGTTTGGTAGTTTGATACTTGGTTAGTTGGTTAGTTTGGTAGTTTGATAGTTGGTTAGTTGGTTAGTTTGGTAGTTTGATAGTTGGTTAGTTAGTTAGTTTGGTAGCTTGATAGTTTGATACTTGGTAAGTTGGTTAGTTGGGTAGTTTGATACTTGGTTAGTTGGTTAGTTTGGTAGTTTGATAGTTGGTTAGTTGGTTACTTTGGTAGTTTGGTAGTTGGTTAGTTGGTTAGTTTGGTAGTTTGATAGTTTGATACTTGGTTAGTTGGTTAGTTTGGTAGTTTGATACTTGGTTAGTTGGTTAGTTTGGTAGTTTGATAGTTGGTTAGTTGGTTAGTTTGGTAGTTTGATAGTTGGTTAGTTAGTTAGTTTGGTAGCTTGATAGTTTGATACTTGGTAAGTTGGTTAGTTGGGTAGTTTGATACTTGGTTAGTTGGTTAGTTTGGTAGTTTGATAGTTGGTTAGTTGGTTAGTTTGGTAGTTTGATAGTTGGTCAGTTGGTTACTTTGGTAGTTTGGTAGTTGGTTAGTTGGTTAGTTTGGTAGTTTGATAGTTTGATACTTGGTTAGTTGGTTAGTTTGATAGTTTGATACTTGGTTAGTTGGTTAGTTTGGTAGTTTGATAGTTGGTTGGTTGGTTGGTTAGTTTGTTAGTTTGATAGTTGGTTAGTTTGGTAGTTTGATAGTTTGGTACTTGGTTAGTTGGTTAGTTTGGTAGTTTGATACTTGGTTAGTTGGTTAGTTTGGTAGTTTGATACTTGGTTAGTTGGTTAGTTTGGTAGTTTGATACTTGGTTAGTTGGTTAGTTTGGTAGTTTTATAGTTTGTTAGTTGGTTAGTTTGTTAGTTGGTTGGTTGATTGGTTGGTTGGTTAGTTGGTTAGTTTGTTGGTTGATTGGTTGGTTGGTTGGTTGGTTGGTTGATTGGTTGGTTGGTTGATTGGTTGGTTGGTTATTTGGTTAGTTTGTTAGTTGGTTGGTTGATTGTTTGTTGGTTTGTTGGTTAGTTTGTTGGTTGGTTTTTGGTTAGTTTGTTAGTTGGTTGGTTGGTTGGTTGGTGTTTTAGTTGGTTGGTTGGTTTGTGTTTTGGTTGGTTGGTTGGTTTGTTTGTTGGTTGGTTGGTGTGTTAGTTGGTTATTTGGTTAGTTGTTTAGTTTGTTAGTTGCTTGGTTCGTTGGTTGGTTGGTGTTTTGGTTGGTTGGTTGGTTTGTTTGTTGGTTGGTTGGTTGGTTGGTTGGTTGGTTGGTTGGTTAGTTGGTAAGTTGATTAATTTGTTAGTTTGATAGTTTGATACTTGGTTAGTTGCTTAGTTTGATAATTGGTTAGGTTAAGGACATAAAAAAAACATGGTGGCAGGGAACCCTCCGCGGGCCCCTCGGGGCCCGCGGCCCCCACCCAAAATACTAGTTACTATATATATAGCTCGATACCCACTCACTGACTCACTGACTCACTGACATGCTGTTTTGAAGAACCCAAGAGGGGTAGGATCAAACTGTATACGTCGTCGTATCCGAAATGCCGCCACGACCTCAGGAAAAATACGAAATCGACCTGAACGTGGAAAGTGACCTGACTCTGGTAGCGGCTCTCTGCAACGGCTCGACCTACCGAGTTTGCCCGAAACTAGAGTCGCTCAGAACAGCCAGCCAATGGGTGAGCCGGTCAAAATCTTTTCAAAATGGCGAAAACAAGATGGCCGCCATACAAAATTGAAACGCGATTATCTCGCAAACCAATAGAGATTTATGACAGGTGCTCGACCAAATGTCATTCAGGGTGGGAGGGGTAATCTATCGGGATATTTTTTTTTCCAAGATGGCGGATTCAAAATGGCGGCCATTTTCTTTTTTGCTCTGATTCGATTGAAATTTTGCATCCAGGGCTCTTGAGGGCCACTGAATAAAACGCCGTAATTGGTTTTTCGAATTTTTAATTTTCCAAGATGGCCGCCATACGATGGAAAATCTGGCTCACTGACATGCTGTTTTGAACAACCCATGAAAGGTGGGGTACAACTCTCTACAACATCGCATCAAAAATGCCGCCTCGACCACTAAAAAAGTATGGAATTGACCTGAATGTGGAAATTGACCTGACACATGAGTAGTCCTCCGCGGCGACTTGACCTATCGAGTTTGCCCAGAACTAAAATCGCTCAGAACAGCCAGCCAATGGGTAAGCCGGTGAAAGTTTTTCAAAATGGCGAAAACAAGATGGCCGCCATACAAAATTGAAAAGCGAATATCTCAGAGGCCAGTCTAGATAGATACAAGGTGCTTGAACTAATGTTGTTCAAAATAGAAAGGGTAATCTAATGAAGCAAATTTTTTTTTTCCAAGATGGCGGATTCAAAATGGCGGCAAAATTTTTTTTGATTGATTCGATTGAAATTTTGCATCCAGGGCTCTTAAAGGGTACAATATTCAACGCTATAATTATTTTTTCGAATTCTCAATTTTCCAAGATGGCGGCCATACAATGTTATGTCTGACCTTAGAGGTTGGGTTCGACTCTATACACCATCACATCAGAATTACCGCCACGACCAACAACAAAATATGAAATCGACCTGAACTTGGAAACTGACCCAACACATGGGGTAGCTCTCTGTAACGACTTGACCTACCGAGTTTGCCCGGAACTAAAGCCGCTCAGAACAGCCAACCAATGGGTGAGCCGGTCAAAGTTTTTTCAAAATGGCGAAAACAAGATGGCCGCCATACAAAATTGATTGTTGGTTAGTTTGGTAGTTTGATAAGTTGATAGTTGGTTAGTTTGATTGTTTGATACTTGGTTAGTTGGTTAGTTTGGTAGTTTGATAGTTGGTTAGTTGGTTAGTTTGGTAGTTTGATAATTTGTTAGTTGGTTAGTTTGTTATTTGGTTAGTTTGTTGGTTGGTTGGTTGGTTGGTTGGTTGGTTGATTGGCTGGTTGGTTATTTGGTTAGTTGGTTTGTTGGTTGGTTGGTTGGTTAGTTTGTTAGTTTGTTGGTTGGTTAGTTGGTTAGTTTGATACTTGGTTAATTGGTTAGTTTGGTAGTTTGATAGTTTGATAGTTGGTTAGTTTGATAGTTTGATACTTGGTTAGTTTGGTAGTTTGATAGTTGGTAAGTTGGTTAGTTTGGTAGTTTGATAGTTTGATACTTGGTTAGTTTGTTAGTTGGTCGGTTGATTGGTTGGTTAGTTGGTTAGTTTGTTGGTTGGTTGGTTGGTTGGTTAATTGGTTGGTTAATTGGTTGGTTGATTGGTTGGTTGATTAGTTGGTTTGTTGGTTGGTTGGTTGGTTAGTTGGTTAGTTGTTTAGTTGGTTACCTTGTTAGTTTGTTGGTTAGTTAGTTGATTAAATTGATAGTTGGTTAGTTTGGTAGTTTGATAGTTTGATAGTTTGATAGTTGGTTAGTTGGTTAGTTTGGTAGTTTGACAGTTTGATACTTGGTTAGTTGGTTAGTTTGATAGTTGGTTAGTTTGATAGTTTGATACTTGGTTAGTTGGTTAGTTTGGTAGTTTGATAGTTAGTTAGTTGGTGGTTGATAGTTTGAAACTTGGTTAGTTTGGTAGTTTGATAGTTTGATAGTTTGTTAGTTTGATAGTTTGATACTTGGTTAGTTGGTTAGTTTGGTAGTTTAATAGTTTGATACTTGGATAGTTTGTTAGTTGGTTGGTTGGTTGGTTGGTTGGTTAGTTGGTTAGTTGGTTAGTTTGTTGGTTGGTTGGTTGGTTGGTTGGTTGGTTGGTTGTTTGGTTGATTGGTTGGTTGGTTAGTTGGTTTGTTGGTTGGTTGGTTGCTTAGTTTGATAGTTGGTTAGTTTGGTAGTTTGATAGTTTAATAGTTGGTTAGTTGGTTAGTTTGGTAGTTTGATAGTTTGATACTTGGTTAGTTGGTTAGTTTGATAGTTTGATAGTTGGTTAGTTGGTTAGTTTGGTAGTTTGATAGTTTGATACTTGGTTAGTTTGGTAGTTTGATAGTTTGATACTTGGTTAGTTTGATAGTTTGATACTTGGTTAGTTGGTTAGTTTGGTAGTTTGATAGTTTGATAGTTGGTTAGTTTGATAGTTTGATACTTGGTTAGTTGGTTAGTTTGGTAGTTTGATAGTTGGTTAGTTGGTTAGTTTGGTAGTTTGATAGTTTGATACTTGGTTAGTTTGGTAGTTTGATAGTTTGATACTTGGTTAGTTTGATAGTTTGATGCTTGGTTAGTTTGTTGGTTGGTTGGTTAGTTGGTTTGTTGGTTGGTTAGTTGGTTGGTTGGTTGGTTGACTGGTTAGTTCATTATTTGGTTAGTTGGTTTGTTGGTTGGTTGGTTGGTTAGTTGGTTAGTTTGTTAGTTTGTTAGTTTGTTGGTTGGTTAGTTGGTTAGTTTGAAAGTTGGTTAGTTTTGTAGTTTGATAGTTGGTTAGTTGGTCAGTTTGGTAGTTTGATATATTGATACTTGGTTAGTTGGTTAGTTTGGTAGTTTGATAGTTTGATACTTGGTTAGTTGGTTAGTTTGGTAGTTTGATAGTTTGATAGTTGGTTAGTTTGGTAGTTTGATAGTTTGATACTTGGTTAGTTTGATAGTTTGATACTTGGTTAGTTGGTTAGTTTGGTAGTTTGATAGTTGGTTAGTTGATTAGTTTGGTAGTTTGATAGTTGGTTAGTTGGTTAGTTTGGTAGTTTGATAGTTTGATACTTGGTTAGTTGGTTAGTTTAGTAGTTTGATAGTTGGTTAGTTTCATAGTTTGATACTTGGTTAGTTGGTATGTTTGGTAGTTTGATAGTTGGTTAGTTGGTTAGTTTGGTAGTTTGATAGTTTGTCAGTTGGTTAGTTTGTTAGTTGGTTGGTTGATTGGTTGGTTGGTTAGTTAGTTAGTTAGTTAGTTAGTTAGTTAGTTAGTTAGTTAGTTAGTTAGTTAGTTAGTTTGTTGGTTGGTTGGTTGGTTGGTTGGTTGGTTGGTTGGTTGGTTGGTTGGTTGGTTGGTTGGTTGGTTGGTTGGTTAGTTTGTTAGTTGGTTAGTTTGTTGGTTGGTTGGTTGGTTGGTTAGTTGGTTGTTTGATTGGTTGGTTGGTTATTTGGTTAGTTGGTTTGTTGGTTGGTTGGTTGGTTAGTTGGTTAGTTTGATAGTTTGATACTTGGTTAATTGGTTAGTTTGGTAGTTTGATAGTTTGATAGTTTGATACTTGGTTAGTTGGTTAGTTTGGTAGTTTGATAGTTGGTTAGTTGGTTAGTTTGGTAGTTTGATAGTTTGATACTTGATTAGTTTGGTAGTTTGATAGTTTGATACTTGGTTAGTTTGATAGTTTGATACTTGGTTAGTTGGTTAGTTTGATAGTTTGATACTTGGTTAGTTGGTTAGTTTGGTAGTTTGATACTTGGTTAGTTGGTTAGTTTGGTAGTTTGATAGTTTGATACTTGGTTAGTTTCATAGTTTAATACTTGGTTAGTTGGTTAATTTGGTAGTTTGATAGGTGGTTAGTTGGTTAGTTTGGTAGTTTGATAGTTTGATACTTGGTTAGTTGGTTAGTTTGGTAGTTTGATAGTTTGATACTTGGTTAGTTGGTCAGTTTGATAGTTTGATAGTTGGTTAGTTTGATACTTGGTTAGTTGGTTAGTTTGGTAGTTTGATAGTTGGTTGGTTGGTTGGTTAGTTTGTTAGTTTGATAGTTGGTTAGTTTGGTAGTTTGATAGTTTGATACTTGGTTAGTTGGTTAGTTTGGTAGTTTGATACTTGGTTAGTTGGTTAGTTTGGTAGTTTGATAGTTGGTTAGTTGGTTAGTTTGGTAGTTTGATAGTTGGTTAGTTAGTTAGTTTGGTAGCTTGATAGTTTGATACTTGGTAAGTTGGTTAGTTGGGTAGTTTGATACTTGGTTAGTTGGTTAGTTTGGTAGTTTGATAGTTGGTTAGTTGGTTACTTTGGTAGTTTGGTAGTTGGTTAGTTGGTTAGTTTGGTAGTTTGATAGTTTGATACTTGGTTAGTTGGTTAGTTTGATAGTTTGATACTTGGTTAGTTGGTTAGTTTGGTAGTTTGATAGTTGGTTGGTTGGTTGGTTAGTTTGTTAGTTTGATAGTTGGTTAGTTTGGTAGTTTGATAGTTTGGTACTTGGTTAGTTGGTTAGTTTGGTAGTTTGATACTTGGTTAGTTGGTTAGTTTGGTAGTTTGATACTTGGTTAGTTGGTTAGTTTGGTAGTTTGATACTTGGTTAGTTGGTTAGTTTGGTAGTTTTATAGTTTGTTAGTTGGTTAGTTTGTTAGTTGGTTGGTTGATTGGTTGGTTGGTTAGTTGGTTAGTTTGTTGGTTGATTGGTTGGTTAGTTGGTTGGTTGGTTGGTTGATTGGTTGGTTGGTTGATTGGTTGGTTGGTTATTTGGTTAGTTTGTTAGTTGGTTGGTTGATTGTTTGTTGGTTTGTTGGTTAGTTTGTTGGTTGGTTTTTGGTTAGTTTGTCAGTTGGCTGGTTGGTTGGTTGGTGTTTTAGTTGGTTGGTTGGTTTGTGTTTTGGTTGGTTGGTTGGTTTGTTTGTTGGTTGGTTGGTGTGTTAGTTGGTTAGTTGGTTATTTGGTTAGTTGTTTAGTTTGTTAGTTGCTTGGTTGGTTGGTTGGTTGGTGTTTTGGTTGGTTGGTTGGTTTGTTTGTTGGTTGGTTGGTTGGTTGGTTGGTTGGTTGGTTGGTTAGTTTGTTAGTTTGATAGTTGGTTAGTTTGGTAGTTTGATAGTTTGGTACTTGGTTAGTTGGTTAGTTTGGTAGTTTGATACTTGGTTAGTTGGTTAGTTTGGTAGTTTGATACTTGGTTAGTTGGTTAGTTTGGTAGTTTGATACTTGGTTAGTTGGTTAGTTTGGTAGTTTTATAGTTTGTTAGTTGGTTAGTTTGTTAGTTGGTTGGTTGATTGGTTGGTTGGTTAGTTGGTTAGTTTGTTGGTTGATTGGTTGGTTAGTTGGTTGGTTGGTTGGTTGATTGGTTGGTTGGTTGATTGGTTGGTTGGTTATTTGGTTAGTTTGTTAGTTGGTTGGTTGATTGTTTGTTGGTTTGTTGGTTAGTTTGTTGGTTGGTTTTTGGTTAGTTTGTCAGTTGGCTGGTTGGTTGGTTGGTGTTTTAGTTGGTTGGTTGGTTTGTGTTTTGGTTGGTTGGTTGGTTTGTTTGTTGGTTGGTTGGTGTGTTAGTTGGTTAGTTGGTTATTTGGTTAGTTGTTTAGTTTGTTAGTTGCTTGGTTGGTTGGTTGGTTGGTGTTTTGGTTGGTTGGTTGGTTTGTTTGTTGGTTGGTTGGTTGGTTGGTTGGTTGGTTGGTTGGTTAGTTGGTAAGTTGATTAATTTGTTAGTTTGATAGTTTGATACTTGGTTAGTTGCTTAGTTTGATAATTGGTTAGGTTAAGGATATAAAAAAAACATGGTGGCAGGGAACCCTCCGCGGGCCCCTTGGGGCCCGCGGCCCCCACCCAAAATTCTAGTTATAATATATATAGCTCGATACCCACTGACTCACTCACTCACTGACATGCTGTTTTGAAGAACCCACGAGGGGTGGGGTGGAACTGTATACACCACCGTATCCAAAATGCCGCCCCGACCCCAGGAAAAATACGAAATTGACCTGAACGTGGAAAGTAACCTGACTCTGGTAGCGGCTCTCTGCAACGGCTCGACCTACCGAGTTTGCCCGAAACTAAAGTCGCTCAGAACAGCCAGCCAATGGGTGAGCCGGTCAAAATCTTTTCAAAATGGCGAAAACAAGATGGCCGCCATACAAAATTGAAACGCGATTATCTCGCAAACCAATAGAGATTGATGACAGGTGCTCGACCAAATGTCATTCAGGGTGGGAGGGGTAATCTATCGGGATATTTTTTTTTTCAAGATGGCGGATTCAAAATGGCGGCGTTTTTTTTTTTACTCTGATCCTATTGAAATTTTGCATCCAGGGCTCTCGAGGGTAACTGAATCAAACGCCGTAATTAGTTTTTCAATTTCTCAATTTTCCAAGATGGCCGCCATACAATGTTATGTCTGACTCACTGACTTACTGTTGTTTTGTAGCAGCCTTTAGAGGTTGGGTTCGACTCTATACACCATCACATCAGAAATGCCGCCACGACCAACAAAAAAATACATAATCGACCTGAACTTGGAAACTGACCCGACACATGAGGTAGCTCTCTGTAACGACTTGACCTACAGAGTTTGCCCGAAACTAAAGTCGCTCAAAACAGCCAACCAATGGGTGAGCCGGTCAAAGTTTTTTCAAAATGGCGAAAACAAGATGGCCGCCATACAAAATTGATTGTTGGTTAGTTTGGTAGTTTGATAAGTTGATAGTTGGTTAGTTTGGTAGTTTGATTGTTGGTTAGTTTGGTAGTTTGATAGTTTGATACTTGGTTGGTTAGTTAGTTTGGTAGTTTGATAGTTTTTCAGTTGGTTAGTTTGTTAGTTGGTTGGTTGTTTGGTTGATTGGTTAGTTGGTTAGTTTATTGGTTGTTTGGTTGGTTGGTTAGTTGGTTAGGTTGTTAGTTGATTGGAGTGCGTCCTGCGCGTAACCCTGGTAGTGAAACCGGGATCGCGGGCTGCTGTATTTTTCAAGACTGAAGCCACGAGGAGTGAACCTCTATAAAAACACAGGCGGCATCGGCAGGGGAGGGCAAGTACTCCCGAACCTGCTCCGGCCACGGTGCCGTCTCAGTCTCCCCGTCCCGGGGCGGCAAGTGGGCTTCTCGGTCGCAACCTTCGGGATATCCCGTGGCGTGCCACAATGGCCAATAGGGAAAGCGTGTGGTTTTTAGTGGGTATGCTCACCTTATGTGGGAGAGCCCCACAGACCTCCGTGTTGCCTCGAACACGGGACATGCATAAGGCGCATTTTCCACACTATAATAAAAAAAAAAAAAAAAAAAGAGGTTGTTAGTTGGTTAGGTTTATGGTTTGATAGTTGATAGTTGATTAGTTTGTTAGTTGTTTAGTTGCTTAGTTTGATAGTTGGATTAAAAAAAAACATGGTGGCAGGGAACCCTCCCAAAATTATTTATAAATACTATTTCAATAGGCTAAATCAGCAAAAGTAAACCTTAAAATATGACATTCTTCTTTCAATCAATTCCGATATGTCTTCTATTGATATCTTTTGTAATTTGTAGCATTCTAAACTTGTATGCCTTTTGCCACTCCACAAACACTTATTTTTAAATTTTAAATTAGTTAACAAGCAGTGGGTGATAAATCCATTTATGCAGCAAAAGTTAACTTTTTTGCACTAACACGTACGCACTTAATTACAGCGACAGCGAACATCATCAACTGTATGTCGAGCAGTGCGCGGAAGTCAGCGTGGCGGCGCCGCGCCGTGGTTGATGTGTGCACGCCCATATTACATCCTACACGTGCCTCCTGGGTGGTGCTAAATGAGCGGCGTCTATTGCTAAACTTTCCAATAATATGTTTTATTTTATCACACAGTTGACTTGGAGCGAAACTGGAAGAGTTGCCAAAGAAAGGAAGGTACGGCACTTTGTACCATTGACAACTGCGAACACCAACTCGACGCAATAAATGTGATTACCAACGATACAATACGACCTGGCTATATTAATTAAAAACATTTTAATTCTCGGACCTCGGGGATTTTTTCCATGTTAGGTTTTTAATTTAATTAATGTTATTATCAGTTATTTTGTTTTTATGTGTTTTGTTGTAATAAACATGATTGTTTAAATTTTATCCTTTTTTTATGGTGTCATGTAAGGACCTTATTCATAAACGTCACTTCAGACTCCATTAGCTAAAACACATTTTGTCTTCTTCCTACTAATGAAAATGTCAATGTACCAAAAAAGACCAACGGTCTTTAACGGCATTTTAATTAAAAAATGTTTATGAATAACATGGTAATTGAGATCAGCTATGTAATGTCATTGATTAGATATTGCAATTTGAAAAAAATCTTATTCCTTTTATGATTTCGTTTAAAAAATAACTCACATTCAATGAAATGGATCCAGGGCATTTTAGTTATAATAGGTTAGGTTGAAACTGCGACCCATGCAAAAACGAATCGCTGCAAGGAAAGTACATTAGATTGGGTTAGAATTGCAAACCCTACAGAAACGAATCGCAACCAGGAAAGTGGGTGAGGTTAGGTTAGAACTGCGACCCTTACAGAAACATCGCAACCAAGAAAGTGGGTTAGGTTAGGTTAGAACTGCGATCCTTCAGAACCGAAACGCTACCAGGAAAGTAGGTTAGGTTAGGTTAAAACTGCGATCCTTCATAATCGAAACTACCTAGCTACCAGGAAAGAAGGTTAGGCATAAGAATAAATAATAACATAGTAGAACGGAAACTCCCGCTCCAGACGGGCTCAAGGTCACGATATTAGAGTATTTGTTAAATAGACTACTCAGTCAGGCTGTCACAGCCGGCGTCACCGCACGCGCGTTTGGTTGTTTATAATTTGGTTGTAATAGTTTTACGTGAGCCTCTATGTATTTTATTTATGTTTATAGGTAAGTAATACTTACTTAAATCACCTTAAATGGCTTCATTTGGTATGGCACATATAGTAACTTCTTATGTAGAAGTGTCTATAATTATGTAGTTACGTAATAATGATTTATAAATCTCATATTTTGTAAAACTGAAATAAAAATAAAATAATGATTTCAAATTAAAGAAAAACTTATATCTTAGTGATATTATCTTTAGTCGCAAGTACCTAATATTTAACAGCAAGCAACCCTCGCAACACGCCTGGATGACAGAGGGGTCTAACGACGTGAAGGGGGGAGTAGGTATATAAATTACGGCGTTTTGGACTAGGTCAAAATAGATTCTGTTCTACTATGTTATTATTTATTCTTATGGGTTAGGTTAGGTTAGAACTGCGACCCTTCAAAACCGAATCGCTACCAGGAAAGTAGGTTAGAACTGCGATCCTTCAGAACCGAACCGCTACCAGGAAAGTAGGTTAGGTTAGGTTGGAACTGCGATACTTCAGAACCGAATCGCTACCAGGAAAGAAGGTTAGGTTAGAACTGCGATCCTTCAGAACCGAATCGCTACCAGGAAAGTAGGTTAGGTTAGGTTAGAACTGCGATCCTTCAGAACAGAATCGCTACCAGGAAAGTAGGTTAGGTTAGGTTAGAACTGCGATCCTTCAGAACAGAATCAACGAACCTAAATACCATACCATCGTAACATAAAAATAGCTCGATACCCACTCACTCACTGACTGACATGCTGTTTTGAAGAACCCAAGAGGGGTAGGATCAAACTGTATACGTCATCGTATCCGAAATGCCGCCTCGACCCCAGAAAAAATACGAAATTGACCTGAACGTGGAAAGTGACCTGACTCAGGTAGCGGCTCTCTGCAACGGCTCGACCTACCGAGTTTGCCCGAAACTAAAGTTGCTCAGAACAGCCAGGCAATGGGTGAGCCGGTCAAAATCTTTTCAAAATGGCGAAAACAAGATGGCCGCCATACAAAATTGAAACGCGATTATCTCGCAAACCAATAGAGATTGATGACAGGTGCTCGACCAAATGTCATTCAGGGTGGGAGGGGTAATCTATCGGGATATTTTTTTTTTCAAGATGGCGGATTCAAAATGGCGGCGTTTTTTTTTTTACTCTGATCCGATTGAAATTTTGCATCCAGGGCTCTTGAGGGCCACTGAATCAAACGCTGTAATTGGTTTTTCGATTTTACGATTTTCCAAGATGGCCGCCATACGATGGAAAATCTGGCTCACTGACATGCTGTTTTGAAGAACCCATGAAGGGTGGGGTTCAAATCTCTACAACATCGCATCAGAAATGCCGCCTCGACCACTAAAAAAGTATGAAATTGACCTGAATGTGGAAATTGACCTGACACATGGGTAGTTCTCCGCGACGACTATACTTACCGAGTTTGCCCGGAACTAAAGTCGCTCAGAACAGCCAGCCAATGGGTAAGCCGGTCAAAGTTTTTCAAAATGGCGAAAACAAGATGGCCGCAATACAAAATTGAAAAGCGAATATCTCAGAGGCCAGTCTAGATAGATATAAGGTGCTTGAACTAATGTTGTTCAAAATTAAAGCAATTTTTTTTTCCAAAATGGCGGATTCAAAATGGCGGCGAAATTTTTTTTTGTTTGATTCGATTGAAATTTTGCATCCAGGGCTCTTGAAGGCCACAATATTCAATGCGATAATTATTTTTTTGATATCTCAATTTTCCAAGATGGCCGCCATACAATGTTATGTCTGACTCACTGACTTATTGTTGTTTTGTAGCAGCCTTTACAGGTTGGGTTCGACACTATATACCATCGCATCAAAAATGCCGCCACGACCAATAAAAAAATATGAAATCGACCTGAACTTGGAAACTGACCCGACACATGGGGTAGCTCTCCGCAACGACTTCACCAATCGAGTTTACACGAAACTAAAGTCTCTCAGAACAGCCGACCGAAGGAAGAGCGAATGATTTTTTTTTAAAGGCCAAAAAAAGATGACTGCCATACAAAATTGATTGAATCGCGGATTTTTTTTTTTAATCCGAGCATGCCAAAATTTCGCTTCCGGGGCTCTTCAATGCGACCGAATGCAACGGTTACGTAGTAATTTGTTTTTCAGTGCCGAAATTTTCCAAGATGGTCGTCTTACAATGTAACGTCTCACCTCACTGTTGTTTTATAGAAACCTTTAGAGATAGGGTTCGACTTTATACACCATCGTATCAGAAATTTTATAAGTACAAGTACCAAAAAATACAAAAACGACCTGAACATGAAAAATAATTCAACACAGGTAGCGGCGCTTCGTAATGTCATCACCTATCGAGTTTGTCTGGAACTAAAGTCATTCAGAACAGCCGGCCGAAGGATGAGCTGGTGAAAATTTTTTTAAATGCCAAAACAAGTTGGCTGCCGTATAAAATTGATTGAATCGCGGTTTTTTTGAATCTGATTTTTATTCAATGTAAGTTTCAGTTCCCAAAATTCTTATTACAAAGATAATCGTTTCATCGGTGTTGCTTGATAATACGTTTCAATGACAGTACATTTGATACAGTTAGATCATTTTTAGGGTTCCGTACCTCAAAAGGAAAAAAAATAACCCTTATAGGATCACTTTGTTGTCCGTCTGTCTGTCTGTCAAGACTCTTTTTCTCTGGAACGCGTAGAGGTAGCATGCTGATATTAATATCAAACACTCAACCCTGCGGGCCCTTGAGCTGTGAAAAAATCAAACCTCTAAGTCAACGCAATCAAAAGATACAGTCATTAAAAAGGCTATTTCCGTACAAATTGCCGAAATCCGAAAACCTAAAGGGTACTTCCACTTGTCCGAGAAACTTGAAATTTGGTATGAATAGCACAACTACTCAGAAAAGTCTCAAAATCTTAAATTTTTATGTCTCTCTGTAGATTTCGCAGAGCAATATAAGTTGACCCCACACAGCGTACATTTTGCTTAGGAGCAGGGCACTGCTAACACTGGAATCTTAAAACACTGGGGAAAAGCGGTAAAATCTTTCTACGGAACCCTCGTGTGCGAGTCCGACTCGCACTTGGCCAGTTTTTTAAAAATTTGGTACACGGAATTGACTCGGGGTCGGGGCACCCGGAGTAGAGTTGGTTAGGTTTAGTTTATTTATTTTTGTGACGACCCAGAGTAGGCCAGAGACGTTCCTTTGTTCGTTAGTTGGTTAAATGGTTTGTTGGTTAGTTATGAAGGGGAAAACAATATATGCAAAGAAACAAGCAGAGTAGGTTGGCCGCACTACATTTGTGTTTGCTGGCATTACCGGGAGCTCTACTGTATCTTCCTCTTCTCTCCGATAGGAGATAAGGGTCGGTAAGAGAATAAACAGTTAGATACTATAGGAAATGTCAGTAATCAAATGCGTAACACTTGCTACTGTTATTTCTAGCAACAAACAACCTGTTCTTCCCCTCCTCTCGTGAGAGAAGCTGGTTTGTAAGAAAATTCATCGTTGTTTACTTACTTACTTACTTACTTAATATCAGTAATTAGTAATAAAATTGCCATGGCGTCCTTAAACACAGTATTAACCCTACTAAATGCAAATTTTAAACTATATTCCAATGTATGAAGGGGACAACAATACGCTAAGTAGCAAGCAAAGTAGAACGGCCCCAATGCATTTGTATTTGTTAGCATTACCGGGTGTTGTACTGTATCATTCCTTTCTCTTCGATAGGACGTAAGATTTGTAGGAAAATAAGCTGTTGGACTCTCTCGGAAATGTAGGTAAGTATTTTTTTATTACTTGCTACTATTATTTCTAACAATAAACATCCTGTTTTACTCCTCCTTCCCCGTAGTATAAGTATGGTTTACGAGAAAATTTAGCACACGTCCATCTTAGGTTCATGTCGAAAAAGGCAAAACTAGCTGTACACAGTGGAGGGCTGGTACCTACGCTTAAACATGTCATAAAATTTATGATGACATTATAGGTAGAGTTGTTTGGAAAATTATTCCGACCAGCACTTGCTAATACTGCCCCAAATAAGCGAGCCTACTATGCCAAAAAGATATTATGGAATGCCCGTCCGCGAACGTCAACCTTCATCCCAAATTTCAAGTTTCTAGAACTAAAAACAATTACTTTGCTCACCCGCGACCACTAATGACAAATAGTTATATCTGTGCGGCAAATGCATGTTTCCATGCACCACTACAACCACTGTAGTAGAAGTGGTGGCATGTTGAGCGGTTGTTGTTGTGCTTCGTCAATGGCCTTGTGGAGAGTGCCTAAACGCGTCAGCGTTTAGTTTAGTGGTGGTGGTGATAGTTGGGTCTGTGTGGCATGTGTTGATTCGTGTAGCAGTGGAGGCGGAGGTGTTGCATGGAAACATACATTTGCCGCACAGATATAACTATTTGTCATTAGTGGTCGCGGGTGAGCAAAGTAATTGTTTTTAGTTCATAAATATGGACCTCCGCGAAGTAACGCCTGATTCAATAAATTATTTCAAGTTTCTAGGACTACTGTAAGCACCCTATAGGTTTTCAATCCACGGCAATTTGTATGGAAACCTTTTCATCACTTCCAATGAACACTTCGCCAACTCGAAAATCGTAGGTTTACACGAGAAAGTCCAAATGCAAAAACGTTTATAATTTCTTTATTATTACAGCTATTTTCATAAAAAAATCTGTGCGAGTTGTTAATTTATTGTTTCGTAAAAATGCGTGCATAATAAGATTTCAAAAATGCTTTTCAGTTTGAGACGAAAAAATTGTATTCATAATTCGATTACCTCCGCCAACTCACAATTAGCTGAGAATAAAAACCTATAAAAAGAAAAGAAATGAAATTTCTGGGGTTGGTCCTTTAATTAGGAACTATGTTATCATTTGCGCAGTCGGGTGCCGTCTTTTTGTATTTGTAGGCCCTCATTAGGTACCTAAGGCAGCCGACTGCGCAAAAGTTAACACAGTTCTTCAATTTAGTACCAATTTCGTATTTAACTTTTTACAGGTTTTTTTTCGTCTGAGGTTTTTCAAATTAATTTTTTTTGACACTTTTTACATATCATTCACTTTCCAAGATATTAGATTCTGGTTACCGAATTTTGCCATACTGAAGACATCAACGGGCTCTCACGTTTTTGATTTGAACTTGAAAAAACCCCCATGACATTTTAATTTTAAAATCTAATATCTCAAAAACAACTAAAGCGAATTTGATGAAACACATCTTAGAACCATCGCTGGAAAACCAGCTTTCAAATAAAAACACGCATTCAAATCGGTCCAACCGTTTAAGAGCTACGGTGCTACAGACAGATACACAAACACACAGACACGCACAGCGGTCAAACTTATAATACCCCTCTTTTTGCGTCAAAAAATTATTTTGAAAAGGACTGAATTATATGACTAAATGTCAAAATTAGGCTCCTACAAGTAATTGGCTTTTCTTTACGATGAAAAAAAAAACGATTTTTTGACAATCTCATTTGTGAATAAGGCGTAACGCTTTTTTCCGCCTAGCCCAACGCGCTCCAAGTTTCTTATGAATTTATTTCCAACGCCTTTAGTGACCTTAAGATAGTTCGTATAGCAGTGTAACGTCGCAAAATGTATCGCCTGACGTAGATATACTGGATATATCACTTACTTTTTTTAAAGTTAACAAAGACAATGTGGGAATGTCTGAGTGTGCTACAGTATATATAAAGGGCTATAAAATATGACGAAAAAGTAAATACTTAAGGTTAGAAATACAATATAAGCCTAAAGACCGCTAAATTTTTGCCTTTAATTAAAACTATGCTGAACGAGCACTATCTGTCAACTTGTAGGTACGTGAGTTTTGTGGCTGAATTTAAAAATCAATCTATAGTATTTAATGTATGTATCTGTTATCATCATTTATGTGTATTTCATGCTTATTACGTATTTTTTTTAGTGTACCTACCTGCTATAAATTCGTTACCTAAAAACTTTCTAAATACACTCGCGGTCAAATAATACGGGTTACTACGAAAAACTAGAATATCTCCTAAAGTAATAGAGCTAGCGGCATGGATTAAACCGTATGTTGGAGATAATTTGTTAGTTAATAAAATAACATTAAATGTAGAAAACGTTATTTGTTTGTTTATTAAAATTACATAAGAAACAAAATGCCAACAATTATTGCTTAGGAAAATCAAAAGACGTTTCCTCACATACCGCACAAAAACAAAATGAATACTTCGTATTGCTTCCACGGGCCCTTCTTACAGCTGTCAGATGATTAGGCATGCTGTTTATAAAATTCTTAAGCGATGTTGCAGTATATTGGTCTATTATTCCACTAACGCATGTTTCAGGTCTCTAAGTGTAGCTGGGGCGGGGTTCTGTTGTCTTATACACCTCCCAAGCTCGTCCCAAGCGTGCTCAATCGGATTTAAGTAAGGGCTTCTCGAGGGCCAGTCCATGCAATTGATGCCAACGTCTTGAAAATACTCATTTACGATTTGAGCTGTATGTGGCCTAGCGTTGTCATGCATGAATATGGAATATTCACCCATAATCACTAAGTATGGGCCAACATGCTCATCAAAGATCTCTTCTACATATCTTACATTATTTAGCGTACCATTTTCTCTCAGCACTAACTCCGTGCGACTCTCTGAAGAGACCGCAGCCCAAACCATAACAGATCCACCGTCGAACGATACTTTTTCCTCAAAACAAGCTGGAATAAAAAGTTCCCATGGTCGTCGGTAGACTCCTCGCCGCCCATCATTTGCATAGAGCATAAATCTGGATTCGTCACAAAACATTACTCTTACCCATTCTTCGTCTCCCCATTGTGCATGTTCGCTGGCTGCTACTCGGTGTTTCCTTTCACAATTTGGGCCATTTGCGGGTCTACGTGGGGTCGAATTGGCTTCTTGGAGCCGCCGCCTCACAGTCCGATTGCTTACGTCGTCTCTTCGGGTCTCTCGAAGTTGATTTGTTACTTCAAGTGCCGTGAGGTGCCGATTTCGTAGCATGCTCGTAACAATAAATCGATCCTCTCGAGCCTTGGTACATCTCGGTCTGCGGTTCCTGGTCTTTCTATGTTTAGCCCAGTTTCTCAGTTACGTTGGACGACTCTCTGCACCGTAGAAAGTGACACGCCTGTTACTCTCGCTGTACTTCTCTGACTTCTGCCTTCTTACAGCACAGTGACGATACGTGTACATTCATCTTGTGTTAGCGACATGATAGTAATTCAATAATGACCGTGAAAGACGGCAATGACTGCCTTTTATCATTTTGATTTAACAAATTGAAATCAAAATTCGAGAAGAAAGCAAAAGTAAAACAAACGTGATTTGAATTTATTACCAAATTCGAGCATTTTTAAATTTGTTCTTAATGTTCACGTTATATGTAATATTCAAGGTTTTATATCATACGGTATTAAGATTATCTTTAATATAAAGTTATTTTTATGCATGTACCATTATTAAATTGCAAGATACAGAGTATTTTGTCGCTGACCCGTTTTATTTGACCGCGAGTGTAGCACCACCTGCTTTAATCTGTTCTTACCTTCATTCCATTATAGTTACCGAGTAGTGATCGCTCTGTTGCGAGAAGGCCGCCTATCGTTACCTTTTACTTTCCTTGTGCTTTTTTTTCTGTCATGCTTGTTATATGATATGGTGTTCTTTAAAGAGTTATTAGTATCATAAATATTAAAAAAAAACAGGGTGGCAGTGAACCCTCCGCGGGCTCCTCAAGGAAACGAATCGCTACCATAAAAGTGGGTTAGGTTAGGTAAGAACTGCGATCCTTCAGAACCGAATCCCTACCAGGAAAGTAGGTTAGGTTAGGTTAGGTTAGAACTGCGATCCTTCAAAACCGAAACGCTACCAGGAAAGTAGGTTAGGTTAGGTTAAAACTGCGATCCTTCAGAACCGAATCGCTACCAGGAAAGTAGGTTAGGTTAGGTTAAAACTGTGACCCCTACAGTAAAGAATCGCTACCAGAAAAGTGGGTTAGGTTAGGTTAGAACTGCGAACCCTGCAGAAACGAATCGCTACCAGGAAAGTAGGTTAGGTTAGGTTAGAACTGCGATCTTTCAGAACCGAATCGCTACCAGTAACGTAGGTTAGGTTAAAACTGCGCTCCTTCAGAACCTAATCGCTACCAGGAAAGTAGATAAGGTTAGGTTAGAACTGCGATCCTACAGAACCGAATCGCTACCAGGAAAGTAGCTTAGGTTAAGTTAGAACTGCGATCCTTCAGAACCGAATCGCTACCAGGTAAGAAGGTTAGGTTAGAACTGCGATTCTTCAGAACCGAATCGCTACCAGGAAAGTAGGTTAGGTTAGGTTAGAACTGCGATCCTTCAGAACCGAATCGCTACCAGGAAAGTAGGTTAGGTTAGGTTAGGACTGCGATCCTTCAGAACCGAATCGCTACCAGGAAAGTAGGTTAGGTTAGAACTGCGATCCTTCAGAACTGAATCAACGAACCAAAGTACCATACCATCGTAACATAAAAATAAATGTTAATACAAACTAATTCTATACCGTCCTATACCATCAAGTGAGATAGGGGTCAATTTATTGGTGAGATTATAGTTAAAAAAAGACACGTCTATAAACGCATAAAGGAAAAAATAGATAAGGTTAGAAAAAAAAAGGTGGCAGGGAACCATCCGCGGGGCCCTCGGGCCCCGCGGCCCCCACGCGAATTACTAGTTATAATATATATAGCTCGATACCCACTGACTCACTCACTCACTGACATGCTGTTTTGAAGAACCCACGAGGGGTGGGGTGGAACTGTATACACCACCGTATCCAAAATGCCGCCCCGACCCCAGGAAAAATACGAAATTGACCTGAACGTGGAAAGTAACCTGACTCTGGTAGCGGCTCTCTGCAACGGCTCGACCTACCGAGTTTGCCCGAAACTAAAGTCGCTCAGAACAGCCAGCCAATGGGTGAGCCGGTCAAAATCTTTTCAAAATGGCGAAAACAAGATGGCCGCCATACAAAATTGAAACGCGATTATCTCGCAAACCAGTCGAGATGGATGACAGGTGCTCGACCAAATGTCATTCAGGGTGGGAGGGGTAATCTATCGGGATATTTTTTTTTTCAAGATGGCGGATTCAAAATGGCGGCGTTTTTTTTTTTACTCTGATCCTATTGAAATTTTGCATCCAGGGCTCTCGAGGGTAACTGAATCAAACGCCGTAATTAGTTTTTCAATTTCTCAATTTTCCAAGATGGCCGCCATACAATGTTATGTCTGACTCACTGACTTACTGTTGTTTTGTAGCAGCCTTTAGAGGTTGGGTTCGACTCTATACACCATCACATCAGAAATGCCGCCACGACCAACAAAAAAATACATAATCGACCTGAACTTGGAAACTGACCCGACACATGAGGTAGCTCTCTGTAACGACTTGACCTACAGAGTTTGCCCGAAACTAAAGTCGCTCAAAACAGCCAACCAATGGGTGAGCCGGTCAAAGTTTTTTCAAAATGGCGAAAACAAGATGGCCGCCATACAAAATTGATTGTTGGTTAGTTTGGTAGTTTGATAAGTTGATAGTTGGTTAGTTTGGTAGTTTGATTGTTGGTTAGTTTGGTAGTTTGATAGTTTGATACTTGGTTGGTTAGTTAGTTTGGTAGTTTGATAGTTTTTCAGTTGGTTAGTTTGTTAGTTGGTTGGTTGTTTGGTTGATTGGTTAGTTGGTTAGTTTATTGGTTGTTTGGTTGGTTGGTTAGTTGGTTAGGTTGTTAGTTGATTGGAGTGCGTCCTGCGCGTAACCCTGGTAGTGAAACCGGGATCGCGGGCTGCTGTATTTTTCAAGACTGAAGCCACGAGGAGTGAACCTCTATAAAAACACAGGCGGCATCGGCAGGGGAGGGCAAGTACTCCCGAACCTGCTCCGGCCACGGTGCCGTCTCAGTCTCCCCGTCCCGGGGCGGCAAGTGGGCTTCTCGGTCGCAACCTTCGGGATATCCCGTGGCGTGCCACAATGGCCAATAGGGAAAGCGTGTGGTTTTTAGTGGGTATGCTCACCTTATGTGGGAGAGCCCCACAGACCTCCGTGTTGCCTCGAACACGGGACATGCATAAGGCGCATTTTCCACACTATAATAAAAAAAAAAAAAAAAAAGAGGTTGTTAGTTGGTTAGGTTTATGGTTTGATAGTTGATAGTTGATTAGTTTGTTAGTTGTTTAGTTGCTTAGTTTGATAGTTGGATTAAAAAAAAACATGGTGGCAGGGAACCCTCCCAAAATTATTTATAAATACTATTTCAATAGGCTAAATCAGCAAAAGTAAACCTTAAAATATGACATTCTTCTTTCAATCAATTCCGATATGTCTTCTATTGATATCTTTTGTAATTTGTAGCATTCTAAACTTGTATGCCTTTTGCCACTCCACAAACACTTATTTTTAAATTTTAAATTAGTTAACAAGCAGTGGGTGATAAATCCATTTATGCAGCAAAAGTTAACTTTTTTGCACTAACACGTACGCACTTAATTACAGCGACAGCGAACATCATCAACTGTATGTCGAGCAGTGCGCGGAAGTCAGCGTGGCGGCGCCGCGCCGTGGTTGATGTGTGCACGCCCATATTACATCCTACACGTGCCTCCTGGGTGGTGCTAAATGAGCGGCGTCTATTGCTAAACTTTCCAATAATATGTTTTATTTTATCACACAGTTGACTTGGAGCGAAACTGGAAGAGTTGCCAAAGAAAGGAAGGTACGGCACTTTGTACCATTGACAACTGCGAACACCAACTCGACGCAATAAATGTGATTACCAACGATACAATACGACCTGGCTATATTAATTAAAAACATTTTAATTCTCGGACCTCGGGGATTTTTTCCATGTTAGGTTTTTAATTTAATTAATGTTATTATCAGTTATTTTGTTTTTATGTGTTTTGTTGTAATAAACATGATTGTTTAAATTTTATCCTTTTTTTATGGTGTCATGTAAGGACCTTATTCATAAACGTCACTTCAGACTCCATTAGCTAAAACACATTTTGTCTTCTTCCTACTAATGAAAATGTCAATGTACCAAAAAAGACCAACGGTCTTTAACGGCATTTTAATTAAAAAATGTTTATGAATAACATGGTAATTGAGATCAGCTATGTAATGTCATTGATTAGATATTGCAATTTGAAAAAAATCTTATTCCTTTTATGATTTCGTTTAAAAAATAACTCACATTCAATGAAATGGATCCAGGGCATTTTAGTTATAATAGGTTAGGTTGAAACTGCGACCCATGCAAAAACGAATCGCTGCAAGGAAAGTACATTAGATTGGGTTAGAATTGCAAACCCTACAGAAACGAATCGCAACCAGGAAAGTGGGTGAGGTTAGGTTAGAACTGCGACCCTTACAGAAACATCGCAACCAAGAAAGTGGGTTAGGTTAGGTTAGAACTGCGATCCTTCAGAACCGAAACGCTACCAGGAAAGTAGGTTAGGTTAGGTTAAAACTGCGATCCTTCATAATCGAAACTACCTAGCTACCAGGAAAGAAGGTTAGGCATAAGAATAAATAATAACATAGTAGAACGGAAACTCCCGCTCCAGACGGGCTCAAGGTCACGATATTAGAGTATTTGTTAAATAGACTACTCAGTCAGGCTGTCACAGCCGGCGTCACCGCACGCGCGTTTGGTTGTTTATAATTTGGTTGTAATAGTTTTACGTGAGCCTCTATGTATTTTATTTATGTTTATAGGTAAGTAATACTTACTTAAATCACCTTAAATGGCTTCATTTGGTATAGCACATATAGTAACTTCTTATGTAGAAGTGTCTATAATTATGTAGTTACGTAATAATGATTTATAAATCTCATATTTTGTAAAACTGAAATAAAAATAAAATAATGATTTCAAATTAAAGAAAAACTTATATCTTAGTGATATTATCTTTAGTCGCAAGTACCTAATATTTAACAGCAAGCAACCCTCGCAACACGCCTGGATGACAGAGGGGTCTAACGACGTGAAGGGGGGAGTAGGTATATAAATTACGGCGTTTTGGACTAGGTCAAAATAGATTCTGTTCTACTATGTTATTATTTATTCTTATGGGTTAGGTTAGGTTAGAACTGCGACCCTTCAAAACCGAATCGCTACCAGGAAAGTAGGTTAGAACTGCGATCCTTCAGAACCGAACCGCTACCAGGAAAGTAGGTTAGGTTAGGTTGGAACTGCGATACTTCAGAACCGAATCGCTACCAGGAAAGAAGGTTAGGTTAGAACTGCGATCCTTCAGAACCGAATCGCTACCAGGAAAGTAGGTTAGGTTAGGTTAGAACTGCGATCCTTCAGAACAGAATCGCTACCAGGAAAGTAGGTTAGGTTAGGTTAGAACTGCGATCCTTCAGAACAGAATCAACGAACCTAAATACCATACCATCGTAACATAAAAATAGCTCGATACCCACTCACTCACTGACTGACATGCTGTTTTGAAGAACCCAAGAGGGGTAGGATCAAACTGTATACGTCATCGTATCCGAAATGCCGCCTCGACCCCAGAAAAAATACGAAATTGACCTGAACGTGGAAAGTGACCTGACTCAGGTAGCGGCTCTCTGCAACGGCTCGACCTACCGAGTTTGCCCGAAACTAAAGTTGCTCAGAACAGCCAGGCAATGGGTGAGCCGGTCAAAATCTTTTCAAAATGGCGAAAACAAGATGGCCGCCATACAAAATTGAAACGCGATTATCTCGCAAACCAATAGAGATTGATGACAGGTGCTCGACCAAATGTCATTCAGGGTGGGAGGGGTAATCTATCGGGATATTTTTTTTTTCAAGATGGCGGATTCAAAATGGCGGCGTTTTTTTTTTTACTCTGATCCGATTGAAATTTTGCATCCAGGGCTCTTGAGGGCCACTGAATCAAACGCTGTAATTGGTTTTTCGATTTTACGATTTTCCAAGATGGCCGCCATACGATGGAAAATCTGGCTCACTGACATGCTGTTTTGAAGAACCCATGAAGGGTGGGGTTCAAATCTCTACAACATCGCATCAGAAATGCCGCCTCGACCACTAAAAAAGTATGAAATTGACCTGAATGTGGAAATTGACCTGACACATGGGTAGTTCTCCGCGACGACTATACTTACCGAGTTTGCCCGGAACTAAAGTCGCTCAGAACAGCCAGCCAATGGGTAAGCCGGTCAAAGTTTTTCAAAATGGCGAAAACAAGATGGCCGCAATACAAAATTGAAAAGCGAATATCTCAGAGGCCAGTCTAGATAGATATAAGGTGCTTGAACTAATGTTGTTCAAAATTAAAGCAATTTTTTTTTCCAAAATGGCGGATTCAAAATGGCGGCGAAATTTTTTTTTGTTTGATTCGATTGAAATTTTGCATCCAGGGCTCTTGAAGGCCACAATATTCAATGCGATAATTATTTTTTTGATATCTCAATTTTCCAAGATGGCCGCCATACAATGTTATGTCTGACTCACTGACTTATTGTTGTTTTGTAGCAGCCTTTACAGGTTGGGTTCGACACTATATACCATCGCATCAAAAATGCCGCCACGACCAATAAAAAAATATGAAATCGACCTGAACTTGGAAACTGACCCGACACATGGGGTAGCTCTCCGCAACGACTTCACCAATCGAGTTTACACGAAACTAAAGTCTCTCAGAACAGCCGACCGAAGGAAGAGCGAATGATTTTTTTTTAAAGGCCAAAAAAAGATGACTGCCATACAAAATTGATTGAATCGCGGATTTTTTTTTTTAATCCGAGCATGCCAAAATTTCGCTTCCGGGGCTCTTCAATGCGACCGAATGCAACGGTTACGTAGTAATTTGTTTTTCAGTGCCGAAATTTTCCAAGATGGTCGTCTTACAATGTAACGTCTCACCTCACTGTTGTTTTATAGAAACCTTTAGAGATAGGGTTCGACTTTATACACCATCGTATCAGAAATTTTATAAGTACAAGTACCAAAAAATACAAAAACGACCTGAACATGAAAAATAATTCAACACAGGTAGCGGCGCTTCGTAATGTCATCACCTATCGAGTTTGTCTGGAACTAAAGTCATTCAGAACAGCCGGCCGAAGGATGAGCTGGTGAAAATTTTTTTAAATGCCAAAACAAGTTGGCTGCCGTATAAAATTGATTGAATCGCGGTTTTTTTGAATCTGATTTTTATTCAATGTAAGTTTCAGTTCCCAAAATTCTTATTACAAAGATAATCGTTTCATCGGTGTTGCTTGATAATACGTTTCAATGACAGTACATTTGATACAGTTAGATCATTTTTAGGGTTCCGTACCTCAAAAGGAAAAAAAATAACCCTTATAGGATCACTTTGTTGTCCGTCTGTCTGTCTGTCAAGACTCTTTTTCTCTGGAACGCGTAGAGGTAGCATGCTGATATTAATATCAAACACTCAACCCTGCGGGCCCTTGAGCTGTGAAAAAATCAAACCTCTAAGTCAACGCAATCAAAAGATACAGTCATTAAAAAGGCTATTTCCGTACAAATTGCCGAAATCCGAAAACCTAAAGGGTACTTCCACTTGTCCGAGAAACTTGAAATTTGGTATGAATAGCACAACTACTCAGAAAAGTCTCAAAATCTTAAATTTTTATGTCTCTCTGTAGATTTCGCAGAGCAATATAAGTTGACCCCACACAGCGTACATTTTGCTTAGGAGCAGGGCACTGCTAACACTGGAATCTTAAAACACTGGGGAAAAGCGGTAAAATCTTTCTACGGAACCCTCGTGTGCGAGTCCGACTCGCACTTGGCCAGTTTTTTAAAAATTTGGTACACGGAATTGACTCGGGGTCGGGGCACCCGGAGTAGAGTTGGTTAGGTTTAGTTTATTTATTTTTGTGACGACCCAGAGTAGGCCAGAGACGTTCCTTTGTTCGTTAGTTGGTTAAATGGTTTGTTGGTTAGTTATGAAGGGGAAAACAATATATGCAAAGAAACAAGCAGAGTAGGTTGGCCGCACTACATTTGTGTTTGCTGGCATTACCGGGAGCTCTACTGTATCTTCCTCTTCTCTCCGATAGGAGATAAGGGTCGGTAAGAGAATAAACAGTTAGATACTATAGGAAATGTCAGTAATCAAATGCGTAACACTTGCTACTGTTATTTCTAGCAACAAACAACCTGTTCTTCCCCTCCTCTCGTGAGAGAAGCTGGTTTGTAAGAAAATTCATCGTTGTTTACTTACTTACTTACTTACTTAATATCAGTAATTAGTAATAAAATTGCCATGGCGTCCTTAAACACAGTATTAACCCTACTAAATGCAAATTTTAAACTATATTCCAATGTATGAAGGGGACAACAATACGCTAAGTAGCAAGCAAAGTAGAACGGCCCCAATGCATTTGTATTTGTTAGCATTACCGGGTGTTGTACTGTATCATTCCTTTCTCTTCGATAGGACGTAAGATTTGTAGGAAAATAAGCTGTTGGACTCTCTCGGAAATGTAGGTAAGTATTTTTTTATTACTTGCTACTATTATTTCTAACAATAAACATCCTGTTTTACTCCTCCTTCCCCGTAGTATAAGTATGGTTTACGAGAAAATTTAGCACACGTCCATCTTAGGTTCATGTCGAAAAAGGCAAAACTAGCTGTACACAGTGGAGGGCTGGTACCTACGCTTAAACATGTCATAAAATTTATGATGACATTATAGGTAGAGTTGTTTGGAAAATTATTCCGACCAGCACTTGCTAATACTGCCCCAAATAAGCGAGCCTACTATGCCAAAAAGATATTATGGAATGCCCGTCCGCGAACGTCAACCTTCATCCCAAATTTCAAGTTTCTAGAACTAAAAACAATTACTTTGCTCACCCGCGACCACTAATGACAAATAGTTATATCTGTGCGGCAAATGCATGTTTCCATGCACCACTACAACCACTGTAGTAGAAGTGGTGGCATGTTGAGCGGTTGTTGTTGTGCTTCGTCAATGGCCTTGTGGAGAGTGCCTAAACGCGTCAGCGTTTAGTTTAGTGGTGGTGGTGATAGTTGGGTCTGTGTGGCATGTGTTGATTCGTGTAGCAGTGGAGGCGGAGGTGTTGCATGGAAACATACATTTGCCGCACAGATATAACTATTTGTCATTAGTGGTCGCGGGTGAGCAAAGTAATTGTTTTTAGTTCATAAATATGGACCTCCGCGAAGTAACGCCTGATTCAATAAATTATTTCAAGTTTCTAGGACTACTGTAAGCACCCTATAGGTTTTCAATCCACGGCAATTTGTATGGAAACCTTTTCATCACTTCCAATGAACACTTCGCCAACTCGAAAATCGTAGGTTTACACGAGAAAGTCCAAATGCAAAAACGTTTATAATTTCTTTATTATTACAGCTATTTTCATAAAAAAATCTGTGCGAGTTGTTAATTTATTGTTTCGTAAAAATGCGTGCATAATAAGATTTCAAAAATGCTTTTCAGTTTGAGACGAAAAAATTGTATTCATAATTCGATTACCTCCGCCAACTCACAATTAGCTGAGAATAAAAACCTATAAAAAGAAAAGAAATGAAATTTCTGGGGTTGGTCCTTTAATTAGGAACTATGTTATCATTTGCGCAGTCGGGTGCCGTCTTTTTGTATTTGTAGGCCCTCATTAGGTACCTAAGGCAGCCGACTGCGCAAAAGTTAACACAGTTCTTCAATTTAGTACCAATTTCGTATTTAACTTTTTACAGGTTTTTTTTCGTCTGAGGTTTTTCAAATTAATTTTTTTTGACACTTTTTACATATCATTCACTTTCCAAGATATTAGATTCTGGTTACCGAATTTTGCCATACTGAAGACATCAACGGGCTCTCACGTTTTTGATTTGAACTTGAAAAAACCCCCATGACATTTTAATTTTAAAATCTAATATCTCAAAAACAACTAAAGCGAATTTGATGAAACACATCTTAGAACCATCGCTGGAAAACCAGCTTTCAAATAAAAACACGCATTCAAATCGGTCCAACCGTTTAAGAGCTACGGTGCTACAGACAGATACACAAACACACAGACACGCACAGCGGTCAAACTTATAATACCCCTCTTTTTGCGTCAAAAAATTATTTTGAAAAGGACTGAATTATATGACTAAATGTCAAAATTAGGCTCCTACAAGTAATTGGCTTTTCTTTACGATGAAAAAAAAAACGATTTTTTGACAATCTCATTTGTGAATAAGGCGTAACGCTTTTTTCCGCCTAGCCCAACGCGCTCCAAGTTTCTTATGAATTTATTTCCAACGCCTTTAGTGACCTTAAGATAGTTCGTATAGCAGTGTAACGTCGCAAAATGTATCGCCTGACGTAGATATACTGGATATATCACTTACTTTTTTTAAAGTTAACAAAGACAATGTGGGAATGTCTGAGTGTGCTACAGTATATATAAAGGGCTATAAAATATGACGAAAAAGTAAATACTTAAGGTTAGAAATACAATATAAGCCTAAAGACCGCTAAATTTTTGCCTTTAATTAAAACTATGCTGAACGAGCACTATCTGTCAACTTGTAGGTACGTGAGTTTTGTGGCTGAATTTAAAAATCAATCTATAGTATTTAATGTATGTATCTGTTATCATCATTTATGTGTATTTCATGCTTATTACGTATTTTTTTTAGTGTACCTACCTGCTATAAATTCGTTACCTAAAAACTTTCTAAATACACTCGCGGTCAAATAATACGGGTTACTACGAAAAACTAGAATATCTCCTAAAGTAATAGAGCTAGCGGCATGGATTAAACCGTATGTTGGAGATAATTTGTTAGTTAATAAAATAACATTAAATGTAGAAAACGTTATTTGTTTGTTTATTAAAATTACATAAGAAACAAAATGCCAACAATTATTGCTTAGGAAAATCAAAAGACGTTTCCTCACATACCGCACAAAAACAAAATGAATACTTCGTATTGCTTCCACGGGCCCTTCTTACAGCTGTCAGATGATTAGGCATGCTGTTTATAAAATTCTTAAGCGATGTTGCAGTATATTGGTCTATTATTCCACTAACGCATGTTTCAGGTCTCTAAGTGTAGCTGGGGCGGGGTTCTGTTGTCTTATACACCTCCCAAGCTCGTCCCAAGCGTGCTCAATCGGATTTAAGTAAGGGCTTCTCGAGGGCCAGTCCATGCAATTGATGCCAACGTCTTGAAAATACTCATTTACGATTTGAGCTGTATGTGGCCTAGCGTTGTCATGCATGAATATGGAATATTCACCCATAATCACTAAGTATGGGCCAACATGCTCATCAAAGATCTCTTCTACATATCTTACATTATTTAGCGTACCATTTTCTCTCAGCACTAACTCCGTGCGACTCTCTGAAGAGACCGCAGCCCAAACCATAACAGATCCACCGTCGAACGATACTTTTTCCTCAAAACAAGCTGGAATAAAAAGTTCCCATGGTCGTCGGTAGACTCCTCGCCGCCCATCATTTGCATAGAGCATAAATCTGGATTCGTCACAAAACATTACTCTTACCCATTCTTCGTCTCCCCATTGTGCATGTTCGCTGGCTGCTACTCGGTGTTTCCTTTCACAATTTGGGCCATTTGCGGGTCTACGTGGGGTCGAATTGGCTTCTTGGAGCCGCCGCCTCACAGTCCGATTGCTTACGTCGTCTCTTCGGGTCTCTCGAAGTTGATTTGTTACTTCAAGTGCCGTGAGGTGCCGATTTCGTAGCATGCTCGTAACAATAAATCGATCCTCTCGAGCCTTGGTACATCTCGGTCTGCGGTTCCTGGTCTTTCTATGTTTAGCCCAGTTTCTCAGTTACGTTGGACGACTCTCTGCACCGTAGAAAGTGACACGCCTGTTACTCTCGCTGTACTTCTCTGACTTCTGCCTTCTTACAGCACAGTGACGATACGTGTACATTCATCTTGTGTTAGCGACATGATAGTAATTCAATAATGACCGTGAAAGACGGCAATGACTGCCTTTTATCATTTTGATTTAACAAATTGAAATCAAAATTCGAGAAGAAAGCAAAAGTAAAACAAACGTGATTTGAATTTATTACCAAATTCGAGCATTTTTAAATTTGTTCTTAATGTTCACGTTATATGTAATATTCAAGGTTTTATATCATACGGTATTAAGATTATCTTTAATATAAAGTTATTTTTATGCATGTACCATTATTAAATTGCAAGATACAGAGTATTTTGTCGCTGACCCGTTTTATTTGACCGCGAGTGTAGCACCACCTGCTTTAATCTGTTCTTACCTTCATTCCATTATAGTTACCGAGTAGTGATCGCTCTGTTGCGAGAAGGCCGCCTATCGTTACCTTTTACTTTCCTTGTGCTTTTTTTTCTGTCATGCTTGTTATATGATATGGTGTTCTTTAAAGAGTTATTAGTATCATAAATATTAAAAAAAAACAGGGTGGCAGTGAACCCTCCGCGGGCTCCTCAAGGAAACGAATCGCTACCATAAAAGTGGGTTAGGTTAGGTAAGAACTGCGATCCTTCAGAACCGAATCCCTACCAGGAAAGTAGGTTAGGTTAGGTTAGGTTAGAACTGCGATCCTTCAAAACCGAAACGCTACCAGGAAAGTAGGTTAGGTTAGGTTAAAACTGCGATCCTTCAGAACCGAATCGCTACCAGGAAAGTAGGTTAGGTTAGGTTAAAACTGTGACCCCTACAGTAAAGAATCGCTACCAGAAAAGTGGGTTAGGTTAGGTTAGAACTGCGAACCCTGCAGAAACGAATCGCTACCAGGAAAGTAGGTTAGGTTAGGTTAGAACTGCGATCTTTCAGAACCGAATCGCTACCAGTAACGTAGGTTAGGTTAAAACTGCGCTCCTTCAGAACCTAATCGCTACCAGGAAAGTAGATAAGGTTAGGTTAGAACTGCGATCCTACAGAACCGAATCGCTACCAGGAAAGTAGCTTAGGTTAAGTTAGAACTGCGATCCTTCAGAACCGAATCGCTACCAGGTAAGAAGGTTAGGTTAGAACTGCGATTCTTCAGAACCGAATCGCTACCAGGAAAGTAGGTTAGGTTAGGTTAGAACTGCGATCCTTCAGAACCGAATCGCTACCAGGAAAGTAGGTTAGGTTAGGTTAGGACTGCGATCCTTCAGAACCGAATCGCTACCAGGAAAGTAGGTTAGGTTAGAACTGCGATCCTTCAGAACTGAATCAACGAACCAAAGTACCATACCATCGTAACATAAAAATAAATGTTAATACAAACTAATTCTATACCGTCCTATACCATCAAGTGAGATAGGGGTCAATTTATTGGTGAGATTATAGTTAAAAAAAGACACGTCTATAAACGCATAAAGGAAAAAATAGATAAGGTTAGAAAAAAAAAGGTGGCAGGGAACCATCCGCGGGGCCCTCGGGCCCCGCGGCCCCCACGCGAATTACTAGTTATAATATATATAGCTCGATACCCACTGACTCACTCACTCACTGACATGCTGTTTTGAAGAACCCACGAGGGGTGGGGTGGAACTGTATACACCACCGTATCCAAAATGCCGCCCCGACCCCAGGAAAAATACGAAATTGACCTGAACGTGGAAAGTAACCTGACTCTGGTAGCGGCTCTCTGCAACGGCTCGACCTACCGAGTTTGCCCGAAACTAAAGTCGCTCAGAACAGCCAGCCAATGGGTGAGCCGGTCAAAATCTTTTCAAAATGGCGAAAACAAGATGGCCGCCATACAAAATTGAAACGCGATTATCTCGCAAACCAGTCGAGATGGATGACAGGTGCTCGACCAAATGTCATTCAGGGTGGGAGGGGTAATCTATCGGGATATTTTTTTTTTCAAGATGGCGGATTCAAAATGGCGGCGTTTTTTTTTTTACTCTGATCCTATTGAAATTTTGCATCCAGGGCTCTCGAGGGTAACTGAATCAAACGCCGTAATTAGTTTTTCAATTTCTCAATTTTCCAAGATGGCCGCCATACAATGTTATGTCTGACTCACTGACTTACTGTTGTTTTGTAGCAGCCTTTAGAGGTTGGGTTCGACTCTATACACCATCACATCAGAAATGCCGCCACGACCAACAAAAAAATACATAATCGACCTGAACTTGGAAACTGACCCGACACATGAGGTAGCTCTCTGTAACGACTTGACCTACAGAGTTTGCCCGAAACTAAAGTCGCTCAAAACAGCCAACCAATGGGTGAGCCGGTCAAAGTTTTTTCAAAATGGCGAAAACAAGATGGCCGCCATACAAAATTGATTGTTGGTTAGTTTGGTAGTTTGATAAGTTGATAGTTGGTTAGTTTGGTAGTTTGATTGTTGGTTAGTTTGGTAGTTTGATAGTTTGATACTTGGTTGGTTAGTTAGTTTGGTAGTTTGATAGTTTTTCAGTTGGTTAGTTTGTTAGTTGGTTGGTTGTTTGGTTGATTGGTTAGTTGGTTAGTTTATTGGTTGTTTGGTTGGTTGGTTAGTTGGTTAGGTTGTTAGTTGATTGGAGTGCGTCCTGCGCGTAACCCTGGTAGTGAAACCGGGATCGCGGGCTGCTGTATTTTTCAAGACTGAAGCCACGAGGAGTGAACCTCTATAAAAACACAGGCGGCATCGGCAGGGGAGGGCAAGTACTCCCGAACCTGCTCCGGCCACGGTGCCGTCTCAGTCTCCCCGTCCCGGGGCGGCAAGTGGGCTTCTCGGTCGCAACCTTCGGGATATCCCGTGGCGTGCCACAATGGCCAATAGGGAAAGCGTGTGGTTTTTAGTGGGTATGCTCACCTTATGTGGGAGAGCCCCACAGACCTCCGTGTTGCCTCGAACACGGGACATGCATAAGGCGCATTTTCCACACTATAATAAAAAAAAAAAAAAAAAAGAGGTTGTTAGTTGGTTAGGTTTATGGTTTGATAGTTGATAGTTGATTAGTTTGTTAGTTGTTTAGTTGCTTAGTTTGATAGTTGGATTAAAAAAAAACATGGTGGCAGGGAACCCTCCCAAAATTATTTATAAATACTATTTCAATAGGCTAAATCAGCAAAAGTAAACCTTAAAATATGACATTCTTCTTTCAATCAATTCCGATATGTCTTCTATTGATATCTTTTGTAATTTGTAGCATTCTAAACTTGTATGCCTTTTGCCACTCCACAAACACTTATTTTTAAATTTTAAATTAGTTAACAAGCAGTGGGTGATAAATCCATTTATGCAGCAAAAGTTAACTTTTTTGCACTAACACGTACGCACTTAATTACAGCGACAGCGAACATCATCAACTGTATGTCGAGCAGTGCGCGGAAGTCAGCGTGGCGGCGCCGCGCCGTGGTTGATGTGTGCACGCCCATATTACATCCTACACGTGCCTCCTGGGTGGTGCTAAATGAGCGGCGTCTATTGCTAAACTTTCCAATAATATGTTTTATTTTATCACACAGTTGACTTGGAGCGAAACTGGAAGAGTTGCCAAAGAAAGGAAGGTACGGCACTTTGTACCATTGACAACTGCGAACACCAACTCGACGCAATAAATGTGATTACCAACGATACAATACGACCTGGCTATATTAATTAAAAACATTTTAATTCTCGGACCTCGGGGATTTTTTCCATGTTAGGTTTTTAATTTAATTAATGTTATTATCAGTTATTTTGTTTTTATGTGTTTTGTTGTAATAAACATGATTGTTTAAATTTTATCCTTTTTTTATGGTGTCATGTAAGGACCTTATTCATAAACGTCACTTCAGACTCCATTAGCTAAAACACATTTTGTCTTCTTCCTACTAATGAAAATGTCAATGTACCAAAAAAGACCAACGGTCTTTAACGGCATTTTAATTAAAAAATGTTTATGAATAACATGGTAATTGAGATCAGCTATGTAATGTCATTGATTAGATATTGCAATTTGAAAAAAATCTTATTCCTTTTATGATTTCGTTTAAAAAATAACTCACATTCAATGAAATGGATCCAGGGCATTTTAGTTATAATAGGTTAGGTTGAAACTGCGACCCATGCAAAAACGAATCGCTGCAAGGAAAGTACATTAGATTGGGTTAGAATTGCAAACCCTACAGAAACGAATCGCAACCAGGAAAGTGGGTGAGGTTAGGTTAGAACTGCGACCCTTACAGAAACATCGCAACCAAGAAAGTGGGTTAGGTTAGGTTAGAACTGCGATCCTTCAGAACCGAAACGCTACCAGGAAAGTAGGTTAGGTTAGGTTAAAACTGCGATCCTTCATAATCGAAACTACCTAGCTACCAGGAAAGAAGGTTAGGCATAAGAATAAATAATAACATAGTAGAACGGAAACTCCCGCTCCAGACGGGCTCAAGGTCACGATATTAGAGTATTTGTTAAATAGACTACTCAGTCAGGCTGTCACAGCCGGCGTCACCGCACGCGCGTTTGGTTGTTTATAATTTGGTTGTAATAGTTTTACGTGAGCCTCTATGTATTTTATTTATGTTTATAGGTAAGTAATACTTACTTAAATCACCTTAAATGGCTTCATTTGGTATGGCACATATAGTAACTTCTTATGTAGAAGTGTCTATAATTATGTAGTTACGTAATAATGATTTATAAATCTCATATTTTGTAAAACTGAAATAAAAATAAAATAATGATTTCAAATTAAAGAAAAACTTATATCTTAGTGATATTATCTTTAGTCGCAAGTACCTAATATTTAACAGCAAGCAACCCTCGCAACACGCCTGGATGACAGAGGGGTCTAACGACGTGAAGGGGGGAGTAGGTATATAAATTACGGCGTTTTGGACTAGGTCAAAATAGATTCTGTTCTACTATGTTATTATTTATTCTTATGGGTTAGGTTAGGTTAGAACTGCGACCCTTCAAAACCGAATCGCTACCAGGAAAGTAGGTTAGAACTGCGATCCTTCAGAACCGAACCGCTACCAGGAAAGTAGGTTAGGTTAGGTTGGAACTGCGATACTTCAGAACCGAATCGCTACCAGGAAAGAAGGTTAGGTTAGAACTGCGATCCTTCAGAACCGAATCGCTACCAGGAAAGTAGGTTAGGTTAGGTTAGAACTGCGATCCTTCAGAACAGAATCGCTACCAGGAAAGTAGGTTAGGTTAGGTTAGAACTGCGATCCTTCAGAACAGAATCAACGAACCTAAATACCATACCATCGTAACATAAAAATAGCTCGATACCCACTCACTCACTGACTGACATGCTGTTTTGAAGAACCCAAGAGGGGTAGGATCAAACTGTATACGTCATCGTATCCGAAATGCCGCCTCGACCCCAGAAAAAATACGAAATTGACCTGAACGTGGAAAGTGACCTGACTCAGGTAGCGGCTCTCTGCAACGGCTCGACCTACCGAGTTTGCCCGAAACTAAAGTTGCTCAGAACAGCCAGGCAATGGGTGAGCCGGTCAAAATCTTTTCAAAATGGCGAAAACAAGATGGCCGCCATACAAAATTGAAACGCGATTATCTCGCAAACCAATAGAGATTGATGACAGGTGCTCGACCAAATGTCATTCAGGGTGGGAGGGGTAATCTATCGGGATATTTTTTTTTTCAAGATGGCGGATTCAAAATGGCGGCGTTTTTTTTTTTACTCTGATCCGATTGAAATTTTGCATCCAGGGCTCTTGAGGGCCACTGAATCAAACGCTGTAATTGGTTTTTCGATTTTACGATTTTCCAAGATGGCCGCCATACGATGGAAAATCTGGCTCACTGACATGCTGTTTTGAAGAACCCATGAAGGGTGGGGTTCAAATCTCTACAACATCGCATCAGAAATGCCGCCTCGACCACTAAAAAAGTATGAAATTGACCTGAATGTGGAAATTGACCTGACACATGGGTAGTTCTCCGCGACGACTATACTTACCGAGTTTGCCCGGAACTAAAGTCGCTCAGAACAGCCAGCCAATGGGTAAGCCGGTCAAAGTTTTTCAAAATGGCGAAAACAAGATGGCCGCAATACAAAATTGAAAAGCGAATATCTCAGAGGCCAGTCTAGATAGATATAAGGTGCTTGAACTAATGTTGTTCAAAATTAAAGCAATTTTTTTTTCCAAAATGGCGGATTCAAAATGGCGGCGAAATTTTTTTTTGTTTGATTCGATTGAAATTTTGCATCCAGGGCTCTTGAAGGCCACAATATTCAATGCGATAATTATTTTTTTGATATCTCAATTTTCCAAGATGGCCGCCATACAATGTTATGTCTGACTCACTGACTTATTGTTGTTTTGTAGCAGCCTTTACAGGTTGGGTTCGACACTATATACCATCGCATCAAAAATGCCGCCACGACCAATAAAAAAATATGAAATCGACCTGAACTTGGAAACTGACCCGACACATGGGGTAGCTCTCCGCAACGACTTCACCAATCGAGTTTACACGAAACTAAAGTCTCTCAGAACAGCCGACCGAAGGAAGAGCGAATGATTTTTTTTTAAAGGCCAAAAAAAGATGACTGCCATACAAAATTGATTGAATCGCGGATTTTTTTTTTTAATCCGAGCATGCCAAAATTTCGCTTCCGGGGCTCTTCAATGCGACCGAATGCAACGGTTACGTAGTAATTTGTTTTTCAGTGCCGAAATTTTCCAAGATGGTCGTCTTACAATGTAACGTCTCACCTCACTGTTGTTTTATAGAAACCTTTAGAGATAGGGTTCGACTTTATACACCATCGTATTAGAAATTTTATAAGTACAAGTACCAAAAAATACAAAAACGACCTGAACATGAAAAATAATTCAACACAGGTAGCGGCGCTTCGTAATGTCATCACCTATCGAGTTTGTCTGGAACTAAAGTCATTCAGAACAGCCGGCCGAAGGATGAGCTGGTGAAAATTTTTTTAAATGCCAAAACAAGTTGGCTGCCGTATAAAATTGATTGAATCGCGGTTTTTTTGAATCTGATTTTTATTCAATGTAAGTTTCAGTTCCCAAAATTCTTATTACAAAGATAATCGTTTCATCGGTGTTGCTTGATAATACGTTTCAATGACAGTACATTTGATACAGTTAGATCATTTTTAGGGTTCCGTACCTCAAAAGGAAAAAAAATAACCCTTATAGGATCACTTTGTTGTCCGTCTGTCTGTCTGTCAAGACTCTTTTTCTCTGGAACGCGTAGAGGTAGCATGCTGATATTAATATCAAACACTCAACCCTGCGGGCCCTTGAGCTGTGAAAAAATCAAACCTCTAAGTCAACGCAATCAAAAGATACAGTCATTAAAAAGGCTATTTCCGTACAAATTGCCGAAATCCGAAAACCTAAAGGGTACTTCCACTTGTCCGAGAAACTTGAAATTTGGTATGAATAGCACAACTACTCAGAAAAGTCTCAAAATCTTAAATTTTTATGTCTCTCTGTAGATTTCGCAGAGCAATATAAGTTGACCCCACACAGCGTACATTTTGCTTAGGAGCAGGGCACTGCTAACACTGGAATCTTAAAACACTGGGGAAAAGCGGTAAAATCTTTCTACGGAACCCTCGTGTGCGAGTCCGACTCGCACTTGGCCAGTTTTTTAAAAATTTGGTACACGGAATTGACTCGGGGTCGGGGCACCCGGAGTAGAGTTGGTTAGGTTTAGTTTATTTATTTTTGTGACGACCCAGAGTAGGCCAGAGACGTTCCTTTGTTCGTTAGTTGGTTAAATGGTTTGTTGGTTAGTTATGAAGGGGAAAACAATATATGCAAAGAAACAAGCAGAGTAGGTTGGCCGCACTACATTTGTGTTTGCTGGCATTACCGGGAGCTCTACTGTATCTTCCTCTTCTCTCCGATAGGAGATAAGGGTCGGTAAGAGAATAAACAGTTAGATACTATAGGAAATGTCAGTAATCAAATGCGTAACACTTGCTACTGTTATTTCTAGCAACAAACAACCTGTTCTTCCCCTCCTCTCGTGAGAGAAGCTGGTTTGTAAGAAAATTCATCGTTGTTTACTTACTTACTTACTTACTTAATATCAGTAATTAGTAATAAAATTGCCATGGCGTCCTTAAACACAGTATTAACCCTACTAAATGCAAATTTTAAACTATATTCCAATGTATGAAGGGGACAACAATACGCTAAGTAGCAAGCAAAGTAGAACGGCCCCAATGCATTTGTATTTGTTAGCATTACCGGGTGTTGTACTGTATCATTCCTTTCTCTTCGATAGGACGTAAGATTTGTAGGAAAATAAGCTGTTGGACTCTCTCGGAAATGTAGGTAAGTATTTTTTTATTACTTGCTACTATTATTTCTAACAATAAACATCCTGTTTTACTCCTCCTTCCCCGTAGTATAAGTATGGTTTACGAGAAAATTTAGCACACGTCCATCTTAGGTTCATGTCGAAAAAGGCAAAACTAGCTGTACACAGTGGAGGGCTGGTACCTACGCTTAAACATGTCATAAAATTTATGATGACATTATAGGTAGAGTTGTTTGGAAAATTATTCCGACCAGCACTTGCTAATACTGCCCCAAATAAGCGAGCCTACTATGCCAAAAAGATATTATGGAATGCCCGTCCGCGAACGTCAACCTTCATCCCAAATTTCAAGTTTCTAGAACTAAAAACAATTACTTTGCTCACCCGCGACCACTAATGACAAATAGTTATATCTGTGCGGCAAATGCATGTTTCCATGCACCACTACAACCACTGTAGTAGAAGTGGTGGCATGTTGAGCGGTTGTTGTTGTGCTTCGTCAATGGCCTTGTGGAGAGTGCCTAAACGCGTCAGCGTTTAGTTTAGTGGTGGTGGTGATAGTTGGGTCTGTGTGGCATGTGTTGATTCGTGTAGCAGTGGAGGCGGAGGTGTTGCATGGAAACATACATTTGCCGCACAGATATAACTATTTGTCATTAGTGGTCGCGGGTGAGCAAAGTAATTGTTTTTAGTTCATAAATATGGACCTCCGCGAAGTAACGCCTGATTCAATAAATTATTTCAAGTTTCTAGGACTACTGTAAGCACCCTATAGGTTTTCAATCCACGGCAATTTGTATGGAAACCTTTTCATCACTTCCAATGAACACTTCGCCAACTCGAAAATCGTAGGTTTACACGAGAAAGTCCAAATGCAAAAACGTTTATAATTTCTTTATTATTACAGCTATTTTCATAAAAAAATCTGTGCGAGTTGTTAATTTATTGTTTCGTAAAAATGCGTGCATAATAAGATTTCAAAAATGCTTTTCAGTTTGAGACGAAAAAATTGTATTCATAATTCGATTACCTCCGCCAACTCACAATTAGCTGAGAATAAAAACCTATAAAAAGAAAAGAAATGAAATTTCTGGGGTTGGTCCTTTAATTAGGAACTATGTTATCATTTGCGCAGTCGGGTGCCGTCTTTTTGTATTTGTAGGCCCTCATTAGGTACCTAAGGCAGCCGACTGCGCAAAAGTTAACACAGTTCTTCAATTTAGTACCAATTTCGTATTTAACTTTTTACAGGTTTTTTTTCGTCTGAGGTTTTTCAAATTAATTTTTTTTGACACTTTTTACATATCATTCACTTTCCAAGATATTAGATTCTGGTTACCGAATTTTGCCATACTGAAGACATCAACGGGCTCTCACGTTTTTGATTTGAACTTGAAAAAACCCCCATGACATTTTAATTTTAAAATCTAATATCTCAAAAACAACTAAAGCGAATTTGATGAAACACATCTTAGAACCATCGCTGGAAAACCAGCTTTCAAATAAAAACACGCATTCAAATCGGTCCAACCGTTTAAGAGCTACGGTGCTACAGACAGATACACAAACACACAGACACGCACAGCGGTCAAACTTATAATACCCCTCTTTTTGCGTCAAAAAATTATTTTGAAAAGGACTGAATTATATGACTAAATGTCAAAATTAGGCTCCTACAAGTAATTGGCTTTTCTTTACGATGAAAAAAAAAACGATTTTTTGACAATCTCATTTGTGAATAAGGCGTAACGCTTTTTTCCGCCTAGCCCAACGCGCTCCAAGTTTCTTATGAATTTATTTCCAACGCCTTTAGTGACCTTAAGATAGTTCGTATAGCAGTGTAACGTCGCAAAATGTATCGCCTGACGTAGATATACTGGATATATCACTTACTTTTTTTAAAGTTAACAAAGACAATGTGGGAATGTCTGAGTGTGCTACAGTATATATAAAGGGCTATAAAATATGACGAAAAAGTAAATACTTAAGGTTAGAAATACAATATAAGCCTAAAGACCGCTAAATTTTTGCCTTTAATTAAAACTATGCTGAACGAGCACTATCTGTCAACTTGTAGGTACGTGAGTTTTGTGGCTGAATTTAAAAATCAATCTATAGTATTTAATGTATGTATCTGTTATCATCATTTATGTGTATTTCATGCTTATTACGTATTTTTTTTAGTGTACCTACCTGCTATAAATTCGTTACCTAAAAACTTTCTAAATACACTCGCGGTCAAATAATACGGGTTACTACGAAAAACTAGAATATCTCCTAAAGTAATAGAGCTAGCGGCATGGATTAAACCGTATGTTGGAGATAATTTGTTAGTTAATAAAATAACATTAAATGTAGAAAACGTTATTTGTTTGTTTATTAAAATTACATAAGAAACAAAATGCCAACAATTATTGCTTAGGAAAATCAAAAGACGTTTCCTCACATACCGCACAAAAACAAAATGAATACTTCGTATTGCTTCCACGGGCCCTTCTTACAGCTGTCAGATGATTAGGCATGCTGTTTATAAAATTCTTAAGCGATGTTGCAGTATATTGGTCTATTATTCCACTAACGCATGTTTCAGGTCTCTAAGTGTAGCTGGGGCGGGGTTCTGTTGTCTTATACACCTCCCAAGCTCGTCCCAAGCGTGCTCAATCGGATTTAAGTAAGGGCTTCTCGAGGGCCAGTCCATGCAATTGATGCCAACGTCTTGAAAATACTCATTTACGATTTGAGCTGTATGTGGCCTAGCGTTGTCATGCATGAATATGGAATATTCACCCATAATCACTAAGTATGGGCCAACATGCTCATCAAAGATCTCTTCTACATATCTTACATTATTTAGCGTACCATTTTCTCTCAGCACTAACTCCGTGCGACTCTCTGAAGAGACCGCAGCCCAAACCATAACAGATCCACCGTCGAACGATACTTTTTCCTCAAAACAAGCTGGAATAAAAAGTTCCCATGGTCGTCGGTAGACTCCTCGCCGCCCATCATTTGCATAGAGCATAAATCTGGATTCGTCACAAAACATTACTCTTACCCATTCTTCGTCTCCCCATTGTGCATGTTCGCTGGCTGCTACTCGGTGTTTCCTTTCACAATTTGGGCCATTTGCGGGTCTACGTGGGGTCGAATTGGCTTCTTGGAGCCGCCGCCTCACAGTCCGATTGCTTACGTCGTCTCTTCGGGTCTCTCGAAGTTGATTTGTTACTTCAAGTGCCGTGAGGTGCCGATTTCGTAGCATGCTCGTAACAATAAATCGATCCTCTCGAGCCTTGGTACATCTCGGTCTGCGATTCCTGGTCTTTCTATGTTTAGCCCAGTTTCTCAGTTACGTTGGACGACTCTCTGCACCGTAGAAAGTGACACGCCTGTTACTCTCGCTGTACTTCTCTGACTTCTGCCTTCTTACAGCACAGTGACGATACGTGTACATTCATCTTGTGTTAGCGACATGATAGTAATTCAATAATGACCGTGAAAGACGGCAATGACTGCCTTTTATCATTTTGATTTAACAAATTGAAATCAAAATTCGAGAAGAAAGCAAAAGTAAAACAAACGTGATTTGAATTTATTACCAAATTCGAGCATTTTTAAATTTGTTCTTAATGTTCACGTTATATGTAATATTCAAGGTTTTATATCATACGGTATTAAGATTATCTTTAATATAAAGTTATTTTTATGCATGTACCATTATTAAATTGCAAGATACAGAGTATTTTGTCGCTGACCCGTTTTATTTGACCGCGAGTGTAGCACCACCTGCTTTAATCTGTTCTTACCTTCATTCCATTATAGTTACCGAGTAGTGATCGCTCTGTTGCGAGAAGGCCGCCTATCGTTACCTTTTACTTTCCTTGTGCTTTTTTTTCTGTCATGCTTGTTATATGATATGGTGTTCTTTAAAGAGTTATTAGTATCATAAATATTAAAAAAAAACAGGGTGGCAGTGAACCCTCCGCGGGCTCCTCAAGGAAACGAATCGCTACCATAAAAGTGGGTTAGGTTAGGTAAGAACTGCGATCCTTCAGAACCGAATCCCTACCAGGAAAGTAGGTTAGGTTAGGTTAGGTTAGAACTGCGATCCTTCAAAACCGAAACGCTACCAGGAAAGTAGGTTAGGTTAGGTTAAAACTGCGATCCTTCAGAACCGAATCGCTACCAGGAAAGTAGGTTAGGTTAGGTTAAAACTGTGACCCCTACAGTAAAGAATCGCTACCAGAAAAGTGGGTTAGGTTAGGTTAGAACTGCGAACCCTGCAGAAACGAATCGCTACCAGGAAAGTAGGTTAGGTTAGGTTAGAACTGCGATCTTTCAGAACCGAATCGCTACCAGTAACGTAGGTTAGGTTAAAACTGCGCTCCTTCAGAACCTAATCGCTACCAGGAAAGTAGATAAGGTTAGGTTAGAACTGCGATCCTACAGAACCGAATCGCTACCAGGAAAGTAGCTTAGGTTAAGTTAGAACTGCGATCCTTCAGAACCGAATCGCTACCAGGTAAGAAGGTTAGGTTAGAACTGCGATTCTTCAGAACCGAATCGCTACCAGGAAAGTAGGTTAGGTTAGGTTAGAACTGCGATCCTTCAGAACCGAATCGCTACCAGGAAAGTAGGTTAGGTTAGGTTAGAACTGCGATCCTTCAGAACCGAATCGCTACCAGGAAAGTAGGTTAGGTTAGAACTGCGATCCTTCAGAACTGAATCAACGAACCAAAGTACCATACCATCGTAACATAAAAATAAATGTTAATACAAACTAATTCTATACCGTCCTATACCATCAAGTGAGATAGGGGTCAATTTATTGGTGAGATTATAGTTAAAAAAAGACACGTCTATAAACGCATAAAGGAAAAAATAGATAAGGTTAGAAAAAAAAAGGTGGCAGGGAACCATCCGCGGGGCCCTCGGGCCCCGCGGCCCCCACGCGAATTACTAGTTATAATATATATAGCTCGATACCCACTGACTCACTCACTCACTGACATGCTGTTTTGAAGAACCCACGAGGGGTGGGGTGGAACTGTATACACCACCGTATCCAAAATGCCGCCCCGACCCCAGGAAAAATACGAAATTGACCTGAACGTGGAAAGTAACCTGACTCTGGTAGCGGCTCTCTGCAACGGCTCGACCTACCGAGTTTGCCCGAAACTAAAGTCGCTCAGAACAGCCAGCCAATGGGTGAGCCGGTCAAAATCTTTTCAAAATGGCGAAAACAAGATGGCCGCCATACAAAATTGAAACGCGATTATCTCGCAAACCAGTCGAGATGGATGACAGGTGCTCGACCAAATGTCATTCAGGGTGGGAGGGGTAATCTATCGGGATATTTTTTTTTTCAAGATGGCGGATTCAAAATGGCGGCGTTTTTTTTTTTACTCTGATCCTATTGAAATTTTGCATCCAGGGCTCTCGAGGGTAACTGAATCAAACGCCGTAATTAGTTTTTCAATTTCTCAATTTTCCAAGATGGCCGCCATACAATGTTATGTCTGACTCACTGACTTACTGTTGTTTTGTAGCAGCCTTTAGAGGTTGGGTTCGACTCTATACACCATCACATCAGAAATGCCGCCACGACCAACAAAAAAATACATAATCGACCTGAACTTGGAAACTGACCCGACACATGAGGTAGCTCTCTGTAACGACTTGACCTACAGAGTTTGCCCGAAACTAAAGTCGCTCAAAACAGCCAACCAATGGGTGAGCCGGTCAAAGTTTTTTCAAAATGGCGAAAACAAGATGGCCGCCATACAAAATTGATTGTTGGTTAGTTTGGTAGTTTGATAAGTTGATAGTTGGTTAGTTTGGTAGTTTGATTGTTGGTTAGTTTGGTAGTTTGATAGTTTGATACTTGGTTGGTTAGTTAGTTTGGTAGTTTGATAGTTTTTCAGTTGGTTAGTTTGTTAGTTGGTTGGTTGTTTGGTTGATTGGTTAGTTGGTTAGTTTATTGGTTGTTTGGTTGGTTGGTTAGTTGGTTAGGTTGTTAGTTGATTGGAGTGCGTCCTGCGCGTAACCCTGGTAGTGAAACCGGGATCGCGGGCTGCTGTATTTTTCAAGACTGAAGCCACGAGGAGTGAACCTCTATAAAAACACAGGCGGCATCGGCAGGGGAGGGCAAGTACTCCCGAACCTGCTCCGGCCACGGTGCCGTCTCAGTCTCCCCGTCCCGGGGCGGCAAGTGGGCTTCTCGGTCGCAACCTTCGGGATATCCCGTGGCGTGCCACAATGGCCAATAGGGAAAGCGTGTGGTTTTTAGTGGGTATGCTCACCTTATGTGGGAGAGCCCCACAGACCTCCGTGTTGCCTCGAACACGGGACATGCATAAGGCGCATTTTCCACACTATAATAAAAAAAAAAAAAAAAAGAGGTTGTTAGTTGGTTAGGTTTATGGTTTGATAGTTGATAGTTGATTAGTTTGTTAGTTGTTTAGTTGCTTAGTTTGATAGTTGGATTAAAAAAAAACATGGTGGCAGGGAACCCTCCCAAAATTATTTATAAATACTATTTCAATAGGCTAAATCAGCAAAAGTAAACCTTAAAATATGACATTCTTCTTTCAATCAATTCCGATATGTCTTCTATTGATATCTTTTGTAATTTGTAGCATTCTAAACTTGTATGCCTTTTGCCACTCCACAAACACTTATTTTTAAATTTTAAATTAGTTAACAAGCAGTGGGTGATAAATCCATTTATGCAGCAAAAGTTAACTTTTTTGCACTAACACGTACGCACTTAATTACAGCGACAGCGAACATCATCAACTGTATGTCGAGCAGTGCGCGGAAGTCAGCGTGGCGGCGCCGCGCCGTGGTTGATGTGTGCACGCCCATATTACATCCTACACGTGCCTCCTGGGTGGTGCTAAATGAGCGGCGTCTATTGCTAAACTTTCCAATAATATGTTTTATTTTATCACACAGTTGACTTGGAGCGAAACTGGAAGAGTTGCCAAAGAAAGGAAGGTACGGCACTTTGTACCATTGACAACTGCGAACACCAACTCGACGCAATAAATGTGATTACCAACGATACAATACGACCTGGCTATATTAATTAAAAACATTTTAATTCTCGGACCTCGGGGATTTTTTCCATGTTAGGTTTTTAATTTAATTAATGTTATTATCAGTTATTTTGTTTTTATGTGTTTTGTTGTAATAAACATGATTGTTTAAATTTTATCCTTTTTTTATGGTGTCATGTAAGGACCTTATTCATAAACGTCACTTCAGACTCCATTAGCTAAAACACATTTTGTCTTCTTCCTACTAATGAAAATGTCAATGTACCAAAAAAGACCAACGGTCTTTAACGGCATTTTAATTAAAAAATGTTTATGAATAACATGGTAATTGAGATCAGCTATGTAATGTCATTGATTAGATATTGCAATTTGAAAAAAATCTTATTCCTTTTATGATTTCGTTTAAAAAATAACTCACATTCAATGAAATGGATCCAGGGCATTTTAGTTATAATAGGTTAGGTTGAAACTGCGACCCATGCAAAAACGAATCGCTGCAAGGAAAGTACATTAGATTGGGTTAGAATTGCAAACCCTACAGAAACGAATCGCAACCAGGAAAGTGGGTGAGGTTAGGTTAGAACTGCGACCCTTACAGAAACATCGCAACCAAGAAAGTGGGTTAGGTTAGGTTAGAACTGCGATCCTTCAGAACCGAAACGCTACCAGGAAAGTAGGTTAGGTTAGGTTAAAACTGCGATCCTTCATAATCGAAACTACCTAGCTACCAGGAAAGAAGGTTAGGCATAAGAATAAATAATAACATAGTAGAACGGAAACTCCCGCTCCAGACGGGCTCAAGGTCACGATATTAGAGTATTTGTTAAATAGACTACTCAGTCAGGCTGTCACAGCCGGCGTCACCGCACGCGCGTTTGGTTGTTTATAATTTGGTTGTAATAGTTTTACGTGAGCCTCTATGTATTTTATTTATGTTTATAGGTAAGTAATACTTACTTAAATCACCTTAAATGGCTTCATTTGGTATGGCACATATAGTAACTTCTTATGTAGAAGTGTCTATAATTATGTAGTTACGTAATAATGATTTATAAATCTCATATTTTGTAAAACTGAAATAAAAATAAAATAATGATTTCAAATTAAAGAAAAACTTATATCTTAGTGATATTATCTTTAGTCGCAAGTACCTAATATTTAACAGCAAGCAACCCTCGCAACACGCCTGGATGACAGAGGGGTCTAACGACGTGAAGGGGGGAGTAGGTATATAAATTACGGCGTTTTGGACTAGGTCAAAATAGATTCTGTTCTACTATGTTATTATTTATTCTTATGGGTTAGGTTAGGTTAGAACTGCGACCCTTCAAAACCGAATCGCTACCAGGAAAGTAGGTTAGAACTGCGATCCTTCAGAACCGAACCGCTACCAGGAAAGTAGGTTAGGTTAGGTTGGAACTGCGATACTTCAGAACCGAATCGCTACCAGGAAAGAAGGTTAGGTTAGAACTGCGATCCTTCAGAACCGAATCGCTACCAGGAAAGTAGGTTAGGTTAGGTTAGAACTGCGATCCTTCAGAACAGAATCGCTACCAGGAAAGTAGGTTAGGTTAGGTTAGAACTGCGATCCTTCAGAACAGAATCAACGAACCTAAATACCATACCATCGTAACATAAAAATAGCTCGATACCCACTCACTCACTGACTGACATGCTGTTTTGAAGAACCCAAGAGGGGTAGGATCAAACTGTATACGTCATCGTATCCGAAATGCCGCCTCGACCCCAGAAAAAATACGAAATTGACCTGAACGTGGAAAGTGACCTGACTCAGGTAGCGGCTCTCTGCAACGGCTCGACCTACCGAGTTTGCCCGAAACTAAAGTTGCTCAGAACAGCCAGGCAATGGGTGAGCCGGTCAAAATCTTTTCAAAATGGCGAAAACAAGATGGCCGCCATACAAAATTGAAACGCGATTATCTCGCAAACCAATAGAGATTGATGACAGGTGCTCGACCAAATGTCATTCAGGGTGGGAGGGGTAATCTATCGGGATATTTTTTTTTTCAAGATGGCGGATTCAAAATGGCGGCGTTTTTTTTTTTACTCTGATCCGATTGAAATTTTGCATCCAGGGCTCTTGAGGGCCACTGAATCAAACGCTGTAATTGGTTTTTCGATTTTACGATTTTCCAAGATGGCCGCCATACGATGGAAAATCTGGCTCACTGACATGCTGTTTTGAAGAACCCATGAAGGGTGGGGTTCAAATCTCTACAACATCGCATCAGAAATGCCGCCTCGACCACTAAAAAAGTATGAAATTGACCTGAATGTGGAAATTGACCTGACACATGGGTAGTTCTCCGCGACGACTATACTTACCGAGTTTGCCCGGAACTAAAGTCGCTCAGAACAGCCAGCCAATGGGTAAGCCGGTCAAAGTTTTTCAAAATGGCGAAAACAAGATGGCCGCAATACAAAATTGAAAAGCGAATATCTCAGAGGCCAGTCTAGATAGATATAAGGTGCTTGAACTAATGTTGTTCAAAATTAAAGCAATTTTTTTTTCCAAAATGGCGGATTCAAAATGGCGGCGAAATTTTTTTTTGTTTGATTCGATTGAAATTTTGCATCCAGGGCTCTTGAAGGCCACAATATTCAATGCGATAATTATTTTTTTGATATCTCAATTTTCCAAGATGGCCGCCATACAATGTTATGTCTGACTCACTGACTTATTGTTGTTTTGTAGCAGCCTTTACAGGTTGGGTTCGACACTATATACCATCGCATCAAAAATGCCGCCACGACCAATAAAAAAATATGAAATCGACCTGAACTTGGAAACTGACCCGACACATGGGGTAGCTCTCCGCAACGACTTCACCAATCGAGTTTACACGAAACTAAAGTCTCTCAGAACAGCCGACCGAAGGAAGAGCGAATGATTTTTTTTTAAAGGCCAAAAAAAGATGACTGCCATACAAAATTGATTGAATCGCGGATTTTTTTTTTTAATCCGAGCATGCCAAAATTTCGCTTCCGGGGCTCTTCAATGCGACCGAATGCAACGGTTACGTAGTAATTTGTTTTTCAGTGCCGAAATTTTCCAAGATGGTCGTCTTACAATGTAACGTCTCACCTCACTGTTGTTTTATAGAAACCTTTAGAGATAGGGTTCGACTTTATACACCATCGTATCAGAAATTTTATAAGTACAAGTACCAAAAAATACAAAAACGACCTGAACATGAAAAATAATTCAACACAGGTAGCGGCGCTTCGTAATGTCATCACCTATCGAGTTTGTCTGGAACTAAAGTCATTCAGAACAGCCGGCCGAAGGATGAGCTGGTGAAAATTTTTTTAAATGCCAAAACAAGTTGGCTGCCGTATAAAATTGATTGAATCGCGGTTTTTTTGAATCTGATTTTTATTCAATGTAAGTTTCAGTTCCCAAAATTCTTATTACAAAGATAATCGTTTCATCGGTGTTGCTTGATAATACGTTTCAATGACAGTACATTTGATACAGTTAGATCATTTTTAGGGTTCCGTACCTCAAAAGGAAAAAAAATAACCCTTATAGGATCACTTTGTTGTCCGTCTGTCTGTCTGTCAAGACTCTTTTTCTCTGGAACGCGTAGAGGTAGCATGCTGATATTAATATCAAACACTCAACCCTGCGGGCCCTTGAGCTGTGAAAAAATCAAACCTCTAAGTCAACGCAATCAAAAGATACAGTCATTAAAAAGGCTATTTCCGTACAAATTGCCGAAATCCGAAAACCTAAAGGGTACTTCCACTTGTCCGAGAAACTTGAAATTTGGTATGAATAGCACAACTACTCAGAAAAGTCTCAAAATCTTAAATTTTTATGTCTCTCTGTAGATTTCGCAGAGCAATATAAGTTGACCCCACACAGCGTACATTTTGCTTAGGAGCAGGGCACTGCTAACACTGGAATCTTAAAACACTGGGGAAAAGCGGTAAAATCTTTCTACGGAACCCTCGTGTGCGAGTCCGACTCGCACTTGGCCAGTTTTTTAAAAATTTGGTACACGGAATTGACTCGGGGTCGGGGCACCCGGAGTAGAGTTGGTTAGGTTTAGTTTATTTATTTTTGTGACGACCCAGAGTAGGCCAGAGACGTTCCTTTGTTCGTTAGTTGGTTAAATGGTTTGTTGGTTAGTTATGAAGGGGAAAACAATATATGCAAAGAAACAAGCAGAGTAGGTTGGCCGCACTACATTTGTGTTTGCTGGCATTACCGGGAGCTCTACTGTATCTTCCTCTTCTCTCCGATAGGAGATAAGGGTCGGTAAGAGAATAAACAGTTAGATACTATAGGAAATGTCAGTAATCAAATGCGTAACACTTGCTACTGTTATTTCTAGCAACAAACAACCTGTTCTTCCCCTCCTCTCGTGAGAGAAGCTGGTTTGTAAGAAAATTCATCGTTGTTTACTTACTTACTTACTTACTTAATATCAGTAATTAGTAATAAAATTGCCATGGCGTCCTTAAACACAGTATTAACCCTACTAAATGCAAATTTTAAACTATATTCCAATGTATGAAGGGGACAACAATACGCTAAGTAGCAAGCAAAGTAGAACGGCCCCAATGCATTTGTATTTGTTAGCATTACCGGGTGTTGTACTGTATCATTCCTTTCTCTTCGATAGGACGTAAGATTTGTAGGAAAATAAGCTGTTGGACTCTCTCGGAAATGTAGGTAAGTATTTTTTTATTACTTGCTACTATTATTTCTAACAATAAACATCCTGTTTTACTCCTCCTTCCCCGTAGTATAAGTATGGTTTACGAGAAAATTTAGCACACGTCCATCTTAGGTTCATGTCGAAAAAGGCAAAACTAGCTGTACACAGTGGAGGGCTGGTACCTACGCTTAAACATGTCATAAAATTTATGATGACATTATAGGTAGAGTTGTTTGGAAAATTATTCCGACCAGCACTTGCTAATACTGCCCCAAATAAGCGAGCCTACTATGCCAAAAAGATATTATGGAATGCCCGTCCGCGAACGTCAACCTTCATCCCAAATTTCAAGTTTCTAGAACTAAAAACAATTACTTTGCTCACCCGCGACCACTAATGACAAATAGTTATATCTGTGCGGCAAATGCATGTTTCCATGCACCACTACAACCACTGTAGTAGAAGTGGTGGCATGTTGAGCGGTTGTTGTTGTGCTTCGTCAATGGCCTTGTGGAGAGTGCCTAAACGCGTCAGCGTTTAGTTTAGTGGTGGTGGTGATAGTTGGGTCTGTGTGGCATGTGTTGATTCGTGTAGCAGTGGAGGCGGAGGTGTTGCATGGAAACATACATTTGCCGCACAGATATAACTATTTGTCATTAGTGGTCGCGGGTGAGCAAAGTAATTGTTTTTAGTTCATAAATATGGACCTCCGCGAAGTAACGCCTGATTCAATAAATTATTTCAAGTTTCTAGGACTACTGTAAGCACCCTATAGGTTTTCAATCCACGGCAATTTGTATGGAAACCTTTTCATCACTTCCAATGAACACTTCGCCAACTCGAAAATCGTAGGTTTACACGAGAAAGTCCAAATGCAAAAACGTTTATAATTTCTTTATTATTACAGCTATTTTCATAAAAAAATCTGTGCGAGTTGTTAATTTATTGTTTCGTAAAAATGCGTGCATAATAAGATTTCAAAAATGCTTTTCAGTTTGAGACGAAAAAATTGTATTCATAATTCGATTACCTCCGCCAACTCACAATTAGCTGAGAATAAAAACCTATAAAAAGAAAAGAAATGAAATTTCTGGGGTTGGTCCTTTAATTAGGAACTATGTTATCATTTGCGCAGTCGGGTGCCGTCTTTTTGTATTTGTAGGCCCTCATTAGGTACCTAAGGCAGCCGACTGCGCAAAAGTTAACACAGTTCTTCAATTTAGTACCAATTTCGTATTTAACTTTTTACAGGTTTTTTTTCGTCTGAGGTTTTTCAAATTAATTTTTTTTGACACTTTTTACATATCATTCACTTTCCAAGATATTAGATTCTGGTTACCGAATTTTGCCATACTGAAGACATCAACGGGCTCTCACGTTTTTGATTTGAACTTGAAAAAACCCCCATGACATTTTAATTTTAAAATCTAATATCTCAAAAACAACTAAAGCGAATTTGATGAAACACATCTTAGAACCATCGCTGGAAAACCAGCTTTCAAATAAAAACACGCATTCAAATCGGTCCAACCGTTTAAGAGCTACGGTGCTACAGACAGATACACAAACACACAGACACGCACAGCGGTCAAACTTATAATACCCCTCTTTTTGCGTCAAAAAATTATTTTGAAAAGGACTGAATTATATGACTAAATGTCAAAATTAGGCTCCTACAAGTAATTGGCTTTTCTTTACGATGAAAAAAAAAACGATTTTTTGACAATCTCATTTGTGAATAAGGCGTAACGCTTTTTTCCGCCTAGCCCAACGCGCTCCAAGTTTCTTATGAATTTATTTCCAACGCCTTTAGTGACCTTAAGATAGTTCGTATAGCAGTGTAACGTCGCAAAATGTATCGCCTGACGTAGATATACTGGATATATCACTTACTTTTTTTAAAGTTAACAAAGACAATGTGGGAATGTCTGAGTGTGCTACAGTATATATAAAGGGCTATAAAATATGACGAAAAAGTAAATACTTAAGGTTAGAAATACAATATAAGCCTAAAGACCGCTAAATTTTTGCCTTTAATTAAAACTATGCTGAACGAGCACTATCTGTCAACTTGTAGGTACGTGAGTTTTGTGGCTGAATTTAAAAATCAATCTATAGTATTTAATGTATGTATCTGTTATCATCATTTATGTGTATTTCATGCTTATTACGTATTTTTTTTAGTGTACCTACCTGCTATAAATTCGTTACCTAAAAACTTTCTAAATACACTCGCGGTCAAATAATACGGGTTACTACGAAAAACTAGAATATCTCCTAAAGTAATAGAGCTAGCGGCATGGATTAAACCGTATGTTGGAGATAATTTGTTAGTTAATAAAATAACATTAAATGTAGAAAACGTTATTTGTTTGTTTATTAAAATTACATAAGAAACAAAATGCCAACAATTATTGCTTAGGAAAATCAAAAGACGTTTCCTCACATACCGCACAAAAACAAAATGAATACTTCGTATTGCTTCCACGGGCCCTTCTTACAGCTGTCAGATGATTAGGCATGCTGTTTATAAAATTCTTAAGCGATGTTGCAGTATATTGGTCTATTATTCCACTAACGCATGTTTCAGGTCTCTAAGTGTAGCTGGGGCGGGGTTCTGTTGTCTTATACACCTCCCAAGCTCGTCCCAAGCGTGCTCAATCGGATTTAAGTAAGGGCTTCTCGAGGGCCAGTCCATGCAATTGATGCCAACGTCTTGAAAATACTCATTTACGATTTGAGCTGTATGTGGCCTAGCGTTGTCATGCATGAATATGGAATATTCACCCATAATCACTAAGTATGGGCCAACATGCTCATCAAAGATCTCTTCTACATATCTTACATTATTTAGCGTACCATTTTCTCTCAGCACTAACTCCGTGCGACTCTCTGAAGAGACCGCAGCCCAAACCATAACAGATCCACCGTCGAACGATACTTTTTCCTCAAAACAAGCTGGAATAAAAAGTTCCCATGGTCGTCGGTAGACTCCTCGCCGCCCATCATTTGCATAGAGCATAAATCTGGATTCGTCACAAAACATTACTCTTACCCATTCTTCGTCTCCCCATTGTGCATGTTCGCTGGCTGCTACTCGGTGTTTCCTTTCACAATTTGGGCCATTTGCGGGTCTACGTGGGGTCGAATTGGCTTCTTGGAGCCGCCGCCTCACAGTCCGATTGCTTACGTCGTCTCTTCGGGTCTCTCGAAGTTGATTTGTTACTTCAAGTGCCGTGAGGTGCCGATTTCGTAGCATGCTCGTAACAATAAATCGATCCTCTCGAGCCTTGGTACATCTCGGTCTGCGGTTCCTGGTCTTTCTATGTTTAGCCCAGTTTCTCAGTTACGTTGGACGACTCTCTGCACCGTAGAAAGTGACACGCCTGTTACTCTCGCTGTACTTCTCTGACTTCTGCCTTCTTACAGCACAGTGACGATACGTGTACATTCATCTTGTGTTAGCGACATGATAGTAATTCAATAATGACCGTGAAAGACGGCAATGACTGCCTTTTATCATTTTGATTTAACAAATTGAAATCAAAATTCGAGAAGAAAGCAAAAGTAAAACAAACGTGATTTGAATTTATTACCAAATTCGAGCATTTTTAAATTTGTTCTTAATGTTCACGTTATATGTAATATTCAAGGTTTTATATCATACGGTATTAAGATTATCTTTAATATAAAGTTATTTTTATGCATGTACCATTATTAAATTGCAAGATACAGAGTATTTTGTCGCTGACCCGTTTTATTTGACCGCGAGTGTAGCACCACCTGCTTTAATCTGTTCTTACCTTCATTCCATTATAGTTACCGAGTAGTGATCGCTCTGTTGCGAGAAGGCCGCCTATCGTTACCTTTTACTTTCCTTGTGCTTTTTTTTCTGTCATGCTTGTTATATGATATGGTGTTCTTTAAAGAGTTATTAGTATCATAAATATTAAAAAAAAACAGGGTGGCAGTGAACCCTCCGCGGGCTCCTCAAGGAAACGAATCGCTACCATAAAAGTGGGTTAGGTTAGGTAAGAACTGCGATCCTTCAGAACCGAATCCCTACCAGGAAAGTAGGTTAGGTTAGGTTAGGTTAGAACTGCGATCCTTCAAAACCGAAACGCTACCAGGAAAGTAGGTTAGGTTAGGTTAAAACTGCGATCCTTCAGAACCGAATCGCTACCAGGAAAGTAGGTTAGGTTAGGTTAAAACTGTGACCCCTACAGTAAAGAATCGCTACCAGAAAAGTGGGTTAGGTTAGGTTAGAACTGCGAACCCTGCAGAAACGAATCGCTACCAGGAAAGTAGGTTAGGTTAGGTTAGAACTGCGATCTTTCAGAACCGAATCGCTACCAGTAACGTAGGTTAGGTTAAAACTGCGCTTCTTCAGAACCTAATCGCTACCAGGAAAGTAGATAAGGTTAGGTTAGAACTGCGATCCTACAGAACCGAATCGCTACCAGGAAAGTAGCTTAGGTTAAGTTAGAACTGCGATCCTTCAGAACCGAATCGCTACCAGGTAAGAAGGTTAGGTTAGAACTGCGATTCTTCAGAACCGAATCGCTACCAGGAAAGTAGGTTAGGTTAGGTTAGAACTGCGATCCTTCAGAACCGAATCGCTACCAGGAAAGTAGGTTAGGTTAGGTTTGCCTTTTGCCACTCCACAAACACTTATTTTTAAATTTTAAATTAGTTAACAAGCAGTGGGTGATAAATCCATTTATGCAGCAAAAGTTAACTTTTTTGCACTAACACGTACGCACTTAATTACAGCGACAGCGAACATCATCAACTGTATGTCGAGCAGTGCGCGGAAGTCAGCGTGGCGGCGCCGCGCCGTGGTTGATGTGTGCACGCCCATATTACATCCTACACGTGCCTCCTGGGTGGTGCTAAATGAGCGGCGTCTATTGCTAAACTTTCCAATAATATGTTTTATTTTATCACACAGTTGACTTGGAGCGAAACTGGAAGAGTTGCCAAAGAAAGGAAGGTACGGCACTTTGTACCATTGACAACTGCGAACACCAACTCGACGCAATAAATGTGATTACCAACGATACAATACGACCTGGCTATATTAATTAAAAACATTTTAATTCTCGGACCTCGGGGATTTTTTCCATGTTAGGTTTTTAATTTAATTAATGTTATTATCAGTTATTTTGTTTTTATGTGTTTTGTTGTAATAAACATGATTGTTTAAATTTTATCCTTTTTTTATGGTATCATGTAAGGACCTTATTCATAAACTTCACTTCAGACTCCATTAGCTAAAACACATTTTGTCTTCTTCCTACTAATGAAAATGTCAATGTACCAAAAAAGACCAACGGTCTTTAACGGCATTTTAATTAAAAAATGTTTATGAATAACATGGTAATTGAGATCAGCTATGTAATGTCATTGATTAGATATTGCAATTTGAAAAAAATCTTATTCCTTTTATGATTTCGTTTAAAAAATAACTCACATTCAATGAAATGGATCCAGGGCATTTTAGTTATAATAGGTTAGGTTGAAACTGCGACCCATGCAAAAACGAATCGCTGCAAGGAAAGTACATTAGATTGGGTTAGAATTGCAAACCCTACAGAAACGAATCGCAACCAGGAAAGTGGGTGAGGTTAGGTTAGAACTGCGACCCTTACAGAAACATCGCAACCAAGAAAGTGGGTTAGGTTAGGTTAGAACTGCGATCCTTCAGAACCGAAACGCTACCAGGAAAGTAGGTTAGGTTAGGTTAAAACTGCGATCCTTCATAATCGAAACTACCTAGCTACCAGGAAAGAAGGTTAGGCATAAGAATAAATAATAACATAGTAGAACGGAAACTCCCGCTCCAGACGGGCTCAAGGTCACGATATTAGAGTATTTGTTAAATAGACTACTCAGTCAGGCTGTCACAGCCGGCGTCACCGCACGCGCGTTTGGTTGTTTATAATTTGGTTGTAATAGTTTTACGTGAGCCTCTATGTATTTTATTTATGTTTATAGGTAAGTAATACTTACTTAAATCACCTTAAATGGCTTCATTTGGTATGGCACATATAGTAACTTCTTATGTAGAAGTGTCTATAATTATGTAGTTACGTAATAATGATTTATAAATCTCATATTTTGTAAAACTGAAATAAAAATAAAATAATGATTTCAAATTAAAGAAAAACTTATATCTTAGTGATATTATCTTTAGTCGCAAGTACCTAATATTTAACAGCAAGCAACCCTCGCAACACGCCTGGATGACAGAGGGGTCTAACGACGTGAAGGGGGGAGTAGGTATATAAATTACGGCGTTTTGGACTAGGTCAAAATAGATTCTGTTCTACTATGTTATTATTTATTCTTATGGGTTAGGTTAGGTTAGAACTGCGACCCTTCAAAACCGAATCGCTACCAGGAAAGTAGGTTAGAACTGCGATCCTTCAGAACCGAACCGCTACCAGGAAAGTAGGTTAGGTTAGGTTGGAACTGCGATACTTCAGAACCGAATCGCTACCAGGAAAGAAGGTTAGGTTAGAACTGCGATCCTTCAGAACCGAATCGCTACCAGGAAAGTAGGTTAGGTTAGGTTAGAACTGCGATCCTTCAGAACAGAATCGCTACCAGGAAAGTAGGTTAGGTTAGGTTAGAACTGCGATCCTTCAGAACAGAATCAACGAACCTAAATACCATACCATCGTAACATAAAAATAGCTCGATACCCACTCACTCACTGACTGACATGCTGTTTTGAAGAACCCAAGAGGGGTAGGATCAAACTGTATACGTCATCGTATCCGAAATGCCGCCTCGACCCCAGAAAAAATACGAAATTGACCTGAACGTGGAAAGTGACCTGACTCAGGTAGCGGCTCTCTGCAACGGCTCGACCTACCGAGTTTGCCCGAAACTAAAGTTGCTCAGAACAGCCAGGCAATGGGTGAGCCGGTCAAAATCTTTTCAAAATGGCGAAAACAAGATGGCCGCCATACAAAATTGAAACGCGATTATCTCGCAAACCAATAGAGATTGATGACAGGTGCTCGACCAAATGTCATTCAGGGTGGGAGGGGTAATCTATCGGGATATTTTTTTTTTCAAGATGGCGGATTCAAAATGGCGGCGTTTTTTTTTTACTCTGATCCGATTGAAATTTTGCATCCAGGGCTCTTGAGGGCCACTGAATCAAACGCTGTAATTGGTTTTTCGATTTTACGATTTTCCAAGATGGCCGCCATACGATGGAAAATCTGGCTCACTGACATGCTGTTTTGAAGAACCCATGAAGGGTGGGGTTCAAATCTCTACAACATCGCATCAGAAATGCCGCCTCGACCACTAAAAAAGTATGAAATTGACCTGAATGTGGAAATTGACCTGACACATGGGTAGTTCTCCGCGACGACTATACTTACCGAGTTTGCCCGGAACTAAAGTCGCTCAGAACAGCCAGCCAATGGGTAAGCCGGTCAAAGTTTTTCAAAATGGCGAAAACAAGATGGCCGCAATACAAAATTGAAAAGCGAATATCTCAGAGGCCAGTCTAGATAGATATAAGGTGCTTGAACTAATGTTGTTCAAAATTAAAGCAATTTTTTTTTCCAAAATGGCGGATTCAAAATGGCGGCGAAATTTTTTTTTGTTTGATTCGATTGAAATTTTGCATCCAGGGCTCTTGAAGGCCACAATATTCAATGCGATAATTATTTTTTTGATATCTCAATTTTCCAAGATGGCCGCCATACAATGTTATGTCTGACTCACTGACTTATTGTTGTTTTGTAGCAGCCTTTACAGGTTGGGTTCGACACTATATACCATCGCATCAAAAATGCCGCCACGACCAATAAAAAAATATGAAATCGACCTGAACTTGGAAACTGACCCGACACATGGGGTAGCTCTCCGCAACGACTTCACCAATCGAGTTTACACGAAACTAAAGTCTCTCAGAACAGCCGACCGAAGGAAGAGCGAATGATTTTTTTTTAAAGGCCAAAAAAAGATGACTGCCATACAAAATTGATTGAATCGCGGATTTTTTTTTTTAATCCGAGCATGCCAAAATTTCGCTTCCGGGGCTCTTCAATGCGACCGAATGCAACGGTTACGTAGTAATTTGTTTTTCAGTGCCGAAATTTTCCAAGATGGTCGTCTTACAATGTAACGTCTCACCTCACTGTTGTTTTATAGAAACCTTTAGAGATAGGGTTCGACTTTATACACCATCGTATCAGAAATTTTATAAGTACAAGTACCAAAAAATACAAAAACGACCTGAACATGAAAAATAATTCAACACAGGTAGCGGCGCTTCGTAATGTCATCACCTATCGAGTTTGTCTGGAACTAAAGTCATTCAGAACAGCCGGCCGAAGGATGAGCTGGTGAAAATTTTTTTAAATGCCAAAACAAGTTGGCTGCCGTATAAAATTGATTGAATCGCGGTTTTTTTGAATCTGATTTTTATTCAATGTAAGTTTCAGTTCCCAAAATTCTTATTACAAAGATAATCGTTTCATCGGTGTTGCTTGATAATACGTTTCAATGACAGTACATTTGATACAGTTAGATCATTTTTAGGGTTCCGTACCTCAAAAGGAAAAAAAATAACCCTTATAGGATCACTTTGTTGTCCGTCTGTCTGTCTGTCAAGACTCTTTTTCTCTGGAACGCGTAGAGGTAGCATGCTGATATTAATATCAAACACTCAACCCTGCGGGCCCTTGAGCTGTGAAAAAATCAAACCTCTAAGTCAACGCAATCAAAAGATACAGTCATTAAAAAGGCTATTTCCGTACAAATTGCCGAAATCCGAAAACCTAAAGGGTACTTCCACTTGTCCGAGAAACTTGAAATTTGGTATGAATAGCACAACTACTCAGAAAAGTCTCAAAATCTTAAATTTTTATGTCTCTCTGTAGATTTCGCAGAGCAATATAAGTTGACCCCACACAGCGTACATTTTGCTTAGGAGCAGGGCACTGCTAACACTGGAATCTTAAAACACTGGGGAAAAGCGGTAAAATCTTTCTACGGAACCCTCGTGTGCGAGTCCGACTCGCACTTGGCCAGTTTTTTAAAAATTTGGTACACGGAATTGACTCGGGGTCGGGGCACCCGGAGTAGAGTTGGTTAGGTTTAGTTTATTTATTTTTGTGACGACCCAGAGTAGGCCAGAGACGTTCCTTTGTTCGTTAGTTGGTTAAATGGTTTGTTGGTTAGTTATGAAGGGGAAAACAATATATGCAAAGAAACAAGCAGAGTAGGTTGGCCGCACTACATTTGTGTTTGCTGGCATTACCGGGAGCTCTACTGTATCTTCCTCTTCTCTCCGATAGGAGATAAGGGTCGGTAAGAGAATAAACAGTTAGATACTATAGGAAATGTCAGTAATCAAATGCGTAACACTTGCTACTGTTATTTCTAGCAACAAACAACCTGTTCTTCCCCTCCTCTCGTGAGAGAAGCTGGTTTGTAAGAAAATTCATCGTTGTTTACTTACTTACTTACTTACTTAATATCAGTAATTAGTAATAAAATTGCCATGGCGTCCTTAAACACAGTATTAACCCTACTAAATGCAAATTTTAAACTATATTCCAATGTATGAAGGGGACAACAATACGCTAAGTAGCAAGCAAAGTAGAACGGCCCCAATGCATTTGTATTTGTTAGCATTACCGGGTGTTGTACTGTATCATTCCTTTCTCTTCGATAGGACGTAAGATTTGTAGGAAAATAAGCTGTTGGACTCTCTCGGAAATGTAGGTAAGTATTTTTTTATTACTTGCTACTATTATTTCTAACAATAAACATCCTGTTTTACTCCTCCTTCCCCGTAGTATAAGTATGGTTTACGAGAAAATTTAGCACACGTCCATCTTAGGTTCATGTCGAAAAAGGCAAAACTAGCTGTACACAGTGGAGGGCTGGTACCTACGCTTAAACATGTCATAAAATTTATGATGACATTATAGGTAGAGTTGTTTGGAAAATTATTCCGACCAGCACTTGCTAATACTGCCCCAAATAAGCGAGCCTACTATGCCAAAAAGATATTATGGAATGCCCGTCCGCGAACGTCAACCTTCATCCCAAATTTCAAGTTTCTAGAACTAAAAACAATTACTTTGCTCACCCGCGACCACTAATGACAAATAGTTATATCTGTGCGGCAAATGCATGTTTCCATGCACCACTACAACCACTGTAGTAGAAGTGGTGGCATGTTGAGCGGTTGTTGTTGTGCTTCGTCAATGGCCTTGTGGAGAGTGCCTAAACGCGTCAGCGTTTAGTTTAGTGGTGGTGGTGATAGTTGGGTCTGTGTGGCATGTGTTGATTCGTGTAGCAGTGGAGGCGGAGGTGTTGCATGGAAACATACATTTGCCGCACAGATATAACTATTTGTCATTAGTGGTCGCGGGTGAGCAAAGTAATTGTTTTTAGTTCATAAATATGGACCTCCGCGAAGTAACGCCTGATTCAATAAATTATTTCAAGTTTCTAGGACTACTGTAAGCACCCTATAGGTTTTCAATCCACGGCAATTTGTATGGAAACCTTTTCATCACTTCCAATGAACACTTCGCCAACTCGAAAATCGTAGGTTTACACGAGAAAGTCCAAATGCAAAAACGTTTATAATTTCTTTATTATTACAGCTATTTTCATAAAAAAATCTGTGCGAGTTGTTAATTTATTGTTTCGTAAAAATGCGTGCATAATAAGATTTCAAAAATGCTTTTCAGTTTGAGACGAAAAAATTGTATTCATAATTCGATTACCTCCGCCAACTCACAATTAGCTGAGAATAAAAACCTATAAAAAGAAAAGAAATGAAATTTCTGGGGTTGGTCCTTTAATTAGGAACTATGTTATCATTTGCGCAGTCGGGTGCCGTCTTTTTGTATTTGTAGGCCCTCATTAGGTACCTAAGGCAGCCGACTGCGCAAAAGTTAACACAGTTCTTCAATTTAGTACCAATTTCGTATTTAACTTTTTACAGGTTTTTTTTCGTCTGAGGTTTTTCAAATTAATTTTTTTTGACACTTTTTACATATCATTCACTTTCCAAGATATTAGATTCTGGTTACCGAATTTTGCCATACTGAAGACATCAACGGGCTCTCACGTTTTTGATTTGAACTTGAAAAAACCCCCATGACATTTTAATTTTAAAATCTAATATCTCAAAAACAACTAAAGCGAATTTGATGAAACACATCTTAGAACCATCGCTGGAAAACCAGCTTTCAAATAAAAACACGCATTCAAATCGGTCCAACCGTTTAAGAGCTACGGTGCTACAGACAGATACACAAACACACAGACACGCACAGCGGTCAAACTTATAATACCCCTCTTTTTGCGTCAAAAAATTATTTTGAAAAGGACTGAATTATATGACTAAATGTCAAAATTAGGCTCCTACAAGTAATTGGCTTTTCTTTACGATGAAAAAAAAAACGATTTTTTGACAATCTCATTTGTGAATAAGGCGTAACGCTTTTTTCCGCCTAGCCCAACGCGCTCCAAGTTTCTTATGAATTTATTTCCAACGCCTTTAGTGACCTTAAGATAGTTCGTATAGCAGTGTAACGTCGCAAAATGTATCGCCTGACGTAGATATACTGGATATATCACTTACTTTTTTTAAAGTTAACAAAGACAATGTGGGAATGTCTGAGTGTGCTACAGTATATATAAAGGGCTATAAAATATGACGAAAAAGTAAATACTTAAGGTTAGAAATACAATATAAGCCTAAAGACCGCTAAATTTTTGCCTTTAATTAAAACTATGCTGAACGAGCACTATCTGTCAACTTGTAGGTACGTGAGTTTTGTGGCTGAATTTAAAAATCAATCTATAGTATTTAATGTATGTATCTGTTATCATCATTTATGTGTATTTCATGCTTATTACGTATTTTTTTTAGTGTACCTACCTGCTATAAATTCGTTACCTAAAAACTTTCTAAATACACTCGCGGTCAAATAATACGGGTTACTACGAAAAACTAGAATATCTCCTAAAGTAATAGAGCTAGCGGCATGGATTAAACCGTATGTTGGAGATAATTTGTTAGTTAATAAAATAACATTAAATGTAGAAAACGTTATTTGTTTGTTTATTAAAATTACATAAGAAACAAAATGCCAACAATTATTGCTTAGGAAAATCAAAAGACGTTTCCTCACATACCGCACAAAAACAAAATGAATACTTCGTATTGCTTCCACGGGCCCTTCTTACAGCTGTCAGATGATTAGGCATGCTGTTTATAAAATTCTTAAGCGATGTTGCAGTATATTGGTCTATTATTCCACTAACGCATGTTTCAGGTCTCTAAGTGTAGCTGGGGCGGGGTTCTGTTGTCTTATACACCTCCCAAGCTCGTCCCAAGCGTGCTCAATCGGATTTAAGTAAGGGCTTCTCGAGGGCCAGTCCATGCAATTGATGCCAACGTCTTGAAAATACTCATTTACGATTTGAGCTGTATGTGGCCTAGCGTTGTCATGCATGAATATGGAATATTCACCCATAATCACTAAGTATGGGCCAACATGCTCATCAAAGATCTCTTCTACATATCTTACATTATTTAGCGTACCATTTTCTCTCAGCACTAACTCCGTGCGACTCTCTGAAGAGACCGCAGCCCAAACCATAACAGATCCACCGTCGAACGATACTTTTTCCTCAAAACAAGCTGGAATAAAAAGTTCCCATGGTCGTCGGTAGACTCCTCGCCGCCCATCATTTGCATAGAGCATAAATCTGGATTCGTCACAAAACATTACTCTTACCCATTCTTCGTCTCCCCATTGTGCATGTTCGCTGGCTGCTACTCGGTGTTTCCTTTCACAATTTGGGCCATTTGCGGGTCTACGTGGGGTCGAATTGGCTTCTTGGAGCCGCCGCCTCACAGTCCGATTGCTTACGTCGTCTCTTCGGGTCTCTCGAAGTTGATTTGTTACTTCAAGTGCCGTGAGGTGCCGATTTCGTAGCATGCTCGTAACAATAAATCGATCCTCTCGAGCCTTGGTACATCTCGGTCTGCGGTTCCTGGTCTTTCTATGTTTAGCCCAGTTTCTCAGTTACGTTGGACGACTCTCTGCACCGTAGAAAGTGACACGCCTGTTACTCTCGCTGTACTTCTCTGACTTCTGCCTTCTTACAGCACAGTGACGATACGTGTACATTCATCTTGTGTTAGCGACATGATAGTAATTCAATAATGACCGTGAAAGACGGCAATGACTGCCTTTTATCATTTTGATTTAACAAATTGAAATCAAAATTCGAGAAGAAAGCAAAAGTAAAACAAACGTGATTTGAATTTATTACCAAATTCGAGCATTTTTAAATTTGTTCTTAATGTTCACGTTATATGTAATATTCAAGGTTTTATATCATACGGTATTAAGATTATCTTTAATATAAAGTTATTTTTATGCATGTACCATTATTAAATTGCAAGATACAGAGTATTTTGTCGCTGACCCGTTTTATTTGACCGCGAGTGTAGCACCACCTGCTTTAATCTGTTCTTACCTTCATTCCATTATAGTTACCGAGTAGTGATCGCTCTGTTGCGAGAAGGCCGCCTATCGTTACCTTTTACTTTCCTTGTGCTTTTTTTTCTGTCATGCTTGTTATATGATATGGTGTTCTTTAAAGAGTTATTAGTATCATAAATATTAAAAAAAAACAGGGTGGCAGTGAACCCTCCGCGGGCTCCTCAAGGAAACGAATCGCTACCATAAAAGTGGGTTAGGTTAGGTAAGAACTGCGATCCTTCAGAACCGAATCCCTACCAGGAAAGTAGGTTAGGTTAGGTTAGGTTAGAACTGCGATCCTTCAAAACCGAAACGCTACCAGGAAAGTAGGTTAGGTTAGGTTAAAACTGCGATCCTTCAGAACCGAATCGCTACCAGGAAAGTAGGTTAGGTTAGGTTAAAACTGTGACCCCTACAGTAAAGAATCGCTACCAGAAAAGTGGGTTAGGTTAGGTTAGAACTGCGAACCCTGCAGAAACGAATCGCTACCAGGAAAGTAGGTTAGGTTAGGTTAGAACTGCGATCTTTCAGAACCGAATCGCTACCAGTAACGTAGGTTAGGTTAAAACTGCGCTCCTTCAGAACCTAATCGCTACCAGGAAAGTAGATAAGGTTAGGTTAGAACTGCGATCCTACAGAACCGAATCGCTACCAGGAAAGTAGCTTAGGTTAAGTTAGAACTGCGATCCTTCAGAACCGAATCGCTACCAGGTAAGAAGGTTAGGTTAGAACTGCGATTCTTCAGAACCGAATCGCTACCAGGAAAGTAGGTTAGGTTAGGTTAGAACTGCGATCCTTCAGAACCGAATCGCTACCAGGAAAGTAGGTTAGGTTAGGTTAGAACTGCGATCCTTCAGAACCGAATCGCTACCAGGAAAGTAGGTTAGGTTAGAACTGCGATCCTTCAGAACTGAATCAACGAACCAAAGTACCATACCATCGTAACATAAAAATAAATGTTAATACAAACTAATTCTATACCGTCCTATACCATCAAGTGAGATAGGGGTCAATTTATTGGTGAGATTATAGTTAAAAAAAGACACGTCTATAAACGCATAAAGGAAAAAATAGATAAGGTTAGAAAAAAAAAGGTGGCAGGGAACCATCCGCGGGGCCCTCGGGCCCCGCGGCCCCCACGCGAATTACTAGTTATAATATATATAGCTCGATACCCACTGACTCACTCACTCACTGACATGCTGTTTTGAAGAACCCACGAGGGGTGGGGTGGAACTGTATACACCACCGTATCCAAAATGCCGCCCCGACCCCAGGAAAAATACGAAATTGACCTGAACGTGGAAAGTAACCTGACTCTGGTAGCGGCTCTCTGCAACGGCTCGACCTACCGAGTTTGCCCGAAACTAAAGTCGCTCAGAACAGCCAGCCAATGGGTGAGCCGGTCAAAATCTTTTCAAAATGGCGAAAACAAGATGGCCGCCATACAAAATTGAAACGCGATTATCTCGCAAACCAGTCGAGATGGATGACAGGTGCTCGACCAAATGTCATTCAGGGTGGGAGGGGTAATCTATCGGGATATTTTTTTTTTCAAGATGGCGGATTCAAAATGGCGGCGTTTTTTTTTTTACTCTGATCCTATTGAAATTTTGCATCCAGGGCTCTCGAGGGTAACTGAATCAAACGCCGTAATTAGTTTTTCAATTTCTCAATTTTCCAAGATGGCCGCCATACAATGTTATGTCTGACTCACTGACTTACTGTTGTTTTGTAGCAGCCTTTAGAGGTTGGGTTCGACTCTATACACCATCACATCAGAAATGCCGCCACGACCAACAAAAAAATACATAATCGACCTGAACTTGGAAACTGACCCGACACATGAGGTAGCTCTCTGTAACGACTTGACCTACAGAGTTTGCCCGAAACTAAAGTCGCTCAAAACAGCCAACCAATGGGTGAGCCGGTCAAAGTTTTTTCAAAATGGCGAAAACAAGATGGCCGCCATACAAAATTGATTGTTGGTTAGTTTGGTAGTTTGATAAGTTGATAGTTGGTTAGTTTGGTAGTTTGATAGTTGGTTAGTTTGGTAGTTTGATAGTTTGATACTTGGTTGGTTAGTTAGTTTGGTAGTTTGATAGTTTTTCAGTTGGTTAGTTTGTTAGTTGGTTGGTTGTTTGGTTGATTGGTTAGTTGGTTAGTTTATTGGTTGTTTGGTTGGTTGGTTAGTTGGTTAGGTTGTTAGTTGATTGGAGTGCGTCCTGCGCGTAACCCTGGTAGTGAAACCGGGATCGCGGGCTGCTGTATTTTTCAAGACTGAAGCCACGAGGAGTGAACCTCTATAAAAACACAGGCGGCATCGGCAGGGGAGGGCAAGTACTCCCGAACCTGCTCCGGCCACGGTGCCGTCTCAGTCTCCCCGTCCCGGGGCGGCAAGTGGGCTTCTCGGTCGCAACCTTCGGGATATCCCGTGGCGTGCCACAATGGCCAATAGGGAAAGCGTGTGGTTTTTAGTGGGTATGCTCACCTTATGTGGGAGAGCCCCACAGACCTCCGTGTTGCCTCGAACACGGGACATGCATAAGGCGCATTTTCCACACTATAATAAAAAAAAAAAAAAAAAAGAGGTTGTTAGTTGGTTAGGTTTATGGTTTGATAGTTGATAGTTGATTAGTTTGTTAGTTGTTTAGTTGCTTAGTTTGATAGTTGGATTAAAAAAAAACATGGTGGCAGGGAACCCTCCCAAAATTATTTATAAATACTATTTCAATAGGCTAAATCAGCAAAAGTAAACCTTAAAATATGACATTCTTCTTTCAATCAATTCCGATATGTCTTCTATTGATATCTTTTGTAATTTGTAGCATTCTAAACTTGTATGCCTTTTGCCACTCCACAAACACTTATTTTTAAATTTTAAATTAGTTAACAAGCAGTGGGTGATAAATCCATTTATGCAGCAAAAGTTAACTTTTTTGCACTAACACGTACGCACTTAATTACAGCGACAGCGAACATCATCAACTGTATGTCGAGCAGTGCGCGGAAGTCAGCGTGGCGGCGCCGCGCCGTGGTTGATGTGTGCACGCCCATATTACATCCTACACGTGCCTCCTGGGTGGTGCTAAATGAGCGGCGTCTATTGCTAAACTTTCCAATAATATGTTTTATTTTATCACACAGTTGACTTGGAGCGAAACTGGAAGAGTTGCCAAAGAAAGGAAGGTACGGCACTTTGTACCATTGACAACTGCGAACACCAACTCGACGCAATAAATGTGATTACCAACGATACAATACGACCTGGCTATATTAATTAAAAACATTTTAATTCTCGGACCTCGGGGATTTTTTCCATGTTAGGTTTTTAATTTAATTAATGTTATTATCAGTTATTTTGTTTTTATGTGTTTTGTTGTAATAAACATGATTGTTTAAATTTTATCCTTTTTTTATGGTATCATGTAAGGACCTTATTCATAAACGTCACTTCAGACTCCATTAGCTAAAACACATTTTGTCTTCTTCCTACTAATGAAAATGTCAATGTACCAAAAAAGACCAACGGTCTTTAACGGCATTTTAATTAAAAAATGTTTATGAATAACATGGTAATTGAGATCAGCTATGTAATGTCATTGATTAGATATTGCAATTTGAAAAAAATCTTATTCCTTTTATGATTTCGTTTAAAAAATAACTCACATTCAATGAAATGGATCCAGGGCATTTTAGTTATAATAGGTTAGGTTGAAACTGCGACCCATGCAAAAACGAATCGCTGCAAGGAAAGTACATTAGATTGGGTTAGAATTGCAAACCCTACAGAAACGAATCGCAACCAGGAAAGTGGGTGAGGTTAGGTTAGAACTGCGACCCTTACAGAAACATCGCAACCAAGAAAGTGGGTTAGGTTAGGTTAGAACTGCGATCCTTCAGAACCGAAACGCTACCAGGAAAGTAGGTTAGGTTAGGTTAAAACTGCGATCCTTCATAATCGAAACTACCTAGCTACCAGGAAAGAAGGTTAGGCATAAGAATAAATAATAACATAGTAGAACGGAAACTCCCGCTCCAGACGGGCTCAAGGTCACGATATTAGAGTATTTGTTAAATAGACTACTCAGTCAGGCTGTCACAGCCGGCGTCACCGCACGCGCGTTTGGTTGTTTATAATTTGGTTGTAATAGTTTTACGTGAGCCTCTATGTATTTTATTTATGTTTATAGGTAAGTAATACTTACTTAAATCACCTTAAATGGCTTCATTTGGTATGGCACATATAGTAACTTCTTATGTAGAAGTGTCTATAATTATGTAGTTACGTAATAATGATTTATAAATCTCATATTTTGTAAAACTGAAATAAAAATAAAATAATGATTTCAAATTAAAGAAAAACTTATATCTTAGTGATATTATCTTTAGTCGCAAGTACCTAATATTTAACAGCAAGCAACCCTCGCAACACGCCTGGATGACAGAGGGGTCTAACGACGTGAAGGGGGGAGTAGGTATATAAATTACGGCGTTTTGGACTAGGTCAAAATAGATTCTGTTCTACTATGTTATTATTTATTCTTATGGGTTAGGTTAGGTTAGAACTGCGACCCTTCAAAACCGAATCGCTACCAGGAAAGTAGGTTAGAACTGCGATCCTTCAGAACCGAACCGCTACCAGGAAAGTAGGTTAGGTTAGGTTGGAACTGCGATACTTCAGAACCGAATCGCTACCAGGAAAGAAGGTTAGGTTAGAACTGCGATCCTTCAGAACCGAATCGCTACCAGGAAAGTAGGTTAGGTTAGGTTAGAACTGCGATCCTTCAGAACAGAATCGCTACCAGGAAAGTAGGTTAGGTTAGGTTAGAACTGCGATCCTTCAGAACAGAATCAACGAACCTAAATACCATACCATCGTAACATAAAAATAGCTCGATACCCACTCACTCACTGACTGACATGCTGTTTTGAAGAACCCAAGAGGGGTAGGATCAAACTGTATACGTCATCGTATCCGAAATGCCGCCTCGACCCCAGAAAAAATACGAAATTGACCTGAACGTGGAAAGTGACCTGACTCAGGTAGCGGCTCTCTGCAACGGCTCGACCTACCGAGTTTGCCCGAAACTAAAGTTGCTCAGAACAGCCAGGCAATGGGTGAGCCGGTCAAAATCTTTTCAAAATGGCGAAAACAAGATGGCCGCCATACAAAATTGAAACGCGATTATCTCGCAAACCAATAGAGATTGATGACAGGTGCTCGACCAAATGTCATTCAGGGTGGGAGGGGTAATCTATCGGGATATTTTTTTTTTCAAGATGGCGGATTCAAAATGGCGGCGTTTTTTTTTTTACTCTGATCCGATTGAAATTTTGCATCCAGGGCTCTTGAGGGCCACTGAATCAAACGCTGTAATTGGTTTTTCGATTTTACGATTTTCCAAGATGGCCGCCATACGATGGAAAATCTGGCTCACTGACATGCTGTTTTGAAGAACCCATGAAGGGTGGGGTTCAAATCTCTACAACATCGCATCAGAAATGCCGCCTCGACCACTAAAAAAGTATGAAATTGACCTGAATGTGGAAATTGACCTGACACATGGGTAGTTCTCCGCGACGACTATACTTACCGAGTTTGCCCGGAACTAAAGTCGCTCAGAACAGCCAGCCAATGGGTAAGCCGGTCAAAGTTTTTCAAAATGGCGAAAACAAGATGGCCGCAATACAAAATTGAAAAGCGAATATCTCAGAGGCCAGTCTAGATAGATATAAGGTGCTTGAACTAATGTTGTTCAAAATTAAAGCAATTTTTTTTTCCAAAATGGCGGATTCAAAATGGCGGCGAAATTTTTTTTTGTTTGATTCGATTGAAATTTTGCATCCAGGGCTCTTGAAGGCCACAATATTCAATGCGATAATTATTTTTTTGATATCTCAATTTTCCAAGATGGCCGCCATACAATGTTATGTCTGACTCACTGACTTATTGTTGTTTTGTAGCAGCCTTTACAGGTTGGGTTCGACACTATATACCATCGCATCAAAAATGCCGCCACGACCAATAAAAAAATATGAAATCGACCTGAACTTGGAAACTGACCCGACACATGGGGTAGCTCTCCGCAACGACTTCACCAATCGAGTTTACACGAAACTAAAGTCTCTCAGAACAGCCGACCGAAGGAAGAGCGAATGATTTTTTTTTAAAGGCCAAAAAAAGATGACTGCCATACAAAATTGATTGAATCGCGGATTTTTTTTTTTAATCCGAGCATGCCAAAATTTCGCTTCCGGGGCTCTTCAATGCGACCGAATGCAACGGTTACGTAGTAATTTGTTTTTCAGTGCCGAAATTTTCCAAGATGGTCGTCTTACAATGTAACGTCTCACCTCACTGTTGTTTTATAGAAACCTTTAGAGATAGGGTTCGACTTTATACACCATCGTATCAGAAATTTTATAAGTACAAGTACCAAAAAATACAAAAACGACCTGAACATGAAAAATAATTCAACACAGGTAGCGGCGCTTCGTAATGTCATCACCTATCGAGTTTGTCTGGAACTAAAGTCATTCAGAACAGCCGGCCGAAGGATGAGCTGGTGAAAATTTTTTTAAATGCCAAAACAAGTTGGCTGCCGTATAAAATTGATTGAATCGCGGTTTTTTTGAATCTGATTTTTATTCAATGTAAGTTTCATTTGTTTTCCCAAAATTCTTATTACAAAGATAATCGTTTCATCGGTGTTGCTTGATAATACGTTTCAATGACAGTACATTTGATACAGTTAGATCATTTTTAGGGTTCCGTACCTCAAAAGGAAAAAAAATAACCCTTATAGGATCACTTTGTTGTCCGTCTGTCTGTCTGTCAAGACTCTTTTTCTCTGGAACGCGTAGAGGTAGCATGCTGATATTAATATCAAACACTCAACCCTGCGGGCCCTTGAGCTGTGAAAAAATCAAACCTCTAAGTCAACGCAATCAAAAGATACAGTCATTAAAAAGGCTATTTCCGTACAAATTGCCGAAATCCGAAAACCTAAAGGGTACTTCCACTTGTCCGAGAAACTTGAAATTTGGTATGAATAGCACAACTACTCAGAAAAGTCTCAAAATCTTAAATTTTTATGTCTCTCTGTAGATTTCGCAGAGCAATATAAGTTGACCCCACACAGCGTACATTTTGCTTAGGAGCAGGGCACTGCTAACACTGGAATCTTAAAACACTGGGGAAAAGCGGTAAAATCTTTCTACGGAACCCTCGTGTGCGAGTCCGACTCGCACTTGGCCAGTTTTTTAAAAATTTGGTACACGGAATTGACTCGGGGTCGGGGCACCCGGAGTAGAGTTGGTTAGGTTTAGTTTATTTATTTTTGTGACGACCCAGAGTAGGCCAGAGACGTTCCTTTGTTCGTTAGTTGGTTAAATGGTTTGTTGGTTAGTTATGAAGGGGAAAACAATATATGCAAAGAAACAAGCAGAGTAGGTTGGCCGCACTACATTTGTGTTTGCTGGCATTACCGGGAGCTCTACTGTATCTTCCTCTTCTCTCCGATAGGAGATAAGGGTCGGTAAGAGAATAAACAGTTAGATACTATAGGAAATGTCAGTAATCAAATGCGTAACACTTGCTACTGTTATTTCTAGCAACAAACAACCTGTTCTTCCCCTCCTCTCGTGAGAGAAGCTGGTTTGTAAGAAAATTCATCGTTGTTTACTTACTTACTTACTTACTTAATATCAGTAATTAGTAATAAAATTGCCATGGCGTCCTTAAACACAGTATTAACCCTACTAAATGCAAATTTTAAACTATATTCCAATGTATGAAGGGGACAACAATACGCTAAGTAGCAAGCAAAGTAGAACGGCCCCAATGCATTTGTATTTGTTAGCATTACCGGGTGTTGTACTGTATCATTCCTTTCTCTTCGATAGGACGTAAGATTTGTAGGAAAATAAGCTGTTGGACTCTCTCGGAAATGTAGGTAAGTATTTTTTTATTACTTGCTACTATTATTTCTAACAATAAACATCCTGTTTTACTCCTCCTTCCCCGTAGTATAAGTATGGTTTACGAGAAAATTTAGCACACGTCCATCTTAGGTTCATGTCGAAAAAGGCAAAACTAGCTGTACACAGTGGAGGGCTGGTACCTACGCTTAAACATGTCATAAAATTTATGATGACATTATAGGTAGAGTTGTTTGGAAAATTATTCCGACCAGCACTTGCTAATACTGCCCCAAATAAGCGAGCCTACTATGCCAAAAAGATATTATGGAATGCCCGTCCGCGAACGTCAACCTTCATCCCAAATTTCAAGTTTCTAGAACTAAAAACAATTACTTTGCTCACCCGCGACCACTAATGACAAATAGTTATATCTGTGCGGCAAATGCATGTTTCCATGCACCACTACAACCACTGTAGTAGAAGTGGTGGCATGTTGAGCGGTTGTTGTTGTGCTTCGTCAATGGCCTTGTGGAGAGTGCCTAAACGCGTCAGCGTTTAGTTTAGTGGTGGTGGTGATAGTTGGGTCTGTGTGGCATGTGTTGATTCGTGTAGCAGTGGAGGCGGAGGTGTTGCATGGAAACATACATTTGCCGCACAGATATAACTATTTGTCATTAGTGGTCGCGGGTGAGCAAAGTAATTGTTTTTAGTTCATAAATATGGACCTCCGCGAAGTAACGCCTGATTCAATAAATTATTTCAAGTTTCTAGGACTACTGTAAGCACCCTATAGGTTTTCAATCCACGGCAATTTGTATGGAAACCTTTTCATCACTTCCAATGAACACTTCGCCAACTCGAAAATCGTAGGTTTACACGAGAAAGTCCAAATGCAAAAACGTTTATAATTTCTTTATTATTACAGCTATTTTCATAAAAAAATCTGTGCGAGTTGTTAATTTATTGTTTCGTAAAAATGCGTGCATAATAAGATTTCAAAAATGCTTTTCAGTTTGAGACGAAAAAATTGTATTCATAATTCGATTACCTCCGCCAACTCACAATTAGCTGAGAATAAAAACCTATAAAAAGAAAAGAAATGAAATTTCTGGGGTTGGTCCTTTAATTAGGAACTATGTTATCATTTGCGCAGTCGGGTGCCGTCTTTTTGTATTTGTAGGCCCTCATTAGGTACCTAAGGCAGCCGACTGCGCAAAAGTTAACACAGTTCTTCAATTTAGTACCAATTTCGTATTTAACTTTTTACAGGTTTTTTTTCGTCTGAGGTTTTTCAAATTAATTTTTTTTGACACTTTTTACATATCATTCACTTTCCAAGATATTAGATTCTGGTTACCGAATTTTGCCATACTGAAGACATCAACGGGCTCTCACGTTTTTGATTTGAACTTGAAAAAACCCCCATGACATTTTAATTTTAAAATCTAATATCTCAAAAACAACTAAAGCGAATTTGATGAAACACATCTTAGAACCATCGCTGGAAAACCAGCTTTCAAATAAAAACACGCATTCAAATCGGTCCAACCGTTTAAGAGCTACGGTGCTACAGACAGATACACAAACACACAGACACGCACAGCGGTCAAACTTATAATACCCCTCTTTTTGCGTCAAAAAATTATTTTGAAAAGGACTGAATTATATGACTAAATGTCAAAATTAGGCTCCTACAAGTAATTGGCTTTTCTTTACGATGAAAAAAAAAACGATTTTTTGACAATCTCATTTGTGAATAAGGCGTAACGCTTTTTTCCGCCTAGCCCAACGCGCTCCAAGTTTCTTATGAATTTATTTCCAACGCCTTTAGTGACCTTAAGATAGTTCGTATAGCAGTGTAACGTCGCAAAATGTATCGCCTGACGTAGATATACTGGATATATCACTTACTTTTTTTAAAGTTAACAAAGACAATGTGGGAATGTCTGAGTGTGCTACAGTATATATAAAGGGCTATAAAATATGACGAAAAAGTAAATACTTAAGGTTAGAAATACAATATAAGCCTAAAGACCGCTAAATTTTTGCCTTTAATTAAAACTATGCTGAACGAGCACTATCTGTCAACTTGTAGGTACGTGAGTTTTGTGGCTGAATTTAAAAATCAATCTATAGTATTTAATGTATGTATCTGTTATCATCATTTATGTGTATTTCATGCTTATTACGTATTTTTTGTACCTACCTGCTATAAATTCGTTACCTAAAAACTTTCTAAATACACTCGCGGTCAAATAATACGGGTTACTACGAAAAACTAGAATATCTCCTAAAGTAATAGAGCTAGCGGCATGGATTAAACCGTATGTTGGAGATAATTTGTTAGTTAATAAAATAACATTAAATGTAGAAAACGTTATTTGTTTGTTTATTAAAATTACATAAGAAACAAAATGCCAACAATTATTGCTTAGGAAAATCAAAAGACGTTTCCTCACATACCGCACAAAAACAAAATGAATACTTCGTATTGCTTCCACGGGCCCTTCTTACAGCTGTCAGATGATTAGGCATGCTGTTTATAAAATTCTTAAGCGATGTTGCAGTATATTGGTCTATTATTCCACTAACGCATGTTTCAGGTCTCTAAGTGTAGCTGGGGCGGGGTTCTGTTGTCTTATACACCTCCCAAGCTCGTCCCAAGCGTGCTCAATCGGATTTAAGTAAGGGCTTCTCGAGGGCCAGTCCATGCAATTGATGCCAACGTCTTGAAAATACTCATTTACGATTTGAGCTGTATGTGGCCTAGCGTTGTCATGCATGAATATGGAATATTCACCCATAATCACTAAGTATGGGCCAACATGCTCATCAAAGATCTCTTCTACATATCTTACATTATTTAGCGTACCATTTTCTCTCAGCACTAACTCCGTGCGACTCTCTGAAGAGACCGCAGCCCAAACCATAACAGATCCACCGTCGAACGATACTTTTTCCTCAAAACAAGCTGGAATAAAAAGTTCCCATGGTCGTCGGTAGACTCCTCGCCGCCCATCATTTGCATAGAGCATAAATCTGGATTCGTCACAAAACATTACTCTTACCCATTCTTCGTCTCCCCATTGTGCATGTTCGCTGGCTGCTACTCGGTGTTTCCTTTCACAATTTGGGCCATTTGCGGGTCTACGTGGGGTCGAATTGGCTTCTTGGAGCCGCCGCCTCACAGTCCGATTGCTTACGTCGTCTCTTCGGGTCTCTCGAAGTTGATTTGTTACTTCAAGTGCCGTGAGGTGCCGATTTCGTAGCATGCTCGTAACAATAAATCGATCCTCTCGAGCCTTGGTACATCTCGGTCTGCGGTTCCTGGTCTTTCTATGTTTAGCCCAGTTTCTCAGTTACGTTGGACGACTCTCTGCACCGTAGAAAGTGACACGCCTGTTACTCTCGCTGTACTTCTCTGACTTCTGCCTTCTTACAGCACAGTGACGATACGTGTACATTCATCTTGTGTTAGCGACATGATAGTAATTCAATAATGACCGTGAAAGACGGCAATGACTGCCTTTTATCATTTTGATTTAACAAATTGAAATCAAAATTCGAGAAGAAAGCAAAAGTAAAACAAACGTGATTTGAATTTATTACCAAATTCGAGCATTTTTAAATTTGTTCTTAATGTTCACGTTATATGTAATATTCAAGGTTTTATATCATACGGTATTAAGATTATCTTTAATATAAAGTTATTTTTATGCATGTACCATTATTAAATTGCAAGATACAGAGTATTTTGTCGCTGACCCGTTTTATTTGACCGCGAGTGTAGCACCACCTGCTTTAATCTGTTCTTACCTTCATTCCATTATAGTTACCGAGTAGTGATCGCTCTGTTGCGAGAAGGCCGCCTATCGTTACCTTTTACTTTCCTTGTGCTTTTTTTTCTGTCATGCTTGTTATATGATATGGTGTTCTTTAAAGAGTTATTAGTATCATAAATATTAAAAAAAAACAGGGTGGCAGTGAACCCTCCGCGGGCTCCTCAAGGAAACGAATCGCTACCATAAAAGTGGGTTAGGTTAGGTAAGAACTGCGATCCTTCAGAACCGAATCCCTACCAGGAAAGTAGGTTAGGTTAGGTTAGGTTAGAACTGCGATCCTTCAAAACCGAAACGCTACCAGGAAAGTAGGTTAGGTTAGGTTAAAACTGCGATCCTTCAGAACCGAATCGCTACCAGGAAAGTAGGTTAGGTTAGGTTAAAACTGTGACCCCTACAGTAAAGAATCGCTACCAGAAAAGTGGGTTAGGTTAGGTTAGAACTGCGAACCCTGCAGAAACGAATCGCTACCAGGAAAGTAGGTTAGGTTAGGTTAGAACTGCGATCTTTCAGAACCGAATCGCTACCAGTAACGTAGGTTAGGTTAAAACTGCGCTCCTTCAGAACCTAATCGCTACCAGGAAAGTAGATAAGGTTAGGTTAGAACTGCGATCCTACAGAACCGAATCGCTACCAGGAAAGTAGCTTAGGTTAAGTTAGAACTGCGATCCTTCAGAACCGAATCGCTACCAGGTAAGAAGGTTAGGTTAGAACTGCGATTCTTCAGAACCGAATCGCTACCAGGAAAGTAGGTTAGGTTAGGTTAGAACTGCGATCCTTCAGAACCGAATCGCTACCAGGAAAGTAGGTTAGGTTAGGTTAGAACTGCGATCCTTCAGAACCGAATCGCTACCAGGAAAGTAGGTTAGGTTAGAACTGCGATCCTTCAGAACTGAATCAACGAACCAAAGTACCATACCATCGTAACATAAAAATAAATGTTAATACAAACTAATTCTATACCGTCCTATACCATCAAGTGAGATAGGGGTCAATTTATTGGTGAGATTATAGTTAAAAAAAGACACGTCTATAAACGCATAAAGGAAAAAATAGATAAGGTTAGAAAAAAAAAGGTGGCAGGGAACCATCCGCGGGGCCCTCGGGCCCCGCGGCCCCCACGCGAATTACTAGTTATAATATATATAGCTCGATACCCACTGACTCACTCACTCACTGACATGCTGTTTTGAAGAACCCACGAGGGGTGGGGTGGAACTGTATACACCACCGTATCCAAAATGCCGCCCCGACCCCAGGAAAAATACGAAATTGACCTGAACGTGGAAAGTAACCTGACTCTGGTAGCGGCTCTCTGCAACGGCTCGACCTACCGAGTTTGCCCGAAACTAAAGTCGCTCAGAACAGCCAGCCAATGGGTGAGCCGGTCAAAATCTTTTCAAAATGGCGAAAACAAGATGGCCGCCATACAAAATTGAAACGCGATTATCTCGCAAACCAGTCGAGATTGGTGACAGGTGCTCGACCAAATGTCATTCAAGGTGGGAGGGGTAATCTATCGGGATATTTTTTTTTCCAAGATGGCGGATTCAAAATGGCGGCCATTTTCTTTTTTGCTCTGATTCGATTGAAATTTTGCATCCAGGACTCTTGAGGGCCACTGAATCAAACGCCGTAATTGGTTTTTCGATTTTTCAATTTTCCAAGATGGCCGCCATACGATGGAAAATCTGGCTCACTGACATGCTGTTTTGAAGAACCCATGAAGGGTGGGGTACAACTCTCTACAACATCGCATCAGAAATGCCGCCTCGACCACTAAAAAAGTATGAAATTGACCTGAATGTGGAAATTGACCAGACACATGAGTAGTTCTCCGCGGCGACTTGACCTACCGAGTTTGCCCGGAACTAAAGTCGCTCAGAACAGCCAGCCAATGGGTAAGTTGGTCAAAGTTTTTCAAAATGGCGAAAACAAGATGGCCGCCATACAAAATTGAAAAGCGAATATCTCAGAGGCCAGTCTAGATAGATATAAGGTGCTTGAACTAATTTTGTTCAAAATAGGAAGGGTAATCTAATGAAGCAATTTTTTTTTCCAAGATGGCGGATTCAAAATGGCGGCGAAATTTTTTTTTGTTTGATTCGATTGAAATTTTGCATCCAAGGCCCTTTAGGGCACGCAAATCTAACGCCGTAATTGGTTTTTCGATTTCTCAATTTTCCAAGATGGCCGCCATACAATGTAATGTCAGACTCACTGATTCACTGTTGTTTTATAGCAACCTTTAGAAGTTGGGTTCGATTCTATACACCATCGTATTAAAAATGCCGCCACGATCAACAAAAAAATATGAAACCGACCTGAACTTGGAAACTGACCCGACACATGGGGTAGCTCTCTGTAACGACTTGACCTACCGAGTTTGCCCGGAACTAAAGTCGCTCAGAACAGCCAACCAATGGGTGAGCCGGTCAAAGTTTTTTCAAAATGGCGAAAACGAGATGGCCGCCATACAAAATTGATTGAATCACTTTTTTTTTTAATTCGAGCATGCTGAAATTTCTCTTCCGGGGCCCTTAAAGGCGACCAAATGCTACGTTGTTTTTCGTTTCCGCCATTTTCCAGAATATCCGCTTTACAATGTTGTTCTATAGCAGCCTTTAGAGGTAGGGTTCGACTCTATATCGACACTATAAACAAACGCATCAGAAATTATACCACATGTATCAAAAAAATCATAACAGACCTGAACATGAAAAATGACTCGACACAGGGAGCGGCGCTTCGTAACGACATCACCTGTCGAGTTTGTCTGGAACTAAAGTCGTTCAGGACAGCCGGCCGAAAGATGAGCTGATGAAATTTTTTGAATGTTATTAAATTGATTGGATTGCGGATTTCTTTTATTCCGGTTTTGGTTTAACGTAAGTTTCAGTTCTCAAAATTCTTAAAAAAATTGATAATATGTTTCAACAACAGTACATTTGATACAGTTACTTAGATAACATTTTCAATGATTACACGGAATTGACGCGGGGTCGGGGCACCACGAATAGAGTTGGTTAGGTTTAGGTTATTTTTTTTTATGACCGCCCAGAACAGGCAACGTTTTTACGATAAAACGTTTTGTAAGTTCGTTCGTTAGTTGATTAGTTGGTTTGTTGGTTAACTTGATAGTTTGTTAGTTTGATAGTTTGATAGATTGTTAGTTGGTGAGTTGGTTAGTTTGTTTGTTGGTTGGTTGGTTGGTTGGTTGGTTGGTTGGTTGGTTGGTTAGTTGGTTTGTTAGTTAGTTGGATAGTTGGTTAGTTATTTAGTTTGTTGGTTGGTTAGTTAATTGGTTGGTTGGTTGATTGGTTGGTTGGTTATTTGGTTAGTTGGTTTGTTGGTTGGTTGGTTGGTTAGTTGGTTAGTTGGTTAGTTTGTTAGTTTATTAGTTTGTTGGTTAGTTAGTTGGTTAGTTTGATAGTTGGTTAGTTTGGTAGTTTGATAGTTTGATAATTGGTCAGTTTGTTAGTTGTTTGGTTGATTGGTTAGTTGGTTGGTTAGTTGGTTAGTTTGTTGGTTGGTTGGTTGGTTGGTTGGTTAGTTAGTTGGTTATTTGGTTGGTTGGTTATTTGGTTAGTTGGTTAGTTGGTTGGTTGATTGGTTAGTTGGTTGGTTTGTTAGTTTGTTGGTTGGTTAGTTGGTTAGTATGATAGTTTGATACTTGGTTAATTGGTTAGTTTGGTAGTTTGATAGTTTGATAGTTGGTTAGTTTGTTTGTTGGTTGGTTGGTTGGTTGGTTGGTTGGTTGGTTGGTTGGTTGGTTGGTTGGATGGTTGGTTGGTTGATTGGTTGGTTGGTTATTTGGTTAGTTGGTTTGTTGGTTGGTTGGTTGGTTGGTTAGTTGGTTAGTTTGGTAGTTTGATACTTGGTTAGTTGGTTAGTTTGGTAGTTTGATACTTGGTTAGTTGGTTAGTTTGGTAGTTTGATAGTTGGTTAGTTGGTTAGTTTGGTAGTTTGATAGTTTGATACTTGGTTAGTTGGTTAGTTTGGTAGTTTGATACTTGGTTAGTTGGTTAGTTTGGTAGTTTGATAGTTCGTTAGTTGGTAAGTTTGGTAGTTTGATAGTTGGTTAGTTGATTAGTTTGGTAGTTTGATAGTTGGTTAGTTGGGTAGCTTGGTAGTTTGGTAGTTGGTTAGTTGGTTAGTTTGGTAGTTTAATAGTTTGATACTTGGTTAGTTTGTTAGTTGGTTGGTTGATTGGTTGGTTGATTGGTTGGTTGGTTGGTTAGTTTGTTGGTTGGTTGGTTAGTTTGTTGGTTGGTTGGTTGGTTGGTTGGTTGGTTGGTTGGTTGGTTGGTTGGTTGGTTGGTTGGTTGGTTGGTTGGTTGGTTGGTTGGTTGGTTAGTTGGTTAGTTGGTTTATTGGTTGGGTAGTTGGTTAGTTGATTAGTTTCATAGTTAGTTATTTTGGTAGTTTGATAGTTAAATAGTTGGTTAGTTGGTTAGTTTGGTAGTTTGATAGTTTGATAGTTGGTTAGTTTGATAGTTTGATACTTGGTTAGTTGGTTAGTTTTGTAGGTTGATAAATGGTTAGTTTGGTAGTTTGATAGATGGTTAGTTTGGTAGTTTGATAGTTTGATACTTGGTTAGTTGGTTAGTTTGGTAGTTTGATACTTGGTTAGTTCGTTAGTTTGGTAGTTTGATAGTTGGTTAGTTGGTTGGTTTGGTAGTTTGATAGTTGGTTAGTTTGGTAGTTTGATAGTTTGATACTTGGTTAGTTGGTTAGTTCCGTAGTTTGATAGTTGGTTTGATGGTTAGTTTAGTAGTTTGATAGTTTGTTAGTTGGTTAGTTTGGTAGTTTGATAGTTTGATACTTGGTTAGTTGGTTAGTTTGGTAGTTTGATACTTGGTTATTTGGTTAGTTTGGTAGTTTGATACTTGGTTGGTTGGTTAGTTTGGTAGTTTGATACTTGGTTAGTTGGTTAGTTTGGTAGTTTGATAGTTGGTTAGTTGGTTAGTTTGGTAGTTTGATACTTGGTTAGTTGGTTAGTTTGGTAGTTCGATAGTTGGTTAGTTAATTAGTTTGGTAGTTTGATAATTTGATACTTGGTTAGTTGGTTAGTTTGGTAGTTTGATACTTGGTTAGTTGGTTAGTTTGGTAGTTTGATAGTTGGTTAGTTTGGTAGTTTGATAGTTCGTTAGTTGGTTAGTTTGGTAGTTTGATAGTTTGATACTTGGTTAGTTGGTTAGTTTGGTAGTTTGATACTTGGTTAGTTGGTTAGTTCCGTAGTTTGATAGTTGGTTTGATGGTTAGTTTGGTGGTTTGATAGTTTGTTAGTTGGTCAGTTTGGTAGTTTGATAGTTTGATACTTGGTTAGTTGGTTAGTTTGGTAGTTTGATACTTGGTTAGTTGGTTTGTTTAGTAGTTTGATAGTTGGTTAGTTTGGTAGTTTGATAGTTGGTTAGTTTGGTAGTTTGATAGTTTGATACTTGGTTAGTTGGTAGTTTGATACTTGGTTAGTTGGTTAGTTTGGTAGTTTGATAGTTGGTTAGTTGGTTGGTTTTAGTAGTTTGATAGTTTGACAGTTGGTTGGTTGGTTGATTAGTTGGTTGGTTATTGGTTAGTTTGTTAGTTGGTTGGTTGATTGGTTGTTGGTTTGTTGGTTAGTTTGTTGGTTGGTTATTTGGTTAGTTTGTTAGTTGGTTGGTTGGTTGGTGTTTTGGTTGGTTGGTTGGTTGGTGTTTTGGTTGGTTGGTTGGTTGGTGTTTTGGTTGGTTGGTTGGTTTGTTTGTTGGTTGGTTGGTTGGTTGGTTGGTTGGTTGGTTGGTTGGTTAGTTGGTAAGTTGATTAATTTGTTAGTTTGATAGTTTGATACTTGGTTAGGTTAAGGATATAAAAAAAAAACATGGTGGCAGGGAACCCTCCGCGGGCCCCTCGGGGCCCGCGGCCCCCACCCAAAATACTAGTTATAATATATATAGCTCGATACCCACTGACTCACTCACTCACTGACATGCTGTTTTGAAGAACCCACGAGGGGTGGGGTGGAACTGTATACACCACCGTATCCAAAATGCCGCCCCAACCCCAGGAAAAATACGAAATTGACCTGAACGTGGAAAGTAACCTGACTCTGGTAGCGGCTCTCTGCAACGGCTCGACCTACCGAGTTTGCCCGAAACTAAAGTCGCTCAGAACAGCCAGCCAATGGGTGAGCCGGTCAAAATCTTTTCAAAATGGCGAAAACAAGATGGCCGCCATACAAAATTGAAACGCGATTATCTCGCAAACCAGTCGAGATGGATGACAGGTGCTCGACCAAATGTCATTCAGGGTGGGAGGGGTAATCTATCGGAATATTTTTTTTTTCAAGATGGCGGATTCAAAATGGCGGCGTTTTTTTTTTTACTCTGATCCTATTGAAATTTTGCATCCAGGGCTCTCGAGGGTAACTGAATCAAACGCCGTAATTAGTTTTTCAATTTCTCAATTTTCCAAGATGGCCGCCATACAATGTTATGTCTGACTCACTGACTTACTGTTGTTTTGTAGCAGCCTTTAGAGGTTGGGTTCGACTCTATACACCATCACATCAGAAATGCCGCCACGACCAACAAAAAAATACATAATCGACCTGAACTTGGAAACTGACCCGACACATGAGGTAGCTCTCTGTAACGACTTGACCTACAGAGTTTGCCCGAAACTAAAGTCGCTCAAAACAGCCAACCAATGGGTGAGCCGGTCAAAGTTTTTTCAAAATGGCGAAAACAAGATGGCCGCCATACAAAATTGATTGTTGGTTAGTTTGGTAGTTTGATAAGTTGATAGTTGGTTAGTTTGGTAGTTTGATAGTTGGTTAGTTTGGTAGTTTGATAGTTTGATACTTGGTTGGTTAGTTAGTTTGGTAGTTTGATAGTTTTTCAGTTGGTTAGTTTGTTAGTTGGTTGGTTGTTTGGTTGATTGGTTAGTTGGTTAGTTTATTGGTTGTTTGGTTGGTTGGTTAGTTGGTTAGGTTGTTAGTTGATTGGAGTGCGTCCTGCGCGTAACCCTGGTAGTGAAACCGGGATCGCGGGCTGCTGTATTTTTCAAGACTGAAGCCACGAGGAGTGAACCTCTATAAAAACACAGGCGGCATCGGCAGGGGAGGGCAAGTACTCCCGAACCTGCTCCGGCCACGGTGCCGTCTCAGTCTCCCCGTCCCGGGGCGGCAAGTGGGCTTCTCGGTCGCAACCTTCGGGATATCCCGTGGCGTGCCACAATGGCCAATAGGGAAAGCGTGTGGTTTTTAGTGGGTATGCTCACCTTATGTGGGAGAGCCCCACAGACCTCCGTGTTGCCTCGAACACGGGACATGCATAAGGCGCATTTTCCACACTATAATAAAAAAAAAAAAAAAAAAGAGGTTGTTAGTTGGTTAGGTTTATGGTTTGATAGTTGATAGTTGATTAGTTTGTTAGTTGTTTAGTTGCTTAGTTTGATAGTTGGATTAAAAAAAAACATGGTGGCAGGGAACCCTCCCAAAATTATTTATAAATACTATTTCAATAGGCTAAATCAGCAAAAGTAAACCTTAAAATATGACATTCTTCTTTCAATCAATTCCGATATGTCTTCTATTGATATCTTTTGTAATTTGTAGCATTCTAAACTTGTATGCCTTTTGCCACTCCACAAACACTTATTTTTAAATTTTAAATTAGTTAACAAGCAGTGGGTGATAAATCCATTTATGCAGCAAAAGTTAACTTTTTTGCACTAACACGTACGCACTTAATTACAGCGACAGCGAACATCATCAACTGTATGTCGAGCAGTGCGCGGAAGTCAGCGTGGCGGCGCCGCGCCGTGGTTGATGTGTGCACGCCCATATTACATCCTACACGTGCCTCCTGGGTGGTGCTAAATGAGCGGCGTCTATTGCTAAACTTTCCAATAATATGTTTTATTTTATCACACAGTTGACTTGGAGCGAAACTGGAAGAGTTGCCAAAGAAAGGAAGGTACGGCACTTTGTACCATTGACAACTGCGAACACCAACTCGACGCAATAAATGTGATTACCAACGATACAATACGACCTGGCTATATTAATTAAAAACATTTTAATTCTCGGACCTCGGGGATTTTTTCCATGTTAGGTTTTTAATTTAATTAATGTTATTATCAGTTATTTTGTTTTTATGTGTTTTGTTGTAATAAACATGATTGTTTAAATTTTATCCTTTTTTTATGGTATCATGTAAGGACCTTATTCATAAACGTCACTTCAGACTCCATTAGCTAAAACACATTTTGTCTTCTTCCTACTAATGAAAATGTCAATGTACCAAAAAAGACCAACGGTCTTTAACGGCATTTTAATTAAAAAATGTTTATGAATAACATGGTAATTGAGATCAGCTATGTAATGTCATTGATTAGATATTGCAATTTGAAAAAAATCTTATTCCTTTTATGATTTCGTTTAAAAAATAACTCACATTCAATGAAATGGATCCAGGGCATTTTAGTTATAATAGGTTAGGTTGAAACTGCGACCCATGCAAAAACGAATCGCTGCAAGGAAAGTACATTAGATTGGGTTAGAATTGCAAACCCTACAGAAACGAATCGCAACCAGGAAAGTGGGTGAGGTTAGGTTAGAACTGCGACCCTTACAGAAACATCGCAACCAAGAAAGTGGGTTAGGTTAGGTTAGAACTGCGATCCTTCAGAACCGAAACGCTACCAGGAAAGTAGGTTAGGTTAGGTTAAAACTGCGATCCTTCATAATCGAAACTACCTAGCTACCAGGAAAGAAGGTTAGGCATAAGAATAAATAATAACATAGTAGAACGGAAACTCCCGCTCCAGACGGGCTCAAGGTCACGATATTAGAGTATTTGTTAAATAGACTACTCAGTCAGGCTGTCACAGCCGGCGTCACCGCACGCGCGTTTGGTTGTTTATAATTTGGTTGTAATAGTTTTACGTGAGCCTCTATGTATTTTATTTATGTTTATAGGTAAGTAATACTTACTTAAATCACCTTAAATGGCTTCATTTGGTATGGCACATATAGTAACTTCTTATGTAGAAGTGTCTATAATTATGTAGTTACGTAATAATGATTTATAAATCTCATATTTTGTAAAACTGAAATAAAAATAAAATAATGATTTCAAATTAAAGAAAAACTTATATCTTAGTGATATTATCTTTAGTCGCAAGTACCTAATATTTAACAGCAAGCAACCCTCGCAACACGCCTGGATGACAGAGGGGTCTAACGACGTGAAGGGGGGAGTAGGTATATAAATTACGGCGTTTTGGACTAGGTCAAAATAGATTCTGTTCTACTATGTTATTATTTATTCTTATGGGTTAGGTTAGGTTAGAACTGCGACCCTTCAAAACCGAATCGCTACCAGGAAAGTAGGTTAGAACTGCGATCCTTCAGAACCGAACCGCTACCAGGAAAGTAGGTTAGGTTAGGTTGGAACTGCGATACTTCAGAACCGAATCGCTACCAGGAAAGAAGGTTAGGTTAGAACTGCGATCCTTCAGAACCGAATCGCTACCAGGAAAGTAGGTTAGGTTAGGTTAGAACTGCGATCCTTCAGAACAGAATCGCTACCAGGAAAGTAGGTTAGGTTAGGTTAGAACTGCGATCCTTCAGAACAGAATCAACGAACCTAAATACCATACCATCGTAACATAAAAATAGCTCGATACCCACTCACTCACTGACTGACATGCTGTTTTGAAGAACCCAAGAGGGGTAGGATCAAACTGTATACGTCATCGTATCCGAAATGCCGCCTCGACCCCAGAAAAAATACGAAATTGACCTGAACGTGGAAAGTGACCTGACTCAGGTAGCGGCTCTCTGCAACGGCTCGACCTACCGAGTTTGCCCGAAACTAAAGTTGCTCAGAACAGCCAGGCAATGGGTGAGCCGGTCAAAATCTTTTCAAAATGGCGAAAACAAGATGGCCGCCATACAAAATTGAAACGCGATTATCTCGCAAACCAATAGAGATTGATGACAGGTGCTCGACCAAATGTCATTCAGGGTGGGAGGGGTAATCTATCGGGATATTTTTTTTTTCAAGATGGCGGATTCAAAATGGCGGCGTTTTTTTTTTTACTCTGATCCGATTGAAATTTTGCATCCAGGGCTCTTGAGGGCCACTGAATCAAACGCTGTAATTGGTTTTTCGATTTTACGATTTTCCAAGATGGCCGCCATACGATGGAAAATCTGGCTCACTGACATGCTGTTTTGAAGAACCCATGAAGGGTGGGGTTCAAATCTCTACAACATCGCATCAGAAATGCCGCCTCGACCACTAAAAAAGTATGAAATTGACCTGAATGTGGAAATTGACCTGACACATGGGTAGTTCTCCGCGACGACTATACTTACCGAGTTTGCCCGGAACTAAAGTCGCTCAGAACAGCCAGCCAATGGGTAAGCCGGTCAAAGTTTTTCAAAATGGCGAAAACAAGATGGCCGCAATACAAAATTGAAAAGCGAATATCTCAGAGGCCAGTCTAGATAGATATAAGGTGCTTGAACTAATGTTGTTCAAAATTAAAGCAATTTTTTTTTCCAAAATGGCGGATTCAAAATGGCGGCGAAATTTTTTTTTGTTTGATTCGATTGAAATTTTGCATCCAGGGCTCTTGAAGGCCACAATATTCAATGCGATAATTATTTTTTTGATATCTCAATTTTCCAAGATGGCCGCCATACAATGTTATGTCTGACTCACTGACTTATTGTTGTTTTGTAGCAGCCTTTACAGGTTGGGTTCGACACTATATACCATCGCATCAAAAATGCCGCCACGACCAATAAAAAAATATGAAATCGACCTGAACTTGGAAACTGACCCGACACATGGGGTAGCTCTCCGCAACGACTTCACCAATCGAGTTTACACGAAACTAAAGTCTCTCAGAACAGCCGACCGAAGGAAGAGCGAATGATTTTTTTTTAAAGGCCAAAAAAAGATGACTGCCATACAAAATTGATTGAATCGCGGATTTTTTTTTTTAATCCGAGCATGCCAAAATTTCGCTTCCGGGGCTCTTCAATGCGACCGAATGCAACGGTTACGTAGTAATTTGTTTTTCAGTGCCGAAATTTTCCAAGATGGTCGTCTTACAATGTAACGTCTCACCTCACTGTTGTTTTATAGAAACCTTTAGAGATAGGGTTCGACTTTATACACCATCGTATCAGAAATTTTATAAGTACAAGTACCAAAAAATACAAAAACGACCTGAACATGAAAAATAATTCAACACAGGTAGCGGCGCTTCGTAATGTCATCACCTATCGAGTTTGTCTGGAACTAAAGTCATTCAGAACAGCCGGCCGAAGGATGAGCTGGTGAAAATTTTTTTAAATGCCAAAACAAGTTGGCTGCCGTATAAAATTGATTGAATCGCGGTTTTTTTGAATCTGATTTTTATTCAATGTAAGTTTCAGTTCCCAAAATTCTTATTACAAAGATAATCGTTTCATCGGTGTTGCTTGATAATACGTTTCAATGACAGTACATTTGATACAGTTAGATCATTTTTAGGGTTCCGTACCTCAAAAGGAAAAAAAATAACCCTTATAGGATCACTTTGTTGTCCGTCTGTCTGTCTGTCAAGACTCTTTTTCTCTGGAACGCGTAGAGGTAGCATGCTGATATTAATATCAAACACTCAACCCTGCGGGCCCTTGAGCTGTGAAAAAATCAAACCTCTAAGTCAACGCAATCAAAAGATACAGTCATTAAAAAGGCTATTTCCGTACAAATTGCCGAAATCCGAAAACCTAAAGGGTACTTCCACTTGTCCGAGAAACTTGAAATTTGGTATGAATAGCACAACTACTCAGAAAAGTCTCAAAATCTTAAATTTTTATGTCTCTCTGTAGATTTCGCAGAGCAATATAAGTTGACCCCACACAGCGTACATTTTGCTTAGGAGCAGGGCACTGCTAACACTGGAATCTTAAAACACTGGGGAAAAGCGGTAAAATCTTTCTACGGAACCCTCGTGTGCGAGTCCGACTCGCACTTGGCCAGTTTTTTAAAAATTTGGTACACGGAATTGACTCGGGGTCGGGGCACCCGGAGTAGAGTTGGTTAGGTTTAGTTTATTTATTTTTGTGACGACCCAGAGTAGGCCAGAGACGTTCCTTTGTTCGTTAGTTGGTTAAATGGTTTGTTGGTTAGTTATGAAGGGGAAAACAATATATGCAAAGAAACAAGCAGAGTAGGTTGGCCGCACTACATTTGTGTTTGCTGGCATTACCGGGAGCTCTACTGTATCTTCCTCTTCTCTCCGATAGGAGATAAGGGTCGGTAAGAGAATAAACAGTTAGATACTATAGGAAATGTCAGTAATCAAATGCGTAACACTTGCTACTGTTATTTCTAGCAACAAACAACCTGTTCTTCCCCTCCTCTCGTGAGAGAAGCTGGTTTGTAAGAAAATTCATCGTTGTTTACTTACTTACTTACTTACTTAATATCAGTAATTAGTAATAAAATTGCCATGGCGTCCTTAAACACAGTATTAACCCTACTAAATGCAAATTTTAAACTATATTCCAATGTATGAAGGGGACAACAATACGCTAAGTAGCAAGCAAAGTAGAACGGCCCCAATGCATTTGTATTTGTTAGCATTACCGGGTGTTGTACTGTATCATTCCTTTCTCTTCGATAGGACGTAAGATTTGTAGGAAAATAAGCTGTTGGACTCTCTCGGAAATGTAGGTAAGTATTTTTTTATTACTTGCTACTATTATTTCTAACAATAAACATCCTGTTTTACTCCTCCTTCCCCGTAGTATAAGTATGGTTTACGAGAAAATTTAGCACACGTCCATCTTAGGTTCATGTCGAAAAAGGCAAAACTAGCTGTACACAGTGGAGGGCTGGTACCTACGCTTAAACATGTCATAAAATTTATGATGACATTATAGGTAGAGTTGTTTGGAAAATTATTCCGACCAGCACTTGCTAATACTGCCCCAAATAAGCGAGCCTACTATGCCAAAAAGATATTATGGAATGCCCGTCCGCGAACGTCAACCTTCATCCCAAATTTCAAGTTTCTAGAACTAAAAACAATTACTTTGCTCACCCGCGACCACTAATGACAAATAGTTATATCTGTGCGGCAAATGCATGTTTCCATGCACCACTACAACCACTGTAGTAGAAGTGGTGGCATGTTGAGCGGTTGTTGTTGTGCTTCGTCAATGGCCTTGTGGAGAGTGCCTAAACGCGTCAGCGTTTAGTTTAGTGGTGGTGGTGATAGTTGGGTCTGTGTGGCATGTGTTGATTCGTGTAGCAGTGGAGGCGGAGGTGTTGCATGGAAACATACATTTGCCGCACAGATATAACTATTTGTCATTAGTGGTCGCGGGTGAGCAAAGTAATTGTTTTTAGTTCATAAATATGGACCTCCGCGAAGTAACGCCTGATTCAATAAATTATTTCAAGTTTCTAGGACTACTGTAAGCACCCTATAGGTTTTCAATCCACGGCAATTTGTATGGAAACCTTTTCATCACTTCCAATGAACACTTCGCCAACTCGAAAATCGTAGGTTTACACGAGAAAGTCCAAATGCAAAAACGTTTATAATTTCTTTATTATTACAGCTATTTTCATAAAAAAATCTGTGCGAGTTGTTAATTTATTGTTTCGTAAAAATGCGTGCATAATAAGATTTCAAAAATGCTTTTCAGTTTGAGACGAAAAAATTGTATTCATAATTCGATTACCTCCGCCAACTCACAATTAGCTGAGAATAAAAACCTATAAAAAGAAAAGAAATGAAATTTCTGGGGTTGGTCCTTTAATTAGGAACTATGTTATCATTTGCGCAGTCGGGTGCCGTCTTTTTGTATTTGTAGGCCCTCATTAGGTACCTAAGGCAGCCGACTGCGCAAAAGTTAACACAGTTCTTCAATTTAGTACCAATTTCGTATTTAACTTTTTACAGGTTTTTTTTCGTCTGAGGTTTTTCAAATTAATTTTTTTTGACACTTTTTACATATCATTCACTTTCCAAGATATTAGATTCTGGTTACCGAATTTTGCCATACTGAAGACATCAACGGGCTCTCACGTTTTTGATTTGAACTTGAAAAAACCCCCATGACATTTTAATTTTAAAATCTAATATCTCAAAAACAACTAAAGCGAATTTGATGAAACACATCTTAGAACCATCGCTGGAAAACCAGCTTTCAAATAAAAACACGCATTCAAATCGGTCCAACCGTTTAAGAGCTACGGTGCTACAGACAGATACACAAACACACAGACACGCACAGCGGTCAAACTTATAATACCCCTCTTTTTGCGTCAAAAAATTATTTTGAAAAGGACTGAATTATATGACTAAATGTCAAAATTAGGCTCCTACAAGTAATTGGCTTTTCTTTACGATGAAAAAAAAAACGATTTTTTGACAATCTCATTTGTGAATAAGGCGTAACGCTTTTTTCCGCCTAGCCCAACGCGCTCCAAGTTTCTTATGAATTTATTTCCAACGCCTTTAGTGACCTTAAGATAGTTCGTATAGCAGTGTAACGTCGCAAAATGTATCGCCTGACGTAGATATACTGGATATATCACTTACTTTTTTTAAAGTTAACAAAGACAATGTGGGAATGTCTGAGTGTGCTACAGTATATATAAAGGGCTATAAAATATGACGAAAAAGTAAATACTTAAGGTTAGAAATACAATATAAGCCTAAAGACCGCTAAATTTTTGCCTTTAATTAAAACTATGCTGAACGAGCACTATCTGTCAACTTGTAGGTACGTGAGTTTTGTGGCTGAATTTAAAAATCAATCTATAGTATTTAATGTATGTATCTGTTATCATCATTTATGTGTATTTCATGCTTATTACGTATTTTTTTTAGTGTACCTACCTGCTATAAATTCGTTACCTAAAAACTTTCTAAATACACTCGCGGTCAAATAATACGGGTTACTACGAAAAACTAGAATATCTCCTAAAGTAATAGAGCTAGCGGCATGGATTAAACCGTATGTTGGAGATAATTTGTTAGTTAATAAAATAACATTAAATGTAGAAAACGTTATTTGTTTGTTTATTAAAATTACATAAGAAACAAAATGCCAACAATTATTGCTTAGGAAAATCAAAAGACGTTTCCTCACATACCGCACAAAAACAAAATGAATACTTCGTATTGCTTCCACGGGCCCTTCTTACAGCTGTCAGATGATTAGGCATGCTGTTTATAAAATTCTTAAGCGATGTTGCAGTATATTGGTCTATTATTCCACTAACGCATGTTTCAGGTCTCTAAGTGTAGCTGGGGCGGGGTTCTGTTGTCTTATACACCTCCCAAGCTCGTCCCAAGCGTGCTCAATCGGATTTAAGTAAGGGCTTCTCGAGGGCCAGTCCATGCAATTGATGCCAACGTCTTGAAAATACTCATTTACGATTTGAGCTGTATGTGGCCTAGCGTTGTCATGCATGAATATGGAATATTCACCCATAATCACTAAGTATGGGCCAACATGCTCATCAAAGATCTCTTCTACATATCTTACATTATTTAGCGTACCATTTTCTCTCAGCACTAACTCCGTGCGACTCTCTGAAGAGACCGCAGCCCAAACCATAACAGATCCACCGTCGAACGATACTTTTTCCTCAAAACAAGCTGGAATAAAAAGTTCCCATGGTCGTCGGTAGACTCCTCGCCGCCCATCATTTGCATAGAGCATAAATCTGGATTCGTCACAAAACATTACTCTTACCCATTCTTCGTCTCCCCATTGTGCATGTTCGCTGGCTGCTACTCGGTGTTTCCTTTCACAATTTGGGCCATTTGCGGGTCTACGTGGGGTCGAATTGGCTTCTTGGAGCCGCCGCCTCACAGTCCGATTGCTTACGTCGTCTCTTCGGGTCTCTCGAAGTTGATTTGTTACTTCAAGTGCCGTGAGGTGCCGATTTCGTAGCATGCTCGTAACAATAAATCGATCCTCTCGAGCCTTGGTACATCTCGGTCTGCGGTTCCTGGTCTTTCTATGTTTAGCCCAGTTTCTCAGTTACGTTGGACGACTCTCTGCACCGTAGAAAGTGACACGCCTGTTACTCTCGCTGTACTTCTCTGACTTCTGCCTTCTTACAGCACAGTGACGATACGTGTACATTCATCTTGTGTTAGCGACATGATAGTAATTCAATAATGACCGTGAAAGACGGCAATGACTGCCTTTTATCATTTTGATTTAACAAATTGAAATCAAAATTCGAGAAGAAAGCAAAAGTAAAACAAACGTGATTTGAATTTATTACCAAATTCGAGCATTTTTAAATTTGTTCTTAATGTTCACGTTATATGTAATATTCAAGGTTTTATATCATACGGTATTAAGATTATCTTTAATATAAAGTTATTTTTATGCATGTACCATTATTAAATTGCAAGATACAGAGTATTTTGTCGCTGACCCGTTTTATTTGACCGCGAGTGTAGCACCACCTGCTTTAATCTGTTCTTACCTTCATTCCATTATAGTTACCGAGTAGTGATCGCTCTGTTGCGAGAAGGCCGCCTATCGTTACCTTTTACTTTCCTTGTGCTTTTTTTTCTGTCATGCTTGTTATATGATATGGTGTTCTTTAAAGAGTTATTAGTATCATAAATATTAAAAAAAAACAGGGTGGCAGTGAACCCTCCGCGGGCTCCTCAAGGAAACGAATCGCTACCATAAAAGTGGGTTAGGTTAGGTAAGAACTGCGATCCTTCAGAACCGAATCCCTACCAGGAAAGTAGGTTAGGTTAGGTTAGGTTAGAACTGCGATCCTTCAAAACCGAAACGCTACCAGGAAAGTAGGTTAGGTTAGGTTAAAACTGCGATCCTTCAGAACCGAATCGCTACCAGGAAAGTAGGTTAGGTTAGGTTAAAACTGTGACCCCTACAGTAAAGAATCGCTACCAGAAAAGTGGGTTAGGTTAGGTTAGAACTGCGAACCCTGCAGAAACGAATCGCTACCAGGAAAGTAGGTTAGGTTAGGTTAGAACTGCGATCTTTCAGAACCGAATCGCTACCAGTAACGTAGGTTAGGTTAAAACTGCGCTCCTTCAGAACCTAATCGCTACCAGGAAAGTAGATAAGGTTAGGTTAGAACTGCGATCCTACAGAACCGAATCGCTACCAGGAAAGTAGCTTAGGTTAAGTTAGAACTGCGATCCTTCAGAACCGAATCGCTACCAGGTAAGAAGGTTAGGTTAGAACTGCGATTCTTCAGAACCGAATCGCTACCAGGAAAGTAGGTTAGGTTAGGTTAGAACTGCGATCCTTCAGAACCGAATCGCTACCAGGAAAGTAGGTTAGGTTAGGTTAGGACTGCGATCCTTCAGAACCGAATCGCTACCAGGAAAGTAGGTTAGGTTAGAACTGCGATCCTTCAGAACTGAATCAACGAACCAAAGTACCATACCATCGTAACATAAAAATAAATGTTAATACAAACTAATTCTATACCGTCCTATACCATCAAGTGAGATAGGGGTCAATTTATTGGTGAGATTATAGTTAAAAAAAGACACGTCTATAAACGCATAAAGGAAAAAATAGATAAGGTTAGAAAAAAAAAGGTGGCAGGGAACCATCCGCGGGGCCCTCGGGCCCCGCGGCCCCCACGCGAATTACTAGTTATAATATATATAGCTCGATACCCACTGACTCACTCACTCACTGACATGCTGTTTTGAAGAACCCACGAGGGGTGGGGTGGAACTGTATACACCACCGTATCCAAAATGCCGCCCCGACCCCAGGAAAAATACGAAATTGACCTGAACGTGGAAAGTAACCTGACTCTGGTAGCGGCTCTCTGCAACGGCTCGACCTACCGAGTTTGCCCGAAACTAAAGTCGCTCAGAACAGCCAGCCAATGGGTGAGCCGGTCAAAATCTTTTCAAAATGGCGAAAACAAGATGGCCGCCATACAAAATTGAAACGCGATTATCTCGCAAACCAGTCGAGATGGATGACAGGTGCTCGACCAAATGTCATTCAGGGTGGGAGGGGTAATCTATCGGGATATTTTTTTTTTCAAGATGGCGGATTCAAAATGGCGGCGTTTTTTTTTTTACTCTGATCCTATTGAAATTTTGCATCCAGGGCTCTCGAGGGTAACTGAATCAAACGCCGTAATTAGTTTTTCAATTTCTCAATTTTCCAAGATGGCCGCCATACAATGTTATGTCTGACTCACTGACTTACTGTTGTTTTGTAGCAGCCTTTAGAGGTTGGGTTCGACTCTATACACCATCACATCAGAAATGCCGCCACGACCAACAAAAAAATACATAATCGACCTGAACTTGGAAACTGACCCGACACATGAGGTAGCTCTCTGTAACGACTTGACCTACAGAGTTTGCCCGAAACTAAAGTCGCTCAAAACAGCCAACCAATGGGTGAGCCGGTCAAAGTTTTTTCAAAATGGCGAAAACAAGATGGCCGCCATACAAAATTGATTGTTGGTTAGTTTGGTAGTTTGATAAGTTGATAGTTGGTTAGTTTGGTAGTTTGATTGTTGGTTAGTTTGGTAGTTTGATAGTTTGATACTTGGTTGGTTAGTTAGTTTGGTAGTTTGATAGTTTTTCAGTTGGTTAGTTTGTTAGTTGGTTGGTTGTTTGGTTGATTGGTTAGTTGGTTAGTTTATTGGTTGTTTGGTTGGTTGGTTAGTTGGTTAGGTTGTTAGTTGATTGGAGTGCGTCCTGCGCGTAACCCTGGTAGTGAAACCGGGATCGCGGGCTGTTGTATTTTTCAAGACTGAAGCCACGAGGAGTGAACCTCTATAAAAACACAGGCGGCATCGGCAGGGGAGGGCAAGTACTCCCGAACCTGCTCCGGCCACGGTGCCGTCTCAGTCTCCCCGTCCCGGGGCGGCAAGTGGGCTTCTCGGTCGCAACCTTCGGGATATCCCGTGGCGTGCCACAATGGCCAATAGGGAAAGCGTGTGGTTTTTAGTGGGTATGCTCACCTTATGTGGGAGAGCCCCACAGACCTCCGTGTTGCCTCGAACACGGGACATGCATAAGGCGCATTTTCCACACTATAATAAAAAAAAAAAAAAAAAAGAGGTTGTTAGTTGGTTAGGTTTATGGTTTGATAGTTGATAGTTGATTAGTTTGTTAGTTGTTTAGTTGCTTAGTTTGATAGTTGGATTAAAAAAAAACATGGTGGCAGGGAACCCTCCCAAAATTATTTATAAATACTATTTCAATAGGCTAAATCAGCAAAAGTAAACCTTAAAATATGACATTCTTCTTTCAATCAATTCCGATATGTCTTCTATTGATATCTTTTGTAATTTGTAGCATTCTAAACTTGTATGCCTTTTGCCACTCCACAAACACTTATTTTTAAATTTTAAATTAGTTAACAAGCAGTGGGTGATAAATCCATTTATGCAGCAAAAGTTAACTTTTTTGCACTAACACGTACGCACTTAATTACAGCGACAGCGAACATCATCAACTGTATGTCGAGCAGTGCGCGGAAGTCAGCGTGGCGGCGCCGCGCCGTGGTTGATGTGTGCACGCCCATATTACATCCTACACGTGCCTCCTGGGTGGTGCTAAATGAGCGGCGTCTATTGCTAAACTTTCCAATAATATGTTTTATTTTATCACACAGTTGACTTGGAGCGAAACTGGAAGAGTTGCCAAAGAAAGGAAGGTACGGCACTTTGTACCATTGACAACTGCGAACACCAACTCGACGCAATAAATGTGATTACCAACGATACAATACGACCTGGCTATATTAATTAAAAACATTTTAATTCTCGGACCTCGGGGATTTTTTCCATGTTAGGTTTTTAATTTAATTAATGTTATTATCAGTTATTTTGTTTTTATGTGTTTTGTTGTAATAAACATGATTGTTTAAATTTTATCCTTTTTTTATGGTATCATGTAAGGACCTTATTCATAAACGTCACTTCAGACTCCATTAGCTAAAACACATTTTGTCTTCTTCCTACTAATGAAAATGTCAATGTACCAAAAAAGACCAACGGTCTTTAACGGCATTTTAATTAAAAAATGTTTATGAATAACATGGTAATTGAGATCAGCTATGTAATGTCATTGATTAGATATTGCAATTTGAAAAAAATCTTATTCCTTTTATGATTTCGTTTAAAAAATAACTCACATTCAATGAAATGGATCCAGGGCATTTTAGTTATAATAGGTTAGGTTGAAACTGCGACCCATGCAAAAACGAATCGCTGCAAGGAAAGTACATTAGATTGGGTTAGAATTGCAAACCCTACAGAAACGAATCGCAACCAGGAAAGTGGGTGAGGTTAGGTTAGAACTGCGACCCTTACAGAAACATCGCAACCAAGAAAGTGGGTTAGGTTAGGTTAGAACTGCGATCCTTCAGAACCGAAACGCTACCAGGAAAGTAGGTTAGGTTAGGTTAAAACTGCGATCCTTCATAATCGAAACTACCTAGCTACCAGGAAAGAAGGTTAGGCATAAGAATAAATAATAACATAGTAGAACGGAAACTCCCGCTCCAGACGGGCTCAAGGTCACGATATTAGAGTATTTGTTAAATAGACTACTCAGTCAGGCTGTCACAGCCGGCGTCACCGCACGCGCGTTTGGTTGTAATAGTTTTACGTGAGCCTCTATGTATTTTATTTATGTTTATAGGTAAGTAATACTTACTTAAATCACCTTAAATGGCTTCATTTGGTATGGCACATATAGTAACTTCTTATGTAGAAGTGTCTATAATTATGTAGTTACGTAATAATGATTTATAAATCTCATATTTTGTAAAACTGAAATAAAAATAAAATAATGATTTCAAATTAAAGAAAAACTTATATCTTAGTGATATTATCTTTAGTCGCAAGTACCTAATATTTAACAGCAAGCAACCCTCGCAACACGCCTGGATGACAGAGGGGTCTAACGACGTGAAGGGGGGAGTAGGTATATAAATTACGGCGTTTTGGACTAGGTCAAAATAGATTCTGTTCTACTATGTTATTATTTATTCTTATGGGTTAGGTTAGGTTAGAACTGCGACCCTTCAAAACCGAATCGCTACCAGGAAAGTAGGTTAGAACTGCGATCCTTCAGAACCGAACCGCTACCAGGAAAGTAGGTTAGGTTAGGTTGGAACTGCGATACTTCAGAACCGAATCGCTACCAGGAAAGAAGGTTAGGTTAGAACTGCGATCCTTCAGAACCGAATCGCTACCAGGAAAGTAGGTTAGGTTAGGTTAGAACTGCGATCCTTCAGAACAGAATCGCTACCAGGAAAGTAGGTTAGGTTAGGTTAGAACTGCGATCCTTCAGAACAGAATCAACGAACCTAAATACCATACCATCGTAACATAAAAATAGCTCGATACCCACTCACTCACTGACTGACATGCTGTTTTGAAGAACCCAAGAGGGGTAGGATCAAACTGTATACGTCATCGTATCCGAAATGCCGCCTCGACCCCAGAAAAAATACGAAATTGACCTGAACGTGGAAAGTGACCTGACTCAGGTAGCGGCTCTCTGCAACGGCTCGACCTACCGAGTTTGCCCGAAACTAAAGTTGCTCAGAACAGCCAGGCAATGGGTGAGCCGGTCAAAATCTTTTCAAAATGGCGAAAACAAGATGGCCGCCATACAAAATTGAAACGCGATTATCTCGCAAACCAATAGAGATTGATGACAGGTGCTCGACCAAATGTCATTCAGGGTGGGAGGGATATTTTTTTTTTCAAGATGGCGGATTCAAAATGGCGGCGTTTTTTTTTTTACTCTGATCCGATTGAAATTTTGCATCCAGGGCTCTTGAGGGCCACTGAATCAAACGCTGTAATTGGTTTTTCGATTTTACGATTTTCCAAGATGGCCGCCATACGATGGAAAATCTGGCTCACTGACATGCTGTTTTGAAGAACCCATGAAGGGTGGGGTTCAAATCTCTACAACATCGCATCAGAAATGCCGCCTCGACCACTAAAAAAGTATGAAATTGACCTGAATGTGGAAATTGACCTGACACATGGGTAGTTCTCCGCGACGACTATACTTACCGAGTTTGCCCGGAACTAAAGTCGCTCAGAACAGCCAGCCAATGGGTAAGCCGGTCAAAGTTTTTCAAAATGGCGAAAACAAGATGGCCGCAATACAAAATTGAAAAGCGAATATCTCAGAGGCCAGTCTAGATAGATATAAGGTGCTTGAACTAATGTTGTTCAAAATTAAAGCAATTTTTTTTTCCAAAATGGCGGATTCAAAATGGCGGCGAAATTTTTTTTTGTTTGATTCGATTGAAATTTTGCATCCAGGGCTCTTGAAGGCCACAATATTCAATGCGATAATTATTTTTTTGATATCTCAATTTTCCAAGATGGCCGCCATACAATGTTATGTCTGACTCACTGACTTATTGTTGTTTTGTAGCAGCCTTTACAGGTTGGGTTCGACACTATATACCATCGCATCAAAAATGCCGCCACGACCAATAAAAAAATATGAAATCGACCTGAACTTGGAAACTGACCCGACACATGGGGTAGCTCTCCGCAACGACTTCACCAATCGAGTTTACACGAAACTAAAGTCTCTCAGAACAGCCGACCGAAGGAAGAGCGAATGATTTTTTTTTAAAGGCCAAAAAAAGATGACTGCCATACAAAATTGATTGAATCGCGGATTTTTTTTTTTAATCCGAGCATGCCAAAATTTCGCTTCCGGGGCTCTTCAATGCGACCGAATGCAACGGTTACGTAGTAATTTGTTTTTCAGTGCCGAAATTTTCCAAGATGGTCGTCTTACAATGTAACGTCTCACCTCACTGTTGTTTTATAGAAACCTTTAGAGATAGGGTTCGACTTTATACACCATCGTATCAGAAATTTTATAAGTACAAGTACCAAAAAATACAAAAACGACCTGAACATGAAAAATAATTCAACACGACCTGAACATGAAAAATAATTCAACACAGGTAGCGGCGCTTCGTAATGTCATCACCTATCGAGTTTGTCTGGAACTAAAGTCATTCAGAACAGCCGGCCGAAGGATGAGCTGGTGAAAATTTTTTTAAATGCCAAAACAAGTTGGCTGCCGTATAAAATTGATTGAATCGCGGTTTTTTTGAATCTGATTTTTATTCAATGTAAGTTTCAGTTCCCAAAATTCTTATTACAAAGATAATCGTTTCATCGGTGTTGCTTGATAATACGTTTCAATGACAGTACATTTGATACAGTTAGATCATTTTTAGGGTTCCGTACCTCAAAAGGAAAAAAAATAACCCTTATAGGATCACTTTGTTGTCCGTCTGTCTGTCTGTCAAGACTCTTTTTCTCTGGAACGCGTAGAGGTAGCATGCTGATATTAATATCAAACACTCAACCCTGCGGGCCCTTGAGCTGTGAAAAAATCAAACCTCTAAGTCAACGCAATCAAAAGATACAGTCATTAAAAAGGCTATTTCCGTACAAATTGCCGAAATCCGAAAACCTAAAGGGTACTTCCACTTGTCCGAGAAACTTGAAATTTGGTATGAATAGCACAACTACTCAGAAAAGTCTCAAAATCTTAAATTTTTATGTCTCTCTGTAGATTTCGCAGAGCAATATAAGTTGACCCCACACAGCGTACATTTTGCTTAGGAGCAGGGCACTGCTAACACTGGAATCTTAAAACACTGGGGAAAAGCGGTAAAATCTTTCTACGGAACCCTCGTGTGCGAGTCCGACTCGCACTTGGCCAGTTTTTTAAAAATTTGGTACACGGAATTGACTCGGGGTCGGGGCACCCGGAGTAGAGTTGGTTAGGTTTAGTTTATTTATTTTTGTGACGACCCAGAGTAGGCCAGAGACGTTCCTTTGTTCGTTAGTTGGTTAAATGGTTTGTTGGTTAGTTATGAAGGGGAAAACAATATATGCAAAGAAACAAGCAGAGTAGGTTGGCCGCACTACATTTGTGTTTGCTGGCATTACCGGGAGCTCTACTGTATCTTCCTCTTCTCTCCGATAGGAGATAAGGGTCGGTAAGAGAATAAACAGTTAGATACTATAGGAAATGTCAGTAATCAAATGCGTAACACTTGCTACTGTTATTTCTAGCAACAAACAACCTGTTCTTCCCCTCCTCTCGTGAGAGAAGCTGGTTTGTAAGAAAATTCATCGTTGTTTACTTACTTACTTACTTACTTAATATCAGTAATTAGTAATAAAATTGCCATGGCGTCCTTAAACACAGTATTAACCCTACTAAATGCAAATTTTAAACTATATTCCAATGTATGAAGGGGACAACAATACGCTAAGTAGCAAGCAAAGTAGAACGGCCCCAATGCATTTGTATTTGTTAGCATTACCGGGTGTTGTACTGTATCATTCCTTTCTCTTCGATAGGACGTAAGATTTGTAGGAAAATAAGCTGTTGGACTCTCTCGGAAATGTAGGTAAGTATTTTTTTATTACTTGCTACTATTATTTCTAACAATAAACATCCTGTTTTACTCCTCCTTCCCCGTAGTATAAGTATGGTTTACGAGAAAATTTAGCACACGTCCATCTTAGGTTCATGTCGAAAAAGGCAAAACTAGCTGTACACAGTGGAGGGCTGGTACCTACGCTTAAACATGTCATAAAATTTATGATGACATTATAGGTAGAGTTGTTTGGAAAATTATTCCGACCAGCACTTGCTAATACTGCCCCAAATAAGCGAGCCTACTATGCCAAAAAGATATTATGGAATGCCCGTCCGCGAACGTCAACCTTCATCCCAAATTTCAAGTTTCTAGAACTAAAAACAATTACTTTGCTCACCCGCGACCACTAATGACAAATAGTTATATCTGTGCGGCAAATGCATGTTTCCATGCACCACTACAACCACTGTAGTAGAAGTGGTGGCATGTTGAGCGGTTGTTGTTGTGCTTCGTCAATGGCCTTGTGGAGAGTGCCTAAACGCGTCAGCGTTTAGTTTAGTGGTGGTGGTGATAGTTGGGTCTGTGTGGCATGTGTTGATTCGTGTAGCAGTGGAGGCGGAGGTGTTGCATGGAAACATACATTTGCCGCACAGATATAACTATTTGTCATTAGTGGTCGCGGGTGAGCAAAGTAATTGTTTTTAGTTCATAAATATGGACCTCCGCGAAGTAACGCCTGATTCAATAAATTATTTCAAGTTTCTAGGACTACTGTAAGCACCCTATAGGTTTTCAATCCACGGCAATTTGTATGGAAACCTTTTCATCACTTCCAATGAACACTTCGCCAACTCGAAAATCGTAGGTTTACACGAGAAAGTCCAAATGCAAAAACGTTTATAATTTCTTTATTATTACAGCTATTTTCATAAAAAAATCTGTGCGAGTTGTTAATTTATTGTTTCGTAAAAATGCGTGCATAATAAGATTTCAAAAATGCTTTTCAGTTTGAGACGAAAAAATTGTATTCATAATTCGATTACCTCCGCCAACTCACAATTAGCTGAGAATAAAAACCTATAAAAAGAAAAGAAATGAAATTTCTGGGGTTGGTCCTTTAATTAGGAACTATGTTATCATTTGCGCAGTCGGGTGCCGTCTTTTTGTATTTGTAGGCCCTCATTAGGTACCTAAGGCAGCCGACTGCGCAAAAGTTAACACAGTTCTTCAATTTAGTACCAATTTCGTATTTAACTTTTTACAGGTTTTTTTTCGTCTGAGGTTTTTCAAATTAATTTTTTTTGACACTTTTTACATATCATTCACTTTCCAAGATATTAGATTCTGGTTACCGAATTTTGCCATACTGAAGACATCAACGGGCTCTCACGTTTTTGATTTGAACTTGAAAAAACCCCCATGACATTTTAATTTTAAAATCTAATATCTCAAAAACAACTAAAGCGAATTTGATGAAACACATCTTAGAACCATCGCTGGAAAACCAGCTTTCAAATAAAAACACGCATTCAAATCGGTCCAACCGTTTAAGAGCTACGGTGCTACAGACAGATACACAAACACACAGACACGCACAGCGGTCAAACTTATAATACCCCTCTTTTTGCGTCAAAAAATTATTTTGAAAAGGACTGAATTATATGACTAAATGTCAAAATTAGGCTCCTACAAGTAATTGGCTTTTCTTTACGATGAAAAAAAAAACGATTTTTTGACAATCTCATTTGTGAATAAGGCGTAACGCTTTTTTCCGCCTAGCCCAACGCGCTCCAAGTTTCTTATGAATTTATTTCCAACGCCTTTAGTGACCTTAAGATAGTTCGTATAGCAGTGTAACGTCGCAAAATGTATCGCCTGACGTAGATATACTGGATATATCACTTACTTTTTTTAAAGTTAACAAAGACAATGTGGGAATGTCTGAGTGTGCTACAGTATATATAAAGGGCTATAAAATATGACGAAAAAGTAAATACTTAAGGTTAGAAATACAATATAAGCCTAAAGACCGCTAAATTTTTGCCTTTAATTAAAACTATGCTGAACGAGCACTATCTGTCAACTTGTAGGTACGTGAGTTTTGTGGCTGAATTTAAAAATCAATCTATAGTATTTAATGTATGTATCTGTTATCATCATTTATGTGTATTTCATGCTTATTACGTATTTTTTTTAGTGTACCTACCTGCTATAAATTCGTTACCTAAAAACTTTCTAAATACACTCGCGGTCAAATAATACGGGTTACTACGAAAAACTAGAATATCTCCTAAAGTAATAGAGCTAGCGGCATGGATTAAACCGTATGTTGGAGATAATTTGTTAGTTAATAAAATAACATTAAATGTAGAAAACGTTATTTGTTTGTTTATTAAAATTACATAAGAAACAAAATGCCAACAATTATTGCTTAGGAAAATCAAAAGACGTTTCCTCACATACCGCACAAAAACAAAATGAATACTTCGTATTGCTTCCACGGGCCCTTCTTACAGCTGTCAGATGATTAGGCATGCTGTTTATAAAATTCTTAAGCGATGTTGCAGTATATTGGTCTATTATTCCACTAACGCATGTTTCAGGTCTCTAAGTGTAGCTGGGGCGGGGTTCTGTTGTCTTATACACCTCCCAAGCTCGTCCCAAGCGTGCTCAATCGGATTTAAGTAAGGGCTTCTCGAGGGCCAGTCCATGCAATTGATGCCAACGTCTTGAAAATACTCATTTACGATTTGAGCTGTATGTGGCCTAGCGTTGTCATGCATGAATATGGAATATTCACCCATAATCACTAAGTATGGGCCAACATGCTCATCAAAGATCTCTTCTACATATCTTACATTATTTAGCGTACCATTTTCTCTCAGCACTAACTCCGTGCGACTCTCTGAAGAGACCGCAGCCCAAACCATAACAGATCCACCGTCGAACGATACTTTTTCCTCAAAACAAGCTGGAATAAAAAGTTCCCATGGTCGTCGGTAGACTCCTCGCCGCCCATCATTTGCATAGAGCATAAATCTGGATTCGTCACAAAACATTACTCTTACCCATTCTTCGTCTCCCCATTGTGCATGTTCGCTGGCTGCTACTCGGTGTTTCCTTTCACAATTTGGGCCATTTGCGGGTCTACGTGGGGTCGAATTGGCTTCTTGGAGCCGCCGCCTCACAGTCCGATTGCTTACGTCGTCTCTTCGGGTCTCTCGAAGTTGATTTGTTACTTCAAGTGCCGTGAGGTGCCGATTTCGTAGCATGCTCGTAACAATAAATCGATCCTCTCGAGCCTTGGTACATCTCGGTCTGCGGTTCCTGGTCTTTCTATGTTTAGCCCAGTTTCTCAGTTACGTTGGACGACTCTCTGCACCGTAGAAAGTGACACGCCTGTTACTCTCGCTGTACTTCTCTGACTTCTGCCTTCTTACAGCACAGTGACGATACGTGTACATTCATCTTGTGTTAGCGACATGATAGTAATTCAATAATGACCGTGAAAGACGGCAATGACTGCCTTTTATCATTTTGATTTAACAAATTGAAATCAAAATTCGAGAAGAAAGCAAAAGTAAAACAAACGTGATTTGAATTTATTACCAAATTCGAGCATTTTTAAATTTGTTCTTAATGTTCACGTTATATGTAATATTCAAGGTTTTATATCATACGGTATTAAGATTATCTTTAATATAAAGTTATTTTTATGCATGTACCATTATTAAATTGCAAGATACAGAGTATTTTGTCGCTGACCCGTTTTATTTGACCGCGAGTGTAGCACCACCTGCTTTAATCTGTTCTTACCTTCATTCCATTATAGTTACCGAGTAGTGATCGCTCTGTTGCGAGAAGGCCGCCTATCGTTACCTTTTACTTTCCTTGTGCTTTTTTTTCTGTCATGCTTGTTATATGATATGGTGTTCTTTAAAGAGTTATTAGTATCATAAATATTAAAAAAAAACAGGGTGGCAGTGAACCCTCCGCGGGCTCCTCAAGGAAACGAATCGCTACCATAAAAGTGGGTTAGGTTAGGTAAGAACTGCGATCCTTCAGAACCGAATCCCTACCAGGAAAGTAGGTTAGGTTAGGTTAGGTTAGAACTGCGATCCTTCAAAACCGAAACGCTACCAGGAAAGTAGGTTAGGTTAGGTTAAAACTGCGATCCTTCAGAACCGAATCGCTACCAGGAAAGTAGGTTAGGTTAGGTTAAAACTGTGACCCCTACAGTAAAGAATCGCTACCAGAAAAGTGGGTTAGGTTAGGTTAGAACTGCGAACCCTGCAGAAACGAATCGCTACCAGGAAAGTAGGTTAGGTTAGGTTAGAACTGCGATCTTTCAGAACCGAATCGCTACCAGTAACGTAGGTTAGGTTAAAACTGCGCTCCTTCAGAACCTAATCGCTACCAGGAAAGTAGATAAGGTTAGGTTAGAACTGCGATCCTACAGAACCGAATCGCTACCAGGAAAGTAGCTTAGGTTAAGTTAGAACTGCGATCCTTCAGAACCGAATCGCTACCAGGTAAGAAGGTTAGGTTAGAACTGCGATTCTTCAGAACCGAATCGCTACCAGGAAAGTAGGTTAGGTTAGGTTAGAACTGCGATCCTTCAGAACCGAATCGCTACCAGGAAAGTAGGTTAGGTTAGGTTAGGACTGCGATCCTTCAGAACCGAATCGCTACCAGGAAAGTAGGTTAGGTTAGAACTGCGATCCTTCAGAACTGAATCAACGAACCAAAGTACCATACCATCGTAACATAAAAATAAATGTTAATACAAACTAATTCTATACCGTCCTATACCATCAAGTGAGATAGGGGTCAATTTATTGGTGAGATTATAGTTAAAAAAAGACACGTCTATAAACGCATAAAGGAAAAAATAGATAAGGTTAGAAAAAAAAAGGTGGCAGGGAACCATCCGCGGGGCCCTCGGGCCCCGCGGCCCCCACGCGAATTACTAGTTATAATATATATAGCTCGATACCCACTGACTCACTCACTCACTGACATGCTGTTTTGAAGAACCCACGAGGGGTGGGGTGGAACTGTATACACCACCGTATCCAAAATGCCGCCCCGACCCCAGGAAAAATACGAAATTGACCTGAACGTGGAAAGTAACCTGACTCTGGTAGCGGCTCTCTGCAACGGCTCGACCTACCGAGTTTGCCCGAAACTAAAGTCGCTCAGAACAGCCAGCCAATGGGTGAGCCGGTCAAAATCTTTTCAAAATGGCGAAAACAAGATGGCCGCCATACAAAATTGAAACGCGATTATCTCGCAAACCAGTCGAGATGGATGACAGGTGCTCGACCAAATGTCATTCAGGGTGGGAGGGGTAATCTATCGGGATATTTTTTTTTCAAGATGGCGGATTCAAAATGGCGGCGTTTTTTTTTTTACTCTGATCCTATTGAAATTTTGCATCCAGGGCTCTCGAGGGTAACTGAATCAAACGCCGTAATTAGTTTTTCAATTTCTCAATTTTCCAAGATGGCCGCCATACAATGTTATGTCTGACTCACTGACTTACTGTTGTTTTGTAGCAGCCTTTAGAGGTTGGGTTCGACTCTATACACCATCACATCAGAAATGCCGCCACGACCAACAAAAAAATACATAATCGACCTGAACTTGGAAACTGACCCGACACATGAGGTAGCTCTCTGTAACGACTTGACCTACAGAGTTTGCCCGAAACTAAAGTCGCTCAAAACAGCCAACCAATGGGTGAGCCGGTCAAAGTTTTTTCAAAATGGCGAAAACAAGATGGCCGCCATACAAAATTGATTGTTGGTTAGTTTGGTAGTTTGATAAGTTGATAGTTGGTTAGTTTGGTAGTTTGATAGTTGGTTAGTTTGGTAGTTTGATAGTTTGATACTTGGTTGGTTAGTTAGTTTGGTAGTTTGATAGTTTTTCAGTTGGTTAGTTTGTTAGTTGGTTGGTTGTTTGGTTGATTGGTTAGTTGGTTAGTTTATTGGTTGTTTGGTTGGTTGGTTAGTTGGTTAGGTTGTTAGTTGATTGGAGTGCGTCCTGCGCGTAACCCTGGTAGTGAAACCGGGATCGCGGGCTGCTGTATTTTTCAAGACTGAAGCCACGAGGAGTGAACCTCTATAAAAACACAGGCGGCATCGGCAGGGGAGGGCAAGTACTCCCGAACCTGCTCCGGCCACGGTGCCGTCTCAGTCTCCCCGTCCCGGGGCGGCAAGTGGGCTTCTCGGTCGCAACCTTCGGGATATCCCGTGGCGTGCCACAATGGCCAATAGGGAAAGCGTGTGGTTTTTAGTGGGTATGCTCACCTTATGTGGGAGAGCCCCACAGACCTCCGTGTTGCCTCGAACACGGGACATGCATAAGGCGCATTTTCCACACTATAATAAAAAAAAAAAAAAAAAAAGAGGTTGTTAGTTGGTTAGGTTTATGGTTTGATAGTTGATAGTTGATTAGTTTGTTAGTTGTTTAGTTGCTTAGTTTGATAGTTGGATTAAAAAAAAACATGGTGGCAGGGAACCCTCCCAAAATTATTTATAAATACTATTTCAATAGGCTAAATCAGCAAAAGTAAACCTTAAAATATGACATTCTTCTTTCAATCAATTCCGATATGTCTTCTATTGATATCTTTTGTAATTTGTAGCATTCTAAACTTGTATGCCTTTTGCCACTCCACAAACACTTATTTTTAAATTTTAAATTAGTTAACAAGCAGTGGGTGATAAATCCATTTATGCAGCAAAAGTTAACTTTTTTGCACTAACACGTACGCACTTAATTACAGCGACAGCGAACATCATCAACTGTATGTCGAGCAGTGCGCGGAAGTCAGCGTGGCGGCGCCGCGCCGTGGTTGATGTGTGCACGCCCATATTACATCCTACACGTGCCTCCTGGGTGGTGCTAAATGAGCGGCGTCTATTGCTAAACTTTCCAATAATATGTTTTATTTTATCACACAGTTGACTTGGAGCGAAACTGGAAGAGTTGCCAAAGAAAGGAAGGTACGGCACTTTGTACCATTGACAACTGCGAACACCAACTCGACGCAATAAATGTGATTACCAACGATACAATACGACCTGGCTATATTAATTAAAAACATTTTAATTCTCGGACCTCGGGGATTTTTTCCATGTTAGGTTTTTAATTTAATTAATGTTATTATCAGTTATTTTGTTTTTATGTGTTTTGTTGTAATAAACATGATTGTTTAAATTTTATCCTTTTTTTATGGTATCATGTAAGGACCTTATTCATAAACGTCACTTCAGACTCCATTAGCTAAAACACATTTTGTCTTCTTCCTACTAATGAAAATGTCAATGTACCAAAAAAGACCAACGGTCTTTAACGGCATTTTAATTAAAAAATGTTTATGAATAACATGGTAATTGAGATCAGCTATGTAATGTCATTGATTAGATATTGCAATTTGAAAAAAATCTTATTCCTTTTATGATTTCGTTTAAAAAATAACTCACATTCAATGAAATGGATCCAGGGCATTTTAGTTATAATAGGTTAGGTTGAAACTGCGACCCATGCAAAAACGAATCGCTGCAAGGAAAGTACATTAGATTGGGTTAGAATTGCAAACCCTACAGAAACGAATCGCAACCAGGAAAGTGGGTGAGGTTAGGTTAGAACTGCGACCCTTACAGAAACATCGCAACCAAGAAAGTGGGTTAGGTTAGGTTAGAACTGCGATCCTTCAGAACCGAAACGCTACCAGGAAAGTAGGTTAGGTTAGGTTAAAACTGCGATCCTTCATAATCGAAACTACCTAGCTACCAGGAAAGAAGGTTAGGCATAAGAATAAATAATAACATAGTAGAACGGAAACTCCCGCTCCAGACGGGCTCAAGGTCACGATATTAGAGTATTTGTTAAATAGACTACTCAGTCAGGCTGTCACAGCCGGCGTCACCGCACGCGCGTTTGGTTGTTTATAATTTGGTTGTAATAGTTTTACGTGAGCCTCTATGTATTTTATTTATGTTTATAGGTAAGTAATACTTACTTAAATCACCTTAAATGGCTTCATTTGGTATGGCACATATAGTAACTTCTTATGTAGAAGTGTCTATAATTATGTAGTTACGTAATAATGATTTATAAATCTCATATTTTGTAAAACTGAAATAAAAATAAAATAATGATTTCAAATTAAAGAAAAACTTATATCTTAGTGATATTATCTTTAGTCGCAAGTACCTAATATTTAACAGCAAGCAACCCTCGCAACACGCCTGGATGACAGAGGGGTCTAACGACGTGAAGGGGGGAGTAGGTATATAAATTACGGCGTTTTGGACTAGGTCAAAATAGATTCTGTTCTACTATGTTATTATTTATTCTTATGGGTTAGGTTAGGTTAGAACTGCGACCCTTCAAAACCGAATCGCTACCAGGAAAGTAGGTTAGAACTGCGATCCTTCAGAACCGAACCGCTACCAGGAAAGTAGGTTAGGTTAGGTTGGAACTGCGATACTTCAGAACCGAATCGCTACCAGGAAAGAAGGTTAGGTTAGAACTGCGATCCTTCAGAACCGAATCGCTACCAGGAAAGTAGGTTAGGTTAGGTTAGAACTGCGATCCTTCAGAACAGAATCGCTACCAGGAAAGTAGGTTAGGTTAGGTTAGAACTGCGATCCTTCAGAACAGAATCAACGAACCTAAATACCATACCATCGTAACATAAAAATAGCTCGATACCCACTCACTCACTGACTGACATGCTGTTTTGAAGAACCCAAGAGGGGTAGGATCAAACTGTATACGTCATCGTATCCGAAATGCCGCCTCGACCCCAGAAAAAATACGAAATTGACCTGAACGTGGAAAGTGACCTGACTCAGGTAGCGGCTCTCTGCAACGGCTCGACCTACCGAGTTTGCCCGAAACTAAAGTTGCTCAGAACAGCCAGGCAATGGGTGAGCCGGTCAAAATCTTTTCAAAATGGCGAAAACAAGATGGCCGCCATACAAAATTGAAACGCGATTATCTCGCAAACCAATAGAGATTGATGACAGGTGCTCGACCAAATGTCATTCAGGGTGGGAGGGGTAATCTATCGGGATATTTTTTTTTTCAAGATGGCGGATTCAAAATGGCGGCGTTTTTTTTTTTACTCTGATCCGATTGAAATTTTGCATCCAGGGCTCTTGAGGGCCACTGAATCAAACGCTGTAATTGGTTTTTCGATTTTACGATTTTCCAAGATGGCCGCCATACGATGGAAAATCTGGCTCACTGACATGCTGTTTTGAAGAACCCATGAAGGGTGGGGTTCAAATCTCTACAACATCGCATCAGAAATGCCGCCTCGACCACTAAAAAAGTATGAAATTGACCTGAATGTGGAAATTGACCTGACACATGGGTAGTTCTCCGCGACGACTATACTTACCGAGTTTGCCCGGAACTAAAGTCGCTCAGAACAGCCAGCCAATGGGTAAGCCGGTCAAAGTTTTTCAAAATGGCGAAAACAAGATGGCCGCAATACAAAATTGAAAAGCGAATATCTCAGAGGCCAGTCTAGATAGATATAAGGTGCTTGAACTAATGTTGTTCAAAATTAAAGCAATTTTTTTTTCCAAAATGGCGGATTCAAAATGGCGGCGAAATTTTTTTTTGTTTGATTCGATTGAAATTTTGCATCCAGGGCTCTTGAAGGCCACAATATTCAATGCGATAATTATTTTTTTGATATCTCAATTTTCCAAGATGGCCGCCATACAATGTTATGTCTGACTCACTGACTTATTGTTGTTTTGTAGCAGCCTTTACAGGTTGGGTTCGACACTATATACCATCGCATCAAAAATGCCGCCACGACCAATAAAAAAATATGAAATCGACCTGAACTTGGAAACTGACCCGACACATGGGGTAGCTCTCCGCAACGACTTCACCAATCGAGTTTACACGAAACTAAAGTCTCTCAGAACAGCCGACCGAAGGAAGAGCGAATGATTTTTTTTTAAAGGCCAAAAAAGATGACTGCCATACAAAATTGATTGAATCGCGGATTTTTTTTTTTAATCCGAGCATGCCAAAATTTCGCTTCCGGGGCTCTTCAATGCGACCGAATGCAACGGTTACGTAGTAATTTGTTTTTCAGTGCCGAAATTTTCCAAGATGGTCGTCTTACAATGTAACGTCTCACCTCACTGTTGTTTTATAGAAACCTTTAGAGATAGGGTTCGACTTTATACACCATCGTATCAGAAATTTTATAAGTACAAGTACCAAAAAATACAAAAACGACCTGAACATGAAAAATAATTCAACACAGGTAGCGGCGCTTCGTAATGTCATCACCTATCGAGTTTGTCTGGAACTAAAGTCATTCAGAACAGCCGGCCGAAGGATGAGCTGGTGAAAATTTTTTTAAATGCCAAAACAAGTTGGCTGCCGTATAAAATTGATTGAATCGCGGTTTTTTTGAATCTGATTTTTATTCAATGTAAGTTTCAGTTCCCAAAATTCTTATTACAAAGATAATCGTTTCATCGGTGTTGCTTGATAATACGTTTCAATGACAGTACATTTGATACAGTTAGATCATTTTTAGGGTTCCGTACCTCAAAAGGAAAAAAAATAACCCTTATAGGATCACTTTGTTGTCCGTCTGTCTGTCTGTCAAGACTCTTTTTCTCTGGAACGCGTAGAGGTAGCATGCTGATATTAATATCAAACACTCGACCCTGCGGGCCCTTGAGCTGTGAAAAAATCAAACCTCTAAGTCAACGCAATCAAAAGATACAGTCATTAAAAAGGCTATTTCCGTACAAATTGCCGAAATCCGAAAACCTAAAGGGTACTTCCACTTGTCCGAGAAACTTGAAATTTGGTATGAATAGCACAACTACTCAGAAAAGTCTCAAAATCTTAAATTTTTATGTCTCTCTGTAGATTTCGCAGAGCAATATAAGTTGACCCCACACAGCGTACATTTTGCTTAGGAGCAGGGCACTGCTAACACTGGAATCTTAAAACACTGGGGAAAAGCGGTAAAATCTTTCTACGGAACCCTCGTGTGCGAGTCCGACTCGCACTTGGCCAGTTTTTTAAAAATTTGGTACACGGAATTGACTCGGGGTCGGGGCACCCGGAGTAGAGTTGGTTAGGTTTAGTTTATTTATTTTTGTGACGACCCAGAGTAGGCCAGAGACGTTCCTTTGTTCGTTAGTTGGTTAAATGGTTTGTTGGTTAGTTATGAAGGGGAAAACAATATATGCAAAGAAACAAGCAGAGTAGGTTGGCCGCACTACATTTGTGTTTGCTGGCATTACCGGGAGCTCTACTGTATCTTCCTCTTCTCTCCGATAGGAGATAAGGGTCGGTAAGAGAATAAACAGTTAGATACTATAGGAAATGTCAGTAATCAAATGCGTAACACTTGCTACTGTTATTTCTAGCAACAAACAACCTGTTCTTCCCCTCCTCTCGTGAGAGAAGCTGGTTTGTAAGAAAATTCATCGTTGTTTACTTACTTACTTACTTACTTAATATCAGTAATTAGTAATAAAATTGCCATGGCGTCCTTAAACACAGTATTAACCCTACTAAATGCAAATTTTAAACTATATTCCAATGTATGAAGGGGACAACAATACGCTAAGTAGCAAGCAAAGTAGAACGGCCCCAATGCATTTGTATTTGTTAGCATTACCGGGTGTTGTACTGTATCATTCCTTTCTCTTCGATAGGACGTAAGATTTGTAGGAAA